>JAMWYP010000048.1:1200000-1800000 GCA_025563575.1 Acacia pycnantha | reverse complement strand
ACAAGATATATAAAAATTAAATTCTCTTTCTTGCCAACCACTTCAAAATATCTACATACATAACAGGTCATCAGACTTTACTGACAAAAATAAAAAGAAAAATCACTGTGAGATCCTAAAGAATAAATATAATAACTAAAAAGTCTCAATAATAAGTGGGTTCATAGACTTGCTATCATTTTCCTATACTGGAATTTGTCATTGTTAGTCGCTCAGCTTGTTGTGGAACTTTTTTATTATTATATTTCTTCCTCAAAACTTGAGTGATTTTCCCAAGACGAAATTGCATGGTATAAGTATTTGCTTTTAGAATTTCCGGAATAATCCTTTTAAAGAAGTCGATAAGCATATATATACATATATATAAATTACTATAAATTAAACCCTAGACCTCAGGTCATCTTCAACATATATATAGTATTTCAATTCAATATTTGGTGATTGAGATCTTGAGTGTGTGTGTGTGTGTACCGTACAAGCTGCAATGGGGATGTGAAGTGCCAGTGAATAAAGTACAAGCTAAGCTTGACTTCAGTTCATTTCTTGATCAAATTAACATCAAAAATCAAACAGTACGACAAAATCCCAAGATTTCCGCCAAAATAGTATAACGAAAATGGATTTCTTTTTAATTTCTCAAGATTTATCCAAATTAAATGTTGGAGTCTAACCTGGCTGTATTGTTCATCAGGGTGAATGCCCAGTCGATCGACTTTGCTGTATTTCCAGTACCTTTCTAAAATCTTACTGATGCTGCCAATTTTCATAAAACACTTTTGTCAAAATCTTTATGATGCTGCGATTGCGAACTCACCACCTCTGGCTTAAGCCAAGGCTTAAGGACCTGCCTGGTCTCAATTGAGCCAAACGGCTCCAATTTTTTCAATAAATCTAGAGCAGATAATTGTGAGGTTCATGCGATATAGTATTTTCTATGCCATCAACAAGATCAAGGTTCATGTCAATATATACCCAGCAGAAATCACTTTGATCGGATAATAATTAATTGAAATTAATGTACCACTCTGATACTTATTATAAGCCTACTAGTCTGTCAAAAAAGGTTGGTCCTAAATATAAGTTGATTCTAAGAGGCATTAATGACTGTTTTCAAATTTTATCCCTATTGAATATGTGAGAGAAAATATATCGGTAGTACTCCTATCTTTTTTCAATACTCGTTATTAAATGAGGGAAAACTTAGAAAAAGTTGATCAATTTGAAACAAATTGAATGGCTTAACTTACATTTCTTAGTATGTAAGTGATAGAGTATTAAGTTTGAAGTTTTGTGCATAAATTAAATTAGTCTGATTTTTTTAATATTTATTTTAGTTGCTTTAATTATTATTATTTTCTTAAGTAGTTGAAAAATAAGTTGAATATCTCACTAGTAAGATTTAGTTGCTAGAATCTAGGATTGCTGGTCATTTGGATTTTGCATTTGAATTTTGAATTAGAGTATTTCTATGCATAAACTATCCTTATAAATTGGCATATTGCCTCATCAATAAAGGCATTGAATATTTCAGAGAGTAAATTAGTTTAAAAGATTCTCCTAGGTTGTTTTAGAGAGGAGGTGAGATTATTGCCTACTCTCTATCTCAAAATTTCTCATAGCTTTCTCAACTTATATTCTCAGATCATGTTTAGTTTTCTCAACTTAAACTCTCATATAACCTTTCCCATCAGGTTACTCAAATCGGTACCTTATCATTGGTATTAGAGTTGTTTGATCCAAAAATGTTACTCACCCGTTCCATTCACTCTTTTCACAAATCTATAATATCACAGCCCCTTCCAACATATTCTCATCCATCATTTAAAATATATTTTCCCAACTATAATGGTGGAGATCCACAGTCATGGATTTCAGAGGCCAAGAATTATTTTCAACCTTATATCACACTTCTGAGGATTTCAAAGTCGATATCGCAACTAGGCATTTAGAGGGTGTAAGGACCCACCACCTGGACGCGAGACTTTTGTCCCCGAAGCCTTGCTCCGACGCCTGCGTGGTGGCCGGCCCCCACTGAGATAGGTATTGTCCCCTCCTCTAGGGGTTTTGTCCCTTGGGGTGCAATGGATACCAAGTGGCTCTTAGGCTTTGAACTTATGCCTCAGGTCCAAGGTTCGAGCCATTAAGGAGGCACTCTTGGGAATTAATTTCCCAAGGGACAAAACCCCTAGAGAAGGGAACAATACCTGCCCCAGTGGGGGCTGGCCACCACGCAGGCATTGAAGGAAGGCTCTGGGGACGGTGGCCCCGCATCCCAGTGGGGACTCCAGTGGTGGGTCGTTACAGAGGGCAGTGCTCATGATTTGTTCATCACCCTTAGCATGGAGCGTACAATCCTCTATTGTGATGAACTAGTAGAGGTATTATTGAAACATTATGGGCCAATAGAATTCCAAAGTCCTAATAAGTATCTTTGCAGTCCTTATTGTTAAAACGTCATTCAAAAACGTAGAAACGTCCGTTTCTACGTTTTTCCGCCGGAAAACGAGTCAAAACGGTGGTCAGAACGAGTTTTGGGTGGAAACGCCGTTTCAACTCGTAAAATCGGTTGAAACGGCATTTCCACCGAGTTACTATTAAAAAAAATAAAAAAATTTGCAGCCCCAATTAAACCCAATTCGAAACCCTATTCGACATTTCACCGTGTTCACCTAGCCACCATCGACTTCGTCCTTCTTCTCTCTTCAATCTTCATCCACCATACTCACTCTTCTTCTTCCTCGCATCGAGCTCGACCATCGATCTTCACCTTCTTGGCTTCTTCTCTCTTCATCCATCGTAGCTTGCTCTGCCCTCTACGTCGACTTCCCTCTGCGTCGACTTTCCTTCTCGGCTTCTCCTCTTCTTCTCTGATTGCTGGGGCTGGACGTTGGGTGGGTGCTGCCTTGCTAGGTATTTTTGCATATTTGCTGAGTTGCTTCTTCACTAAAAGTATGCTCTTTCGGTCTTTCCTTTCCATCTTTTTTTTTTCCTTTCATTTCATTTTTGCTCTGTCTTGCTGTTTCATAGGTATTGTTGTATAGTGTATAGTGTATAGTGTAAATTAGAGATGTTGATCTCTTTTATCATTTTATTGACTTGTTGTTTTGATCTTATTATGTATTATGATGACTTAAATTTGTTGATCTCCTTGAGTGTTTCAACTTTGGACTTAAATCTGTGATAACTTTAATGCATTTGTGTGTTTTGATTTTATATATGTTGGGTTTTATTTTCTTTGTGGTACGTAGTAAACTCTTACGTTTCGTTTACGTTTTACGATTTTACGTTTTTACTCACCCTTACCGTTTCTACGTAGACTCTACGTTTTAACAACATTGTTTGCAGTATACACTATACAACAGGTGGGGAGTGTTAAAGAATATAGCTTAGAGTTTGCTAAATGTTCAACATGGGTTTGAAATTGGCCATAACACTGCCTTCTTGGAGTTTTCCTAGGCAGCCTAAAGGAATAATTTAGAGCTGAATTGAGGATTTGTAGGCCTATACTCTATATGAAGAGACTAGCCTAGCCCTAAAATATGAGAAGCTTATGTAATCACGTAGGCCCAAGCCAAATCACTTAAGCACCTAGATTTGCATAGCACAACCCGATTCGTGACAACCAAGGATGCACAATATGCATCTGATTCATCAAACCAAAATAAACCAATTGTATCGTTCTCACAATTGACTCAATACACAATATTGGCTTCAACGATACCAACTTAGCTAGATACAAAACCTCAAATCCGAAGGGAGAAGGGAGTGTGCTATCAGTGTGGAGACATCTTTTGCCCAGGCCACTACTGCAAAACAAGCTTTTCACTGGTGAAGATCACCAAAGAGGTCGAAGAGGTTATGCCTCCATTAGTAGTTGAAGTCGAGACCGAATTCAAAGGGAATCTTTGCAGAATCTCCTTCAACACCAAAATCAACAAGTCTTTTGCTTCAATGATGAAGAGTATTTCGAGAGTCATAAAATTCTAATTCTTACCGACAATGGGTCCAAACATGATTCCGTATCTAAAGAATTGCTATCTGGTGTGCGTCTTCTTGTTTGATCTACTATTCCTTTTGAAGTCTTACTTAGAGTTGCTGATACAACTTATATTGCCTTCCTACCACCTCTGTCTAAACCTCCAAACGTTCAAGGAAGATAATTTTTACGTTTTGCACGGAGGACAAGGCAAATTTACAAAGAGGGGATAATGATAGTTTGATTTTATTAATATTTATTTTAGTTGCTTTAATTATTATTATTGGCTTATTCTTATTATTTTCATAAGTAGTTGAAAAATAAGTGGAATATCCCACTAGTAAGATTTAGTTTCTAGAATCTAGGATTGTTAGTCATTTGGATTTCGCATTTGAATTTTGAATTAGAGTTTTCTATCCGTAAACTATCCTTATAAATTGGCATATTTGCCTCATCAATAAAGGCAACAAATATTTCGTAGAGTAAATTGGTTTAGGAGATTCTCCTGGGCTGTTTTAGGGAGGATGTGAGATTCTTGCCTACTCTTTATCTCAAAATTTCTCATAACTTTCTCAACTTATACTTTCATATCATCTTTAGTTTTCTCAACTAGAATTCTCGTATAATCTTTCCATCAATTTACTCAAATCGGTACCTTATCAGTAAGGTTCAGTTAAACTAGACTTGTAACGAGGAAGAGAGTGGTAACATATACCTACGAATTAGCCTTGTTTCGGATGTAGGTTCAAGACCAATATCCAAAATGATCATGTTATATATATAGCATCAATAATATATAGGAACAGCCGACACTTGTTATACAGCATGAAAACGCGAAATCTCTATAAATAAGAATCAAATATTTAATCGGAATTAAGTCATTAAACAGAAACGAAAGAGTATCCATTAACTCGAAAACATATATTGAACTTATATCTCATGATATAATAAAAACAAGAAAAGATTTTGGACCAAAAAAAAAAAACTTAAGAAAAGAATCTGAAAGATGACATATCATTTCACTCTCAAAACAATTCATGGAACCTAAATGCGCAAATAATATTATTAATAACAAGCTGTATTTTAAATAAAAGATATATGGACAAGTTAAAGTCACCACTATTAGTAGTACAGACACACACATTCACAATTATCACGGGCATAGAAGAGAAAGTGAGACACTATTTCCTCATTGATCAGTGATGAACAAGTCAGTGAGAAAATCTTGAAGAAAATATACGTCAATCTGAAGCAATCTTTCATTGTACTATACTAGTTTTCAGCTCAAAGTGAAATGACTCGTCCCTTTTTATAACCTGCTCAAGTATCCTATTAGTATACAGGTCCTGTCACACTATTTATTGAATATTTATATTTGAACGGTAAAAGTTCTTAAGTAGTGTGACTTGTATAAGTCTCAAATTTTAATGAATATGTTTTATTAATTAATATCTCCAGACATTACTTTCCCTAGTAGACAGTATTAACTATCCGAAGATCTAAGCAAACATTGGAGAATATTAATAATGGGCAAATTGATGAACAAACAAAAATGGGAGCTCGAAAGATTTTTAAGAAACTATGGGCCTGTTTGGTGTCTACATTATGAGAGCGTTGATGGCAAAAAACACTACTGGGCGTTAGAAAAAAAGCTTCAGTGAAAAAAAGCCCAGTGGAAGGTGTTTGAGTTGAGTTTTAAGTTCACTGAAATTTAAGTCAAAAAAGCCCAAAAGGCCAGTTAAGGAAAAAACTCCACCATGAAACTTTTTCCAAAAAGCTCTAAGCTTTTTGACATGGGCCCCGCCACTTCTACCACTATCAATCCAAACACAAATCATTATTTACAACCTGACTTTTTTCCTACCGAGCTTTTTCTAAAGTCAGATAGCTTTCAAGCCACCGCTCCTACCGCCAACCCAAACAGTCCCTATATCAAAACCAAACATGTGTACGGAAAGCAAAACTGTCCGTAATCATGGTGCTAACAAATAAATAGAAAGCAAAACAGAAAATCTCTCTCACTATATATTTCAAGAAGTAGTGCAGTAAAAAATGTTCCCTTGGCCACCTCAAAAATGCAAAATAGTGCTGATTCTTAAGAGCCTGTGATCACTTTTGTTCTGCAAAACGTCCCACCTTTCAAGGTGTATATGTATAAACATGGAAACTTGAGAATGTAGTTTCTTTTTAAGTGATACTCCCTCGTTCCTTAATATAAGACATATTTATGTAATTTGATTAGATTAAAGAAGTTAATATGACATGTAATCCTTCCGTCCATAATATGAAACATATTTGGGAAGTTGATCTGTGTCCTAAATATACGACATATTTTTCATATTTGTCAATATTTTCCTAATTTATCCCTATTAATGCTTCCTTAATAATAATCAAGGAGAAGAGAAAAATTAGTTAATATGACATGTACTCCTCCGGTCCGTAATATAAGACATATTTGGGGAGTTGATCTGTGATCTAAATATAAGACATATTTTTCATATTTGTCAATATTTTCCTAATTTATCCCTATTATTGCTTCCTCAATAATAATCAAGGAGAAGAGGGAAATAAGGGATTAAGGAAGATGATTAGGGTGTTTTAGAAAATATATGTCATGGTAACTAACTTAACCAACTTCCTTAATCTAATCAAATTAAGCAAATATGTCTTATATTAAGAATTGGAGGAGTATTTTCTAAACCACCCTAATTATATTCATTAATTCTCTCTACCCCCTTCATTATTGTTAAGAGAGCATCAATATATGTCTTATATTTAGACTAAGATCAACTCCAAATATATCATAAATTAAGGACAGTAGGGAGTATATCAAATCTTCTCAAGTGATTATTCCATCCAATATTTCATTATCATCAATCTCGCAGCCCAAGGTGAGCCTTCTGAACCTGATTTTTCTCAATTGTTAAATGTTAAACCACACTAATTCCTTGTTTATTTCATTATTATCTAAAATACATTGATCCAGGAAATCAATTGGCTTGGTGTACTATGACTATAAGCCTTCAAGTAAAGACACTGTTTAGTTCACGAGCCTGATTTATTTACCAAGTACCAGTGAGACATATCATTAACAAAGCATATAGCTAGCGAGTCCCAATTACTGGAGTTCATTCCGAGTTTACATATACATGGAGCAGAAAGTATTTATTCGGTTATTGAACGAGAAATATGGATCAACTTTCAAGGTGTGTGTATATATAGTACCATTCAAAAATGTTTGTCAGAAATCGTTTTTGGGAGAGATAAATTGTAGTTCATAACTGACATACAAAATTGCACAAGAAATTAAGATGCTCTATTGGAAAAAATGACTTCTATTAGCTGCAGAGATTCGTACTAGCTAGCTCATTGAAACGAATTAACTAATAAATCAATCCATCAGTATAGACCAAAAAAAAGTAGAGGCAAAGCTGTAAATATTGACTCATTACTCAGACCTTGATAAGACTTAAAAATAGGGGGGAAATACGCTCAAGCTCCTTTAATTTTTCTTCTCCTGAAAATGAGAAATTGTGAACATCTGAAGCATCCCATTAATTAAACAGTCATGAAGGATCAAAGGAACAACTCACAAACACAAAACATCTCAAGAAATTACACGAATATATGTTTTAAACCATAGGATTCAGCTAAGTGATCGAAGAGTATTATATATATATTCGATGTATAGAGTAAAGGAAAACGTACTCAGAACTTGAGAACTCATACAGTCTGCCTCTTTGTGAGAAGATAATCACAGCTACTTGGGCGTCACAAAGAACTGATAGTTCATAAGCTTTCTTTAGAAGCCCACTTCTACGCTTTGAAAACGTTACTTGACGGCTTGTTGCATTCTCAATCTTCTTCATTTCAATCTTCCCCCTCACCATTTCTGTGATATTATTTCTCAATAAAACAAAAGGGGCTCGCTAGAAAATCAATTTGCTAGCTCCTCGCTCAAATCAAACCCTAGCTAGATGGGACAATAATATCTACTAAATACTAATCAAGCTAACAGACCAGAAATTAATCCTTTTTATGGATTGTTATTTACTAAAGCAAGCAACAAATGAAAAATCTGGAACCCACATGAACGGCTTCTGGTTCCATAGTTTATCCTTGAAAAGGTAAGATATTTGGGGGGGGCGGGGGATTTTTTTTTTTTTTTTTAAAACACACACACAATCTGAAAGGAATATTATTTGCAGGATAAAAGCACAACCAAAAGGGGGAAAATTGAAGAAAAATTGCGATACCTGTAAGCACCAGATGTTTCACTGAGGACCCAGAAAGATGGGAACTTTAAATCTGGAAATAGCAGAGAAAGAGATAATGGGACTATGAAGGTCAATAAATAGTGAATCCAAAGACTATGTGGCTACAGAAGAATGTAAAGAGGTAATACTGGAATGGATTCACAAGTTTGGCAGCAGGAAATTAACACTAATCCAGAAACCCTAGAAAGATTCAAGGTTGCCCCGAATAAAGTAAAAGCAAAAGAAATTGAGGAAAGAGAAGGAATTAAGACAGAGAAAGAGATAACCCAAACTGGAAGTAAATTATTTGCATCCTTTTGTCTGTGTAAATGAAGAAAGTAGTTGGCAAAAAAAGAAAAAGTAAGTGAAGAAAGTGTCAAGTAACGAACAGTAACGAACCCATAATAACAGCTGTTTTTTTGCTAATGAAAGAAAGCGGGCCTATTTTTTCTCTGCCTATATTTTTAACTTTTTTTTTTTTTTTGCCAGCAACATTTTTAACTTCCGCAGTAAGTATCAACATTCAAATTATGAGTTAACAAAGGTTGTTAAGGGGTTTGACCCATACTTATAAAGTTGTGGTTTCAAATCGCATTGATACGAAGACCTTATTGATAGTTGATCTATAAATACCTTTATAAATAAGAGATTTAATTTTTATAAATTACGTAATTAAAAATAGAAAATTACATTTGTACCATTAAATTATGGGTTAAGGTGTAAAAATACATATGTGTTTTATCCTAAGGAGCGTCTAACACCATGTGCTTTTTTTGGATGCAAAAATGCACATGAACTTTCAAAACCAGTGCAAAACTACCATCGCCGTTAAATATCATAAACAGACGTTACTTTTCGATGTGGGACCCGCACCATTTAAAATATTGAGAATACCTAAATTATCTAATTTACCTTAATACCCTCTTTTTCTCTCTCTGAACCATCGCCCTTCTCTTCTTTCTCTCTGAAACCATCGCCCGTCTTTTCTTCCTCTCTAAACCATCGCCTCATCTCGGTCGTCACTCAGGGTTGAAATTGTGCCGAAATCTGCTGTCTCAGTCCAGGTTTAACCCGATCGGAGCCGTCTCTTCTCTCTCTGATCTATCGCACTAGCTTCATCTCTCATTTTCTTCTTAGATTCCGGTGATGCCGAGCAAAAGAAGTTGGAGGAGTTTCATTAGCAGATTCAAGAGAGGGAGATTGTACGAAGTTTCGTTTTCTTCAAGAGAAGGTTGGCTTGGTTCCGTAAGTGTTCTGAATCTCATTCTATTTCTGATGTAGTCTTTTTTCTTGATTCGATTTGATGGGGTTTGGATTTTCCTTTGGCAGCTAGGGTTAGTTTTTTACTAGGGTTTTAGGTCCCCTGTTTCTTTAAATGCAATTGTCGCTGATAAGTATATATTTTATGAGAATTAGTTGGATTTATTGATATTATATACCTATTTAATTATCTTTTATATACTTTACTATCATTATAGGATAAAAAGATATTTTGATATAAAATCTACTTATTTCCTATTATATTTTGCAGGAAATATTAGCTGATTTGGAAAGAAGTAGAAAAAGCAATTAAGAGGATATGCAATCAGTCAAACTCGGTGGTCCAACGCAAGAAAAATAGAAACAAAATCAATTGCGTAATCTGGTGGAGTAAATTACAAGATATAATATATCTTGTTAATAAGAAAAGGAGAATCAGTGACCCACAGCTTAAGTTATATTTAGGTTATATATATGAAGAGAGGAAGGAGAAGAAGATTAACGAGGAGCAGATCAAGAGAAGGAGGAACGAAGAAGCAGAGGAGTAGCGGCTGAGCGTTTTGGTTCTCTTCATCATCTCCACGGAAGGACGGAAGGACTGTGGAGGAGACGGAGAAACGTTCTTTCATCTCTTTTCTTTATTCTTTCAATCTGAGTTTCATCTTTTTGTTATGGATTTTGTTATAGCCATGTGTGGCTAATTCTCTTTTCAACCTAGAGGACCTATGAACTTGTTTGGGTTCTAGAGATTATTCTCATTAATTAGTTTTGCTTAATTTAATTCAGTTTATTTAATCCTATGTTTATTGTTATTGCTTAGTGAGTAGTCACCATTGAGCATGTTTTGGGGATTTAGGGTTGAACTTGGAAGAGGGAATCCTAAATTGACCTTGGGACTAAATAATGTGGAATTAGGTTTAAACTTAATGTGGAATTAGGTTTTAATCTAATTTGCGTCTAGGATAGGAATATACCTAGAAGCTCCGCATAGTCAAATTAGAGTGAGCCCGGTTTAAAACACATCTTATTTAGTTGTGTGAGACATTGCATAATTAATTAAGGTAGGTATATAAGTGGACCGAAAGGCATTTATAGACATTAATACTCTAGATTAGCTGATTAAGTTAAGTCAAAATTAGTTTAGTAGGGATAAAATCTAAGAACAAACAAGGGATTAGTGACTCTAGGTTGCTCGTTCGATTATTTTAGTAGTTTGTTATTTTGATTTTCTTTTCTTTTAATTAAATTCAATCTAGTTTTCTCAACTTAAATGAAATTGTGAAATTAATGTTTAACTGAAGTTTGTGATACTAAGTCCTTGTGGGAACGATACTTTTCTTATCACTTTATTACTTGATACGGCCCGTATACTTGCGGAGTTATAGGCTTTAAAGTTTTGCCCTATCAGTCGCGAAGAAAATCTCAGGTCCTCTGTTTCTTTCGAACAAACGCTGTGAATAGCCTCTGCTTCTTTAACGCTAACAACAACCTTTGTTTCTTCCGTATAGACCCATTCACTATGCACAAACCCAGTGAAACATATCCAACGCGTTCATTGGGATCATCTCACAAAATTTTCAGCAGGTCCCTCTTTGGTGATTCACAGTCGAAGAGATCAATTTCCACACCTCAACGGTCCAATGTAAAGTAAATCACGTCACTTTAATGTTTATTTTCTTGGCCATGTTTTTACATTGTAAAGTTTAAGTTTCTTCATCCTACAACTATAAACGCAAAGTTTAAATATTTTGATGTAGAAGGTTGATTTGAGCAAACTGGAAATGGCTGCATTGTGGAGATATTGGTGACATTTTAATCTTGTAAATTCTCAGACCTGTATGTAATCGGTGAGGAGAACCAAGAAAAGTATACGAATCTTCATCTGCAAAGTGTAAAAGTAGATGAATTGACTGAGGTTTTTTTTTTTTTTTTGAGTTCAGGGCATTTTGGTATTTTCATATTACCAATAACGTCAGTTAATGCACTATAACGGTGATGGTAGTTTTGCACTGGTTTTGAAAGTTCATGTGCATTTTTGCACCCGAAAAAAGCACATGGTATTGAGCGCTCCTCGAGGTAAAGCATATGTATATTTTTGCACCTTTACCCTTAAATTATCCCTTGAATAAATGGAAATAGATCCTTTAACTTTATACTGATATTATGTCAGTAAATAAGTAGTAATAAATTATTTTATTTTCGCATGATATGTTAATTCTAAAATATTATGTTAATTACTTTTTCTGGAACTAATGTCAGTATATTATCAATGACTGAAATTGTCAGATTATGGCAAAAAGATGGAATTGGTCAGATTAATATATTTTGGAACAGTACATTTATTTTCAGTAAAAGCTTAATGACAACATATTTTGAACTAATTAATGGTGATATGATGCTCCTTACATTACTTCATATATGTATTTTGAAAGCAATTTTTTTTTTCTCTCTCTTTATCTATCCTTTACTTTTAAATGTTTAAGAACCAATATGTTAGTAATTGTCACATTTTACCAGTATATTCTTGTTTGTGCAAATTTTAAGAATTAAAGACGATATGACATTGCAAAATAAATTTAGGATTATTAAATAATTTTAAAAATTTCAGATATATTTTTTACTTCTTTCCTGATATATTAAATTATTAATATTATAAATTACTTTTAAATCCATTGTGTGTACTTAAAGTATTAAACCATTTTTTATAGCTGTATGTACTTTAACCTTAAAATACCCTTAAATGGAAAGAAGTTGACACATATAGCAAATGTGATTATGGCCAAAAAAATATTCCCATGGTTATAAAATGAATTGTTTGTCTCGTTTTGGCATAAATTAATAATTGATTAACAGTTAAAAATACAGTCCCATAACCAATGAAAATTGATCCGCTCAAACACGAAGATCGGTTTCGTATTTTGTAAGAGCATATATTCAAAAGCTGATAATATATACTCGGTTAGTGAGTAGCTTACAAATTTTCATGGAAAAAAACGAGTGGCTTATAATATTTTTATAAATATCCTTATTAGGTTGAGATGTCACCATATAAACATTTCAAATCTTTTTTTTTTTTTTCTCTCTTTTCCCTTTGAATCTCTTGTTACTAGTATCTCCTTTTGATTTTCTTCACATCGGAGTGACCGACGCGTGTGATATGCTTCCATTCGATTATTTATGGTGTTAAGGGAATAAAATAATGCAGAATATATTGCCCAATTGTCCACATCATGCTGAGAATAATCCATTATATTATCATATCCACCTTTTCTAACTATTAGAAAAAACATTTTAGACCTTTTTTTTTTTCAAAGGTGCAAAAATACACATGGGCTTTTACCCTAGGTGCATCCAGTATCATATGTTATTCGGAGGTGCAAAAATGCACATGAACTCTCAAAATTGATGCGAAAATGCACATGTCTTTAAATCCCTTTTAACTCACGTTACTTTTAGGTGGGCCCCACGTCATTTAAAAAAATCAAAAATACCAAATTTTTTGTAATTTACAACCTTGCCCTTCCCTCTTTCTTTTCCCTTCCTTCCCATTCTGCCGCCTGATCGTACGAAGAAAAGCTGGATCGTCTTCAACAAAAGGAAATCTCCGTATGGGAAGCAAAGGGTAGCTCACTCCATGGGACGATTTCATCTATTCCCTCTTTATTTTCATGCACTTTCGCCAGAGGTGGGGTATTTTCTTGAGCGGAAACAAAAGGGAATCTCCGTATGGGTCCTAAGGTCTAATCGTCGTCACAGGTCGAGCAAAGCTTTGAGGGAAATAACTTGCCGGATCGCCCGCGATTTGTTCCAAGAAGGGCGACGCATTCTGTATGCACACGTGGTATTGTCCATCAAGAATGTCATCCTCTATGAGCTGACTGAGGGGTTTGTTGAGAATGGAGCAGAAGGTGGTTGTGCCGGTGTTCATGGCTTCCAATTCCGGCAAGTGGTAGGACCATGCAATTTCCGTTTCTTCAATTTCTGATGCTTCGCTGGTGGTTTGATTTCTTTCTTCGATTTCTGATGCTTCCCTGGTCTGGTTATTAAATTCCTTTTTCAATGCT
Organism: Acacia pycnantha; assembly: GCA_025563575.1. Classification (NCBI taxonomy): domain Eukaryota; kingdom Viridiplantae; phylum Streptophyta; class Magnoliopsida; order Fabales; family Fabaceae; genus Acacia; species Acacia pycnantha. Next base: position 1,786,444 of record JAMWYP010000048.1, on the reverse strand, counting down.
TCGCTGGTTTCTTGTTTTACCATGTGGGGATTCTTGTTTCCAGTCTGATTTCTCCATGGCTAAAGCTTAGCTGTTGGTCCGATGGTGGTGGTTTTTCCGGTGGATGTGGGTGTGGGTGACGGAAGAACGAGGGAAGAGATGGATTGAGGGTTGTGGAGGCGGGAGGCTTTTTTTTTTTCTTTTTACTCCAAGGGTATTTTGGTTTTTTCATACTGTGTGTAACGTCTATTAGGAGGGATTTAACGGCATGTGCATTTTCGCACCAATTTTAAGAGTTCATGTGTATTTTGCACCTCCAAAAAACATATGATACTAGATGCACTTAGGGTAAAAGTTCATGTGCATTTTTACACCTTTACCCTTTTTTTTCAACTTCTATTTTTAGGGAAGCATTTATGTGAGCGACGTTGTAACTATTGAATTCATATACATTTTGTAACAAATGTCGTAAGTCAATCTCACATTTATATTTTCTGAAAAATAGACATTTTAAGTAAGTGACTTACAATGTCTACTTTTTTCAAAAACAGACATAAAAAGTGAAAAACGAACATTGAAAGTGGCTTTTTTTTTTCGTCTCCAATCCAAAAAAATCTCCTATATATTTATCTTTCAAGACCTTTATCAAAAAGTAATAATAATTAAACTTATGTAACATACATTATAAGACAGAAAATGAGATGTGCCCATTACAAGAACTTGATAGTCATTAACAATTTTGAAGTTTTTTTTTACGTGTATCCTACAAACTGAAAACTTGAATATAAAAAATTGTACACCATGAAGTGGAGCCAACTCCATCCACACGGGTCCCTATGCCCTAAAACCATTGGAAATTGAATAAATACATATAACTTAAAACAAAACAAGATTAAAATACTGCAAAAGTCCAGGATCAATCATCTGACATTTTAAGATCAAAACATCAAATAACACTTAACTTGACCGAAGCAGTTCTTTACTTCCTTAATATAAACCAATGTGGCAGTTTTACAATCTAAAGTCTAAACTGCATACTGAATAGACCGTGTAGAAAAACTCACCGTGAAGTATGGTACACAAGCTTTGTAAGCAACTAGCATCCAGTATAAGACACATCCAAGTGCAGCAATTTTACAACTTCATTTAAAGAGAGATGCTCACACATGATACACACATATTTTCGTGTTTGATTGAAAAGTTTCTATCATTGGGAAAAGGAAAAAGAATCTTTGCAGCAAGTTTACATTACGGCGACAAAGGGCTCTCTGTAGTCTGTACACTAAAATGAGGTGAATTAGCAAACTGTGAAATAGAGAAATTGATGAAATCATAAATAGCCCTTTTAAGCAACAAGTACCGTTAGGTGTACTTTCAGCCACCATTTCCAAGGTCTACACTCAGAAGAGGCGCCGAATATCTCCCTCCTCTCTGCATTCCCAAGTTAAAAGCATCAAGAACCAGAAAATGAATAGATTGAAAAGATGTTAAATTTCAAGTCGAAGATTCTTAGCTGGTATTTTCTTTCTTTTCTTTCCTTAACCAGAAAAATACTAAAGCTCATGACACTGAAACTTCGGTTTCATTTGGACCAAACAAAAAGATTATTGGGCCAGTCTCTCTCATAAGAATTTTATCGAAAGCACTTTGCATTAAATTGGATGTAAATAACTTGTATGCATGGCTGAGGCCTGAGGGGAAAGATTTTTAATAAAATAGAGATGAAAATAGAGTATAAACAGGTACAAAAAATACTACTACTTGATTATTGTTCTGACCTAGTTCACATATCAATTTTTTCTCAACCCATTGATAGTCATTCAACAATAATCGAAATAGGAGAGTGGGGGAGGGAATTAAGAAGGACGATTAGGATATTCTTAGAAAAAATATATCATATTAACTAAGTAAACTAACATCCTTAATCTACTTGAATTAGTTAGTTAGATCTTATATTAAAGATCATAAGAGTATATCTTAAAAGAATGAAAACAAAGTATTTTTCCTATAAAATTAGTATAAATAATTCAAAGCAAAATGACTAAATTACTGGCCAAATAATATAAAAATAGTTTTGTAAAAAATTGAAAAAGCTAACTTGGAATGAAGAGTTAGTAGGAAGAAAAGCGCAAAAGTTGGTTGGGAAAGGACCAAAACGGTTTTTTTTTTTTTTTTTGCTAGCCACAAATACTTTTGTATTAAAATAATCCTAATCGAGATACTATTGACATTAAATATGGATACCTCTTATAATAAAGATTTAAATTTTGGTTTGTCACGTTATAAAGAACTAACTTCTTCCGTTAGACCCCAACCCTTAGTAAAGGACCAAAATGTTGTTTGTGATGTGATGACCAAGAATGTTGTTTGGTATGTAATGACCAAAATATTATTTGGGATGTAATGCACAAAACAAATAAGAAAAGCCTGGCAATTTGAAGGCCGCAGGCTGAGGAGTAGGACCAATTATCAAATTGAAAAAGAAGGTGAAAGGGGGGCCAGCTTGGTCTCTTCACAAAAGTTGTGGTCCTATTTTATTTAGGAAAATTAAAGGAATGACTATGTTTTGATCCTAACTAAATTTTCCAGATCCTCTCCAAAATTTAAACTTATATTTTGATATTTGGCCCTTGTGAATAATTATCCTCCTCTGATATTTAATATAAGATAAATTTACTTAATTTGATTAAATTATGAAAATTAGATAATATGACATATTTTTTTTAAAAATATATTACTCATTTTTCTTAATTCCTCTTCTTTTCGCTCTTTGATTATCGCTGATAGAGCTTTAATGTGGATAAAATAAGAAAATATTGATAAATATAAAAACTATATTTAGGACTGAGATCAACTTCCAAAATATATCTTATATTAAGGACTAAATGGACTACTTTTTAAAATCATCTCTAATAAATATTATTCCCTTTAATTCATTCGATCTAAATCTGATTTTTCCTTTCATGTATTGCCAAAGTGGAAGCGTTTGTTTCTGAATGGTCAAATGCAAATGGTGATTCAGCCATAATTGAATTTAGGCTTTTACTTAACAGGCCTGATGGTCCAGCCCAAAAATGGGCCCATGTGCTCATTAAGGTCCTTCTTTGCATAATTTCTTAATTGGGTCTCCATTTCTTGATAGGGTTTGTGCCTGTGTGGCGTTAAATTATTTCTAAATTTATCCTTTGTCTTTGGGTTCAACTAATAAAGGGGTCGAACACTTTCACCAAAGGAAAGAAGTTCAATCCTAAAGTGGATCAAGGCGATGGGGAAGTCATCATAGCTCTTAGGTGTCTAGGTAAATGTCTGATGGTAATAGATGGCTCGCCCTACTCAACATTGGTATCACCTAGGAGGAATGAAGATTTTGCCCTGTCATTGGATTATGGGTGAGTCCAACCCCTTTCCAAAAAAATTTACCCAAAAAAAAAAGTTATTTCGATATTTCAAAATGTACCCGAAACATTTAATATGAAAATCTATTTGATCACAATATGATGCAATGGGAAGTACACAGTTCTAAATGTAGGACCCAATTTGTAGTAACTTATTTAGCTACCTTAATCTTTTCAAGAAAAGTCAATTATGTCTTATATTTAGGATCAGAAGAAGAGGGAGTACTTTCTATAGGTTTTCTTAACTTTTAATAGCATTATTGGAACATAATAAAAATGTGCATAAAGGAGTATGGTCGCTCAATAGTAACTAGACAAGACAATGGGGCATCTTGAATCACTTTGCAATTGGGTGGGCATACGAGTAAACCAGCCTTTTGGGAACAGGAACTTGACATTGTGAACCTTTCTATTTTCCTCACAAGTGAAGTTAGGCCCCGTTCGGTGCTCCTGCAACCACCTCTCCATTATTTGTGCCTGTCGGATTGTACGATTCTCTCCTCCCTCCTCCATCATTGTGGTCATCTCATGTTTTAAAATCAATTTAATTAATAAATATATCCAAAAGAAATATTTATCAGTTTTTTTAAAATGATTCCAACCAACCAAACAGGGCCTCAGGAAAGAAAATGGGCCGTCTGTACCAGCGTACATTACTTGACACGGACGCAATACGAATGGCAATAACACGGATGGTTCCACGTGTGTATCCAAGAACGAGGAGGTCCCCACAATGCATCCAGCTGACAGCTGTCGACAAGCGTGACCGGGGACCACAGCTAAGCCAAACCTCTCCCTTATTAATTAATTACTCCGTACCACACTAATAAAGCAGGGGACCACAGCCCCCACAAGCGGTCCCACACAATCCTGGGGACACGTGCCTCAACCTCAGCATTCACATGACCCTCTCTCGTGGCCCAAGTCCAACCACTCAGCATGGTCCACGGACCACCGTCACTTTTCCCCAAGTTGACCTCCACTTTGCTGACCCCAGTGGGCACGTGTACTAACACCCTCACGTGACGTATCGACTCGGAGCCCGCCAGTTTCCCGCACGCTCCTAACTTGCACCGCCTCGCCCCACATCGGATTATAACCCCGCCTTCCACGTTTTTGGTGGACCCCACCACCCCACCCTCAAGTCCTCACGCCCTAAGCGGGACCCCCTCAACCCACAAATTAATGTTTTATTGCTAAGTCCCACATCAATATAGGAGTACATTTTTTATGCTACCCCTTCACATAATTTTAATTCTGTGGTTAAATAAGTAGTCCTCATGTCTTAAATATATGATATAATTTATAATGTAATTTACATTATACATCATGTCCTATATTAAAAACCAAATATAGTACTATATCCTCTCTTAATTATAAAACATAGTTGATTTTTTTTTGAGATATTAATGAAACTAAATAAGTTACTTAATCATTTCATATATTGTGTGTCTTTAGATTATATATTAGTTTATTAGTCAAACCAATTAGTTCGAAGAAAAAAATAAAAATAAAAATACTCTAAAATAATTTAATCAGTTTCCTTAATCTCTCCAAAAAAGTCAACAATGTCTTATAATTAGGACAGGAGGGAGTATTAAGTATTTATAGTATAATATAACATCTTCTCTCCAGTATTCCACAAAATTATCCTTTAACAAAATACCATAGTTAGTACTACTTGAAAATAGACTTACAATAAGTATTAAAAAAAAAAAAATCATTCTATTAAAAAGTATCATCTTTTTACTACCCGAAAAGATGGAATCCCTAGACTTAAAGATTAAGAAATGTAAATGATGGGCATAATCCATTTAATATCCCTAGTTTTTTTACTTTTTTTGGCGAAATAATATCTCCATGCATTACATAACACTCCCACCTTATAACTTCCAAATACGGGTAGATACTCTGAGCAAAAAAAAAAACGGGTACATACAGATTTGTATCTAAAACACTTATGGCTATTTGGTTCGAACGGAGCAGATGGACGAAAGGGTAAAGAGTTATTTTGTTTTGTTTGATTGGTGAAGGAAAAGGTGAACGGTTTTTAATTATCCTTTGTCTGGCCTAAGATGATAGGGGAGGGGAGGGAAGAAATAATAGCAATTTATCATTCTACTCTTATATTTTTTTTTTTATATGCTATAAAAATTAATTTACGTCTTATCAAATTAATATAATAATATTTTTATTTATAATTAATATAATAATACATTGTTTTTAACAAAAATTAATTGTATAATGATATATTTTTTATTTATAAAAAAATATTTTCATTTTAAATTAAATTAATAATAATATATTTTTAATATAAAATAAAATATTTTTAAAATATATATTATTTTAAATTTAATAAAAATAAAATACTTTGTATTACAATGATATTTTTATTTAAAATTATATTAACATATTTTATAATTATAGTATATTTTATTTATGAAAATTTATTTTTATTTTAAATAAATTTTATAATAATATTTTTAGTTAAATTTGTATGAGGATATGTTATAATTATAATATTTTTTATGCATAAATATATACTTTTTATATCAAATTATTTTTAAAAAATATATATTTAATTATTATAATGTTTGTATACTAATATAGTTTTATTTTATAGTAAAATATTTTAATAATAATAATATATTTTTATCATTATTTTTTTCAAGGGCATTATTAGAATATTACATAATTGGTAAAAAAAAAAAATATCATAAATTTTAAGGGTAAAGTTGTCTAAAATTTTGGCTCACTCCAAAACCCTCTAATTAGAGGAGTGCCAAAATAGAGGTGTTGAAGGAGAAGGGATAGTGTTTTTTTTTTAGTCGGAAAAGATAATTATATTAATACTACAAACACTACAAACAGATATAATATCTGCATTCAAGCAAACAATGTCAAATCCAATACAACAACAAAATACATCAAATACAAAGAAACAACCAAATCACCGTAAATAAAATATTTAAGAATAGAAGTAGAATCATGGACAAAAGTAATCTCTTCAATATTCAAGGTTAGAAGTGACAAGCAAGAAAGTGTTGGTTGGAAAACCCACCCAAACGGGCACTGTCTCCTTATAAGCATGAGCTGCAATTAGAGCAATGCATGATTCCCATATTGGAGAAAAGAACACGGAAAACCCAACCTCAGACGAAAGAAGACTCATGATGTCCTGAAGAACACTTCTGCTCCATTGTTGAATCAGATCTAATGACCTTGACCACACACCAAGCAACACCTCTTTAGATCTTCCCCCAAGAACATAGATCTGAGCTATCAAGTGATAATCAGATCTAATAACGTCCAAATAGCTAGCCAACCAAGAGAATTTGAACGTAGATCTTACAGATCTATTTATTTTTTGAGACAAGAACACCACCACAAAACCCAGTACCACAAAAAAACAACAAAAAACAGATAAATCTTACCTCCACAGATCAGATCTGGAGAAGGAGAAGAGAGGGCTCGCCACAAGGACGGGAGATGGCTACATCCGACGGAACTCAAAGAGAGAATACCACAGATCCAAGATCTAGACTCTAAACTACCTCTCTGACTCATCTGTACCACAAAAAAAGGGGCTCACCGGCAGCTTGTGAGTACAAGCCATCGGTGAGAGAAAGCATACGGTGAGGAGGGAAAATGTAGAAAAGAGAAGGAGGAGAAAAGAAAAGAGAAGAGAGAAGGGATAGTGTTCACAAAAGGAGAAGGGATAGAAATTTTTGGGTCCCTTTCCCTCCAACATTTCAATTCAAAATTCCTCGTCTTCAATCTCCTCAAACCAAACAAATCCTTAAAGTTAGAAGGAGTTCAAGATTGACCACCAACGATATACTCCCTCTAGTCATTTTTATAATGCATCAATTAACTTTTCTCACAAACCAATAAAAGTAGTTAAAGTCAATAAAGTTATCCTCTAATCTAAATAATTTTCAATATTACTTTTACTAATTGTACTAAACTCTAATATTATATTAATTATTACTCTCACCCATTACCTTTATTAATTAGGGGGTAGACATGAAAAAAATAATTAATACTCATTGAGAACAAGCAAATACCTTATAAAAAGGACCAAATAAACTTATCAGTACAAGCCTTATAATAAAGACTAGAGGGAGTAATACTTGGGTGAAATTTAAAATAAAAATATCTCTAGTTTCGAGGGTAGAACATTTTAGTCGATTTATTATTTTTATTAAATAACAATCGAAATAAAAATAATTGGGAACAAATTAAGCATTAAAATTTTAAAATTATGTTGCGAACTAAAACAAAAGGTACAAAACCCAGAAATCTACAACTGCAGTGGGTCTCCCTCTTGGTTTTCTTTTCTTGCCAGACAATTTTTAAATCCAAAAAAAAATCTCTAGACCTTTTTAACAAATGCAAAAACAGGTCTAGCGGAAGAAAGCGGCCAGTCGGGTGAAAAAAGCAAAAACTTCAAATTTCAAGGCTTTGAAGTTGGCGGTTCAGAATTCGCAGATCGACCCAAAAACTGCAGCTCCTTTTTGTCATAAATTTCCAAGGAGAAATCCCTAAGCATCTGAGTCGCCGACGTAGCCGGAGGAGCAATAACACTCGGACTGGTCCCGGAGCTCAAACTAGGAACCATCGTCGACGAAGAGTTGGCAGTACCCGAAACCGAAATACCATTCGAAACGTTTACGGGACCTGCAGAAGGCCCTAATTGCTCACTGGGTTGCATCATCGCAGAGACGAAGTTCGAAATGGGTCTCGCTTGGACATTGAAAAACGGCGTCGCAGTCGCCGGAATCGCCCAGTATTGTGGTTGATTTGCTGAACCATCAGTATTTGGAAACATCAAGAAGGGTCCCGATGAGTTGGTCCCACCCACCGGCCACAAAGGGACAAGTCCTCCCGGAGCAACACCGCCGCTGCCGCCACCTCCGCCTCCGGAGGAACCAACTGCCCCGTATGAAATCGGAGCAACTGGAGCTAGCCCTGAAGAGATTGAGGTTGGATCATTCACATCAATGAACTCACTATTCGATGCCCGTCGTCTTCGTTTTCTTGGGGTTTCTTCACCGTCTGGTCTCGCCGGGGATGAGGTTGGGATTTTTAGGGTTCCAGCAACGGAGACAGCGATTGCCGGGATTGTTCCCGTGCCTGTGGCTTCTATTATAGCCTGTTCAGCGTGCTCGAGCAACCACCGGATTGTTTCTCCGTCTGATTTGTGGCCGAGCTCTCGCGTGAGCTGGAAGATCCTGGCCGCACACGTGGCCGGCATTCGGATTCTCCTCCCACGGCCTTCCACTTTTGTATGGCGGTCCTTGGAAGGTTTCTTGGCCGACACCACCTCGTTTCTACCCGGCGTTGACATAGTTAATGGTACCTGAATTAGGTCCATGGGAAGAGACTCGTCCAGGCTTTGTTCTGTCTCCGTAAACTCTTCTTTCAGCGGTGCCGCTGGCGGCGGCGACTGCGGCACTGGCTCTGGAAAATGTGACTCCGCCGCTTCCACCATTGACGTCGTCTCAGAAGGAGATATATCCGCACTGTGGCTTTCTTCCTCATCATTAAAATCTTCATGCTTGTGTTCGCTTCCCTGGTTCTGATTCACTTCCATCTTTAAATGATTAAAGAAAGTAAATCCAAGCAACTGAAGAATCTGCAAACGCCGAAAACCAAACTTAAACCGAAACCCACAAAAATCATGGCGAGAATCAGTAAAAAGGGAACGAATTTATAGATTAAAAAAGCCGTAAAACAATTTGGGAGAGCTTACTGGCTTTTGAAGCAGAGGACCGGAACAGAGAAGCAGAAGGTAGTGTGTGTGCTTTGATGTTTTGTGGCTGCGAAGGATCAGACAGTCTAATTGAGAATTGGAAAGGCCATTTTTTATTTTCACTTTATTAGAATTTAAAAAACAAAAAAGAAAAAGGAGGAAATAAAAGCAGAAAGCCAAACAACAGAGAGAAGGAGGAGAGAGAACAAACCCTAGCAATGGAAGAGAGCCCCACTTATCCGAAGGAAGAAGAGATGAGGGACCCTCAGATTCAGGGCTCTATTTATTTGCGCAGGAGATGAGATCTACGGCTGGAGACTCTCTGAAAAACATGGGCCCCCACGGTTGCAAAACGGAGTGGACCCTAGGTTTAGAGTAGCAGTACCTTCTGTAGTTTGGTTACAAATTGTTTTTTTGGAAAGAAATAGTGAGCACAGAATATTTAGGGCGGTACGGGATGATTTAAGGGGGGAAGGAAAAGAAGAGAGATTTTGAGGGATGATAGAAGATGGTTTGAGGGAATATGAGTTATTTAGTAGGAAGAAAATAACGGGGTGATAGTTAGTAAAATATTAGAAAATACTTATTTTATCTACAAAAGTAATTAATCCAAAATGAAAAGGAAAAATATATTTTAAAAAATTATCCTCTTATCAAATTTGAATTTTGCCTAAAATATTTTCTCGCCAGGTTAGAATTTGTTTACAATATTTTCCCGTCAAGTTCAAATTCGACTAAAACATTCTCCCGTCAAGTTTGAATTTATCACATAAGTTTGAATCAATCACTTAAGATTCAATTTATCGTATGAATTCGAATTTAATCATATTTTCTTGCATTATTAAAAAAAATATTATGAAGGGTAAATATGTCAAAAAACATTACTGCTCACGTGAGAATTTGAGTTCCCACCAATTTTGATGGGATCTTATCTTCTCATCTTTAAAAAAAGATTGGTGGACCTGGAAACTCAAGTTCCCGAGAAGGTTAGAAACAAAAAGTATACTAAACAAGGGAACTTGCTCATCTTCGCTTCCCTTCCCACCTATTCCGTGCCTTATATTATTACCAATTCGTTGGGTCTAATGAATCGATTAGTCCCTCACAAAGATTCAAATTCCTGTTGGGATAATGTCCGACCGTGCTTCAAATAGGATTACTTTCAATTGGGGATACATATGCTTAGGAAAAAAAAGATTATTTATATTATTTTTTTTAGGGTTAATGTGTAAATTTAGCAATAAACTATTTTCATATGGTCACCCAACATAATTAACTATTTTGGGATGCAAAACTAGATATAATTAATTTTTTGGTAGCATATATAACAACACAATTAACCTTGGCTAACTTCCATTAGTTTTGGCACTGTGAGTTTGATACGTATATATTTTATGATTAAATAGGTGTATATTTTATGAGAATTAGTTAGATTTATTGATATTATATACCTATTTAATTATCTTTTATATACTTTACTATCATTATAGGATAGAAAGATATTTTAATATAAAATCTACTTATTTCCTATTATATTTTGCAGGAAATATTAGTTGATTTAGAAAGAAGTAAAAAAAGCAATTAAGAGGATATGCAATGAGCCAAATTCGGTGGTCCCACGCAAGAAAAATAGAAACAAAATCAATTGTGTAATCTGGTGGAGTAGATTACAAGATATAAGATATCTTTTTAATAAGAAAAGGAGAACCAGTGACCCACGGCCTAAGTTATATTTAGGTTATATATATGAAGAGAGGAAGAAGAAGGAGAACGGAGGAGAAAAGCAAGAGACGCAGAACGAGAAGGAACAAAGAAGCAGAGGAGTAGCGGCTGAGCGTTTTGGTTTTCTTCATCATCTCCACGGAAGGACAGAAAGACTGTGGAGGCGACGGAGAACTTTCTTTCATCTCTTCTCTTTATTCTTTGAATCTAAATTCCTATCCTTTTGTTATGGATTTTATCATAGTCATGTGTGGCTAATTGGTTTTGCAACCTAGAGGACCTATGAACTTATGGGTGCATTAGATTTTGTTTTCATTGCTTAGTTAATTTTGATATTAATTTTGGTTATTTAATCTTGTTTAGTTTTGTCTATTTAGTGATTGGCCATCATTGAATATGAATTTGAGAATTAGGATTTACCTTGACATATGAGATTTTAATTAGGCTTTGAGATTAAATAATATGGGATTAGATTACGATTTAATTTGCAATTAGGATAGACATATACCTAATGGCTCCATATAATTGTTGAAGAGTGTGTTCGACTTTTGTTGCCTCTTGAGTAACTATGTTAGACATAACAAGTTATACTCAATAGAGGGTTGTAAGTGGACCGACAGGCACTTATAGCTATTTATACTTGAGATTAACAAAATTGATATTAAGGGTAATTAAATTAGTGAAATCAAGGTTTATGAAGCTCATAAGGGATTAATGATTCTGGGTTGCTTGTTTAATATTTTTGGTAGCTAGTTTATTTTAATTTCTTTCCTAATGAAATTCATTTTGTTTTGTTCAACTTAAATGAAATTGTGAAATTAATGCTTAACTGAAGTTTGTGATACTAAGTCCTCGTGGGAATGATACTTTTCTTATCACTTTATTACTTGATACGGCCCGTATACTTACGAAGTTATAGGCTATAAAGTTTTTCCCAATCAGAGTTCCACTAGTCTTCTCACTCTCAATTATGTTAATATATTTTTAGAAGGGTAAAGATGCACATTTAGCAAAAAACTATTTCGCTGTGAATACTCAACACAATTATCTTTTGTTAGGTCTAAAAGTAGACAAAAACGCACTTTGGTTGTGCCTTTTTTTTTTCTTTCCCCTTCCTTGTTATTGCTTGGGTGGTGGGAGTTTTTCTCTCGTCGTTCGGTGAGCTTTTTTCACAGTGTCTCCCTCCTCGGTTTCGACCGGTGGTGGAAACTTCCGTATTTTGTGTTGATTGCAAAATGTAGGGTTCTTGGCTATGGCGACGGCTCTCTCACACCTATTTTAGGGTTCTTTGCATTGTTATGTGTTTGGACTTTCCTTTTGCAAACTTTTTATTTTGAGCTTGTATCTCTCATTGGGTTTGTTTTAATGAAATATATTTTCTTGCAAAAAAAAGGTAAACATACACATTTTTTATCTTATAAATATCCATATTTGTCTTGTAAATTTCCCTATTTGTTTTGTGAATAACCATATTTGTCTTGTACCTGGATTTAAAAGAATCCAGGAGTTAAGAAATTTTGATCATTCATATATTTGTCTCGTAATTTTTTTTAAACTCCCTATATTCTTTTAAATCCATTTATTTATTTTGTAAATACTCATATTTGTCTTCTAAATACTCTTATAAAAAAATAAAGTCAGCGCATTATTTTCTTTTCATTGACAAAACTTAATTTCATTTTGACTCAAAAATTGCTGAAATTTTAGAAGAGGTTGAATAAAATAAAATTGTTTCGATGAGGTTTTGACTGATATTTTCTCATTAAAAAGGGATATATTTCTAAAAATATGTCAAAATAATAGAAAGTGGAAACTAGTGGGACCCACTGTGTAAAAATAAAAAAAATTAACCGAAAGTTAACGGTGTTGCTATATATATTACTAAAAAAATTGATTATGCTTACTATTACACCTTAAAATAGTTAGTTTTGTTGGATGACCGTAGAGAAATAATTTGTTGCTAAATTTTCACATTAATCCTTTATTTTGTTGACGATTTTATTTTCCAAATTTATTATAAAAATATATATTTTAACAATTTTTTTAAATATTAATATTTTTATATTGGAAAGTTTGAATTAAACAACTTTATTTTTTATGACATCATTTGGTTTGAAGTATTTAAGCAAATTATCTTCATCGTTAATATATATACACATCCATTTTATTTAATGTCGTTAATTTGTTAAAAAAAAATTGAGAATTAATTCGTGAATTTTGATTTTTTTTTATTGTGATAATTCTAATCCACGAAAATGAACATAGTATTGCAAGTTTGCAACAACTTAATTAGCTTCAAATGACAAGATTTTGAGTTTGACGGCTCATTTTTAAATGCGGACATGTTTTCATATATAGAATACACAGATATCAATTATCAATATTACTATAAACAAGTGTAAAATTTGAAACTATGCGTGTTGTATGAGAGAGTTGCCTGATTAATTAAGTTTAAGAGGTAATTAAAAAAACAATTGAATTCTTTTCTTTTCTGTATATAAGTACCTTCCTTTCTTATTTTCACTAGAGTTTTTGCCAGCTTGGGAGCAGTATAAAAATCCTCCAGTTGAATGTTTCAGAAGAGTTTTTCTATTTTTATACGATATCAAGGGTTTCCCTTTCAAGACTTAAAATGAACAAAGTTTTTACCCCTTTCAAGGGTTTTCACTTGTGTTTTCCTTTTTATGGAATGAGGCCACTTACTACTTCAACTAACAGCTTATTAGTTTTGGAGGTTTTCTTGTAATTCCTTTTATTAAAGTTAATAATAGGTTTAAGTAGCAAATTCGCCCTTGAAGCATACGCCTAAGAGTAATGTTCTCCTGAAAGTTTTTTTAGGTTCAATATCACACCGAAAGTTTTAAAATGTAGCAATGTTGCTATTTTTCATTAAAAAAATTAATGGTTAACATCAATTTTTTAAAGGGTGACGTGAGTTTTTTAACCGTATCGACCAACATTACTACGTTTTAAAATTTCACGGTGACATTGAACTTGAAAAACTTCTAGGACAACATTGTTTCTAAGCGTATACTTTTGGGACGTATTTGCTATTTAACCCTTAATAATAACTAAAGAAATTTGGCTTGTATAGACTAACGTACGTTTGAAAAAAGAAGACTTTTATTCTAACTGCTTTTTATTTGTATTATTTTACTAAAATGATTTTTATGTTTGGGTAAGCTTATATAAAAAAGAGTTAGCTTGACATAAATATATTTGAACGGTATAAGGAGAAATTAGTTTCAAAATGTTCAATTCTAAAAAAAATTACGAGTTCAATATAGTTCTTTTGCTTCTCAATGTGAAGGAAAGCATGGTGGATAATCCATTGACCAAAACGTTAGGGAGTTTGCTTCATAATCATTGCTAGCTTGAAAAGTTGAAGAAGATAATTCCGACACAGTACTGTGATTTTCTCCTGTAGATCGCATGGAATTTTCGATTTGCTCCAAATAATTGGCATCCCCAGATAATTTCCTGGAACATCTGCTGCAAAAACCTGAAAAATCTGGCCAGTTTCCTCCCTAATTAGTTCTGGAGTGTTCTTGGAATAATAGAGGCACGATCTGTTGTTTGTTCTGCTGCTTGTTAAATTACAACTTAAAAACTTGCACATCTAATGATACATATTAAATAACTATTCTGTCATTTAAAGGTGATGGCATATATCTATTTTTTTTGCTCAAAGAGGACTTGTATTACTACCAGCAGAACCATAACAGAGTACACAGACCATATCCGGTCATAGCAGTAAACAAACAGCAAATAAAACCATGGCATAAACAGGCCAGCAAAAAAAGCAATCAAAAGAACAACAAAGCTAACTAAGTCCAGTTCCATTCATCACCGGCCTAGAATACAAAGCATTAGTACTGATAGTATTGGCTTCCTGAATATCCGAGGTTAGAAGTGACAGTAAAGCAGATGATGGTTGAGAAACCCACCCGATAGGGCTCACCTCTTTATAAGCAGTCGCCGCAAGAGCATCCGCGACACGGTTCCCCATTCTGGGGGTGAAAGACACAGAGAACCCAACCTTGGTATTAAGAAGACAAATAATATCGTGCACAATGCTTCTACTTTTCCAGTCCACTAAATCAAGAGACTATGATTCAACACTCGTTTGCAAGGAAAGACAACCCGTTTCAAAAATGACTTTATCATGGCCAAGATCCAAGGAAAGCATCAAAGCCCGTTTCAAGGCTAGAGCTTCAGTCATAAAAGCTGATATCGACTTGACTTTATCAACATAGCCCCAAATGAAATGACCTAGATGGTCTCTACACACCACTCCAATTGAGGCAGAGTTCTCAGCAGGACAGAAGGCACCATCGCTGTTGATTTTAATAAAGCCAGGATCCGGGGGAGTCCAGCGTGCATCCATGGCCCCTACATTGCTGACCAGATTCTCATCTGTATGTAATCTATCCCACATTAACCAATATTCCAGATTACTATATCTAGCCAAGGTGATAACAGAGAGAGGATTTGGATTTATGTGATTGAAAACTTTATTGTTCCTTTGTTTCCAAATAAACCAAAGGATCCAGCATATCAAAGATATATCTTGAGAGCACATATTTGAATTACCTGTCACATTCAGCCACCAGGAGTTGAAGTTGTGTACCCGAGAGGCCTCAAATTTTGCACATAAAGCACTGCCAAACCAGACGCACCGTGTCCATGCACAATGAAAAAACATATGTTCAATGCTCTCATCTGCTCCTTCGCATACTGGGCATAGACTCGAAGTAGATCTTCTTCTTCTACATAATGACGCGTTGGTGGCCAGGGAATTGTTGAGGATTCGCCATAAAAATTGCTGGACTCTAGGTACAGTTTTAATCTTCCAAACTTCCTTCCAAGAGGTAGAAGAAACCACAATTGAAGGCCTAGCTTTATGCCCGAAGGAGGTTAGCTAATAGCTTCTCCTTTTCTTTGTGGTAGCCCAATTTTACTCGATACGTTCCATTAACAGCATTGGACCAGATTAGTTTGTCAGCCAAACCATTGGAGGAGATGGGTATTTGATAAATTGCCTGTTGGATCTCAGCAGAGATATATTGAGCTATAGGAGATAGGTCCCAAACTCCATCCACAATTAAGTCGCTTACCTTGCCGTGAGAAACAATTGGATTATCCCTTATCACAGGTTTTGGAGGGAAGATAACGTCCGGTACCCATTCGATCCCCCAGATGCCAATATTTTCTCCAGACCCCACATCCCATCTTAGATCCTTCTTTATAAAATTTCTACCATCAATTAGACTTGACCAGCACCATGAAGCTCTATGCCCTTTTTTGGCATCTGCGAAGTCACAATTAGGAAAATAATTACTTTTAAATACTTGAGCCCACAAGTCGTTAGGCCTTGTCATCAATCGCCACGCCGTTTTGGCCAGCAAAGCCTCATTCATGGTTTGTAGATCCCGGAAACCCATACCTCCTTGGTCCTTACTAGTTGTTAATGTATCCCAAGCTTTCCAATGAAGGCGATTACCAAAGGTGTGGCCCTCCCACCAAAAATTGGCAATGATCCGGTTCAGCTCTTTACACGTTTGAATGGGAAACTTAAAGCAAGGTGCATGGGGTATATGGGTATGGCACGTAGAATGGCATTTATCATCACTTCTCGTCCCGCAAAGGATAGAAAGGAGTGGCCCTAGCCTTGTATCTTTATTATGACTCTTTCCCGAATGTAGGACAACGCTTGATTTTTGGTTTTACCCCAAATGCTTGGTATGCCGAGATATCTTCCCGGATCTTCAGTTGTTGGTATACCCAATATTGACCGTACCTGGTTCTTACTTCACGGAGTGTTCTTTGGAGAAAAAATGCTTGACTTATCAAGATTTACAATCTGACCGGAAGCATCACAGTATTGGTGCAGAATCTGAGCTAAGAAATTACAAGAGCTTGTGCATGCATTCATGAATAGAAGTGCATCATTCGCAAAGAAGCAATGCGTGAGAAATGGACATGTTTGGCTTAGTTTAATTCCTCTAATCTGATCGGCTTCAAGGCTCTTGTTGATCATCGACGGGGACTTTAGACGTAAGAATAAATAGATACGGTGACAGTGGGTCTCCTTGCCGTAGTCCTCTGGTTGGATGGAAGGAACTAACCTTCTCACCCGATAAGCACAGATTTAATCTCACCGATCTAACACATGACATAATCAGCTTTACCCATTCTGAGCAGAAGCCAAAGCGCAGCAAGATTTTCTCCCAAAAAATTCCATTCCACTCGGTCATATGCTTTGCCCATGTCCATTTTTAGTGCAAATTCGAATTTATTGCCCTTTTTCTTTCTTCGGAGGTAATGGTAGACTTCATGGGCTATTACAATATTATCTTGTATGCACCGCCCGGGCACAAACGCCCCTTGACTCTGAGAAACACAATAGTCCAGCAAAGGCTTCATCCGCATAGCAATCAGTTTCGATATAATCTTATACGAAAAATTGCATAACCCAATTGGTCGCAGCTGAGATACATGCTCCGGTTTATCTACTTTGGGAATTAAGGTAAGATTTGTCTCATTAATATCATCAAGTTGTGAATTTCCTGCAAAAAAATCCTGCACAAAAGAATACACAGAGTCAGCCACCTCTGGCCAAGCAGCTTGATAAAACAAGCCAGAAAATCCATCCGGGCCAGAAGCTTTAGATTTTCCCAAGCTAAATACAACCGTCTTGATTTCCTCCCTAGAAATAGGAAGCAAGAGTTTCTTGTTCATATCCTCAGAAATCCTGACATCAATAAAATTCAACACAGATTCCATATCCTCATGACCCAAGGAAGAGGTGAAAAGATTATGAAAGAAATTGGAAATGTTAAGTTGGACGGCCTCCTTCTCCAACAGCCATGAGCCCGAGTCATCCTTAATGCTAAGGATACTGTTTCTGCTTCTTCTCTTGATGGTCGATAGATGAAAAATTTTTGAGTTCCGGTCCCCTGCCTCTAGCCAATTGACCCTTGATCTCAGCCACCAAAATTGCTCTTCCAAGTCCAAAACCCTATCCAATTCACGTGTCAACTCAGTAATAGCTAACATGGATTCGCCTGATCGAAAGCCTTGAGTCAGACTTGCTAACTGAGACTTTAGATGCTCAATTAGCTTAGCCGAGTTGGGAAATTCAATTCTACTCCATTTAACTAGATTGCCCCTGCATCTATTCAATTTTCTGATAAAATTATCCAGCGCATCATGAGAATCCACATAAAATTTCCTCCAACTATCGCTCACTACAGGAATAAATCGATCATGGGAAGCCCACGATGCTTCAAAACGAAATGTTCTCTGTCTGCGCGGGGGATCTGGAAGGCATTGAACAAATAGAAGATGGTGGTCTAATCCCGTAGGATCAATATTAAAAACTTGAATATCTGGGAATAATTCCCTAAGTTGAATGTTCTTAAGGGCTCTATCGATTCGTTCTCTGATCGTGTCAGGCTCTTCCCTATTGTTGCACAAAGTAAACCAAAAGCCTTGAAAACCCAAGTCATCTAACTCACAGTCTGCTAGTAAACATTTGAAATTCAGGATCTTACGCCACGCTTTTGGTCTACCCCCTTCTTTCTCATCTTGTGATAATATTTCATTAAAGTCCCCCAAGCATAGCCAGGATTCATTAATGGTTCTGCCAATCCTTCTAACATCCTGCCAACACAGTTTTCTTTCCTCCTCCCCCGTAGGACCATATATGAAAGAGATATACAGAGGGGAACTAACTTCATCAGAAAAAACAGAGGTGTGAATAATATGAGGAGATGAGGATAGAATGTTTACCGAAATAGTGTCCGACCACCAAAGTGTCAGGCCCCCGCTCAAACCGATAGGATCAACTAACCATTCCTGATTAAACCCACAACGTCTTCGAACCTTCCTGACCACCCTGGCCTTTTGTTTAGTTTCCATCAAAAACACCAGTTGGGGCTTTTTTCGGAAGCAAACTTCCTTCAGATTCGGAACTGTCGAGGCAGCCCCAAGGCCTTGACAGTTCCAAGCTAGGATATTCATGGCGCACCGGTGACATATATCTATTGGTTGTTCAAGATGCCACTTGTATCTCTGTATTGGATAGCTGCTTGCATCTTTGTAAGGAAGATAAGAGAGATGTGGCTCTTTTCCTTTGTTGCAATGGTTCCATCGTATAGTGGCGGTGGCGATGAAAATGAAAAATATTATATCATAAATAAAAGTTATTGAAATACAATACAGATCTGATATACAAAAAATTGAAAGAAATCTATTATAGAAATCAAGATCACTTCACTTGACTCTTACTTATGTGTTTTCATATTGTTGAACTTATCTATAATTAAATTCGTGCTAAAATTCAAAACAATTTATTTTTCAATGTATGTAATCAAATAACCATTAAGAAATTGGTCTTCCATTCTCTTTCGAAACCTGTTCTTGATTATCTTTATAGTAGGGAAAGATCTTTCAGTAGTTGCTGTAGAAATTGGAAGAGTAAATACAAGTCGAATCATTTTATTAATAAGAGGATAAATGATAAACTTTTCAGTTCTGCTTAGCCTTTGACTTTTCAGAAATTCATATTCTATTTTAAATAATGGACTTTCTAGTTTTTATTAGCCCTTTAATCCATTGGGAGCATGTACTAACTATCCCCCAACACATCCCAATTTTCATACATTATATGATCAAGAAAAGTATGAGTGTTTATCAACGCCATGGCTTGGAAAAAAGAAGAAGACTTGCAACAATATGAACAAACACAACCTTCTCTTTGTTTTTCTACATGATATAAGCAATTCAATAAATGATTAAATAAACATAAAAATAGCAACTAAAAAATCCCACAATCTCAGCTACATATGTGCCCTTATCGAATGATCAGCTGACCGATAGAGTCAAAAGAGAATGACCACCTAACTGTAAATAGCCACAAAAGGATGAAACATAACAAGAAAGTTCAAATTCAGCAACCAAGACCTATCCTCCATTGAAGCACTTGCAGTAACTTCTTCATTCTTCTACGTTCAAATACAGCAACCAAGACCTATCCTCCATTGAAGCACTTGCAGTAGCTTCTTCATTCTTCTACGAACTTCTCTCCCTTCTTAACATCCCATCACACTCTTTATCACCTTGACTATTCCCTCCCATTTTTTACGCTTATTATACTATGTCCATTCCATTTAATAACACTATTTAAATTAATTCATATGTATTTAAAAACGTTAATATTTTTTTATAAAATTCAGATGATTTTTCATAGGGTTAAGTAATAAATCCGCCCTGGAAGTATTGGCCCAGGAGCAATATTGCCCTGGATTTTTTTTTTTTGGTCTCAATATTGACCTGGAAATTTCAAAACGTAGCAATGTTGTCATATTACGTTAAAAAACTAACGTTGACTATAAAAAAAATGCCGTTGACTGTGAACATTTTAATAGAGATGGGCAACATTGCTACGTTTTAAAACTTCCGAGATAACATTAAGACAAGAAAAACTTCCAAAGAACCATTGTTGTTCAGTTTGCCACTTAACCCTTTTTAATATTATCTTTATTAATTATATTAAACTGACTCTAACATTATTTTAATTTATACTCTATATCACTATTCTTATTAAATACGCCCATATACCAAAGAAAATATTTAACACTTATTAAAACTAGAGAAAATTAAAATTTTGAATTAGCTCGCTTTTTTTTTTTTTTAAATCAGGTACTTAACTTTGTGCTGTTAGTCTCTGACCGTTAAATTATACTAACACCATTAAAATTCTCTGTTAAATGAAATCTTCCCCTTCTCTCCTCCCCCATGACTTCCCTTCTCTCTCCTTTCCCTCATGGCTTTGGAGCAAAGCTCCTTCTGCTATAACATTTTTGGGGAAAAGCACCAAAGTAGCAACTTTTAACAAAAATTATACCCTAATTGAAGCAGTTGCAAAACATTTTCCCAAAATAAGGCGATCAAAGGCGTCGGTTGGCGACGCCTCGGCGGCGCGAAAACCGACTCTCCGAGCTCGAGGCATCGGGCCAATCGACACCGCCGCAGGCGGGCTGATTGACGCCCGCACCCTACCCCACACACACACGCACACACACCCAGCACACACACGCCCCCCTTGCTGGCCAATAGAATACGCCAACATTTCCTAAAACTCAGATGAAAAACTTGAGCAGCTTCTTCTTCTTGCTTTTTTAATGCGCTTGAAAATTCCTATATAGTTGCAGTTTTTGTTGAAGACTTGTTTACACAAGCACGCCATAATTGGCTTATTTCCTTGTGTGATTGTGACCTCGAATTCACGAAATTCTATAAAGTGGAAAAATGCATTATAGTATGTGATTATTTCAAGGTTCTTTGGTCTTTTCTCAACCTAGTATATAATAGTACCTCTGGTCTTAATTATAAGAACACGAGGTTTTAATTATAGGAATACTTTTGTAGTATAATTTGTACTATAAAAGTATTCCTATAATTAGGACCAGTGGGAGTAGTATATTATTGATTTTTTCTGATCCAAGAACATCAAAAGTGTCTTTATAAGCAATCTGAAGCATCCGCATTGTGTTTGGCGCAAATAAAAATACTCATGTTTCATAGAAAAAAGAACTTTTATTCTAACTGCTTTTTATTTGTATTATTATACTAAAATGATTTTTATGTTTGGGTAAGCTTATATAAAAAAGAGTTAGCTTGACATAAATATATTTGAACGGTATAAGGAGAAATTAGTTTCAAAATGTTCAATTCTGAAAAAAATTACGAGTTCAATATAGTTTTTTTGCTTCTCAATGTGAAGGAAAGCATGGTGGATAATCCATTGACCAAAACGTTAGGGAGTTTGCTTCATAATCATTGCTAGCTTGAAAAGTTGAAGAAGATAATTCCGACACGATCGTGATTTTCTCCTGTAGATCGCATGGAATTTTCGATTTGCTCCAAATAATTGGCATCCCCAGATAATTTCCTGGAACATCTCGCCGCAAAACCTGAAAAATCTGGCCAGTTTCCTCCCTAATTATTTCTGGAGTGTTCTTGGAATAATAGAGGCACGATCTGTTGTTTGTTCTGCTGCTTGTTAAATTACAACTTAAAAACTTGCACATCTAATGATACATATTAAATAACTATTCTGTCATTTAAAGGTGATGGCATATATCTATTTTTTTTGCTCAAAGAGGACTTGTATTACTACCAGCAGAACCATAACAGAGTACACAGACCATATCCGGTCATAGCATTAAACAAACAGCAAATAAAACCATGGCATAAACAGGCCAGCAAAAAGAAGCAATCAAAAGAACAACAAAGCTAACTAAGTCCAGTTCCATTCATCACCGGCCTAGCATACAAAGCATTAGTACTGATAGTATTGGCTTCTTGAATATCCGAGGTTAGAAGTGACAATAAAGCAGGTGATTGTTGAGAAACCCACCCGATAGGGCTCACCTCTTTATAAGCAGTCGCCGCAAGAGCATCCGCGACACGGTTCCCCATTCTGGGGATGAAAGACACAGAGAACCCAACATTGGTATTAAGAAGACAAATAATATCGTGCACAATGCTTCTACTTTTCCAGTCCACTAAATCAGGAGACTATGATTCAACACTCGTTTGCAAGGAAAGACAACCCGTTTCAAAAATGACTTTATCATGGCCAAGATCCAAGGAAAGCATCAAAGCCCGTTTCAAGGCTAGAGCTTCAGTCATAAAAGCTGATATCGACTTGACTTTATCAACATAGCCCTAAATGAAATGACCTAGATGATCTCTACACACCACTCCAATTGAGGCAGAGTTCTCAGCAGGACAGAAGGCACCATCGCTGTTGATTTTAATAAAGCCAGGATCTGGGGGAGTCCAGCGTGCATCCATGCCCCCTACATTGCTGACCAGATTCTCATCTGTATGTAATCTATCCCACATTAACCAATATTCCAGATTACTATATCTAGCCAAGGTGATAACAGAGAGAGGATTTGGATTTATGTGATTGAAAACTTTATTGTTCCTTTGTTTCCAAATAAACCAAAGGATCCAGCATATCAAAGATATATCTTGAGAGCATATATTTGAATTACCTGTCACATTCAGCCACCAGGAGTTGAAGTTGTGTACCCGAGAGGCCTCAAATTTTGCACATAAAGCACTGCCAAACCAGACGCACCGTGTCCATGCACAATGAAAAACATATGTTCAAGGCTCTCATCTGCTCCTTCGCATACCGGGCATAGACTCAAGTAGATCTTCTTCTTTTACATAATGACGCGTTGGTGGCGGGGAATTGTTGAGGATTCGCCATAAAAATTGTTGGACTCTAGGTACAGTTTTAATCTTCCAAACTTCCTTCCAAGAGGTAGAAGAAACCACAATTGAAGGCCCAGCTTTATGCCCGAAGGAGGTTAGCTTCTCCTTTTCTTTATGGTAGCCCAATTTTACTTGATACGTTCCATTAACAGCATTGGACCAGATTAGTTTGTCAGCCAAACCATTGGAGGAGATGGGTATTTGATAAATTGCCTGTTGGATCTCAGCAGAGATATATTGAGCTATAGGAGATAGGTCCCAAACTCCATCCACAATTAAGTCGCTTACCTTGCCGTGAGAAACAATTGGATTATCCCTTATCACAGGTTTTGGAGGGAAGATAACGTCCGGTACCCATTCGATCCCCCAGATGCTAATATTTTCTCCAGACCCCACATCCCATCTTAGATCCTTCTTTATAAAATTTCTACCATCAATTAGACTTGACCAGCACCATGAAGCTCTATGCCCTTTTTTGGCATCTGCGAAGTCACAATTAGGAAAATAAGTACTTTTAAATACTTGAGCCCACAAGTCGTTAGGCCTTGTCATCAATCGCCATGCCGTTTTGGCCAGTAAAGCCTCATTCATGATTTGTAGATCCCGGAAACCCATACCTCCTTGGTCCTTACTAGTTGTTAATGTATCCCAAGCTTTCCAATGAAGGCGGTTACCAAAGGTGTGGCCCTCCCACCAAAAATTCGCAATGATCCGGTTCAGCTCTTTACACGTTTGAATGGGAAACTTAAAGCAATGCATGGGGTATATGGGTATGGCCTGTAGAATGGCATTTATCATCACTTCTCGTCCCGCAAAGGATAGAAAGGAGTGGCCCCAGCCTTGTATCTTTCTGATGACTCTTTCCCGAATGTAGGACAACGCTTGATTTTTGGTTTTACCCCAAATGCTTGGTATGCCGAGATATCTTCCCGGATCTTCAGTTGTTGGTATACCCAATATTGACCGTACCCTGGTTCTTACTTCCGCCGGAGTGTTGCTGGAGAAAAAAATGCTTGACTTATCAAGATTTACAATCTGACCGGAAGCATCACAGTATTGGTGCAGAATCTGAGCTAAGTAATTACAAGAGCTTGTGCATGCATTCATGAATAGAAGTGCATCATCCGCAAAGAAGCAATGCGTGAGAAATGGACATGTCTGGCTTAGTTTAATTCCTCTAATCTGATCGGCTTCAAGGCTCTTGTTGATCATCAGCGACAGGACTTCAGACGTAAGAATAAATAGATACGGTGACAGTGGGTCTCCTTGCCGTAGTCCTCTGGTTGGATGGAAGGAACTAACCTTCTCACCCGATAAGCACAGATTTAATCTCACCGATCTAACACATGACATAATCAGCTTTACCCATTCTGAGCAGAAGTCAAAGCGCAGCAAGATTTTCTCCAAAAAATTCCATTCCACTCGGTCATATGCTTTGCTCATGTCCATTTTTAGTGCAAATTCGAATTTATTGTCCTTTTTCTTTCTTCGGAGGTAATGGTAGACTTCATGGGCTATTACAATATTATCTTGTATGCACCGACCGGGCACAAACGCCCCTTGACTCTAAGAAACACAATAGTCCAGCAAAGGCTTCATCCGCATAGCAATCAATTTCGATATAATCTTATACGAAAAATTGCATAACCCAATTGGTCGCAGCTGAGATACATGCTCCGGTTTATCCACTTTGGGAATTAAGGTAAGATTTGTCTCATTAATATCATCAAGTTGTGAATTTCCCGCAAAAATCCTGCACAAAAGAATACACGAGTCACCCACCTCGGCCAAGCGACTTGATAAAACAAGCCAGAAAAGCCATCCGGGCCAGAAGCTTTAGATTTTCCCAAGCTAAATACAACCGTCTTGATTTCCTCCCTAGAAATAGGAAGCAAGAGTTTCTTGTTCATATCCTCAGAAATCCTAACATCAATAAAATTCAACACAGATTCCATATCCTCATAACCCAAGGAAGAGGTGAAAAGATTATGAAAGAAATTGGAAATGTTAAGTTGGACGGCCTCCTTCTCCAACAGCCATGAGCCCGAGTCATCCTTAATGCTAAGGATACTGTTTCTGCTTCTTCTCTTGATGGTTGATAGATGAAAAAATTTTGAGTTCCGGTCCCCTGCCTCTAGCCAATTGACCCTTGATCTCTGCCACCAAAATTGCTCTTCCAAGTCCAAAACCCTATCCAATTCACGTGTCAACTCAGTAATAGCTAACATGGATTCGCCTGATCGAACGCCTTGAGTCAGACTTGCTAACTGAGACTTTAGATGCTCAATTAGCTTAGCCGAGTTGGGAAATTCAATTCTACTCCATTTAACTAGATTGCCCCTGCATCTATTCGATTTTCTGATAAAATTATCCAGCGCATCATGAGAATCCACATAAAATTTCCTCCAACTATCGCTCACTACAGGAATAAATCGATCATGGGAAGCCCACGATGCTTCAAAACAAAATGTTCTCTGTCTGCGCGGGGGATCTGGAAGGCATTGAACAAATAGAATATGGTGGTCTAATCCCGTAGGATCAATATTAAAAACTTGAATATATGGGAATAATTCCCTAAGTTGAATGTTCCCAAGGGCTCTATCGATTCGTTCTCTGATCGTGTCAAAAGTCCCCCAAGCATAGCCAGGATTCATTAATGGTTCTGCCAATCCTTCTAACATCCTGCCAACACAGTTTTCTTTCCTCCTCCCCCGTAGGACCATATATGAAAGAGATATACAGAGGGGAACTAACTTCATCAGAAAAAACAGAGGTGTGAATAATATGAGGAGATGAGGATAGAATGTTTACCGAAATAGTGTCCGACCACCAAAGTGTCAGGCCCCCGCTCAAACCGATAGGATCAACTAACCATTCCTGATTAAACCCACAACGTCTTCGAACCTTCCTGACCACCCTGGCCTTTTGTTTAGTTTCCATCAAAAACACCAGTTGGGGCTTTTTCTAAGCAAACTTCCTTCGATTCGAACCTGCCGAGGCAGCCCCAAGGCCTTGACAGCCCAAGCTAGGATATTCATGGCGCACTGGTGACATATATCTATTGGCTGTTCAAGATGCCACTTGTATCTCTGTATTGGATAGCTGCTTGCATCTTTGTAAGGAAGATAAGAGAGATGTGGCTCTTTTCCTTTGTTGCAATGGTTCCATCGTATAGTGGTGGTGGCGATGAAAATGAAAAATATTATATCATAAATAAAAGTTATTGAAATACAATATAGATCTGATATACAAAAAATTGAAAGAAATCTATTATAGAAATCAAGATCACTTCACTTGACTCTTACTTATGTGTTTTCATATTGTTGAACTTATCTATAATTAAATCCGTGCTAAAATTCAAAACAATTTATTTTTCAATGTATGTAATCAAATAATCATTAAGAAATTGGTCTTCCATTCTCTTTCGAAACCTGTTCTTGATTATCTTTATAGTAGGGAAAGATTTTTCAGTAGTTGCTGTAGAAACTGGAAGAGTAAATACAAGTCGAATCATTTTATTAATAAGAGGGTAAATGATGAACTTTTCAGTTCTGGTTAGCCTTTGACTTTTCAGAAATTCATATTCTATTTTAAATAATGGACTTTCCAGTTTTTATTAGCCTTTTAATCCACTGGGAGCATGTACTAACTATCCCCCAACACATCCCAATTTTCATACATTATATGATCAAGAAAAGTATGAGTGTTTATCAACGCCATGGCTTGGAAAAACGACTTGTTGCAACAATATGAACAAACACAACCTTCCCTTTGTTTTTCTACATGATATAAGCAATTCAATAAATGATTAAATAAACATAAAAATAGCAACTAAAAATCCCACAATCTCAGCTACATATGTTCCCTTATCGAATGATCACCGACCGATAGAGTCAAAAGAGAATGACCACCTAACTGTAAATAGCCACAAAAGGATGAAACATAACAAGAAAGTTCAAATTCAGCAACCAAGACCTATCCTCCATTGAAGCACTTGCAGTAACTTCTTCATTCTTCTACGTTCAAATACAGCAACCAAGACCTATCCTCCATTGAAGCACTTGCAGTAGCTTCTTCATTCTTCTACGAACTTCTCTCCCTTCTTAACATCCCATCACACTCTTTATCACCTTCACTATTCCCTCCCATTTCTTATATATATATATTCTCTTTATATTCTTATGCATGATATATGTGCATAACTTGTGTCACTTTGTAGCTTCTTTAGTGGTTATATCCTATATGAAGAGAATAAGGTAGCGTTCTTTCAAGAAATGGAGCATTAACTATAATATTACTAATAATGAAACTGACTCATTAGTTATAATTTGTTTTTTTTTGTCAGATCGACAGTGACACTATTTTTTTATTTCGATATCTTTTATTTCAAATATATCTTTATTCCTGCTTATAAACTATATAGAAGAAACCACCATACTTGATGGCCAACAAAATAAATATATAAAACCTAAATAAAAATTGATTAATGTTTGAAAATTGATTCCATTTTTCCAAGTATACGGCTTGAGTAATGGTTTTCATCTTTTCAACCTAGTTTTGTGCAAGAAAAAAAGAGAACTTTTTGTATAAACTTGATTTATCACGTTATTTTTAGTCTAACCAATTAAAATACAATAATTTATGAGTTAATATGGTTCATCCAAAATATTAATTGATATATTAATAAAATTTAAAGATATCACAAGATTTACTTTTTCTTTACTTGTGTAATTTTAATTAAACGATTTAATTTTCTTAAGAAAAATAAAAATATAAATTACATGAGCAGCCAATTTAAATTTATATTAGTTGAGTTATTATATTTTAACTGTTTAGATTATAAATGACATGGTATACCAATTTTTCTTGAAAAATTGCCGATTCATTTATTAGATGAATTAAGTTTTTTATTTGGGATTTTTTTTTTTTAAATTATGGGTTAAGGAGCAATTTTACACATGAGCTTTTCCCCCAGGAGCGCCCAGCACCACGAGCTTTTTTCTGGAGCAAAAGTACACACGTGGTTACGTTTTGGGAGCGCCCAGTACCACGGCAATTAGTTGACCGTTAGTCAACTGTTAAGTTGGATGAAAATGAACAATAACTCGGGTGAAATTACACTTTTGCCCTTAGTTTTAAATAAAAATTACATTTTTGCCCTAAGTTTTTTTTTTTAAAAAAAAAACTAAAAATACCCCCTCCTTGGTGGGCCCCACCACCGGCCACCCCACCACCGGCGGCCGACCGCCGCCGCCACCGGTGGTGGTCGGCTGCCGGCGTCGTTCGGCCACCGCCTGCGGCGGTGGTGGCCGCCGGCCGGCGTTGGTGGGGTCGGTGGTGGAAGGGGTATTTTTAGTTTTTTATTTATTTAAAACTAAGGGCAAAATGGTAATTTTCATTTAAAACTAAGGGAAAAAAGGTAATTTTCATTTAAAACTAAGGGGCAAAATGGTAATTTTCTTTTTTTCCTACCATCTGCGTCCACGTCAGCATCCACGTCAGAATCCATGTCAACGTGTCAGTCCAAATAAGCGCTACGTCACGCCACGTCAGCGTTCCATCCAAGTTAACGGTTGACTAACGGTCAACTAACTGCCGTGGTGCTGGGCGCTCCCAAAACGTAACCACGTGTGTACTTTTGCTCCAGAAAAAAGCTCGTGGTGCTAGACGCTCCCGGGGAAAAGCTCATTTGTAAAAGGGTTAAGGAGCAATTTTACACATGAGTTTTTCCCCAGGAGCGCCCAGCACCACGTGCTTTTTTCTGGAGCAAAAGTACACACGTGGTTACGTTTTAAGAGCGCCAAAGACCACTGCAGCTAGTTGACCGTTAACTTGGATGGAACGCCGACG
Source organism: Acacia pycnantha (assembly GCA_025563575.1). NCBI lineage: Eukaryota > Viridiplantae > Streptophyta > Magnoliopsida > Fabales > Fabaceae > Acacia > Acacia pycnantha. The sequence continues at coordinate 1,757,446 of JAMWYP010000048.1, read as the reverse complement.
TGGTGTGACGTGGCGCTTATTTGACCGACACGCCGACATGGACGCCGACGTGACGCCGATGGTAGGAAAAAAGAAAATTACCATTTTGCCCTTAGTTTTAAATGAAAATTACCCTTTTTGCCCTTGGTTTTAAATGGAAATTACCATTTTGCCATTAGTTTTAAATAATAAAAAAACTAAAAATACCCTTCCACCACCGGCCCCACCACCGCCGCCACGGCGGCGGCCGGCAGTGGTCGGCCACGGTGGTGGGGCCCACCAAGGAGGGTATTTTTAGTTTTTTTTTAAAAAAAACTTAGGGCAAAAGGGTAATTTTTATTTAAAACTAAGGGCAAAAGTGTAATTTTACCCGAGTTATCTGTTCATTTCCATCCAACTTAACAGTTGACTAACGGTCAACTAACTGCCGTGGTGCTGGGCGCTCCCAAAACGTAACCACGTGTGTACTTTTACTCCAGAAAAAAACACGTGGTGCTGGGCGCACCTGGAAGAAAAGCTCATATGTAAAATTGTTCCTTAACCCTTTGTAAAATTGCTGCTTAACCCAATAATTATTAATCTCACTCTCTTCCACCCCAATCGCGGCGCATCACTCTCTTCTGACGGAGACGGCAGCGACAACATTTGAAGGTCAGTGTTTTCTTCTCCACAGCATCTGCAATATCGTTGGTTGGGGATGAGTTATATGATGAAAAATTATCAACACATTTTGTAAAAATTGATTTCACGGTGCCTAGTTCTTTTTGGTATTTCTCTGTATCTGCGATGGGATTTGCAAGGTTTGGTGGGTCAAGCTTTTAATGCTGGTGTGTGTAGTTGAAGAATAGGGTCGTGTGAAAAAGGAGATATCTACGTCATATGGGACTGAATTTTCAAACGTTCGTTGTTCAAGTTCAAAAGGAACTATCTACATAATGGAGTTGGTCGTCTGGTCACTGACATGAACAAGGCTACGCATTCTCTGAAATGGGTTCTTTTAGATTTCCTGCATAGATGCAATGACTTGAGGATCTTCAAGCAAATACACGCACATCTATTAACTTCTAGTCTTGTTAATAATGATCTAGTGATTACTAAAGCCGCCAACTTTTTCGGAAAACGCGTCAGTGAAATTCTTTACGCTTGCAATTTCTTGAAACATTACGATTGGAGCTTGAGCTCTTTCCCATGTAATTTGTTGATTTCCGGTTACGCCTCCGGTGAAATACCATGGGCTGCAATATCAGTTTATAGATCCACTGTTAGAAATGGGTTTGTGCCTGATGTCTATACTTTGCCAGCAGTTCTGAAATCCTGTGCTAAGTTTTCGGGGATTAGGGAAGTTAGGCAGTTTCATTCGGTAGCTGTCAAGACGGGCTTGTGGTGTGATTTTTATGTGCAGAACACACTAGTACACGTTTATGGCACTTGTGGTGATTGTATTGGCGCAGATAAGGTGTTTGATGATATGCTTGTGAGAGATGTGGTCTCTTGGACTGGATTGATATCTGGATATGTGAAGGCAGGTTTGCCTAATGAGGCCATTGCATTGTTTTTGAGAATGGATGTGGAACCTAATGTAGCAACATTTGTTAGCATGATCGTAGCCTCTGGGAAATTGCTTGTTGTAAACTTAGGAAAGGGGATTCATGGAAAGATTTCAAAACTTCCTTGTGGAAAGGAATTGATCTTATGTAATGCTTTGATGGATATGTATATGAAGTGTGAGTCTCCATCTGAAGCAAAGCAAGTATTTGACGAGCTCACTGAAAAAGATATTATTTCTTGGACTACTATGATTCATGGGTTAGTGCAATGTCAACGACCCAAGGAATCACTAGACTTGTTCTGTGAAATGCGGAACTCTAGTTTTAAGCCTGACAGGATAATACTGACTAGCGCACTTTCCGCTTGTGCAAGCCTTGGGCTTCTTGATTATGGCATTTGGGTCCATGAATACATTGAACGTAACCATATCAAATGGGATGTTTATATAGGAACAGCACTGATTGACATGTATGCAAAATGTGGTTGTATAGAGAAGGCACAACAGACTTTTAATGTGATGCCTTTTAGGAATGTTCAAACGTGGAATGCTTTTTTAGGTGGTCTAGCAATTAATGGATATGGGCAAGAGGCACTGAAACAATTTGAAGAGATGATTAAATCTGGAGCCAGTCCGAATGAGGTGACATTTCTTGCTGTTTTGACAGCTTGTTGCCATTCTGGTTTGGTAGAGGAAGGCCGTTGGTACTTCCATCATATGAAAGATCGAAGTTACAATCTTTCTCCCTGGTTAGAACACTATGGTTGTTTGGTTGATCTACTCTGCAGGGCTGGCTTGGTGGGGGAAGCTCTTGAGTTAATAAAGACAATGCCAATGGCACCTGATGTGCAGATCGTTGGAGCTCTTTTGACTGCCTGCAATACTTATGGGAATGTTGAGATTTCTCAGAATATGCTAAAGTTTCTTTATGATTTGGAATACCAAGATAGTGGTGTATATGTGCTTCTATCTAATCTATATGCAACTAATGAGAAATGGGCAGAAGTAAGAAAAGTGAGGAGGTTCATGAAGGAGAAAGGAATAAGCAAGGCTCCAGGTTCAAGTCTTATAAGGATTGATGGTAAGAATCGTGAATTTGTTGTTGGAGATAGCAGCCTCCCACAAAATGAGGATATTCACTTACTATTAAACACCCTTACCAATCAAATATCCCTTGGGGGGCATATTGATAACCTTTCTTGATCAATCAGGTATGCCTGACCCTAAGCTTATAAGTTATTGGCTTTATATTGAAAGAACTCTAGACTAATTACACTTGAGGACTTGGAACTCATTACATGTGAAGTGGTAAACTTCCATTAGTAAAGTTTCAGAGTCACCCCTTATCAAATTGAGCTTGGCTTATATATTGAGAGTGAGAAAACAAGTCTGAAATGGCAGAATTAAGTATTTATTTTTCATAAAGGAACAGAGCATATTTTTTTATCTTATACTTGCCCAACAGTATTCAAATTTTATGTTAGTGAAGATAATAATTAGCCATCTCAATTCTCAAGATAGTTGCGCTGGCAATGAATCAGATTGTGCATTCAATTTCTATTTTGTTTCTCTTGCTTCCCCCTCCCCACATTTTAATCAGATTGTGCACTCAATTTCTATTTTTAATTTATCATTCAATGATCAGTATTTAGTTGTGGGCCTTGCTGAGAACATATGCAAGGACAAAATGCGAGAGACATTTTGAGGCAGTGTTTTGATAAAAGAATTGCCTGTATGGCATCTCAAATCTTGAAATAAATGAATGAATAAGCTTACACTGATCTTTTTCAAGGAGAATTAAATTTCCATGCATATGAATCTTCAGCCGACTTCACATTCAAGTCTTCCAAGATTAGCAATCCAGAAGAATAATGAAACTAAATTTCAATTGTTTTTTGATTGAGACCAGTATATCTCCATCTCTCCTTCTCCACAAAGTCTGCATCAAGGAATCGAGCAACAAAAGCCCAGAGTTTGTGCATGTCTTCAAAATTAGCTAGAAAGCCTAATGCAGCAGTAACCACAGTTATTCCCATGTTATCTCTATATTTTTTCTTGCCTCCCTGGCCTCCACTTTCTTTGGTATTCTGGACTCTTTCCTTCTCTTCAGCAAACTTATCTGCAAACCATATATGGCGTAGGAATCCACAGCCAAGAGAAATGTTGCTTCTGTCAGCAAGTCTCTGTACAAGAACAGGCTCAACTTTTTCTCCTTTCCAATCAAATACATTGAATGCCAAAGCAGGCCCTCTGTCAAATTTTATCTTTGGACCATAAATCTTAATGAGGGGAGCCCCTTCTGTGTTGGGATGCTTAAGCTTCAATAATGAGCTTACCAGCCAATTTATTAGGTACCTTGCTCTGTTAGTAATTAGTATCAACCCCAACGAGTCCACTTGATCTAAGCATCTGCATTCAATATTAAGGTACTTATCTTCTCCATCTTTAGATTTCCTCTCTTGCTGGCTCTCAAAAGTGCTGTGTATTTCGTCACTTGCAGAGCTCTTTGGAGCTTTTGATTCTGCTGGAACCTCTGTGCGCTGAAGCCCAGATGATTCTCCTACTTTTTGCTTCTGACTAAAGAAAGAACTTGAAGATAACTCTTCTTGTAATCTTGATGATTTCTTTTCAAGTTCTATGTCTGTTCCTGAAGAATCTTCTGATGCTTGAAATGGCTGCCTTTCTGGTATAAGGTTCACAATTCCTGCACTAGAGGAATCTTCCAGAATGGATGCGAGTGATTTCTTGACAAAGAGGCATCCAAATCCTGATGGGTCTTCCCCAAAAACCTTGTAGAAGGGACATATAATAAAATCTGGGCGAAAAAGAGAGAGGCCAAAGCTGTCCATTTCTTTAGGTCCCAATGCACATGCATCAACTAATACGTGCCACCCATTCTCCTGTGCTATGCTTATCCAGAGATAAGGGTATCTGGCTCCTGTTACTCTAGAATGAATTGGGAAAACAAAGAGACCCCTTTTCTTCTTCTTCCTCCTCCTCCTCACAATCATCTTCCTCAATTTAGCTGACTGAATCCTTAGTCTTGGCCATTTAAACTCTGCTGACATAACTTTAGCTCCTCTCTTCTCCGAGGAGCTTATCATTGTTTCTACCGCCTCACTTTCATGGTCATAAACTGTCAGAAGCTTTCGACTAGCCTTGAATGGGTAGGACTGAGCCACAAGTTTAAAAGCTGCAGTTCTACTTGCTGTGAATAACATGAAATAATCACTATCAGAAACATTTAGGAAACTCATGATTCTTTTCCTCAATGCAGACTCAAATTCTGACACTTGCCCGCCATGAAGCAGTAGAGTCTTGATATTCCCAGTTCTGGGGGAGATGCTAAACAAGGGGAAATCTGAATAATATCCCTGTGGTGCTTTAGAAATTGAAGGAGAAGCGTCTTGGGTTTCTGAGACATCAAGGCGTTGCAGTTGAGAGAAGGAGAAGAGGCCAATCCCAATATAATCAAGGCAAGTATGATTAAAAGCAGATGGATGGCAATACTCTTTTGCTCTAATATGGTCAACTTGCTCAGTGTCAGAGTATTGTGGATAAACCTTGATGAATTCACTGAATGAATCTTGCAGAGATGGAAGAGACTCATGATTAGTGAATTGTGTGTTTGGGAAGATGGAGGAACAAGTAGCTGTTGCAAAACTATGGCGACACGCTGCACAACTATTTCTGGCTCTGCTTAATTCTCTCTGAGATGCTGGAGAGTTAAAAAATGGGGATGGACAACAGCCCTGAGGGCATATATGGGAGGCCTCATTCGGGTCAGGTGATGGCATTTTTTCCCCTCTTCATGTATCACAGTTTGACATTCTTGCTGCTCCTATATATCTTGATGCCTTCTGCAGTCGGCTGGTTACTTAATAATCACACGAGTTTCTCTTAGTTTATTATGGTGTTATGATATAGCTGGCTCTAGCTGATACGGCAATGTATGTACAGCTTGACAAAGTCAAATATATAAATAATAGCTCATTTATCTCGTACAGTTTTGATGTTTGACTTTGTCTTCCATAGTTTGTAATGCGGACCTCACGATAGAGAGCCTCTAGCTACCTCTGATTTTTTTGTGTGGACCAAAGCTACCTCAGTACCTCTGATTGGGTCATTGATATTTATGTATGCTATAATAACAAATGAACCACAAAATGGCCTTTAGTGGGATGTCATCATCGATGAGGTCCAAAAAAAACACTCTTCACTTCAGCAGTTTGCCGCCTGCCTTATTATTATGAGTATGACTCAGCTCAGGCGAGACATATCCTAGAGAAAGTAAACGTTCTTTTGTTCGTTTCTTTTTTAAAAAAATAAATAAATAAATTACTCGTAAATTTGAATGACCAAGCGTGATCTTTAATCTATATGTTAATATAGTATTAAAGGTTGGATAATTATTGTTGATTTGTTTCGTTCAATGATTGGACTAAGTTTGAATGAATTAATAAAATCATATTTAGCCATGAAGAACACCTCGATTTGGCTTCTGTAATGCATAAATAAGCATTCATGGAATCAGCTGGCTGCTTAATTATAAGTAATAAATGGTGTTTGATACTTGCACGTTTCAATGATGTTTAAGACAACACCAAAACGCGCTAATAATTTTCATTCCAATTTCATTTTCCATCCAACTTCACTTTCTGTTCGTCATGTAACTCTATAGTGCATGAATAAATAAATCACACAACTTGTGTTTTGTTGCCTACATGAAACGATCAATAATAATCAAAGATATACCAAAATCATGTTAAGGGGAAAGAATGGGACAAAAATCTCATTACCAATGTAAATTCTGAATTCTGAATCATATATATATATATACTAAATGAACAAAATATAACTTAGAAGCCTATACTTCAGTCAAAACCTTCGATTTTCATGAATGGTAATATTGTTAGTAGAAGTTTAATCTAAAAGAAATAATCAAAGTATATATGCATCAATGCTTTGAATACAACACAAATTATATATGATCTCTATGATTTTTCTTGAGCTGAAGGTGCAAATTTAGCAACGAACTATTTTCCTATAGGCATCCAACACAATTAACGATTTTGGGTGTAAAAATGGACATAATCAATTTTTTGTTGGGAGCATATATAACAACACTGTTAATCTTGGTTCCCCAGTCTTCTCACTCTCTATTATTTTAATAATGTTTAGAAGGCAAAGGTGCAAATTTAATAATAAACTATTTCACTATAAGCACCAAACACAATTATCTTTTGTTGGGTCCAAAGTAGACAAAAGCATTTTTTGTTTTGTAAATGCTTATATTTGTCCTGTAAATTCCCTTATTTGTTATGTGAAAGACCATATTTGTCTTATAAAGGGATTTAAAAGAATCCAGTGAGTTCATTTTTTTTGTCATTCACATATTAGTCTTGTAATTTTTTTTAATTCCTGGATTCTTTTAAATCCATTTATTTGTGTTATAAATATTCTTATGAAAAATAAAGTAAAGGCATTAATTATTGTCTTTTCACTGAAAAATTTAATTTAATTTTGACCTAAGAGAGTGCAGTGAAACTTTAGAATATTTTGGGAATCGATTGAAATAAGATTGCTTCGATGGGGGGCTAAGTGATATTTTCTTATTAAAAGAAGGCACATATTTATAAAAATATATTAACATAACAAAGAGTGAGAAGACTGGTGGGACCTACATCGTAAAAAGTAATTGAAGTTAAACAAGGGTAACGGGGTTGCTATATATGCTTCTAAAAAAAATTGAGTATGTCTATTTATGCACCTCAAAATAGTTAATTTTGTTAGTTGCCCATAGAGAAATAGTCTGTTGCAAAGTTGATGTTAATTAAAAAGAAAAGCTGCTCATCTAGTCGTTAAAGACAGATTTAATTATTTAATTTAGGAAAATTAAGGAAGTTAAATAAATTGTTTAATTATAATATATACTCCCTCCGGTCCTAATTATAAGAACACATTTTGGAGTTGGTTTTGGTCCTAATTATAAGAACAAGTTTTAACTTTTTGTCAATTTTTCCTATAATACCCCTATTTATACTTTCTCAATAATAATTAAAGACAATAATAATTTAATAATACACCTATGTATTTTATAAAGTAACATTTAGTAAATAAAAGTTAAAATATATTTATTCCTAACTTATTCCATCGATTAGGTTCAGTTAGGATCTATAACCTCTAAACACATTTCAACTTTTGGAATTTTTCCAGATTATTTTATTATATAAACACTAACGCAAGATAAAGGATTCGAAGGGAAAAGATGGGGATAATATTGTTGTTTGGTCTTGGTGTTTTTAGTGTGCGAGCGTTTTTCGTAAATAACACGCAGGGGTATTTTTTGGAAAATAATTATAATTAACTAATTTAATTTCTCTCCTTAATCCCTCCAAATTCTGGTAAATAGTTCCTATAATTAGGACCGGAGGGAGTATGACATAATCTCTCTAAAATATTTATATGTAACTTTAGACTATATATATCAAATTATAAGTTATATAAATTCATTCGAAGAAGAAAAATGATAAATATAAGAGATAAGAGAAATAGAAAAGTCTTACATATTTAGGATCAAAATTCACCCCAAACTAAGTTTTAAATTTGGGAAAATTCATATAGGGGCCCAATTAAGACCTAAAATTTCAAAAAAGGCCCCAACAACTTTCACATACCAAAAAGGGTCCTAGGGCCTTTTCTGAGATTTTTCATTAAAATGTTAGTTGTTAATCTGACTGATTTAGTTGTTAACCGGCTGATATTGTTGTTAAAATGACTGATTTAGTTGTTAAAATATTGTTGTTAATGCGACTGATTTAGTTGTTAACGGATATTGATTTTGTTGTTAATCTGGCTGTTTTAGTTGTTAACGTTTATACCAGAAAAGGCCCTGGGGCCTTTTTTGGTATGTGAAAATTGTTGGGGTCTTTTTTGAAATTTTGGGTCTTAATTGGGCCCCTATATGATTTTTCCCTTTAAATTTTGGATCGAAGGAGTACCTTTTTCATGGTGGGGACGTCTAAGCAGTACATTCACAGGGCAGTTCTCCTTTGGCGAGTTATGATGTATATACTGAGATGAATTTTGCAGCATATATAACTTGCCAAAGAAGACCCACCCTATGACTGTTATGCTTAATCTTTGCCTTCTCTCTCTCTCACTCTCTCAGTTGTGTTTGCTTTTGCAAGTGATATCCCAACAAGTTTTATAGGCACCAAGTGTAAACAGTGTACAAGTCATATACTTATGGCATCTTCTCTTGATTAAGGCTTATACTTTTGGATATCCCTCCTACCTTTCTGTGAAGAGAGGTATATAATTATATTGGACGCTGATCATGATTCTGATTCTGATCTTTCAATTTCTTATAAAAGTTAATTGGCATGAAGTTGAAGCCTCTAGAAAGATTTTTCAAGCATCTCTGATATTCTCTCAATTTTTATTTTGGAGAGAGGAGTTTGAAACAAGAACATCAGTGAGATACAATATATATATTACTTCGAGATTTTGATTTCACTTGTCAAAATCTTCAAATTTAGATCAATTCTCCAAATGATGATCCACACACACACAGTTCGCCTAACTTAAGTTTAAATTTCTGGTTTTTAATTACAACTTTTTTGTCCCATTGATGAAACTCCTATTTCTAAAATGTTTAGCATCAATGTTGTAACTGTAAGCTTTGGAATTCTCAGGTTTGTGACTGTGCCCTTGCTTTGCAAAGAAACATAATTGTGACTATGCCCTTGAAAAGTAATCACATGCAGATAATATTGGCTAAGATATTCCTCATGCCTTAATATAAGACTTAGTTGATTTTTTTTTAGAGATAAATGAAGCTAAATAAATTATTTAATTATAGTATATGATAGTATCATTAGATTGTATATATCAGTTTATAAAAAAATAAAAAAAATTGAGTCTTTATATTAGGAGAGGGGGAAGTACAATGTTAGTCCATTAATTTTTTTTTAGGTTTCTCTTTTGTCTCAATTTTATGTAGTTATAATTAAATTAAGAAGCAGCATTTCTAGAGTGAGTTGCTATGGCTCTATATTCAGGGCTATAGAGTGAGTTTCATGTAATTCCTTCACTTTCATAATGATGTGTGCTTGTTTCATAGATTACTTTAATGTTAATCAAATCATGTGTGGCTAAGACTAATAAGTGCATTTAGGAATTAGGATTAATTGTAATTCAAATCATAGGCTACCTCTAATCCTTAATATAACAGATGGTTAATGATTGAATTTGATCATAAATATAAGACTTTAATCACTTTGCCTCCCAAATTTATAATTTTTTCCCCAAAGTATCTTTATTGATCGCATATATTAAAGGGTTTTTTTTATCTAAGGGTAATCAAGATGAAAGATGGTATTTTAGGAAAACCAATATATATTTATTACAAATGACTAATGTAACTAATTTTCTTGATCTACCCCGTCAACTAATTCTTAAATTAATATCAATAGTATTATTGTATGTTTTCCACTTCATTTGACATCATATTCATATGTGCTTATTTATTTAGGATTAAGTAACAATTTTTCCTTGGAAGTTTTTTTTTGGAGCAATGTTGCCTCGGAAGTCTAAAACGAAGCAATGTTGCCCCCTCTGTTAACAGTCCTAACGGTCAAACGCTAGTTGACCCCATTATACTAACGTGGATTGTCTACGTGACATCTTTGTCACTTTTTTAAGTAGTAATTTTACCCAGGAAGTTTTTTTTTTCTCAATGTTGCCCCGAAAGTCTAAAAACGTAGCAATGTTACCCCTCAATTTACAGCCCTAACGGTCAAACGTTAGTTGACCTCATTATGCTGACGTAGATTGTCTAGGTGACATCTTTGTCACTTTTTTAAAAAATCTGATTTAAAAGTCAGATTTATAAAATACTACCTCTGGTCCTAATTATTAGACTAAGTTGACTTTTTCGAAAAGTTAAAGAAGCTAATTAAATTACTCCAGAGTATTTTTTCCAAACTAATTAGTTTGACTAATAAACTAATATATAATCTAAGGATACATAACATATGATATGATTAAATAACTTATTTAGCTTTCTTAATCTCTCCAAAAAACGTCAATCTGATCTTATAATTAGGACCGATGTAGTATGGTTAAGTAACTTATTTAGTTTTCTTAATTTCTTTAAAAAAAAAAAAGTCAACTTGGTCTTATAATTATAATCATGACTGGAGGAAGTAGGGGCGGCAAATTTTTTTTTGTTTAAAAAAAAGTAAACATAGCCTACTCCTTCTTCCCTATAGTGTCTTCTATTGCAGGCATTCCTCAATTAAACAATAATCATCCGCCTGTGGAATTTGTCTAGAAAAAATGTTTCGAACAAATCAAAAAAAGAAAAGAACGAATTTGTCCAAACAGAAGATCAAATGTGTACATCGCAGACATTTCAAATGAATTTTTCCAAACAATAATCACTCACCTGCGGAATTATCTACACGAACGATTAACGAACCTCTGGTGTATTGTAAGCAGAGATGACTGAGAGAATAAAGCTTACAACAAGTGTCAAATATAATTAATTAGGGTTGCTAACGGAGGGGCAACATTGTTACGTTTTTAGACTCTCGGGACAACATTGAGACAAAAACAACTTTCAGGGCAAAATTGCTCTTGTGCGTGTATTCCGGGGCAAAATTGCTACTTAAAAAAGTGACAAAGATGCCACATAGACAATCCACGTCAGCATAATGCGGTCAACTAACGTTTGACCGTTGGAGCTGTTAACGGAGGGGCAACATTGCTACATTTTTAGACTTGTGGGGTTATATTGCTCTAAAAAAACTTACAAGGCAAAATTGCTCTTAGGTGTATACTTCCGAAGCAAAAGTACTACTTAACCCATTTATTTATACTCTTGCTTTCTTATTGATTCAATTCGAACTAATTTGATATTCTAATGGAGCAAGGAAAACCGGAATAGACCTTCAATTAAGTTATGTGATAAGTTGAAGCTTGAGATGTTAAGGGGATGATTTGCTACTTAGATTGATATACACTCATTTAGATGGTAAGTTTTATAGCAATAATAAAAGGTTGTTGTCATCTGACTCTCCTTAGAATCTACCTAGTGCCCTGAGCCGCCTATTAGGCATACCATATACACTTTGCTTGACATATTCAAATGAGGGTTTGTAAATATTGGAAATTATGTTGATTGCACCTATAGGTAAAAAAGAAAAATAGAAAGAATCATAAGCTAACACTACATACAAATAAAATATAGACTAAAATATAACAATAGAGAGTGAGTAATTCATATGCTACAAAATAATTTAAGCAACAATAGTTTTATGTTATCTTTATAGTCGATCTCAAAATTACTAATATGGTCTAGTTTCAGTGGTTTTTATTTTATCGTAGTATTTGTTTCACTAACATCATAGAGTTAGTCTAAATAAGGCACATCAATTTGTTTGTCTTGCTATGATACTATCTAGTCTCATTAGGGGTTTTTGGGGGTGGGGACAAGGGTCTGGTTTCTCTTAGAAGCATTTTTCTCATTGTTCCTTGAAAGCTCTCAATCTTGACCATCTATTCCATCAAATGATTAGAAAGAACCACGTCACATCCGGTGTGTTCAAAGCCCAACTTATTGCGCGAAAAAAAAAAAGTCATCCAATCAATTACGCAAATATTCCCCAATTCTACCATATCTTTTTTCTTATGTCAGAATCACATCGTCTCCTACCAATGTTCCATGCCCTTACGCCCATCCTCACGAGCCCTACAGTACTTCACCGGTACTCTTAACTTCAGAGGTGCAATTTGTACTTAGAAGACATCATCTGAAAGATGTGACTGCATAATTTATCATACTAAGGATAATTAAGCTACTAAGTTCTTTATCATATTCAATGAAAAGCGCTGAAGTTAAAGTCTGGATCTCAAGCTATGGTCCAGTTCTTATTAATGAATCAGCTTTTTATTCGAAGAATAGCAAAAACAGAAAAACTCCATAGGTTACTTTGTCAGAGTTGAAGGATGGAGATACAATTTTGGACGATGGAGATACAATTTTAAAAGTCACATGATGTGTCTTTTTTTCAGGCCTCAGATCAATATTGAGGGATCAGATTTAGAGATATTGAGAGATGATGAGAAAATCTGCAGCTGAGAGAATCTGCTTCCAAGAAAAGACTCTACCTAGTTTTTTTTTTTTTTGGGTCAATTTGCAGAGTTTGTCTTGCTCTATATTTTATGCCACATCTAAGACGTCCTTTTGTACTTCATTATCTGGCCCCATATACTTTAGGCATGTTTTTCTTTTGTTATATGATTTTATTATTTTGTCTAATCTTTGCACTGATCTACCGAAATATTTCCAAGCTTACTGGAGACTTAAGTCATTGTTTATCCTTTTACATTATTAACTGCTTATATATTCATAGCTTATTGACATGTTGTTCAAAAGCAAATTAAAAATTGATTTATTATTACGCTCTAATTATGAGCTTTCTAGTTTCTGGCAAGTTAATTTATCTTCAAAAGTAGTAATCTGGAGGCAACCCATGAACTTGAGGCTCAGTGAGTTACATGGTTAACGAACTACTTCATCTCCAGAAATATACATACATATGAACATGTAAAAGTCCTATATTAATATTCAGACAAAACTGTCACTTAACTATCAGTTTGTCTAGCATTTCGTAAACATCAACCACAAATCACAAGTCAACGAGATGCTGAGAAAGTTTTGGGTGATGTTCATATCTTAGTTACTGCTTCTGCAGCTCTCTTGCTTACCCTTTCTGTGCTGTAGCAGAAGAGAATACTTGGTGCTTGTTGCGAAAACCCCAAAATCACTTAGAAAATGCTCTCATACTTTATGAGATAAAACTGATCTTCTGTTGTACTTACCTCGTACAGTGCAAAATCAGTTAAAATCTAATCTAAACACTGTTTTAGCTTGTTAAGCTAAAGCAGTCACAGGGCAACTCTCCTTTGGCAAGACTAATACCATAAGACATATCAGATATGGATCATGTGATAATTTTCCTGCCAAGAAAGAGTAGCCCTATGGCTGATTTGCTTAATAATCATCTTCTTTCTGTTGCTGCTTCTGCATTTTTCTCAGCTTTCCAAAGGGCCTTATAAATACTTCAAGTTATAAGCACTGGTTTATGGAATAAACCAATGATGTAAAAAGCATATGCTTGAGGCTTATGCTTTGAATATCCTTTTTTTTTTTCTCTGCTCTTCCACGAATAAGCTTTCCCCAGAAAATTAAGTGTGTGTGAAAGTTGGATGCTTCTTCCATTTTATGAAGATTCCTGGGGATGGGGTTTTCATAGCATATGCTCATGCCTTATTCTCTTCTTTTCATGACTGCTTTTTCTGTGTGGCTTTTCAGATTTTGTAAGTTGAACTTGCTTTTTTTTCCTCCCAATTTGTGTCTTTTCAGTCAAATTGGTTCCAAAGAACTTGATACAGCCTAGTTAGAAAACTCAGCTTTGGATAACTCTCACATAATCAACACCAATATAGGCCTCTAATTCACCTGCAGATGCAGTTGCAGTTGCAGTTGCAGCACCAATATATATTTTGCCTTGAAATATTGCCACTCTTCAAATGAGAAAAAAATATTTTAGATTAGTGGATGGAGGACAAGTGGTTTAGGCCGAAACAGTGTAAATTTTGTGTGTATTGCTTTCTCCTTGCTCTTCTACACTCTTGATGATTTCATAGCTTGTCTAAGAGTGAGACTATGCCAAAATAGAAACTTGAAGCTTTAGAAGAGGCAAAGAGAAGCAATCAAGTTCAAGAGCCAAGTTCTTAAGTAAGTAGTTTCCAAATCTTCTTCTCATTAAGCTTCATATTTCTCACCATTTTCAAGCACCCAAAATTGCTTGAAACCAAAGGAATCAAAAAGCATTTTTTTTTCTTGACAACAAAAAAAAGCACATTTTTTTGGCTAATAATTTTTTTTTTTGATATAAAAATTTTAGGATAGGGGTTGGGTTCACCCACAGTCCAAGGGCAGGGGCACTATGGCTTTGCTCCCCAAGCATACGGGACTGAGAGTACACATGTCTCCACCTCAGCCTGTGTTTCCATAAGTTCACATCACCTAGGATGCCTCCACCAGCGCATTGACCAACTCTAAGATCGAACCCCCTCACTTTAGTGAGAGTGTCCGACCCTTTTAATTACCAGGTAAGCCCAAGGAGGAGAGGTTTTTGGGTAATAATGAAAAAGCACAATTTTTAAGAGATTGTGAAGCATGTGTAGGCCATGGGGAGTTTGAATTGAAGGAGTGAGCTTTTCAAAAATCTAGTCGTATTTGGATTCCTCATCACACTAGTCATAGTCCAAAAACCCCCCTTTTTTTTTGTACAAACCAAAAATATTAACTTCACTAGCAGTAGCAGTTTCAATTTTGGGCCTCATGATGATGATCAGGCCCAATACCCTTTACCAACCCTCGACTTAATTCCAATTGCTCCTTTGCTTACAAATTCATATTAACAACAAAACTTGGATTTAGGAAAATGTGCTCCTCACTTACAATGTGATAAATCAGTGTCCGAATCTCTACTGTGAGAAATGTTCACATTTAATGCTCAATTGTATCTTGAATATGATTATCTTCAATAGAAAGATATCCGCACTTTATAAAAAACATGAGGAAAAGAGTGTTTCCAGTAACCCTTCTTCATTTTCTCTCCACTTAATTTCTCCACCATTTGATTGGCTTTTAATGGTTGAAATTTGTTAGGTAAAAATATTATTATCATTTCATGTTTAATATTACAATAATATTTTTAATATAGTATAAAATATCAACCATTAAAAGTCAATCAAATGGTGAAGAAATTAGGTGGAGAGAAGAGTTAGTAGAGACACACCTTTCCCATAAAAAAAAACATATCTCATATTTATTATTATTATTTTAAATAAAATATAAAAATTGTTGTTCATCCTTTTGTCCTATGTTTGAATGGAAAGAAAATTAGGAAGACAAAAAATTAGGAGAAAAAACCCAAAAATTATAACTATTTTTACCATTTATAAAAGTTTTCCTTCCTGATATTCATTCATCAACTTTCCCTTCACTTTTTTCTCCGCCAAGTTGGCCACTGTTTGTATCGAACCTGTTGTCCATTGTTTTCCTGAGGCTTTATTATGCGCATTCAACAGATCACTTCTCAATCTCTCTGTTTTTTTTTTTTTAATACTCTTCATTCACCACATGCACCGACCTAGATCAGCACCCCATGCATTTTTTATTTTGTGCATGTTATAATCATCTCTACACGTTGCTCTTTCAATCATTTTGAACCTGCATGAAGCTTCCAATACCCGAATTCACACTTCTCAACTGTCATCAATTACTCAGTTATTATTATTCTTAATAGAATATTCGTAACTATAATA
The DNA here is from genome assembly GCA_025563575.1 of Acacia pycnantha. NCBI lineage: Eukaryota > Viridiplantae > Streptophyta > Magnoliopsida > Fabales > Fabaceae > Acacia > Acacia pycnantha. Next base: position 1,741,515 of record JAMWYP010000048.1, on the reverse strand, counting down.
CTACTATGAGCTCACCTCCAGCAAACATATATACTCTACAAAGTAAGCAGCCAAAAAGATAAACACATTTTATGTTTTGTGTCTGTGTGTCTATAAAACATATCTCTGTTTATATTCTGTCTTATCTTTATAATTTACACTACAAACGAAATTTTATATTATAGAAATTGACATGTGTTCTGGTATAGAACACAAATGTCTAGCCTCAATGAACTATATGACGTTAATATAGGATCAGATGACTCCTCAAAGATGTCTTATAGGTTAAACACCGAAGGGGAGATGATTGTTCAGTGATATCTATGAGGGAGATATCAGAGAATGCTCTCAAATCACTGTGCTACACAGATGAGGCGTTTCGCCAGAGGGGTGGGATGTGTGCACAGTGAGACTGAATAGTAAATAATGTAATAGTGAACGTGTGGAACGCACCTGGTGGGTAACCTCCTATTTATAGAGATTACATAGGGTTTCAGTCCCATAGCCTTGAGTCCTATCCTCCAGTGATGTGTGCCTCCCACGACCTGTGAGTGTCTGCTCCACTACTTGTATGTTCCTGGATTATAGGCATGCTCAAGGGGTAATTAGCAATTTACCTGATTAGAGGGAGATTCCAGCATAAAGCACTCTCACTGGGCCTTATATTTGCTAGGCCTATTATTTGAGTCCATAACAGTTGCCCCCGAGCTCGGTAGTTCAGGTCTCTGAGCTGCCGAGATTAGTCAACCGCTATCCAAGGTTCTTCTTACTCAGTTATTGTCGAGATTGATGAAATCAGACCTGGTTTTTGACTCATCGCTTAACACCGTATACAACGAGTTAACTTGCCATAACTACCCATTTGCCTTCATGACAGCCAGGATTATTTTGACCTTGGCATACCGGGCTCACCATCTAGTCACAATTTTGACCTCGGCCTATCGGGTTCACCAGTTCGCTACACGTGTGTTGCCCCCAATCCAGGGTGTTATGGAGACACGTGCCAGACACTGATTTAATCTTTTCTTTGACAATTGTTCGTTTTACCCATATGGTATCATACGACCGCCTCGTCACATCCATTGGTCACTTCAGCCGCCCTTGGCCTTCGTGCACATTTAATACTTACGCCCTTTGATAACAGCCATTACTTCCTTTCTTGGATCAGGCCTGCCAAGTTCTTCCTTGAACCTCGGGTGGTCCCGGATTGAGAGCACCTCCCTGAGGTGTTTTCTCTGCTGACTCGTTGAGTCTCCACCGCCGCTAATTACGTTGCAGTCATATTTAGCCTCTGGAAACTCATCGTCACTGTCCTCGGCTTTCTTCCTCTAGTCTCTTCTTTTCTTCTCCAGGGGCGGGCTCTTGCTCCGACCTCCATTTTGGCGCTTGTTACCTTGTTTCCCTTGGGTTTGGATAACGTACTTCCAGAGTTTCCCGTCTCAGACAAACTTTTCTACTGCATCCCTAAGGTCCCAACATTGCTCGGCCGTGTGACCGTGTTGATTGTGGAACTCACAAAACCGAGACCTATCTGCAGTGGCTTTGTGCCCAAGGGGTCGAGGTCTATCTACCTTCTTCATCTCCGTCGCGCATACCTCCTTCCACAATTTCACTTGTGACACCTTTAACGGGTATATCTTTCATATTTGGCCTCCACCCTACCACCTCGGGACTTGCTATCAGTATCACGCACACAAGAGTTTTTCTTATACCCATCATGTTGTTCCTTTCCCCTAAGAAGTGGGCTCTTAGCCCGTTCTTTTATCACCGGGCTTGCCATTTCCATCTACTCCAAATCCAAGTATTGCTGAGATCTATCTCAGAAGTCTGCCAGAGTTTTGGGACGGTACTTCATGATAGATTTCTTTAGCCGGGATGACACATCCAAGCCGGCTATGGCACAATGTAACTGTACGTCTTCTTTTAATCCTTGAACTTGCAAAGCCACGTTCCTAAAACGGTCCAAGTACTTATGCAACATTTCCCCTGGTCCCTGTCTTACTTGACCGAGTTAAAACTCGGTTTTGGTTGTCGTCTACTCGTCGCAAAGTTCAGCAAAAAAATTTGCTCCAAGGTTTTCATATCCGGGATAGAAAACAATGGTAGAGAATGAAACCACGTCTGCGCGGCTCCCCGCAAGGTCCCTGCAAATAGCCAGGGTATTACATGCCCTGCTATCCCCTTTACCATAATCTCCATTTTGAAGTTATTGACGTGGTTTAGTAGGTCTTGGCTCTCGTCATACTTTGGCAATTCTCTTGAATCCAGACCTTTAGGATAAGTGGCAGCCATAACTTCATCTGTGAATTGACTCGGGAGTCGATCTCCACCGTCTCCCCCAGCCAGCGTTGCAGGTAGGCTGTGCGATGGGAGCGTGGTGTGCTCCTTCCTAGTGTCCACATTTTCGGCCTATTTGCTCCCCTTAAGTCGAGCTAAGTTGGCCTTAGTGACTCGGAGAGTGTCTGTATCTACTTCGGTAGCCGTTGTGTCACTACTCCGGATAGGAATGGTAGGTTCCCGTACGATGTTGCGACCAAGTTCCTCCTCAGGGGCCTTAACCCGGTCAGTGACGACCAAGTTCTTCCCCTGATGATTTTCACCGAGTTCCTCAGCATTGGTGGGCATAGAAGCCGAGGTCACAACCCGACTTGAGACAGCACCATTTTGGCCTTCATTCTGGGCTTGCTTCTTTCTTTGCCCGATGTGCTCCTCCAGCATTTGTTGTATCCTTCTTTGTTCTTCTTGCTGCCATACGGAATTCTGGCGGTCCATATCCTCCCGAATAAGTTGGGCATCCTCCTCTCTTTGGAGTCGTTACCGAGTCTCCATGTTTTCCATTCGCCAGACCAACGAACCGACTGTATTATGCAACAGTCGTATGTCGGATTGCCGATTTGGAATTCGGGAGGGTGAGGAATATTTTGCACCTGAACCATTTGTTGCCCGTGCTGCAGGCCTCGACTCGGATGAGGGGAATTAGCGGTATCCTCCGTCTCTGCCTTAGTCCTTATGGTGGCATGGTTAGGATCTGGAGCAACTGAATCTGAATACTGGATCGTCTACTCCTGGAGCGGCTGGCGTGGCTGTCCTTCTGGAAATTGATCTTGCCGGGGTTCCTGATTGCGACTCCTGGTGCTTGCAGCCATTTCAGTGGTTATCAGTAACTTTCTGTGGTTTGGGAATCAAAGTTTAGGGTCCCCACGGACGGCGCCAATGTTCTGGTATAGAACACAAATGTTTAGCATCAATGGACTATATGATGTTAATATAGGATCAGATGACTCCTCAAAGATGTCTTATAGGTTAAACACCAAAGGGGAGATGATCGTTCAGTGATATCTATGAGGGAGATAGCAGAGAACGCTCTCAAATCACTGTGCTACACAGATGAGGCGTTTCGCCAGAGGGGTAGGCTGTGTGCACAGTGAGACTGAATAGTAAATAATGTAATAGTGAACGTGTGGAACACACTTGGTGGGTAACTTCCTATTTATAGAGATTACCTAGGGTTCCGTTCCCATAGCCTTGAGTCCTATCCTCTAGCGATGTGCGCCTCCCACGACCTGTGAGTTCCTGCTCCACTACTTGTACGTTCCTGGATTATAGGCATGCTCAAGGGGTAATTAGCAATTTACCTGATTAGAGGGAGATTCCAACCTAAAGCACTCTCACTGGGCCTTATATCTGTCATGCCCATTATTTGAGTCCATGACAACACACAAGTCCTTTATTTTATTCGTGTTTTTCAAAGTGCCTCGTGATTGCACCAGCTGAGGCGTAATGAGAGGTTGCTCGGGATTCTTGGCCAGCAAAGCAAAAAATCTGGCTTTCATTAATAGGCCAAGTTCACAGACTTGATTCTGGTAAATTTACTAATATGTTCTATTGCTTCACGCAAATGCGTGTATAATCGCCTTTCAAACACCTGGCTTATAACATATTTTTATTTGATATTATTATTCTTGTTACAATTAATAATTCTGGAACCAAATTATTAGTTAATAGGAGCGAGGAGTCTCATTCAACAACACGAACTGGCCTAGAACACTATTGTCCCTGTTATCACCCAAAAAAAAATAGAAAAGGACGACGTCCTTAATTTTATATTAACAAATGTATTATAAAAATTGAGTCGTGTTTTTCAAAAGGGAGACTTTTATTTTTCTTATCTCTGTCTTAACTGATTTTGGACGTCAAGCTTTTGTTCCTATTTCCTTGCCCCAAATAAAAGGCATTCATGGACCAATTGACTCCACTCTATTAATTTGTCACACACCAAATCAATGTATATTACTTCCTCCGGTCCTAATTATAAGAGCTAGTTGACTTTTTTGGAGAGATTAAAAAAGCTAATTAAATTATTTTAGAGTATTTTTTTTTTTTTTTTTTCAAACTAATTAGTTTAACTAATAAATTAATATATAATCTAAGTATACACAACCTATGAAATAATTAGGTAACTTATTTAGGTTCCTTAATCTCTACAAAGAAAGTCAACTAGCTCTTCTAATTAGGACCAGATGCAGTAATATTTTCTTACGTATCATATGATGTCTGGAAAATTAACATATATTGTTTATGATAGTAAGACTGTAGATTATATTTTATATATGTTGGTATAGATATCGATGGTTTTGTTTTGTAATGATAGTCTCTTTCATGAAATATATGGCTTATCTACTTTAAATCGGGATATTATATTCGCATTGCTGAAAAAAATGATCACAGAAAAACCCATTTTTCTCAATAATTGACCACTCTCGGTGTTCTCTAATTGAATTGAATATCGTTTCGACGAAGAAAGACTTTTTATTGGTGTGCAAATCGTTATAAATGTAACCTAATTCAATTAAAAAAAAAAAACTCATTCATTGAGTTTTATCTAATGAATATAGTTTAGGGTTCGAGTGGAGTTGAGAATCATACATTATTAGAGTTGGGAATCCGGGCCGGCCCGTGAAGGGCCAGGGCCTAACAGGGCCGGCCCTCCAGGGCCCGATGTAAGAAAAACATCTGTTTTTCAAAGCCCGACCCGAGAACACCAGGGCCAGGGCTCGAAAATTACTATTCAAAATTTTAATTAATTTTCCTATATTTTTTTAAAGAAATATAATTAGTAAATTACATCACAAATCATCCAACAAATAAGCACAGTCATTAATTCATAATCAAAAGCAAACTATGTTCACAAATAACTCATATAAAACATAATAAACATACCACTAAGCGACATTAGTACGATGACTATTATTGTAACAAATAATTTAATCTATTAAACATAAGAGTAATTTTATTTGCAACAAATAATAAACCAAATCATAAAATTAGAGTATAGTTATTATGTATTTGTAGTTAAATGGATAAATAACTCTATAACAAAGACAATATATATATAAATTAATAAATTAAAAAGGGAAAAAAGAAAAAGCTACTGAAAAGTGCCTGCCGGGCTGGCCCGTTTAAGCCCGAGGACCTCCAGGGCCAATTTCAAATATCTCGTCTATTTTTCAAGCCCGGCTATTGACGGGTCAGGGCCTAAACGGGCTGACCCGATTTCCCGGCTCTATACATTACCCAAGAGAACATTCAATAAAGTTGTTAAATAGAATTTATTAGTCAATAATTTATTTAAAGATTTAATTTTTGATAGAGCACAATAATGTAAAATAATACTTATTGTTATTGTTGTTGAATGATATATTACCCTGGCCCGCCCTCCTTATAAGTTCTAATTTGTAATACAAATTGTATTGAAACTAAATCTTATATTATCCCAGTCTTAAATATAAGATTCAGTTGACTTTTTTTTAAAGAAAATTAATTAAATTACTTTAAAGTATTTATATTTATTATTTTTTCTAAATTAATTTGTTTAACTTATAAACTGATATATATGATTAAATAACTTATGTAACTTTCTTAATCTCTTTTTTTTTAAAAAAAAGTTAATTAAGAGGGTCTTATTTGTGAGGACCGGATGGGTATTTTATCAATCATGTTATAGTCAAAAGCGTATTAATTATGTCTCCATATATAATACTAAATAGGTTTTTATTTCAGCATTTATGTTATGCACTCTCAAACACAAAAGTAGGAATAACCAGAAAATTCCATAGTATTTAAGATCGTTGATTATTCAAACTCAAGTTACTTTCCATAGCCGCCCCTACCTCTTTTTTTTTTGCTTTTCTGACGTTGAATTGTGGGACACAAATTTAAAAAGCCACGAATATATTATCAAAACATGTAAACGATTACGTAATGAAAATGGCATACTTTTCTCCTTAGCATCTCCGCAAGATTCACCTTCTTCAAAATCATCATCATGTTCATATGGAAATACAAACAAAACCTCCAAACAATTCTCTGTGTTTTATTCTTCTTTCGCTGACAAAAACTAACAAAACTACCACGTAACACCATCCGACCAAAACAAAGAAAAAAGCCCCTTTCCAGCAATTAATTTTCACCCATCTCCCAACATACTCTCATATTAATAAATAAATATCAGACAACTACAGAAAACTCAAAATATTCACACCAAAAAAAAAAAAAAACTGAACCGGAACAAGGAATAATTAAAATGGCAGTACAGCGCTTCTCTTATTTCTGTTTCATGATCAGAACATCAAACAGGCCACCGAGAATTTCCAAGACACCAAAAAAAAAAAAAAAAATTGCTGTTTCCTCGAACTCTGGGTATGCTATAGAAATACACAAGGGAGCTAGGACCAAAATAGAATAAATAACATAACTCTAAATATGTGTGTGTGTGTCTAATTAATGAAGGTGTCCCAGATGGAAGAATCATGGGCGAGTGTTGGTGGGTGTGATTTTGATGACGAGACCTGGGAAGACATCATCCGGGTCATGGATATGGGGATTCCGCTCCACGATATACGGGTCGCCGCACTTGTCACTGATGGTGTGGAGGGTCTCGCCTTCTCCGACGACGTATATCTCGTCGCACGGCCGAAGCTGGTTTCCTATGACGGCGAGAGAAGAAGAGGCGTCGTACTCTTGGCCGTCGACGACGGAGCTCTCTCTTATGGTCCCCAGTAGTATCAGAGTCAACAACACCATCCCACAGTACCATGAAGCTGTGTCTCCTCCCAATCCCATTCTTCGGGATCCCTTCATAGTTCTCTTTCTCGTATACAGTCTACGAGGAGGTCTGAGAATTTCGAGAAATCTCAGACGATTATGGGCTCTTTATATATAGCTTTGAATTTATCAATGAAACAACAGGAGGTAGAATACGGATAAAGAGTAAAGACAGAGACGGAGCGAGAGGAGTTTTTTTTAAGGAGGGGAGGGAGTTAATTAAGACTTAAGAGTTTGGTTTTAACTTTTTAAGTATGGGTAAAAGGTGGGGCACTTTTTTTTTTTATTTCTTTCGGTTGAGATATATTTGATATATTCTGTATATTTCAAAAATATAAATAAGTGATATTATTATATTTAATATTTGATTAGATTTAATAAGATTAAATTGGATTAGATTCTAAGGTTAGTTTATTAGGCTATGGTTTATGGAACAAGTTTCAGTGCTCATCGCAAACGGATCAAATCTAATTTAGATGGTTTAGATTAAATTTTTTTTTTTTTTACTTTTAATTTTTTTAAGAAAATTATTTTAAGAGTATAAAATCCAAAATAAAAATAATATCTTAACTATCAATTTTTCAAAAAATGATTTTTCGATTTGAATATCTTAAATATAGATCGTTGAAGTTTATTTGAACCATGTAGATCGATCTCACCATAGTGCTCATCATTGCGATGAGTATTGAAACTGGTTTATATATACTTTCTTTCATTTAAGGATTAAACAATATTAAGAGGTTTTTGTTTTCCCTCTACTTCACTTGGCTTGAGGGCTAATTAAAACTTCATATTAAATTAAACCACATTTTTTTAATCTTTTAAAATTAAGTTGACAAATATATTTTTGAACTTTAAAATTTATGTAATTGGGTTTTCTGTGATTGATAAAAATATTGATCAACGTGATATATATTTAACAAATGGTATGTGAATTTGTTTTTTGTTTGTAAATGAAATTACACATTAGGATATTAACAAAAGTGAATTTGTTAAATATAAACTATGATTTTTTTTTTTGCCAGAAAAATAAGAAATTATTTATACTTGAAACATGATGATATATTTATTAAGACAATTTCATATAATGTTATGATTAAGAAATGTGTAGGGGAATTTTGGTTGGTGTTTTGGGCAGAAATTAAGAAACTTGGGTTTAACGACAGGAAGATAGAGAAGTTGGTGATCGGTAGTTCTGGGGTTGGCTTTGTATGGCTGAAGTTGGGTTCAACGACATCAACTTTTGTCGTTTAGTTCTTGATTTAAGAACCCCCATGGCATGAACCATATGGTCATAAATTAAACTCGCTCATAATTAATTTATGAAACAACTTGTTATCTCTTCATTTCATTAAACATACATGTTATGGTGTTGTCAATTTCACTTAACCTAGATTTTAGATTCAAATTAATTTTGTGAATAAAAAACATATTTTGGGTCTAATAATACTAGAATCAAGTATAATAAAATAATAATATATAAGATACTAAATATTGGGGTCGTCTAGTCCAACATATATCAATCACCTCTTTAAATTTTTCTTAAGATAAAGAGTACAACTCCTTGCTCTTGAGGCTCTTGTTACCTCTCACGGTTTTAAAACACAGAGGAGAGGTATCCATACCTTATATTATAAGCAAGGGTTATTGGTCGGTATGGTTCATTCATTAACCCAGGTCGCTTTAAAAAAAATTGATTTTTTTTTTTAAAATTCTTCATAATCTCGTATAATAACTTTTAAATCTTCACTTCCTCACCGGTTTAACCCAATGTTAACTTCGATTTGACTTTGATCTCACCATTGACCAAATATCCTAACTGATTCAGTGGTTGATCCAAGTTTAGTGACTCTTTGAGTTGGCATTTGACAAACATATTTATGCAAGTCGAGATATCGCTACCCCAAACGGACACTTAATAACCTTGCTTATAAGACGATTTTCATTTTTCTTTCCAAGTAATGTGAGACATACACTCGATACCCATCTTTAGGCCCAATATCCTCTAAGGCGTTGGAATGTTACAAATTCGATTACATAAAGAGTATATAGTTCCTTGTATTCTTTATCAAAGATGGAAAAGAAGAGGTATAATATGCCAAATAGTTAAATTTACATAATATATATCCTTCAAATAAATCAAAATGAAATTTGTTTTCAAATCTTTAAATAAAAAATATCAATTTCCAAACTAGTTGAATTTTTCAAGTTGGGTTAAATTAATATCGCGTAGGATGACCCCTGGTCCTTGGGCTTAACTAGCAAAGGGGTCAGACACTCTCACCAAAGGGAGGGGGTTCGATCCTAGAGTTGGTCAAAGCACTGAGGGAGATATCCTAGCTCCTAGGTGCCTAGATTAACGCCTGAAGGTAATAGACGGATTGCCCTGCCCAACATCGGTATCATCTAGGAGGAAGAGAGATTTCGCCTTGCCCTTGAATTGTGAGTAAACCCAACCATTTTCTTAAAATTTTTTTATAAAAAAAAAAAAAAAAAAAATCGCGTAGGATGGAAGTAGAGAAGTGTACGCTTATTGTTTGACACATGGCATATGCATTTACCACCAGACGCATCATAGCACGGTGGCCGGTGGTGGTGGGTGTCTAGCTAGGTTGGTGAGCTCACCATGATAGAATCATGAGATCAGAAGCTAAAAATGTGTGTGGTTGATACTTGATGTAAATCCATAATTATGAAATAATTAATTAGTTGACGGACACATGAACAAACAATAAGCATTTGAGACACACGTGGCTCCAAAAAACAGAAAGACCTCAGAAATATCTCAAACTAATGGTGATTATTAAATTAACTATTTTTGACTTAGAGGCATATATGTGTACGTATTGACAATATTATATACATATATGTACACTTGTAATAACATTATTTAAAGAGGTGAAGGAGTGGACGTTAGAGTTGTTGCTTTGTTAGAGGTGTTAGTTAGATAAGATAACTGTAACAAGAATTATGATAATAACTGTAAATCTATTTTCCTATGAAGGACTACGATCGAGACAACGGGAACATAATTATTTAAGATTAAATTTTACACAACAATTTTTTTCTCATCTTTTTGCTTTTTATTTTTTAATACAAGTATCATCTTATTAAAACAATTATATTTTTCCTATGAATGAGCTTGGAGGCATATCATTCACCTAATGAACTCCCAAAATCTAACTCAACTATTTTTTTTTTATTAGAAAAGATATAGTTATCTGATTTAACTATTTAAGTAACCTACTTAATTTATTTTAAAAAAACATTTGGGACCAAGTCAGTGTGATTTAAGAGAGGATTGGGAATATATGAATATGAATCCAAACAAAAAGGAAAGGCCAATTACAAGGCATTCCTTTGCAATAATTGTTTGTAGGGGGGATGCTTAAGTGAAAGGCATGTTTTTTTTATGGACAAAATCAAAAGGGTGGACTTTGGCCACTCAAAAGTGTCCCCTGAATTATGACCTCTGAGAAAGGAAATTTTAGAAAGAAGAAAGATAAGGGTGTGACCAATTCCAACATATGTTTTAGTTGGAATAAGAGGCCAACATTGTTTATTAATTACCAATAAATCAACTTGTAACTATTGTTTCAGCTTAATCAGAGGTTTCGAGTTCGCATTCTGCGAATGTATCAATATTTGGTGGTAGATTTTTCTGTCCTTGTGGTCCTACTCGACTTGATCTGGATTAGTCTGAACCCTAATGAATTCTGTGAATTAAAAGGAGGTAGGTTCAGGATATATACCAGATACTCATGTAAAAAGAAAAGGGCCAATAGTGTTTCAGTTGAGCCACCCTTTGAACAATGAATCCTTTTTAGGGGCACTTAGACTCAGTCCTTTACGAACATGAATCATAAATTCATAATCTGGTACACCGAATCTGAAACGTGCGTGTTGGTTTTGTAACGCACAGCATATATATATATATATGAATCAATATAGGTTTTGGCTTTAATTTTGGCATTATTGTATCATTTAAGGAATCTATTACGTACGCTTGCTTCAGAAGCTAGTTAACGCGTTGGTTGCTTAATTCATAAATTAATTAATTGGATCCTTCTTCTATTTGTGTGGGTTTTGGTACAATAAAAGGATACAATCAATATATGTGGCCGGAGATTATTAAGTGGAGGACTTAATTAATATACACTCAAAATCATAATTTGTTGCTTTTCATTACTTAAAAGGCGTTCCTTCTTCACAATTTCTTAATCAAGCATAGTATCGTAGGAGACGTGTTATTTTTCACATTGCAACCCCATTCTTGAATGCCACAAATGGATAAATGTCCAACTAGTGAGAAACTCTCAGCTATCAATTCCAATTCTAATTAGTTAAAGAAGACTTATAAACAGGATTAGAATGGTATAAGTCATCATATCTCATATTAATTTTGCATTAGAATCAACGAAATAATATTGATCATTAATTGCTACACCTGAAACTTCATCCATAAGTAAATAAAAAACCAATACTCACTAATGCAAAAAAGAGCTTTAAGACCGCCTCATTTAGACCGGATTATAGAGAATCCGGTCTAAAAAGTATGACCGGTGGCAGTTTCGTAAATATAAAGAACTTTTTGGACCTGATTATAAAGGATCCGGTCTTAAAAGTATGACCGGTGGCAATTTCGTAAATATATAGAACACTTTTAAGACCGGTTGTTTCAAACAACCGGTCTTAAAAGTGTAAAATATGACCGGTGGCAATTTCGTAAATAAATTGAACACTTTTAAGACCAGCTGTTTCAAACAGCCGGTCGGTCTTAAAAGTATACTTTTAAGACCGGTTGTTTGAAACCGCCGGTCTTAAAAGTGTAATATATATATATATATATATATATATGACCGGTGACAATTTCGTAAATATATAGAACACTTTTAAGACTGGTTGGTTAAAACAACCGGTCTTAAAAGTAAGACCAGTTGTTACAAAAAACCGGTCTTAAAAGTGTAAAAAAAAAAACTAAATTCGCTAAACCTGTTAAGTCCATGAGTCTGCTTTGTCTTCTTGGTGATATAACATTTGCTTAGCTATAGATTCAACGAGTGTCCCAAGAGCCTCACAGGTCAAATCCTTAGCAAGAATGTCATCATCTTCCTCTAACCTACTTGCAATCTTTGTAAGTCATCCCAAGAGCCACACAATCAAATTCTTAGCAACGTTGGCGATGAGATGCTTCGATGGTTTTGTGATGGCGTCGACTCCAATCCTCAGCAACGGCGAAAGCATATTACTTTGAGGATTCTGGACGACGACAGCACCTTCCTCTTCGATCTATGGCTCCTTCCACGCCGCCTTCGCACAGATCCGATTTGAAATCAAACCCAAATCTCTCTTCTTGCTTAAGTCTGTTTATTCCTACCTTGACCGCTCCTGCTCAGATCTGGACTTCGATTTTGGTTGCTTGAAGCTTTGCTAGCACCGACAAGAGGATCTTGCTCAGATTTGGTTGCTTTAAGCTTGTGATTTTTTTGTAGATCTGGACTTCAAATTCGATTTCCATGTGAATGATTTCTCTTTCTTGTTATTTTTCTTATTTCTGGACTTTGTAATCATCTTTTTGTTTTTCTTGTTGTTGTTGCTTCCAATCTTCTCTTGGTTCTTCGTCGTTGATGACGAAGGGACATTCAAAATATTGCTAGATCTGGTGATTTGGGACCAGTTGTTTCATTTGGGGTTTTTTTTTTTTTATTCTGAAACACTTTTAAGACCGGATATTTCAAAAGTTCGGTCTAGAAACGATTTTTTTTAGACCGGTCATTCATCCGGTCTTAACAAGTAACATATTTTTAATACCGCCTGGAACAAGACCGGTTCCAGATCTAGTCTTACGAAGTGTTTTTTGTCCGGTCTTAAAAAGCTTTTTTCCACCCGTGACTATACACTCCGTCCTTGACTAATTTACAATGATTAAAAAAATAATTTAAATTAGTTATTTATAAACTAATTTCTTGCAAAAAATTTATAAAGTCATTGGGAATCAAGTGAAAATAGATAGAGAAAACCCAAAACAAACATTCAACGAGGTTACTGTGAAAGACCTCTTAGTTAACAATTTACCTAAAACAAGAACATGGCATTAAAGCATTCATTCTAAACATAACAATAAAGCTTCTTAAGCATCATCTTTATTAAATATAAGTATGTGAAAATATTTGAACACTGAAATCATGAAAATGAAGAAGATGATGTGGACTCGTGTATAATATACATCAAAATTTTCCCAAGTCCTTTTTAACGAATGACTTGTATCACTGTCCAAGTAGCTAGTGAGAAAAAAATCATACTGGAGTGGGAATCACTCTCCACTATATTATTAGTGGTTCAATTCCTCGCTAACATGATGTCTATTTGTGATTAGTGCTGATCCTAATTAGGTGGCTATATATAATAAGCCTTTCAAGTTTCAACATGGATTGATTATATTGCAATTAATTACAATAATTCAAGTTTTGAAACCACACGAAGCAGCCTTGTTGGTCTCACTTACAGTACGATACCATACACTTTGTGACATGTTTCTCATCATCATTACCATATTCATGTATGTTCCACGCTACCTGAACTCTGCATTATTATTTCATAATCTTAATCTTAATATCCATTACCTTTTGGACCACGCATTCATCATTTTTTTGACTCTTTCTGCAACGGGTTGATATTGCCTACGTATAACCCACCCTCATGCTTTAACCAATCACTCTTTGTGGCTCTTGCTTCTCCTTCCAAATAATCTTTTATTTCATCTATTTTAACTCTATCTAGCCTAACTAATTAACTGACATTTTTTAGGACTCATATTTTAACGAATTATATAACACATATAATTATAAAGTAATGCAAAAACTGTCATGGGGAATTTATATTAAAGTTTATAGTAGTAGCTTGGTTTGTGGCATGACTTTATAATTATACATGTTATATACTCGAAGTAGATCTTCTCCTCTTCCTTTTTTTACATTATCTCTTATTAGTTCATCTGGGTCGTTGATTCGAAAATAAGAGAAAAGTCAAAGTAGTATTGTGACATTTCAGATCGATTGAACGGACATGATTTAAAGATTATGAAGGATGATGAGAGAAACTCAACCCGTTATATATTAGTTCGTTGGTAGGAATGTTCTAATACTACGTTCATTCCTCAATATAAAAGCTAGATAACTAATGGTAGATATTAAGAAAATTAGGTAAATTAGTTATTTATAACAAACGGCGGGTATTGATTTTTCCTAAAATATCATCTTTTTTTTTTTGGTGTGAACCAAGGTATCCCCACAGCCGGTAGCCATGGGACTAATCCTTCGCCCCGGGTAAGCGCACAAAGCGGTAAAGGGCTGGCCACGGGATGCTTTCCATTCACAAGAGTTGAGGATCGAACCCCCAACCACTTCCTAAAATATCATCTTTAATCATGTGCATTGATACCACCCCTTGATAAAAATCCTTCTAATTATGTGCAATCAATATAGATATTTTGGGATAAAATTATAAATATAAGAATAAAAATAGATTGAGATCTTATTTTTACGATCAAATTAAAGTAAACCCCTCGTTTAGTTCTTATATTTAGGACAAGGGAGTACCAAAAATCCAAAACTAAGAGAGTTGGTTGAAAAACTTTGCTGTGAGCGAGGATGCACAATAGAGGATCCGTGGGGCTATATCCACTTTTTCATGTTATTGTAACGTGAAGGGAATTCTTACAAAGTTTCCAGAAAAACAAGATTGGATTACGTTTAGGGAATATATACATACAGTGGATGTGGTCATTTGGGGATATTAGTTATGGTTTTTGGAATGAGTGTGTCACAAATACACAACAGTTTTTTTGCTGATTATTCCTTTGTTCACATTGCTCGATCAGAAAGATGATGGATCTGTTAGCTAGGATGAACAAAAGTAGTTACTGGTTTGGATCAGTAAACTAGGCAATATAAAGTACGGCGAATTGCTTTAAGCCAAATTGAGTGTCCTAACAATGATTCTCTAATTAAGTAGAATGTATGTGCAACATTCAAATCCAAGTTTTATAATGACTAACCAAGTGACTTAACATTATGGACTAAGAATTTCTTCTAGAAACGTTCTATATTTCAAACTGGAGGGAGTAAAACAAAACAACCATTTTATGATCCTCCTTCTAGTCCTTAATATAAGAATCATATGCATCCCACTGATAAGATCACTGATCATAACAAAGAAGAATCATCACAACAGAAATTTGTGCCCCTGTTAGCTTGTTAGCTAGTGCCTGTACACGCTCCAAAGTTTCAAGATTCCAGACCTCAAAGACAGCAACCAGTTGTCGGAAGAGACAAAAATCAATCACATATTGTTTTGTAAGATTCTAAAGAAGATTCCAGTGACAAAGTTTTGGTAGGGCTCCTAATAATAATAATTAACTAAGCTTACTCTTATTGTATGGTCCAAGAACTAATGAAACAACTGCTAGGGATTCAAATTCCTTAGAACAAACACGAACCAGGTTTTGAATCAACAAAGGACGGTATATAACTCTGGCTGCATGCAAAATCAAGCATTAATAGGGGATTTTCTCTTTTATTGTTTTAATTAGAGGACAAACATTAAACACCTGAAATTATAAGCAGGATCAAACTCAAGATCTACAATGGAGCTTTCATATCATTAAGTTATAAGGTCATTTTATTAATACGGGATTGACGAACCATTGACAATGTTGAATTTGAAAAGTTATCACTAAAATGCTTGTTTCTTTAAACTATAGTTAAAAAATCACCATTAGATCTTGCTACTTCTCCGTAATCACTATTAGAATTATGTGATGGCCATAGGATGGAGACCTGCATGTTGTTCGTGGGCTTTTTTACTTTTGCCTTTTGGATTTTTTTTTGTTTTTTTATGTGTTTCTATTGGGCCTTGGGCCCCATACTGTAGAACACGGATGTCGGCCGCGTGTATGGGGTGGTGCTTTGATATTGGATCAAGGGTCTCGACACAGGTGCGTATGTGGAAGCACACGGGGCGGAGGCGGGATCACTAACAAGAACACAACCGGGCTCTTAGCCAAGGGGTGGGGTGTGTGCTCGGTGTGGCGGTATGTAAAATAGTCTAGGTTTAGAGCGTGTGTACCTTAGGGCGCTTGGCCAGTGTATTTATAGGAAGTACACAGGGCGGCATTCGCGATATATCGGCTTGTTATCCGAGCTGCCTATCTCCTACGGATATGCTCCTATATTTCGGGGTAGTTGAGATATCCTTGGATCGGCGATATGGCGGATCGGTATACACACTGTGTTTGGGCCCCCTCGTGTTTGGGCCTTATCCAGGTCATGTAATTGCCCCCGGCCGGTAGTGTGATGTTTGGACTGCCGGGGTGTTCGATATCTGGCTCGTGCCATCAGAGGCTTTGCCTTCATCCGATGTTTATCCGGACGTTTAGTCTCTGGTTCCCCTCCCGAATGTATGGTGTTTCTCTTGGATCCCGTGATCCGGGGTGGTTAATGCTAACTTTAGGGGACCGAGGTGGTAGCCTATGGTCCTAAGAATGCCGTGGTGATGGCCAGACGACGTAAGGATCCGAGGTGATAATCTCGGCCCTTCCGCGGTGTGGGCGATTTTGGCTGCATTGATATGCCGACGTCAAGACTTGAAATCGACGGCCCGAGGCCGTTGTTGTGGCCACGGCGTGACTCTTGGGAAGCCTATTCGATCTTGCCATGATTACTGCGCCACTGGCTTTGCGATTGGGGAGCGCCTTGATTAACGTGTCGCCGCCCCGTATTTCGTGCGCATTTAATGCTCGGCGATCGTTGCACGTCCCCTCAACTTTAGGGGTGAAATGTCGTGACTACCCTCGTCGGTTGGGTTTCTTTCGTTTTGAATTTCCCCCTTCCTTTCTCTCGATATAAACTACTTGTTATAGTTCATTTTATCACTTTTTCCATTTGCTCATTCCACTCCTACGAAACTTCTTACGTGCAAGGCTCTCTTGTCTCAGTATTGGTTCCTTCTTGTATCCCAGGAATTTAGTCAAGGCTTCTCATTTACCCAGGATTCTCCGTCGATTCTCACTGTGCAACTTCAGGTATCCATCTTGCCTTCTTAGTTTTTTATGCCATTACAGTATTTAAACTCTCCCTCCTCCTTTTTCTTCTCTCCGTTGGTGCGTTTCTGAACTTGAGTTTCCTGTGTGGGGTGCGGGTGAGTTGAGTTATCGAACCCATAGGTCTTGTCTTCTTAAGTTCTGATATTCCTTATTTCGGTCTTAGTTTTCTCCCCTCCTTCTTATCCTTGTGTTGGTTGTATAGGTTTGGGCTTTTGATGGATAGGGAAGTTCGTCTTCACGTCGGCCTTTAGGTCCTACCGACGATGAGGCCCTTCGTGAGCGTTATCCCTTTTTAGTTATTGGCTGCTAGGGACCTCTCTAACTGAGGAGGAGAAACTATCTTTGGCCCTCCGTGGTCGGTCGGGCGCACGGCAGGTTGGGAGGCCCCAGCCTGTGGTTCCTAGGTCCAGTCAGTCGGAACCTGGCCCTGGCAGGCCAGATTCTCATAGTTTGGCAGTATCTGAGCCTCTCCTAGTCGAACCTATAAACGCCTACCGAGTGCATCGTCCGTCTGAGTCGGGGTCATTACAGTGGTTATCACGGTCCTGTTGGGATTGTGTTGCGAAACTCCTCCCTTATTGCGAGTGGGCAAGGCCAGGTATGGCCGAGGTCGTCTTGGGCTCATGTCGGCATAATTCGTCAGTTGAGCCGTGTCCTACTCCAAGGGTCCTCCTTCCTCAGATCTGTCTTCATCAGGTATTCTGCGTAGTTCTGACTTTAGTTTTATTTCCTTTTGTTGTAGGTAAATGGAGTCTACTTCTTCGCCTCGTCCTTCAGTTTCCGATCCGGAGGCGGACTCCGGTAGTCCTTCACCGACCCTGCGATCCAAATATCCGTGGGTGACGAGCGAAATGTTAACCATGCGCTCACTGATGACCAACGCGGATGTGGCGAAAGTGGGGTCTCCGGGGTCATCAGGATGTTGCCTTGCCCCTCCTGAAGAGGATGAGCCGATCTGCGCCGCTCGGGAGCCAGGGTCTCCTAACTTCTTTCTTTTCTATCGGGATTATATGATCCGGCTCGGTATTCGCTTTCCGTTTATCGGGTTCCAAATGTCCGTTCTCCACTACCTTCATCTAGCTCCTTCTCAGCTTCATCCGAACGGGTGGGGTTATCTGGCGGCGTTCGCGTATCTCTGCGGGACGATGGATCCCGCCATTCCATGTACCGCCGCCCTATTCCTTCATTTTTTCTCTCCTTTCACCCCCCGGTCGGGCAAGGAACCGCCCTCTTTGAAAGGGCTAACTTCTCTTCGTGCTTAGGCGGACCGGAAACTTATGAACTCTTTTTCTGACTCCTTCAAGCATTTCAAAAATGCTTTCTTTAAAGTTGTTGCAATCCACAGGGAAGTGCCTGGTTTCGAAAGCCGGCGAAGGTCAGGGCGTTGAGTGGCGCTCCCTCTTTACTGGACCTCCGAACACCATCATTTCTCCTCTTCCACGTATCAATTCTCGGCCAAAGATCTCTCTGAGGAAGAGAGGGAGTATGCCGCTCGGCTGGCGTCTTACGTTGCCGAACACGGCGTCAAAAGGGCGGCCTTCTATATTCAGAAGGCCGGCGTGTCGTCCGGCGCGGCCTCTAGTATGGCATTGTTGATGCGAATTCTGTTTTCCTACTTGCCCTTTGTTATTTAATTAGCTTCTTCTAATTTTGTTTCTGGATGCCTTTGTAACAGGTCAGGGTGCTATGGAGCTGAATCCGGACTACCTTGCATATACCTTGCCGGCGGCGGCAAGCCAGGAAAGCTTCCAAGAAACGGTCTGCCGCCGAGCCTTCCAAGAAGAAAACTCCTGCGGCGTCTACGGCCCCGACGCCTTCCTCGGCGAGCGGGCCAGGATTGGGGCTACCGCCGCTACTCCTTCCGCTACTCCGTCTTTGGCCATTCAACCCGGAGTAATGCCTTCCTCCCCTCTGTCCGAGGAGGCCGACACCGGTGTAGTGCCTCCGTCTGCTCCAGCCTCTGCTGCTATCGGGGCCTCTGTCCCTACCGATCCTCTTCCGTCTCCTGATAAGGGGAAAAAGGTGGCTGCCTCTGACTCGGCTTCTCTTTCTCGTCGGCGAAGCCAATTCTCGTCGGCGAAGCCAACTCTAGCACAGCGGAGATGAAATCCTTGCATTCTCAATCTATGGATGCGGTAAGCGGCTTACCGGGGTGCGCGGCGAGCTGTGCACACGGTTGGAGCAGACTCGGAAAGACACAGGAGAGCGAAGGCCGCTCACGAGATGGCGGTGGATGCGGTGAGGAGGACCGCGTCGGACTGTTTCAAGATGGCCACTGGCTCAAATTGAATATCTAAATCCGGGCCTAACTACGAACCTCGCCGGCTATGGATGTCGCTCTCGTTTCGGGCGGCGTCCTCATTCCTCCACCTCCGTCTCCTGAAGAAGAACCCTCGTCAGATGCCGAGGTCGACGGTGGAGAGCATGCCGGTGGAGGGGCTGCTTGGGCCGAGCTGGCGGTAGTGGGGCGCCGAGGACGAGCGGCCCCTTGAAGATTTGCCAATTTTCTTTTTCTTTATTTCACTTTCGGCTTAGGAGGCCGGTTTGTAGTAATCTGCAATGTATATGTTGTTTGTACTTGAACGATTAACCTTATGAATGGAGATTCAAATAGTATTTCGTCGTTTATTTTTAACTTTATGCGTGTTACGCATGTAGTCAAGTTGTAGACCGGGCCGGGGCCTTTAAATAGTTAGAGTCCGCATAGTACTCTTATGGTGTCGGAAACCAGGTGCACGAGTAGGGGTGTCTAAATATACCGCGCTACGAGGTTCGGAGTCGTTATCCAGGCGACAATGAAAGGAAATTTGCGAAAGGAAATGGCGAAACCAAAATAAGTTTGCAATAACAAAATCAAAACTTAAGCGGGACACGAGGTGTCCTTTGCGACATCTGTCGTGGCGGGCCTTAACTATAATAGGCCCTCAGTTTGTCGCCATTCCATGTCCTCTTGACGGGTTTCCTTGTCAGTGTTTCGAGAACATATGCTCCTTTTTCCAACTTCTCCTTGACTCGTACGGTCCTTCCCAATTTGCGGCGGTTTGCCGTCACAGGCGTTCTTGTTGCCGATGTCGGCCCTTCTTAGGACCGGTCACCCGGTCAAATGCCACAGGTTTGACCTTTCTGTTGTGTTTGGCCGCCATCGGTTGCTTGGCTGCTATGTCTCGGCGGTGGGCCGTGGTCTGACTTCATCTACCGGCTCCATCTCGGTTGCCAACGCCCTCGAATTTGATAGTTCTCCTTCCTCCGGGGTTGAAGCCTTCTCCATGATGGTGACCTACTTGGCCCAGGATCATGGCTTCGCATCCGTATGTCATGCGGAAGGGTGTCTCTTGTGTAGCCGATTGGATAGTCGTGCGAATTCCCACAAGACATTATGAAGGTGTTCGACCCAACAGTGCCGGCCTCTTGCATCTTTTTCCGAAGTCCGTCCGGGATTACTTTATTTGCCGCTTCCGCTTTGCCGTTTGATTGTGGGTGTTCCACCGATGCAAAGTGGTGCGTGATGCGAGGTCCACCATTACGTCTGGAAATTCTTGTCGGTGAGCGGGTGCCGTTGTGCATTACTACCTCGGCGGGATTCGAAGCGGGAAAAGATACTCTGTTGGATGAAGCGCGGACCCTAGCCGAAGTGATGGTGGCGGCGGCTCGGCTTCAATCCACTTGGTGAAGTAGTCCTTTGCCACGATTAGCCATCGAAGTTGTCAGGGGCCGGCTTAAATGGTCAGAGTAAATCCA
Organism: Acacia pycnantha; assembly: GCA_025563575.1. Lineage (NCBI taxonomy): Eukaryota > Viridiplantae > Streptophyta > Magnoliopsida > Fabales > Fabaceae > Acacia > Acacia pycnantha. The sequence continues at coordinate 1,720,592 of JAMWYP010000048.1, read as the reverse complement.
TTCCCCATTTAAAGAAGGGCCACGGGGCGAGATATATTCCATGTCGATGGAGGGGACCAAATGATTTTGCCGTGTTTTTGGCAAGCTGTCACATGTTTTCACGAATTCGTTCGCGTCCGCTGCATGGTCGGCCGGTAGTATCCGGCCCTAAGTGCCTTTCTTGCTAATGCTTTCGCGCCCATGTGTTGCCGTTGATTCCTCCATGAATCTCGGCGAGGACATATCTACTCTCGTGAGCACTCAGGCACCTTAACATTGGGGTATGCAAGCCTTTCCGGTAAAGTTGATCGTCTACCATGGTGTATACCGCGGCCTCCGTATCGGTTTTGGGCATTCGCGATTCAGGGGGACAATTCCTCGCTCAATGTAGTCCTCGGCGGCTTCCTCCAATCGGTGGCATCGGAAATGACCATCACGCAGGTCGGCTCTTCGACCTTTTCTTTGTATGACGGTTCTATGGTTGGTCGTCCCTTTAGTGCGGCCGGTTTCGACGGGATGTCGGCTCGACATTTTCCCTCTTGGTATATGGGTAACCTTCACTACTTCGAATTCAGCTGGATTTTCTTGACTTTGCTAAGGTACTTAGCCATTAGAGCCCTTTAGCTGGTATGTCCGTCTATGCGGGCGGCGACGAGTTGCGAGTCGGTGAAGACCGAGACTCTTTGGGCTCAGAGCTCCTTAACGTCTTTGGAGTCAGGCCGGGAGCGCCTCATACTCGGCTGATTGTTTGACGTCGGGAAATTCGGTTGTAGGGAGTGTTCGATCGTGACTCCTTCGGGGCTCTCTATGATGATTCCGGCTCTGCTTCCCTTCGAGTTGGACGAACCGTCGACGTATACCTTCCAGAGGTCGATGTTGCCGGGGTCGTCATTGGTTGGAGTTAGTTCTCGGAGGAAATCTGCGAGAGCTTGTGACTTAATAGCATGTCGTGCTTCATATGTGATGTCGAACTCGGATAACTCAATGGCCCAACTGATCATTCGGCCTGCCAGTCAGGCATATGGAGTACTGTCGAATGGGTTGGGTGGTCCGAACCGTTACCTTGTGAGCTTGGAAGTATGGGCGCAGTCTGCGCGCCGTCATTATTATGGTGAACGCCAATTTCTCTAACTTCTGATATCTTAGCTCCGAGCTCTGCAAAGCTTTGCTCACGAAGTATATTGGTTCTTGGCCATTCTTTCCTTCCGGACAAGAACCGAGCTTCTTGCTTTCTCCCAACCGATAAGTAGAGGAAGAGGGTTTCGCCGGGCTGCGGTTTCGATAGGACCGGCGGAGTGGCCAAGCATTGCTTAATCTTTGAAAATGCGGCGTCACACTCCGGGGTCCAATTTCCTGAGGTGTCCTTTTTAAGCAACTTGAAGAAAGGCAAGGCGCTTTCTGCTGATTTGGGTAAAAATCTAGTTAGCGCGGCCAACCGGCCCGTCAATTGCTGAACTTCTTTCTTGTTTCTGGGGCTGCATGTCTAATACGGCCTTGCACTTATCCGGGTTCGCCTCGATTCCTCGGTGGTCGGCAAGAAACCCGGGAATTTTCTGCCGGTACTCGAACGCACATTTTGCGGGTTCGGCCCGAATCGATGCGCCCTTAACTTGCTAAATGTTTGCTCTAGATCTCGGATGTGGTCGTTGGGATCATGTGTTTTAACGATCATATCGTCGATGTAGACCTCGATGTTATGGCGATTTGGTCCTCGAAAACTTTATTCATCATCCTCGGTAGGTCGCCCGGCATTTTTAGGCGAACGGCATGACATTATAGCGGTAATTTCCCTTTTACGTAATGAAGGAGGTGGCTTCTTGGTCATCCGTATGCATGGCGATCTGGTTGTAGCGGAATACGCGTCCATGAACGACGGCGGTTGATAGCCGGATGAATTATCTACAAGTTGATCAATATTTGGCATGGGATAGGCGTCTTTAGGACATGCTTTGTTCGGTCGGTATAGTCAGTGCATACTCTCCACTTGCCACTTGGTTTTAAAACCATCACCACGTTGGAAAGCCACGTGGTATATTGTACTTCCACGACGAAACCGGCCTCAAGAGCTCGTCCACATGTTGGTTCAACGCCGCTGCACATGCAGGGCTCTCGTTCTTTTCTTCGAGCTACGGTGTTGACCCGTAGTATGGCCAATCTATGACAGCGAAATTGGGATCTATCACGGGTACCTCGGCGCGCTCCATGCAAAAACGTCTCGATTGTGGGCCAAAGCTCTTCTATCCTCAATCGCGGGTCGGGGTCGGGGTCACCCTATTTTCGTACTATGGTGCTGGATTGTTTAGAGTATGAGGTCTTCCACCTCTCCTTACAGTTACGGCGAGGCTCCCCTTTTCTTCTCGGACATCCAACTCGATCATATTAATCGGATCTTGCATCTTTTTGCATTACGGATCCATTGGGTCGGATTTTGCTTTTACGTTGATTGTTTCCACGTAACACTTTATCTGGACTCTTTCGATTGCCTTTGACGGTAACGACTTGCTCATTATTGCCTATCATTTTTATCTTCGATGCTTCGTAGATACCGGCATGTCCCAATTGTGGATCGTTGGTCTTCCCAGGATGATGTTGTAAGGGGATGGGAAGTCAGCCACAATAAATCTTACTCTCTCGGATTTGAAACCTTCCTTCGTTCCAAGAGTGAGTCGGAGATCTATATATCCCTTTGGAGGGGATAATTCGCCATTAAACCCTACGAGAGTGGTCTGACATGGCTTCAGGTCCTCCTGATCGAGGCTCATTCTTTTGAAAGCATCCCCGAATGATGATATCTGCCGAGCTCCACAGTCTATAAATATCCTCTTGACTCGGCGGTTGACCGGGGTTCCAGTGATTACGAGGCCGTCTTGATGGCCAGGGAGTACGTCGGCCATGTCTTCTTTTGTGAACATGGTGAGGTCGGCGGTCTTGCCGATCACGTGTGATTCTTTTTAAACTTAGGTCGGTCCCTTATTGAGAGGACTTCCTTTAGATATTTCCTCCGTTGGCTCGCCGTATCTCCTCCTCCTCAAAAGCTCCACTGATAACATTGCAATCGAACTCGGCCTCGGGGAATCTGCTGTCCTCCAATGCCGGCTTCTGCCTCTTACCTTCTCTTTTTCTCTCGGGGTCTGGCTGTTCGATCGGTCATCCTGCCTTCGTTTTTCCTTTGTGCGCCCCTGCGTTTTAATCACGTATTGACGCAGCTTTCCTTCTCGGACGAATTTCTCGATGGCATCCCGAAGTTCATAGCATTGATCCGTGGTATGCCCCTTGCAACCGTGAAAAGAACAATAACGGGGCTGGTCCGTATTGGACCGTTTCTGAGGGATGAGGTTTGTCGACCTTTGCATCTCGGTCGATGCTACTTCCCTCCATAGCATTGGGACCAGGGGTACATTAAGAGAGGTATATTGGTCATATTTATTCTTCGACTCCGTCCTTGGTTTATATTGCTTACTATCGGGTCCTTTTCCACGGCGATCTTGCTGCGACCTTCGGGTGGCTTTTATCCCTTGGCGGGATGTCCTTGTCCGGGTCCCTTTGGGCATTTGCTTGGCGCATTTGTTCCACCTCGAGATACTTCTTTGACCGCGTCATGAAGTCTTTTAAGTTCTTAGCCGGCTCTTTGAAGAACGATTCAGCTAGTCGGCTCGAACTGTCCAGGCCATCGGCCAAGAGGTGTACATGCACTTCCTCCTTTAATCTCAGGACTTGCAGGGCCGCATGGTTGAAGCGATCCAAGTAGCTTTGGAGTAATTCGCCAGGCATTGCTGATTTTGGATAAGGTATCTTGAGACTTGAGTTGTTTCTTACTAGTCGCGAATTGCAACTCGAAAGCCTTTGCCGGTCATCAAATTTACTTATCGACCACAGGGTCGGGGTTTGTAGCCATTTTAGAGTGGTCCCTTTAAGGTTGTGGCGAAAACCCTACTTATGATGGGTTCTCCAAGACCTCTACACATCATGATCGTGCGGAAATCGTCCAAATGAGTCGTTGGGTCTGCGAACCGTCGTACTTGCTGAATTCGGTCAGGTTCAGCTTCCCTAGGAAACGTGCCCTGAGGATCTCGGGTGAAAAGGGGCTGCCGGCCTTGCCTACGGCGTATCTTCCTTGCCGAGAATCATGTGGGGGAGGCCGGGACGACCCTTCGATCCGGGACGACTTCTCCCTTTTTGATTCTTTGGTGGAAGAGGCCGCCCTTCTTGTATTGTCTATTGTCCTCTGCCGTCGGAAACTATGACCTTCCTGGTCGGGTTCCCATGTTTTGTCATCCCGATCATAGCTCGTGTCTCTAGATTCCCTTCTTCGGTCCCGCTCTTCCGGGCGTCGAAATTGAAGAGTATAACGTTTGTCCATATTCTCGATGCGTTTGATCATGGCGAGCTCGTCGTCCTTCTCATTACCACCGATAGGGTTAGTCGACTGCTCGGTGTGTTGTGGTTGCCGAGGTGGTTGACGTTGTTCTTCGGTTGTTCGAACCATCTCCATTGCTTCGGCTAATTGCGCGTATTAACCCTCATTGGTCACGGGAATTGAAGTTTATCGGATCCCCACGGTCGGCGCCAGCGTTGCGGTGTAGAACACGGATGTCCGGCGCGTGTATGGGCAGTGGTGCTTTGATATTGGATCAAGGGTCTCGGCACAGGTGCGTATGTGGAAGCACACGGGCGGAGACGGGATCACGAACACAACCGGGCTCTTAGCCAAGGGGTGGGGTGTGTGCTCGGTGTGGCGGTATGTAAAATAGTCTAGGTTTAGAGCGTGTGTACCTTAGGGTGCTTGGCCAGTGTATTTATAGGAAGTACACAGGGCGGCATTCGCGATATATCGGCTTGTTATCCGAACTGCCTATCTCCTACGGATATGCTCCTATATTTCCGGGGTAGCTGAGATATCCTTGGATCGCTGATATGGCGGATCTAGTATACCTGCCTGTGTTTGGGCCCCATCGTGTTTGGGCCTTATCCAGGTCCGTAACAAACAACATATTCATATTGATTACTCGTATTATAACTTGTTATTGCATTATGAGATTTTTTTTAGTGATTACATTTATTCTCCCTCTTTTTAAGATATCTTGGTAATTGTGAGGGGTTTTCCAATTACAGTAGATGATTTTTTTCCCTTTAATCCTATAGCGAAGGAGACTGGCCATGTAAAGATTCCGTCAGCATGAAGTATGCATACCATAAACGACCGAGAATTTCTTTTTTTTTTTTTTGCTCAGAAGACCGAGAATTTCTTAAGCGCAGTAATGTTGTGAAAATGAGGCACTCAAACTACATAGGACAAGGAGCATTAAAAAGCGAAAACGACAACAAGACTTTAAATTAGAGATTAAATTAATGAGAGTTATATTATCGATGATTTTTTTTAAAAAAATAAATTTTAAATGTTTATTCATATGATTATAAATTGAAAAATTTTAATTAAAGATTAGTCTATATGTAATTTATATTTGCAGTAAAAATATTTAATTGTAACTGTCTGACTGGATACTACAACTCTCTTTTTTTATTAAAAAAAAAAAAAAAATTGGATCCTAATTTTCATTAATTTATTATTATATTTTACTGGTACATATTTAATTTATTCTTTTAAAATATGCTAGTCAGGCTTTATTGATGCCTCCTTAGTATAAGATTTCATTTATTTGAAGAAGAATTTTTTTAAATATAAGTGCTCCTGGATGCTTATTCATAATGTTTCTGAAAAAAGAAAAATATTAGAATGATATATGAATGATTTCTAAATGAGGAAAAAATGGATTTTAATAATAAGAAGAAATTAAAAATATTTAATCAATTTAGCACATATTTAACAACTGAACGATTATCATTAAAATTAGTTGAAAATTATTTATATTTTTCCAGTCCTAATATAAGATTCAGTCGAGCTGTTTTTAGAGAAATTAAAAAATCTAAATGAATTATTTAATTATAATATATATTAATTTATAAGTCATATAAATTAGTTTAAAAAAATATATTAATATAACACTTTTATATAATTTATTTAGCTTACTTAACCTCTCTAAATCAATCAAATCAAAATCAACTGGATTTTAAGACATGATAAAATAATATGGAGAGGAAAACTTCATTCACTATATATTAAAATAAAAAGGAACCTTGCCATGTCACTGTCACCCAGCAATACCATCTCCACCTACAGGCTACGGCTGTCAAGTGGAAAGCAAACATTGGCTGCTCAACACGTGGCGGCCGAGATTCATAAAGCATCCATACCTTCTCGACATGTGGCGGGTCCTTCATTCAGAATTTTAGGACCCGTTTGTTACAAAGAATTGGTAGGGAGGGAAAGAAACTTTAGAGGAGAGAAATGAAAGGAAATGAAGATTTGAAAGATGAGGGAATATGGCTTGAGTTGTTTGGTAGGAAGAAAATGAAGGGGTGATAGTTGGTAAAGAATTAGGAAATGTCTATTTTACCCTCAAAAGAAATTAATTCAAAATAAAAAAGAAAAATTTTCTTTTTGCTAAAATATATTTTAAAAAACTATATTATTGTTAAGTTCGAACTCGTGAAAAAAAAAATCGTCAAATTTGAAATTTCCCGCCAAGTTCGAACTTCCCGTCAAATTTGAGTTTCAGAGGTAAATCTGTCAAAAAAACCACTTTCCTGGGAAGATGGCAGCTTTCCTTCCATTTTCGGATGGAAAGCATCTTCACTCAAATAAGGGAAGATGAGTACTTCCAGTGAGTTGCTGACTGGACTCTCTTTCGAACAAACACCCAAAATCCATGGGAAGATTGAGATCTTCCCTTTCCTTCCCTTAACTTTCTTTATAACAAAGGGGTCCTTAGTGTTTTTGTTTTTTTTTTCTCCATAGGAGTAATAAAAGAATCCATATTCATTGTTGGCTAACAAAGATGCAATATCATGAGTGTATTTGCCAGTTAGTTATATGAAGATTTCTTCTTTATCCAAAAAAATATAACGGTTTCTTCAACACTTTCGAAAATCCCAAGTATCTTCTACCTTCACTTTCGCATTTACTCTCATTCTACATACTCATTTAATATTATTTATAAAACACTTCTACCATTTTTATATAAATTAAAGAAAACCTTAAACTTTAATAATCAATCTTTAAAATTCAATAACTTTCTAAGGTTACCCATATTTAATATACTCAATCTAATTCATAATATAAGTCATTTTAACTATCAAAACCAATAAATAGTAGTTAGTTCATTAAATTCGTCATAAATTAAAAGGAATTTTTAACTTTACCTATATTAAATGAGGTATTAAAGGAGATGAAAAACTATAAGGAGCCATATTTAAGCATTAATTATAAGGGTAAAATTGAGAAATGAGCATTAATTGATTTTCAAGTGATTTTTTTTTTTTAAACTCTATCCTGATCCTCCTTGTGAGAAAGGATGATGACCCATATGCACACACATACTTATTTTCTTAACACACTACTCGAAGGTTTAATCTTGTAATCTCTCCTTCTATATATGAGTGTGTGTGAGTTGTAATTTGAGTTAGAAACTCCACTAATTAAGAAAAAGAAAATAGAAACAAGATAAGATAAGGAGGATTCTCCATGTTAAAATAATTTATGCTGATACTCACAACTTGCGTCTGATTATCATTTGAAGAACCAAGAAAGAAAAAAAAAAAAACTATTTTTGCATTAAAATATAAGTTTTTTTAAAAAAATTGTTTATTGAAAATTTTCATTACATTGATTTTATCTTTTTTGGGATTTTTCAGTGATAATTTGATTTATTAATATAACAACTAAACTTTAGTGAGCAAGGGAATACGGAATACCCACTATATATGTGTGTGTGTGTATATTTAATTATTTATAAAGCCACCGCGAAGAGTACCATAGTGGAAACAGCACACAGCTAAATATCGTAAATCATAATGAAGCAAATTAAATAATCAAAGAGAAAGAATCTAATAATTGTTTTCTTAAAAAAGACAGTGAGAGAGAGAATTATTAGAATCTGAAAATCAGGAAAAGGATTAAACGAAATTAGAAATCGGTATTGGAGTCCGAGAAGAAAGAGAGCAGGTCGCTTCAATTTCAAAACGACCGAGAAGCGACGAAGCGACCACAACAAGTAGGGCTTTTCCTCCACACAGAGCCCACCGAGGAGGAGCCCACCGGAGCTGAGAGCCACCACTGCTCCAACGGACTCCTTCTCCTCCTCTTCCTCTTCATCTTCATTTTTCTCTCATTACTCAGGTCCTTCTCTCTTTCCAGCTGCCTTCTCTACGATCTGGGTATGTTTTATTTCGTGTTTTCTCTTGTTTCTGGGTAGTGTTTCTTGTGGGTTTTGAGTTCTTAAATGATCATTCTCAGTAATGTTTAAGATTTAGGATGACTTGGGTCTATAAAATTTTTAAAATTAAATTTGTAATGGGGCGTTACTTGGTCTAAATAAAAATGTTTTGCATAATTTAGGGTGGGGAAAGTTTGTATCTTGTGATTTGTTCGATTGTTATCTTTCTGAAAAGGGGGGAAAATTCTTCTTCTCTTAATCAGCCTTTGTATATTAATTTACGCGAGTCTCGTTATCATTTTGTGCAGATCAGCTACTTGGAAAAGGCAGACAAGTCTTCCTGGCCAAAGGGTCAATTTTTTTTTTTTTTTAAGTTCTATTGTTTGCTCTCCTGCATTCCAAGCTCCTGTGATCGTGTAGATTACGGTTTGTCTTTGTTTGAACACCTGCCAAGTTCAGCTTTTTCAAGGGTTTTGACTCTGAAGCAGGATTTGGTGGTTGGCAGTGTGGAAAAGAAATCAAGGTCGACGTAGGCGTTGAGCTTTTTTGGCTTGAAGTTTCTTCCACAGAACTATTTGGGAAATTCCTCCCGATTATGTATTTGGGTTTGTTTGAGGGCCAAAACAGTGGTATGGATCTTTCTAAGAGCAACAGTGGTTCTGAACCTTCAACTTCTTACAGTTGTTTCAAAGTAGCAAATCTAAGTGAAACAATATTGGATACAAAGGAGTCTGCAAATTTGAAAGATCGTTATGTTCTTGGCGAGCAGTTAGGTTGGGGGCAGTTTGGTGTTATCAGGGTGTGCACGGACAAGTTGACCGAAGAGGTTTTAGCCTGTAAGTCAATTTCTAAAGAAAGATTGGTAACATTAGATGATCTGCGAAGTGTCAAACTTGAGATTGAGATAATGGCTAGGCTATCTGGCCACCCAAACGTTGTAGATCTCAAGGCAGTTTATGAAGAGGAGGACTTTGTACATCTGGTGATGGAGCTTTGTGCTGGCGGTGAGCTATTTCACCGGCTAGAGAAGCATGGACGGTTTTCTGAATCTGAAGCCCGGATTCTCTTTAGGCACCTGATGCAGGTGGTTATGTATTGTCATGAAAACGGGGTTGTTCATAGAGATTTGAAGCCTGAGAACATTCTCTTAGCAACAAGATCCTCCTCATCTCCAATTAAATTGGCGGATTTTGGACTTGCAACTTACATCAAGCCTGGTACTTGTATTATTCACTTCCTTGGAATAGTATTATTCCTTTGCAGTTTTATCTTTTCCCTTAAAATGGAACTGATTCATTTGCTTCAATTGGTTTTTGCTTAAGCAGGACAAAGTTTGCATGGGTTAGTAGGGAGTCCATTCTATATAGCTCCAGGTACTTGCAGGTTCTTATAACCAGGCTGCTGATGTTTGGAGTGCAGGTGTCATTCTGTACATTTTACTTAGTGGGATGCCTCCGTTTTGGGGTAAGACCAAGTCACGGATCTTTGAAGCCGTTAAAGCGGCTGACTTGAGGTTCCCATCTGAACCTTGGGATCACATTTCTAAATCAGCCAAAGATTTGATTAAGGGAATGCTCTGTACAGAACCTTCTCAAAGGCTGACAGCTCAGCAGGTCTTAGGTAAGCTTGAAGCTGTTTCTCATTGGAATTCTCGAGCATGCAAAGCTACCTGAATAGTTGTTGAATAGTTGTTGAGATGATGTAAAGATGATTATTATATCATAGTTAAATTAAATAGAGTTTATTGGTTAACATTAAACAATTTAGAACATTAAGAATCTGCCTGTTCTGCTTAGTTCCCTCAGTGATACATTTTAGTTTAATTTATGGCGAGTGTTCCAAACTCCTGCAATAAATTGTTGTCATAATGCTTACAACTATTAGTACTTGTAAGGAAATATTTCATAATCATATGCAGTTATTTATGATATATATATGTATGTACTGGTTCTAGATTAAGCAGTCATGTAAGAAACATGTCATGCAACTATCTGGTTCTCATGATCTCGCTCAAAAGATGAGTTTGCATATTTACCTGCCATTGGCAGCATTCTCTTTGGTGTTTGCTTGTTTTTGATGGCCTTGAAAGCTACCATCTGGAACAGTCTAATTTAAGTTTGATTAATATGCAAATGCTATTATTTATCACTGCATTTACTAATGTAAGAGTTTTTTATTGTCTGTTTTCTTCTCGTTTTTTAACCTCAAACTGGTTTTCTTTTCATTCATTACTCACTGAAATGGGGAATGGATATAGTCTTGACTTTCTTCATTTGAGAATTTATCTTGTAGATCATTGCTGGATGGAGAGCAATCAAACAAACCCTGAACAACTAATTGAATGTGACATCAAAAGTTGTGGTGAATGGGATGTTGGTGACAGCTCATTCTCTGTGTCCTTTATGCCCAGGAATCAGGACATCAGCTTTGGTACCGAATCTCCTGCATGTGATGCTCAGTCTCCAACTTTCACATGCAGATCATCATTTTCTTCATTTCTGGCGGAACCGTTGACTCCTTGTTCAGCTTTGGGTGGGTTTTCATTCAAGAGTGCCGGTGATTCTGCTGGTTTGGACTTCTCTTCTCCTGTTTCTTCAATGCCTAGCTTTGCATTTCTTGGTGCCAATTCTGTTGTTGAGAAAAGGAGTTGTACATTAGATTTCTCAACTAATGAATCTGTGAAGACAATTGCTGAAGGTATGCGTTGAGTGTATCATCTTCTAAATCTCTTCACTGTTTCTAAATATTAGGATATACGCATGGGTTTGCAATTCTTGTGATGGCATTGTTGAGTTTTCTGTTTATATAATTCTAAGTGTTTGAGGCTTACCGTCAATTTATCATCTTTTTGCAATGTATAGCAGAATCAAGCTTGGGAAAACTACTACAATCACCAGATTCTGCTCTTTGTTGTGGACCGGATATTAAAGCAAGTAACCGTATGCCAGTGGAGACTAAAAGGTCTGGCGGTACCCATGGTCATAGGGTTTTAGGAATCCACAGCAAGAGAAACCGAACAATTGGGCTTGGCGAACGTGAGCAACTTGACCTTGTGGTGACCGAATCTGTCATTCGATGGTCATCGTGCACGCAACTCCCAACATCTCTTAGGTCATCTCTTGTCTGTTGAGAAAAAACACCATGACTTGTTGACAGATTAATTAAGAGTGCTTGATGCAGTGTCCCAAGTTGTGGCGTACCTGTGGAAGTTTTGTCTGCCTAACATGTATATGTCATATCTGTATTTGAATCATGGTTGCTGTCTCAGTTTGATGTTAGTTTTAGATTAGATTTGGCAGCAATTCTGTAATCTTTTCACGTCACGTAGAGGTTCTCTAATTTTTCTCTGTTTGGTTTTCTTTTTCTTTTTTGTTTATACCTGGGAATGTGTATTACGTTGAGTGTGAGAAAAATGGCCGTGTGCTTTGTTTGTAAAGGAAGTTGTTTTGATAGACATAGTTCTTCAGTTACGAATATCATAATATGGTGTTTTTGTAACTCCAAACTCTTGAAGCTTCTGTACATATTTATCCCTTTTGCCTTTCAAGTTTGTCTAAACATTGCTATGCAGTCTTTTACCAAAAGAGGTTTTGCTTAAATTTGATGGTTATAACATATAGCCATATGAATGGAGTGTGGGATTATTATGTTGACATGTTTTTAAATAAATTTTGGATAGTTTATCATGTTCAAATGGGGAAAATTATTGAAATGAACATTTATCCATAATTCTATCTCGTTTGTACCATTTGTGTTAGATTTTTATCCATATCTCCCTTCATCCTTAAATATTACTCAGGTCTTAAATATACTACTCTGGTCCTATTAATAAGTCATTTTTGACAAAAAAAAATTTGGTTGTATACAAGTCTAATTTCTAGGTAATAAATGAGATTGTGATAATTTTGTCTATATTAATTGTACCAATGAAAGAGAGGGAGAAGGAGCTAAAAACAACTAAAATCAATTAAGTTGTCCTAGAATATAAGTAATTTTTAATATTACCCTTACTAATTGTACTCAACTCTAATTTCATATTAATTATTACTCTCACTCACTACCCTTATTAATTATGGACATATATGGAAAAAAAATTTAATGCTCATTAGGAACAAATAAGTGCCTCATAAAAAGGATTAAATAAACTTGTTTGTTGGTGTCTTATAATAAGGATCAGAGGGAGTATGTGTGATTTAGTTAAAAATAACTTATAAATAAGACCAGAATGGCATGATGAGTTAGTTAAGGATTTTGTTTTCGAACTAAAAGTAAGGCATTAATCCATTTTATTTCATATTTGTCATTTTTTTAAAATTAATTTATATAGCATATAACCTACTATATACCTTAATGTGATACAAGGATATTTTAACGAAATCGGGTTATATTTGTTAGAATTAAATAATTTATTTAGTTTTAATGTATCCAAATCAGTTAAACAAGGCTTATATTAAGAACTAAAAGAGTACTAATTTATGAGAGTTTAAATGCTCGACATTAATATAAACTCAGGAGTTGGAGGTAATATGAATGGGATTATGAGGATGTGATTCCACCCAAAGATTCATGATTGCCGTGAGGAATTGCAGAGGGAAAGGTGGTGGAGTAGGGAAGGCAGGTCATTATTAGCTAAGGTAAAGAATCAATGTGTCACTTATCCTATAAATATGCCACAATCAATGCACTTTGCTTTTATTATCATCATCACACTCTATTATAAATAAATGTCAACCAAAAAGACTCACTACCACTCTGATCTTATTTATAAGTCTAGTTTGACCAAAAAAATTGGTCTTATTTATAAGTCTAATTTAACTAAATAAATGAGATTGTGACAATTTTGCTCATATTAATAATGATGAGAGAGATTGACTAGCTATGTTGGGAAGATAAAAAGATGAGAGAGATTTGACAATAAATTTTAAAAGGTACTCATTCATAAATGAGGGTAAAGTTGGAAATTTGCTCTATAAACTATAATCATTGAGATACCTAACTTTCCTTGGTATGTGAGATTTGGTCAAACTGGACTTATAAATAGGACCAAAGTGGTACTTCATAACGTCTTTTGTTTTTTATGTTTTCCCTTTTGTACATTAATTTGTTTGTATTTCCAAAGACATGTCAAAGACTTCGACCAAAAAAAAAAAAAACAATAACAATAAATTGTGGTTAGGGTTTAAATCTCGTGCATTTGAGACATCTTTTTCATTAGTCCATAAGGAGAGAAGCAATATTTGAGAAGTCATAACTATGTGAACATCAAGTACAAGAGACATTAATAATTTGGACCCCATGTGGTTGCTTATATATGAGCATATTAATTCCATGATCCATTATCTTTGAATGGAAGAAGAAAAAATAAGAAAGAAAATAGCTTTTCTTGATATAAAAATATATACGAGGGAATGGAAAGTATAGGGGGAAAATGACACTATTATACTTCCATGATCCATCATATAAATCACTTTAACTAATTCACTAAATGATTTAATATTTCTACTTTTGCTATAGAATTTTTTTTTTTTATGCTACACTCATATAAAAGTAAGTGGGTTCTATTGTAAAGAGAAGAAAAAGAAAATGTTAGTGAAAAAAATATTTCAGAAACAAAAGTAGAAAAATTAAACCCTTCACTATAATTAAGAAATAATAATTAACTAGTTCAATCTATCTATTTTTATTTTTATTTTTTTTAAATGAAGTTTTAAAGGAAATAAAAATATGAAGAGTCCCATTGAAGTATTGAGTATAGGGGTAAAACTGACAAATAAGCGTTACGTACTCTCCAAGTAATTTATTTTTGGATCAAAGAATTCTTCTAAAAATAACTTATATTATGGATTGGTGAGAGTATTTTTCTCACCTAAATTACTCAGAAAAAAAATATGCGGCCTCTTTTTATATGAATATTATTATCATTATAACCAAGAGTTTTTGTCTCAACTGGTAGCTCAAACCCCCTTAAGTTTGTGGGATTTATGGGACTTGTTAATAAATTATTTTTTCTAGTTGGGATCTGAATGTCATTCTCCCTATTTTTTTTTTAAACGATATTGTGATCATTGTAAAATCAGTTACTTTTCTTTCATTTCAATTATATTTTCTTTTTCAATTTCTCTCCTCCCATTTCTTTTTTTATTATTTTCTCTCCCCATCCAACTCAGAGCAATACGGAATTGAAACTCTTTTATCTTTCATTGTGTGTGAATGAAACAAATATAATGCAAAAATCACAAACACACACAGACAGGGAAGCACAAAAAATGGAAGTGTCTATGTGGGGGAAAAACAGAGACACATGATGTTGTCGCACAAAGTTGGAAAAGCAAGTAAAGGTCAAGAGACTTTAGGCAAAACATTTTGAGAATGGGAGGGACAGAGAGAGTAATGAATTAGGGACAACATCAAAGAGGATATCCCTTTTTGTCTAACCCAAGAATATGTTGACTTTTTATGAGTATTAAAGTGCCTTCCATGAAGCTGCACGTTTCAGAACATGATGCTCCATTATTCTTTTATTTACATCATTATAATTAATAACCTCGTGCTACTTCCCTCCTTAATATAAGAGTTATCATTCTGATCTCATTTATAAATCTAAATTAACCAATTCTCACATATCAAGAAGAGTTAGTTAACTTATCAATTATGGGCTAAATTTTCAATTTTGCCCTTATCTATGATTGGTTCTAAAAATCAATTCTTTTTGTTTATTACAATTAATAGGGGCAAAAATGTAACAAATGTATTTATTACTTTGAAATTTGATTTATAATAAGAACCAAATTTTTTGGTCAAAATGGACTTATAAATAAGACGTAAATAACTAATTTTTTTAATATTTAAAAAGTTAGTCAAGTTAATTATTCGTAATAAATGGGTGTCTGTTTTACTTAATACTCCCTCCGGTCCTAATTATAAGACATATTCAACCGATTTTGATGAGATTAAGGAAAGAAGTTAAATTAGTTAAATTTACTCATTTTCCTAAAACACCCTTATATAAATTTAAAATGACATAAGTAAAAGTTAATTAACATAGTGCTTGCTACATACCTCTTCGACCTAGAATTTTTTTTCCCAAACGCTATCTAATTAAAATAATGGTATTGTTATATATACATATATGTGTGTGTATATATATGTATACATATAGGTATATATATACCTATATATGTGTACGTGTACATATATCTACACACATATATGCGCACACACACACAAAGATATATATGTGTAATGTGTGTGTGTACACACATATATACATGCATACATATATGTATACACACACAGACACACGTGTGTGTGTCTATATATATTTGTGTGTAGACACACATATATACATACATAGGCACACACACAAACACATATATATCTAAAAATTTTACTGACTTGAAGAATCTACGCACTCATATACATATATTCACCAAAAACTAAACACATTTGAGAGAATAATATAAGGGTATTCTAGGAAGAAATAGACAAAAAATAGAATGTTGTCTTATAATTAGGACCAAAATCAACTCCCAAATGTTGTCCTATAATTAGGACTGGAGGGAGTACCACATTTAATCATGTACATTGGAATTACCTCTTGATGAAAACCCCCTTAATATGTGCAATCAATAGGGATATTTTGAAGTAAAAATTATAAATTTAAGAAACAAAATAGATTGAGATCTTATATTTTAGAACCAGAGTGAACCTTATATTAGGAACCATACATAATATTATATTTAGAGGGAAAAAAAAGTATTTTAGAAGAATGTGATTAACTGATTCTCTATCTCTTCAAATAATAATATATACTGTAGTCTTTTTCATTGGGTATAAAAAATTCAAATTATGTCTGAAGACAGAGGATGGGTTGACTTAAGAAAGGCCCCTGGATTTATTTTTTTGGTTCGATAGCCGATAGGTGGTTGTTCTTTTTGGGTGCATGTTGACTATAGGGTTACGTTAGATTATAGTCACGGGCCAGACATTTGCCACAAAAAAATATGAAAAAAAATTAAAAATTTAATGATCTAAACTTATATGTCTAACAAAATGTTTTTTTAAATAAAAAGTCAAAATGATATTAATAAAAACCAATTACATTATAGATTTTTAACAGTAATAGGACAAGAAGAAGGAAAATGTTATTGAACATATTAAAAATTAGAAATACAGTTAAATATTAAACTTTGAATCGTATCTCAAGAGAAACATTCTTCAGCTAAAAAAAGTCCGCCTGCATATAATTTGAAATGGAGAGACGAATAACATTTACAAGGAGTCCATGGGTGTGTACTTGATAGGCACTAGAATTTTTGAAATCACAAAGAGTTGTTTGTGATAGGAACTACCTTATCTCATTGTAATAAAACTAGCAATGTTGTTGTATGGTAGTAAATGCTGAGTTTTAAAAGGACAATGTGAACATAAAGTGGGGTAGTCGAGATGAAGATGTTGGGAATGATATCACGTGTTAGGAAAGAGTGCAGCAGATGTTAATTCTTGTTATCACTTGAAAAAACCTATGAGAAAACAAACAAATAAATATATGGCAGAAATTAAATGGAACAAGAGACATCAACATTATTAATGTGGAAAGCCTTTCAATTTTAAGGTAAAAACCATGGGTCGTCCAGATCAATGAAAATGTTATCTACTATGATCAAAAACAAATTAGAGAGAGTCTTAATAATGCACAAACACACGGAATCATCTAGCCATATAACAAAAGCTACAAGCTTATAATAGAGAATAAAGCAGTCCAAAATACCAAAAAACTATCCCTAACCATGAACATGTTTTCTCTCACACCAGGGTTCCAAACGATGATGTCACCATTGAAAACGAAGAACTATATGTTCTAAACCTTTTGACCAAATTTCAGCTCGATCAAACAAGCAATGAATGCGCAAACACCGATTTACCGGATATTGACATGTGAATGTGCATTTTTCTCTCACACAGCTGCACCATTAGACTTCTCCGAACTCTCCAGCCTCGTCTGGCCTCAGCGGGGCCTCTCTGCCCAAAAACCTAATATGCTCTCTCTCCACTTAAATAAGTGAGACACAATGTCAAATTAGGAAACTCCAAGAGAATATTTTTTTCTCACAATGAACAACCAGAAAACTTTTTTTTTTCTATCTCACTATTTTCCTTCTTTTCTTTTTGTTTTACTTTCCTTTCTTTCCTTTTCATAAAATAGGAAATATATAAAATTTGGGCAATTCAAATATGAGTTTTTCTCTACATAGGAAGAGAACCCAAAACCCAATAGTGTGGTGATACAAGAAAACATAAGATTTATAATGATCATACACATGAACGAATTGGAGTAGCATCTATGAGGAAGAAATGGTAGAAAATTCTTTGAAATGGTTTGGATACGTTCAAAGAAGGTCATTGAGTATGTTTGTAAAAAGTGTCGTTCAAGCAATACAGAGTCTTCTAAAAAAAAAGTAGAGGAAAACTGAAGCAAATACTTAATAAGGTTATAGAGTATGATCTTTTGATTAATAATCTATCCAAAAATCTTAACCAAGAGCAAGAGGCTTCGTGCTGAAAGAGAAAACCAAAGGGTTGAGGGATCAAGAACCAAGAATCTCCCAAATGAAAGTGCCCGCTCATCAGATGTAGATTCCTTGTTCATGGCCAAATACAAGGGATGATTAATACTACTTCTAGTCTTTAATAAAAGATTCATTAAACTATACAATAAAATTGATCTTAATTATATTTAGAACTGAAAGTAGTACTCCTTCTGATCCTTATTATAAGGCACCAACCATCAATCGCCATTCCTAAGTTGATGCCTTATAATAATGACAAAAAAATGTTGGTGGTTGGCGTCTTATAATAAGGACCAGAGGAAGTATTAGGACTTAATTATATTCAAGCGCTGAATTTTAATACTGCAGTTCAGAAACCAAGGACGCTGGGTTCCGAACTATTGGGAATTGTGACAGACCCATGGGATCATACAATATGTAGGATTTTGAAAAATTATTATTCCTCCTATTATTAATATAAGGTATATTTGAAAAGTTAATTTTGATCTTAAATATAAGATAAAATTTTATATTTGTCGTTTTTTTTTTTAATTTATCCCTATTGATCATCAATAATTAGGGAGGAGAAAGAGTGAGAAAGTTAATAAAAACGACTAGGGTGTTTTAGAAAATACATGTTATATTAATTAATTTAACCAATTTCTTTAATCTAATCAAATTAGGTAAATATATCTTATACTCCGTATTAAACATAAAATTAATAACATTGTTCATAATTATTGAATAATATAATTTGTTATAGATTTTATATTTTACAGTATATATCATTAAATCAACTTAATACAGCTACTTATATAATAATGAAACGGAAAATTGCAGTATGGTTTTAAGGAGTAAAAAAATATCAAAAGAGAAATCTCAGTATATGATTCATTATCTAAAAACTTCTAAAGGAACCCCAATGATGTAGATTCATTGTGAAATTATCTATTTACCCCATTGTCAATATGACTTGTAAACGTGTTAGTAGTAACAGTATGAGATATGCATTTGTCAATAGTAACATTATGATTTGTCACTATGGTGCATGTATTTGTCAACGGTTACACTATGACTTGTCAATATAACGCATACACTTGTCAACATATGAACTTATTAAAGATAGTATAATAACTTGTCAATTGGGGCAAATAAGTAATTTCACAATTTGAAAATATATCAATAAGGTCCTTTGAGACTTTTAAGATAGTGAATCATATACTGAAACTTTTTTGATATTTTTTCTCTTCATTGGGGCCATATTACGATTTTCCATAATGAAACTTGAATGGAGCTTTTAACATATTTCTTTTAAAATGACATCTTTTTTTTTTTTCTCCACCGACATTCGGCGCTACTTGCAACGACTAGTCAGGTTCGCGAGAATATATAGGCCCACCATTAAAAAGGTCGCTACCTGCAAGTAATTATGCTCTCACTAGTTAAACTAGAACGATCACAATTAGTCGAACAAAGTGTGTAATGGTAAAATAACACTAAAAATGTATAAAATATAAAACTAAACTATTTATAAATTCTCTGGGGGCTATTCACAGGGAAAAGGAGAAAAAAGAAACAATTTCTTGGGGGTTAAGGTGCAATTTTTCTTTAAAAGTTGTCACAAAAGAGCAATGTTGTCTCAAAAGTTTTTTAGAAGTAATGTTGCCTCAGAAGTTTTCAAATTATAGCAATTTTGCTCTGACCGTTATTCAAGTTTAGTTTAAATGAGTTGACCAAATATGCTGAGTCTACAAGTACACATGTCTTCTATGTTATTTTCATTAAGGTGCAAATTCACCTCATAAGTTTTCACTTAAGAGCAATATTGCCCTGAAAACTTTTTGGGTTGAATATTACCTTGGAAGTTTCTAAATCGTAGTAATGCCCCCTAACTATTATCTTGATTAAATTTGACCATTATTTGACCAAACATGTTAAGCTGACAACGTGAACAACATTGAAGAAGAAGTCACAAATGGAGGAGGAGCTCACATTCGTTAGAAAGTAATGAAGAAAAAGATTTAATTACTGGATGTATGACACACTGAGGAAGATCACCGATAACAAGGACACCAATAACCCTTCGTTGTCATACCCCAACGATGTTGAAATAAACGGGCACCTTTTCAATTTTCTATTCATCACACAAAATGTTTTTACCTTTTTTATTTTCTCAAATCCTTTAGATGAGATGCATTTATTTAAATTTTTTCCCTATCTATAAATCTAACTTGGAAAAAATGAAATGCATGAAACATGAACCTACAAGATAAGTATATTTTGTCAACTAACGAGTAAACATTGATAATAGTCGGGGTGAAATTACTACCATTTTTGTGACCTTTCATAATAACAATACTCATGAATGAAAACTTTTGTAGTAAATTTGCACATAAGCCTAAAATAAAAATAACGTGAATGACATGTAGATTGTCATTTTAACGTATTTTATCAACTAACAATTAAATTTAACCTAAAAAAAAGTTGAAATAAAATTGTTACGGTTTAGAAATTTTCAAAATGATATTTCTACTAATTAAGAAAAATTTACAGATAATATTTCACTTTTGTGACGACTTTAGGAACAAAATTAGACCATATATAATCCTATCTTGGACCAAGGGGAAAAAGGGATCAGCCACAAACAGACAAAAGGAAAAAGAAATATATATAATAAAAAAAAGGAAAAAGAAATATATATATAAAAAAAAAAAAGGAAAAAGAAACTAACTGAAAATTAATGAGGCATTATTGGAGCCGCCATCAAACAACAAGAAGCATGGGAAGGTTGCTAAAATTGACGGAAAGGACAGCGCATCTAATTAAAAGGAATCTTTTTCTCCTCCTTTATTGGGCCAGCAAAAGAAGCAAATTACTCCATCCAACACATTTCTCCTCATCACATATACCACTCTGGTCCTATTTATAAGTATAGTTTGACCAAATCTCACATATCAAGGAAAGTTAGGTATCTCAATTATTATAGAGAAAATTTCCAACTTCACCCTCATCACCTTTTAAAATTTATTGTCAAATCTCTCTCATTTTTTTCTCTTCCCAACATAGCTAGCCAATCTCTCTCATCATCATTAATATGGGCAAAATTGTCACAATCTCATTTATTTGGTCAAAATGGACTTATAAATAGGACCAATTTTTTGGTCAAACTGGACTTATAAATAGGACCAGAGTGGTATATAGAGTGTTCTTTATATTAATCATTCTTAATCACCATTAATTCTCTTTCATTTACTTATTTATTATATATTCTCTATCATATTTTATACTCATATTCTCTCTAGTATTTATTAGGGTTAAGGTGCGGATTGGCTAACAAAGTGTTACGTTAGGAGCTCTGAGAACAGAAATGTTTTTAAGGGAGCAAAAATACCAATGAAGAATTTAAAACTTGAGAAAGTAGCACAATCACTATTTTAGTTTATTCGCCGAAGTTTTAAATTCTTCATTGGTATTTTTGCTCCCTTCAAAATATTTCTATGCCCAGTACTTTTAGCGTAATACTTCTTTGGCCAATTTGCACTTTAACCCTATTTATTATTCATTCTCTCTCTTATGCTCTTTTCGTAAGTAGGGAAATATTTGGAAGAAATATGACATTTTTTATACATTTATTGATTTTAACTAATCTTAACCGTTAGTTCGTTTTGAATAATAAGAATAAAAGTTGCTTATGAAAAGAACCAAATGGGCTATTTAACTAATTTAGAAGTATCAATAATAAAACGGCTAAACCTGTTAAATTTGAAAACAAAATTGATTTTTGATATTACCCTTCTTAGTTACTCTAAACTACTCCCTCTAGTCATTTTTATAAACAATTTTTATCTTTATTGCGTAAAACAAATTAGCTGTTAAGATTAGTTAAAAATAATCAATGTGTCAAAAATGTTATGTTTCTTCCAAATATGCCTTTTTTTATGAAATGAGCATAGGAGAGAGAACGAGTAACAAATATGAGTATAAAATATGAGAGAGAATATGTAATAAATGATTAAATAAAAGAGAATTAGTGGTGAGTGTGGGGTAATTAATATAAATATATGTATTTAATAGGGGCAGAAGAGGAAAAAATAATTTAAATTTTGAGAAAGAGAGAGAAAATTATTTATAAAAAGAACCAGCCCTAAGAGAGATAAAATTGCTTATAAAATGACTAGAGGTGGTATAACATCATATTAATTTCTACTTACATACTATGCTAATTAAATATAGACATATATGAAAAAAAATAAAAAATAAAACACTTTTTCAAAAGCTCTATATGTTAAGATCAGGAGGAGTATTTATAAAAATAATACTACTCTGATCCTTAATATATGAGCTAGTTAGTTAATTTAGGTAAATTAAAAAAGTTACTTATGTTTGTAACAAATATATGTTGGTTTCCTAAAATATCATATTTCATTATGACTACCTTTGGATAAAAAACTCCTTGATATGTGCAATCAATAAAAATGTTTTAGAAAAAAATATAAATTTAGGAGATAGACTGAGTTGTAGTCTTATATTTAGGACTAAATCAAAACATCAATTAACTTTTTATATTTATCACTCAAGATAGTAGCCAACAAAGGTTGATTCAGTTGGTAAATAGACCAGCTCATAATCACAAGGTTGTGAATTCAAATCTCACCAATTTAAAGACCTTGTTGGCCGATGATATTTACAAATAAATACATGTAATTTCACTAGATGAAAAAATGTACATGAACAATCATGTTACTTAGTTTACAAGCCTAAAATCATTTGTGTAAATTGAGATAAAATTTTTCTCACATATTTATTTATTTTAGACATGTTATTTTTAGTTCATTTGATAACGTCCATGGCTCCTATTGCACCAAAAAAAATTACGGTAAACAATGCGGATTATATATGAATTGGCCTATGATATATAATAAAAAAGACAAATTTTATTAATATTTTTCTCTTAAAAAACAGATGGAAAACCATGCGGATGATATATATTAATCAAAATGACAGCATCAGCATCTACACGTGTCCCCTCGTGAATCGTCGCCGAGATCAGCTCCTCACGAGATTCTGATCCAGCTTTGCTCCCCACTTTCTCTCATTCATTCTCATCTTCGACTCGTTCTTCCCACTCACTTGACTCACCTCGCTCGTCCCCTTCTTCCTCCTCCTCCTCCTCCTCCTCCTCCACTTAAATGTGAGCCCAACCACTCTCTTCGTTAATGCGAAACTCTTAAATCACCCTCCCCTTTCCCAAAATCTTGGACACTCTTTCACTTCCATGCCTCGCCTTCATTGCTTCTTGTTTCTCGCTACTTTCTTGTGCGTTGCTGGTGTTTTCGTCGCCGGCGATGGTGAGGCTGATCCGCTTTACAAGTATGCTTCCCTGAGCTCCTTGACTTCTCATTTCTTGTTAATTTCGTCGTCTGAACTCGGTCTTTTACTTGAAAATTTTGTCAGTGAGCTTTTTTTCTTGAGGCAGGGGATTGTTCTACTATGAATCAGGGTCTGCGAGAGAATCTTGTTTGGCATTTTCAGATACATGATACTTGGATTTCTTCATATTCTTATAATTTTCAGTAACCTGTTTTTTCTTTGGAAGATTTTGTGAAGTATGGACTTTTGAGATAACGTTGACTTGGGAGGTTGTGGAAGTTCTATTGCTTTTTTTAGTTACTACTGACAATTATTAATCCGTATATGGGAATAATTCCTGTGATTTTGTCTGGATACATTGCCAATTTCTGCACTTACCATTTTCAAGCCTAATCGCCTACTCACACATCGTGTTCCCTTTTCAATTTTCCTAAAATTCACTGTAACAAAGGTGATGTGATTGGTGGTGGTTATTATCGTAGTTGTTTTTCCTACTTTTTGGTGAAGCCATTTTTGTTTGCTTTCTTTTGCGTGATTGATATATCTGGAATCCCGTCTTGGTCAACAACAGCCTTTTCAATCAGCTTGCACTTCATCTCATCAACATTTTACGATATTTTGATGCGTGATAGTTATCCTGTGCAGAGTAAAAGGTGTGCTCCAAAATACTAGCACATATATTTATAATGCATGGGTTGTATTAGTTGAAATATTGAATAGATATCCTATCCTCTGAAAGGAAAGCCAACACGTTATAAAGCTCCATTATTTTTTATAAATTGTAAGCATTAGAGATTATTTCTACATAGCATGTATAATTTGATAAAAACGCAGCCAGTAAAGGATAACTCCTCATCAATTGAATATGATGTATATTATGGTCTCTATCTTATAAGTATTATCAGTTGTGAATGAGGAGAGCAGATGCAAGAACGGTGAATCTTGTGATTCTCATTGATGTGATGGTGATTATGCTAACAAATCATATTGATGTTATTCTGAAGTTCCATAGGAAGTAACGTTTAGATGATTATTGTACTCTTTTTGTGTTATATGATATTGGGTCATTATCAAATATCAGGGATTGTGTGGAACAGTGCAAGAAATCTGGATGTGTAGGGAATAGATGCTTTCAACATTGTAAATTCTCTTCTGATGGAAAACCAATTGATGGTCCATGGTATACGAATGAACCTCTCTACCTAAGGTGGAAACAGTGGGACTGTCAGACTGACTGCCGGTATTACTGCATGCAGTCTAGAGAGGAAGAACGAATGAAACTCGGTGACAAGCCTATCAAGTATCATGGAAAATGGCCATTTCGGCGTGTCTATGGGATTCAGGTTCTTTCAAAAGTCTCACCAAAATAAGATAGCTGTAATATGGCTTGGTTTTATTTCTCATTGAAGCATGGACATGTTACTTATGGTTTTAGGAACCTGTGGCTGTTGCACTCTCTGCCCTTAATCTTGCTATGCAGTTTCATGGTTGGGTATCCTTTTTCATTCTTACGTACTATAAGCTGCCTTTAAGGCCAGATAAGAAGACTTATTATGAGTACACTGGCTTGTGGCATATCTATGGGATCCTATCAATGAATTCTTGGTTCTGGAGCGCTATTTTCCACAGTAGGTAAGTTGCTCTCTATGCCTTTTATGGTCAGGATCTGTATCCAATCATGTTTAGTGTTTAAGTCCAAGCACTCGAAGAAAATTTGCTGTTTGTTTGTGGTTCCCTAAAGTAATTTACTTACAGTTCCCATGCAAGACAAGTATATTAATGCAAGACAGATGTATTTTTCCTGTAAATCATATCCTCCTTTTTCTCTACCAAAGTCTTTTGTCTTGTTAAAACCAAAAAAAAAAAAAAATTTGCCTAGGTACAATCTTTACATGCGTAGGCAATAAGCATATTATGACATCCTCAATGCACATGATACAAATGAATCATACAGTAGTGGTTTGTCCTTAAACGTGTCATACAATCTTCTTGTACTGATGCAACTCATCAAAAGTAGCATGACTCTTCAGGTTCTATTTGGTTATGGTGCTTTTGCCCACGCTTCTTAGCATGATATGATGTTTTATTATTATAAAGCATCTTTCCAAGTTATGCTTATTTATTTTTTATCTTGAGGGGCAAAGTGGGCTCGGGACTCTGAGGTTATAATTATTGCTGCTGTTGTTGTTTTGATCATTTCCTGTGCTATTCGAAACTTTATTATATGTAGAGATGTGGAAATCACAGAGAAGCTAGATCACTCATCTGCTGTGGCCTTACTTGGATTTTCCTCCTTCTAGCAATACTGCGTGCTTTTAATGTAAGAGATAAAGCAGCGAGAATCATGGTTGCTGCTCCCTTGATTGCTTTTGTGACAACTCATATCCTGTATCTGAATTTCTACAAACTTGATCATGGTAATATTTGTTTTTCTAGTGAAATGTTATGTTAAATGATGCATCTTACGTTCTTGTGTTACTGATACTAAGAATAACAAAGGATGAAATTCCATCCCTTTGAGATTAGCTATACTAACTTCCTTTAATGATTTATTCAGTCTTCTTTTCTGCATTTTTGTTCTTCCCTTTCATCGTTTTCCTTGATTTTGTCCTCGACTGCTAATATAGTCCTTGCCTCAAAAAGTTCTGTTACTTTTAGTGGTATCCATTATGTAATCCCGTTTGCCTGTTTCATCTATCATCTTGGTGAGCTTATTATGTGGTCCTGTTTGCTTGTTTGGTCTACACAAATCCTACGAACTTGTGCTCAATTGAATTGGGCTTGGGGCAATGAGCTGACAATTTCACTGTCATTTGCAGGTTTGCAAATGAAAGTCTGCATGTTAATAGTTTTTACCCATCTCCTTATTTGGGCAATTTGGGCTTGCATTTCAAAACATCCAGCGCAGTGGAAACTGTGGCTGGTAGTGGTGGGAGGAAATCTGGCTATGCTCTTTGAGGTATATGAGTTCCCACCTTACATGGGTTATGTCGATTCTCATGCACTTTGGCATGCAACGACCATTCCAATTACATACCTCTGGTGGAGTTTCGTAAGGGATGATGCTGAGTTTAGTACCTCCACACTGCTCAAGAAGGTAAGATAATGTCGGCTCAAAGGACAAAATTCCGAGTGTGGATAGGTTCAGATAATCAAGGTCATGCTGTTATTACTTTGTTAATGCATCCCTAGTCTTTTCTTTTTCCTCGTGCATAAATGCATTTGTTTCAAATGCTTGACCACGATGGCCCTTTTGTTTCTTGTTCTGTTTTTCCCCTCAGTATGTGAGGGATGCTACTTTCCTTATTGGAATTTAGATTTAGATTTGCATATACGTGTTTCCCATTCCCAAAAATTCTTAGTAATAAGAAGCACACCTTGGCTTTGATATAAATTGGCAAATATCTATCTAATAGAAGGTGAAGCTACCATAATAGATGTTTAAGCGTGTCTTATTTCTCGAAGTTTTCATTTTTACAAGTTATTGGTTGTGATTTTTTTCCTTCTCTTTCTGGTGCAAGATGTGTATCTAACCAGGTTTTCAGCTCTCCCATGAAGTTGTTCTCAATCTGAGTCGTCTAGTCCTGGACGATCTATTTTTTTAATATAATTTTTAGATCTATTATTATTTTTGTTCTCAAAAGTTAAAGATAATTATTCTTATTTTGGTGCTTTGTATAAAAAACAAAAATGAAATTGGGAAAATCGCAGAATAGTCCCATAGAAATATAAAAAATATAAAAAAAGTCTCATATGATTCACAGTTTAAAAACTCTTAAGGGACCTTAGTGATATAAATTCGGATTGTGAAATTACTTGTTTGCCCCTATTGTCAATATGATACAAACTTGTCAATGATAACATCATAACCTGTGAATATGGCACATACACTTGTCAACGGTAGCATCATGAATTGTCAATATGACACATACACTTGGCAATGCTGACACTATGAATTGTCAATATGGCGCATACACTTGTCAACAAATGGACTTGTCAATGGGGGCAAACATGTAATTTCATAATTCGAATTTATATCACTGAGGTCCCTTGAGAATTTTTAGATAGTGAATCTTATAGTGGCTTTTTATTTTTATTTTATATATATATATATATATATATATATATATATATTATGTTCTTTGGGATCATATTCCCAATGAAATTTAAATTTATAAATTGGCCCAACTGCATAATTACTCTCAACTCTACTCCTGAGAGTAATAGTACATTTTGAGCAAAAAAGAGTAATAATATTGAATATACTCTTGGCTGGGCATTTGCTTGTTTGGATTAGTGATGCCAGCAGTGGTTTTTTTTTTTTTTTCAATCTGACTTTTGCAAACTTAAGATAAGATATAAGTCAGATTATAAATATAATTTATATTTAGATTGGCGCGGTGGTAGAAGCGCATTTATACTGTGAAAAATAGGTCTTAGTGGTTTTTTCTCAAAAGTAGTTTTTAGCCTAAAAGCCCATTTGAACACATACCAACTCAAACACGTTATTTTATTATGGGTAAAGGAGCAAAAATACACATGTGCTTTATCCTCGGGAGTGCCCAACACCATATGCTTTTTTTGGGAGCAAAAATACACATGTGGTTACATTTTTGGAGCAAAAATAACACCATTGTTAAAATCTAACTTAACGGTGCATTTGCAACAGAAAATGCCATATTTACAGTAGAAAATGTCATATTTACAACAACATTTAAACACCTGGATTTTGAACATAAAAAGATCATTTACAACAAAAAAAGGATATATTTACAACAAGAAGTGTTGTATTTACAACAAAATTTAAAATCTGGCCATATTTACAACAGAAAATACTATATTTACAACAACATTTAAACACCTGAATTTTGAAAATAGAAAGGTCATTTACAACAGAAAAATGCTAGATTTACAACTGGAAGTGCTGTAT
Source organism: Acacia pycnantha (assembly GCA_025563575.1). Taxonomy (NCBI): domain Eukaryota; kingdom Viridiplantae; phylum Streptophyta; class Magnoliopsida; order Fabales; family Fabaceae; genus Acacia; species Acacia pycnantha. The sequence goes on along the minus strand of JAMWYP010000048.1, from coordinate 1,692,492 downwards.
TTACAACAAAATTTAAAATCTGGTCATTTACAATAGAAAAAATCATATTTAGAACAGGCTAGATTTTAATGGTGGTGTGACTTCTGCTCCTAAAATGTAACCACGTGTGTATTTTTGCTCCCAAAAAAGCATATGGTGCTGAGCGCTCCCGAGGGTAAAGCACATGTGTATTTTTGCTCCTTTACCCTTTTATTCTCATTGTACCTTTTCCCTTTCTACCTTGCTTTTTTAACCTCCGCTGCCTTCCCAAACAAGGACATGTTAGAATATTTTCAAATTAATTTATGGTCCAAAGTTTTGTGGCCAGAATTTTAATGTTCAAATTAAAATTTCACTGAAGTTTGTAAATGGAGCAAACTTAACAAAGGTAAGAAATGTGTTTTTTTAACCAATAAGTGAAATTTCTGACAGTATGAAATGAACAGGGCTAGCAATACGCAAATCTTAAAATTTCTACTTTTTGGATGCAATACGCAAATCTAAACTTATGTGCATCACAGTCAACTTCCTGTTTGTTGGTCAAAAAACCAAAAAAATCAGTTTCCTGTCTAGGTTGCTCACCACAAGTGACCTGCGCAAAACTTGTCAATGGTGTACACAACATTACCATTTAGGTCTTATTTATAAGTTCATTTTAACCAAATTTTACATACAAAGGAGAGGTAGTTAACTCAATGATTATGGGGTAAATTTTCAACTTTGCCCTCATTTATAATTGGGTATTTTTCAATTGTTTCTTCTCTCTCTATCTTTATGACTACAATTAATATGGGTAAAATTGTTACAATATCATTTATTACATAAAATTGGACTTATAAATATAACCAAATTTTTTTTTTGACCAGAGTGGTATGTTACTTCGATTTCTAGGGGGACAAGTCACCTGTGTGGCACATGCATACACTTGATGTGGATGTAGAAGAAAATTGTTTAATTATTAATCACTTTCAAAATGAACGCCAGGCATGAAGAGTTTTGTCAAAAAAACATTCATGCCTCAATTTTGCGTTGACTATATGAACCTTTCTTGAAAGACAAGCAAGGAAGAATCAGTCATAAACTGTAACTATAAAGAATTAGTAATATTTAATGAAAATATACTCATATTCTTTCGGATTTTTATATTTAAAAAAAAAAAAAAAACTCCACAATCTACTGAGCTAATATATTTGCATTTCAAGTAAAAACAAACTTTTTGAACAAAAGGTTCTTTGATTACATGAAATTTCTCACCACTCAAAACACAGTATATTTGTACACAAATTTGCTTGAACTATATGCTTTTTTATTTTTATTTTGATCAACTAGATACCAATTCGACCATTCTTGGGTGGGAGACAGGAAACGAAATTAGCATGGGGCAAAATTGTAATTATATTTGTTATTAATATACATATATTTCTTGGCACTAAAAATATGAATGTTAAGACAAAGTAAGGAGGAAACAAGGACATCTGAAATATTATTGGATGTTTAAACCTTAATCCTTTAATCAATGAGAGTACAAGAGCCTTTATATAGGCAAATCATAATCTAAACTAATCATGGAATATAATATAAATAAATCTTAATCAAATATAAACTCTAATAATAATATTTCTCAAATATATCAAATATCAATAAATGATATATAATAGGGAAAATCCTATTTAAATACCATATGAAATTTCAAAATCCCAGAACGTCTGTTAAAAAATTAAAAAGCCATAGAGATGATTGAGATGAATTTGAGATCTGGAAATTTAAGTGTTTTTACAAAAATGTCACTCTCTTCCTCTTCCTGTACTCTCTCTCTCTCTCTCTCTCTTCATCTCTTGATGGCCGTCGTTGTCTGCTCCACTTGGGACGCCTTCAAGCCTCTCTCCTAGAGCAGCAAGTACGGCTGGAGAGAATGGGAAAGTGGGAGAGAATGCTTTTGTGGTAGTGCCGACGACAAAACTGAGTTAGAAAGAAGGGAAGGTAGAGGTAGAGGAAAAAAAATTCAAAAAGGGTTCAAGGAAGAGGAAGTTTATGGGGGTGTGAAGAGTCGCTGGACTAAAGTGAGGTTGGGATATGGAATAGAAACACCATTGATTCTAAACTCAGAAGGGGGGGGGGGGGAGGACACGGACTAGTGAAAATCCAAGAAAATGGTTTAGTAACTAAATGTAAAATGGGCTTCACAAAATTCATAATGAGATTGACAAGTTTAGTAATGGTATTGACATAATTGTAATGATTTTGACAAAAGAGTTTGCTGATGAAAACATATAAAGCATGAAGTTGAGGAAGAAAAAGGTGAACAATAGAATGAGTTTCACAAAATTCGTAATGAGATTGACAAGTTTAGTAATGATTTTGGCAAAAGAGTTTGCTGATGAAAGCATGTAAGTCAGGATTCACCAACATTTGTGGCATTTCACCAAAATTCGTAATAGGATTGACAAGTTTAGTAATAATTTTGACAACAATTGTAATAGTTTTAACAAAAGTGTATACTGATGAAAACATGCAAGTTAGGATTGACAAAATGATTGACAATATGAGTAATGAGATTGACAAAAGAGTAATAAGATTAACAATATGAGTAATGAGTTTTGTGAATCCTGACTTGCATGGTTTTTATGCAAACGCTTTTGTCAAAACCATTATTAAACTTGTTAATCCCATTACGAATTTTGATGAAATGCCACAAATGTTGGTGAATCCCGACTTACGTGTTTTTTAATAGTAAACGCTTTTATAAAAATCATTACAATTCTTGTCAATCCCATTATAAATTTTGTGTAGCTCGTTTTACTTTTCACTTTCTTCTTCCTCATCCTCCTTTTTATTGTTCATATTCTTCTTCCTTATACTGTTCACATTCTTCTTCCTCAATCTCCTGGCTCCCTCCAACAACACCAATTTCAAGACCAGAGAGCTTCGACCCTGAGAGCTCGATGGTGGTGGTGAGGATGAGACCATTGGAGATGGTGAAGAACGATGGTGGTGAGTTAAGTTTTGTCTCCTTCCACCTTTTCACTATTTTGAGTCAAGTTCTCTGGCTCGAAATTGCGTCCACCACACCGTTGTGTCGTGACTCTCTCTGGTGGAAAGCAAGATGCTGACGGTGAGGAAGAAGGTAGTGATGGTGGTGTTCTTCTTCCTCTCTCGCCGTTTGATTCAAGCTCCGTGGTCTCTGTTTCCCAAGCTTTTAGTTGCGGCACCTCTCTCAATCTCTGGTGGACGGTGGAAGAAGTTCGTCAGTAGCCTTGGTGATAAATGATGCCGCCGACAAGGAATAAGAAAAATGTATAATGGTAAATTCATCAACATTTTAAAATCTCAATTTGATCACTGTTGCTTTTATATTATTTACAAATGTTAACATATCTTTGATGGTTTTGAAATTTTATATGGTATTTATCTGAGATTCTCCCTATATATCTCTCTCAAGATGAGAATATATCAAATATCAAAATAAAATATAGTAATATCTTAACAGAGAGTTCAATGATCTTATACAATTCATATATGCCGACTATACACCAGATTCAGAAGAACTAGTTTTTCCAAATGTTACTTAAGGTTTGATTACTCAATAGCTGAATTCAATAATAATAAGAAAACCGGATACTTTTTAAATTGAAACACTAATTGATCCCTATAATTTTTCATATAAATTATCTTACGTGAATTTTTTTAACCTGAGCATCTTATGAGAATTAGGACAGCAAACAAGGTACAGATCTTTACCTTTGCGAAAGTCATGTTAGGCTCACTCCCACTAAAATCCGGTTCGTATGGGTGAGCCGTTTAGATTAATTTTTGGAGATTAATTTTTATCATTTACGAGATAAATCTATAAAAAAAGGGAAGATTAGAATGAAGGACTTATAGAAAAAGATATTTATGGAGAATGACTATAAAAATTATAATTATTTAAAATGACTCTAATAAAATTATCTGCATTCCCTCATAAATTCTCTTCCACATTCTATTTTTAAAACTAATATAGAATTATAAGTTTCACTAAATTAAATAAGAGTTTTCTCAATTTTTTTTTTCACTTTTCAAAACTTGGATAGGTATGAGATATCTATGGAAAAAAAATTATACATTCTTCAATTTTATAAAATTTATATTTTTTTAAATCAACAAAATTTTTAAGTAAAGATAGAATTATATAATTTTAATAAAACTCAAGGTATTTTATAATTTGTCATATATCCAAACCAAGAAAGTTTATATTATTTATTTTTTTTAGAAGAAATTTATGTGGGTTAACAAAAATCATTTAATGCCAATCAAATTAAAAAATCTAATATCCTAAAAAATATGAAATGAGTTTAGTTTTTATTTTTTATAAAAAGAGCTTAATTGATTCAAACGTTGATAATATAAATTAGAAAACTTAACTATATAAATGGATTAAAAATAATTTTTTTTTTAAAATATGAGTTTAACTGTTGTTAATTAAATAATATATTAAAAAAGAACCGATTATATCTTGATGTGTGCTTTTAGTTTTAATGTTAATTATTTTTTAAATTATAAATACAAGAGATAAAATTGGAGTTTGATTAGAGACAACTTAGTGATTTTAAATTTATATTATGATTTTTGATCCTTTTAAGTAATTACTATTTTTATAGTCTTTTATAATAAATGTTATTTCTTTTAGGTCTTTTATTTTAATTTTTTCAAAAAAAATTTATGTAAACGGAGTTTTTGTCCACTTGTGAAAGAGTTTGTGAAACCGCACCCAAACACTACCGTAACACTAATGAACCTCCAACACACCCAAACTCAAGTAACGGTCGTTTATTCCTTCACTTCCTTTCCGCGCGCCGTCTAGGGTTTTCCGAATTATGTATTGGGGTTGGCCCAAACCTTCCTGAGCTTCCTTATCTCACACACTACTCAGAATCTTCATCCTGATCGAATCTATCGCAACTGACCTTTACTGATCTCTAACAATGGAACCGGAGAAGAAAGTTGAGGTGGAAGACCCTGAGAAGAAGAAGAAGAAAGAGGAGAAGGTTTTCATTACTATCTCTTCCGTTTTGGATAGTTCATAGGATTTTAAACGCTGCTTAATCAGAAAGTTTTGGCTTCTGTTGACTATCCATTACATTCATTTCGTCCATTTATGCATTCTGCTTCTGTTGGACTGTAAAGTAGTGCTTTTGGTTAGAATTCAGACCCATATAAGTTAATATTGGTTTTCAGATGAACTTTAATGACTGATAGATGCAGTTTGTAACACCCAAGGGGATTTTTTTGTTAAGTAAGATTTTCGTATTTTTCTCATGTGACAATGTTGCTGGCTTTGTGGCAGGCAAGAGAAAAGGAATTGAAGAAAATGAAAGCTCTTGAAAAAGCTACTAAGCGTCAGGTGACTGAATTTCCCTTCCCTGCTGTGCAATTGCAGCATTGGTTTTCTGTTCTTAAATTAGACATTTATTTTTTATCTCTTAGTCTATATGATATTACGAGTAATAATGTTCAGAATTTCCACTTCCCCCCTTGGCTGCAGGAACAGGAACAAAAATCATCTAATGCCTCCAAAAAGAGTGAAAGGAAGAATGTTAAGCGCACTGACGATGAGAATCCTGAAGATTATATCGACCCTGAGACTCCTTCGGGTCAGAAGAAAAATATGTCTCGGCAAATGGCTAAACAGTATAGTCCCCGTGCGGTGGAGAAGTCGTGAGTGCTGCGTCCATCTTCGTATGAATACATTTTTTAGTTATTCAAAGTCCTTATCTTTTCTGTTTTGCTAAAAAAATTAGGTGGTATGAATGGTGGGAGAAAACAGGTTTCTTTGTGGCAGATGCCAACAGCTCCAAACCACCATTTGTTATTGTAAGTATCTTACTGGACTTCTATCTGTTAAGTGTCTCTTGCCATTGTTTTCTGGTCCAAATTTCTATCAACAGGCAACATTTTGATTTATATCCAACTTCCTTTGTCTTACATCCCTGTTCATCAAAAGTCTATTAGCCCATCTCTTTCTTTTTATAACATTCCATGTTATAGTTTAAAGAAAAGTGAAAATCCAACAGTATTATTTTCAGTCATTGATATATTTATAGGATGAAATCTCTGTACATCGAATCTCTCTCTCTTTTTGTTGTTATATCAATAGGAGCTTTTGAGAAATTTGAAATTGTCAAGTCTAGAAGAGTTTGGGGAAGGAGAGAATCTTAAGAGTTATTTAAATATGCGTTTTGAACTTAAACACTCTCAAAGCTGGGTGAATCTCCATGAAAATACTGAAATGTTTATAATCTGAAAACATGAAAGTTCTGAAAGAGGCTACTTAACATTCCAGGAGGACCAGGACAACAACTGACATTTGCCACATAAGACAATAACTGACTACTATCATAGCTGATTATAAAACTGATCTTATCCCTAACTTACATAAATAGAGCACTTAACTGATTTAAAGACTCATTGAGGACTTAGACAAAACTCATACATTAGGTTATTAACAGTTTTCCTCATTAACTTCCCTATTAACCGCACTTTCAGAAGCTCCTGCTCCTTCATTCTTTGTTTTCTGCCTCTTTTCTTCCTTGTACCGTAAGTCAGGAGAGAGTGTGGCATGCTATCAGAAATATGGTATCTTGCATTAGTTTTGAAAAGATTTAAGTTAGGCACTTTATTTCACTGATTCTGAAGTATTAAATAAGAAACGTAAAACTTCTATATTCATATTTGATGCTTGCATTTGGAAGGTTGGGTCATGATAACCTCGGCAAAGCCCTGTTAGTAAGAGCACCTATGCATATATTGAAGAAAAAGTCGAACAGAAGATTTTGGTGTGGAATACTATATCCTAAACTTAATTTTCCATTGCATTAATTTTAACGTTTAGGGGTAGTTTTAAATATGATTGGACATTCAAGAGGTGTGAAAATCAACATGTGTGCTCTTTGATTAACTTGTTGGTATCAATTTGAGCACCATGGAGCAATCTGATTGTGATGTATTTTCAGGTACTGCCTCCACCGAATGTGACTGGTGCTCTCCACATTGGTCATGCCCTCACAGCTGCAATAGAGGTTGCTTATATATGGAATGTGAATTTAGTTTGGCTGTTTAAAACCTATCATCTGAATGTTATTTTTTTCCTGCAGGACACAATGATTCGTTGGCGTAGAATGTCTGGATATAATGCATTGTGGGTGCCTGGGATGGATCATGCAGGTATTGCTACACAGGTATTATTTCCTAACAGAACAAGTGTTATACAGTTCTTAGCTCTCTTGTTATCTATCATCCATTATGAAACTTGTAGTAGGGTTGCACAGGAGTGGCCTCCTATGTTTCTTGCTCATTCTTTAGCTCCATATGCCATTTAATGTTGTCTAGATGAAATATTATTTTTCCATGTATTATCTAAACTATGTGAGGTTTGATGTAAAAATTAGTTCCCAACACAAACTGGTGTTTTTTTTTTTTGTGTGAGATGACAACAGTATGGTTGTTGTGACAGGTGGTTGTGGAGAAGAAGATAATGCGTGAAAGGCATTTAACGAGGCATGATTTGGGTCGTGAGAAATTCATATCTGAGGTATGTTTTGTGAAGCAACTTCTAAGTCACCTCGCTATCTAATTTGAAAATTTCTATTTATATGTCCTTGCTAATAAAATCTACCTTTGTAAATCTTGGCACAATAGGTCTGGGACTGGAAAAACAAGTACGGGGGGACAATATTACAGCAGTTACGCCGTTTAGGAGCCTCTTTGGATTGGTCTCGTGAGGTGAAGATATAAATTATAACTTGCCAAGATTTTAACCAATAGTGATGTAAATCTTCCTCATGGCTATGTGAATCATATATGGCTTTCATATTAATCCTGTCTCCCTTTATCTTCAGAGCTTCACAATGGATGAAAGAAGATCAAAGGCTGTGACTGAGGCTTTTGTGAGGCTATATAAGCAAGGCCTTATCTATAGGTGGGTTGAAGCTGGGAGCATCTAAGTCTAAACAAATATAATATATAGACACGTTCAACAACTTTTTAGTATGTTGTGTCTTAATGCTTGTCTCATAGCAAGACTTCTGAAATATTGGGAAATGCAAATTTGAAGCAAAGGATTGATAAATGATAATTTATGCCAAGTTGATAGCTTACAATAAAAAGTCCTAGTCTTGGATTGTGTTTGATGCTACCATAATTATATAACAGTGTACTTGATTATCTTTACACTTGGTCTTCACGTGAAGGCAGTTTAATGGAGAACTGTTCAAGATGGTGCAAGCAATGCTGAATGGTTAATTCAATAATCATTTCTGGTTCTCTCTGTGACTTTTATATAAAATAATTAAACAACTGAATTCTGATTTGCCATTAATTAATTTAATGAGAAGATATTGGGCACTCCTTAATTCTCTCAATGTCATATCAAACGGTTTATATTCCTACTGGTTCTGAAAGGATTACTTTTGGAGATGTCACTATTGGGGTGTCACTGTTGCAGGGACCTTCGTTTAGTGAATTGGGACTCTGTCCTACTAACAGCAATATCTGATATTGAGGTACGCAATGCTATTATGGGACTTTTTTGGGTGATGAATTCTGTATATAACTTATTTTAGTATAAAAGAAATAATGTAATTATCTGCTGTATGCAGGTGGACTATATTGATATTAAAGAAAGGACTCTGCTGAAGGTTCCTGGATACGATAAACCGGTAGAGTTTGGAGTTTTAAAAAAATTTGCATACCCTCTGGAAGGGAACCTTGGTGACATTGTTGTGGCCACAACTCGAATAGAGACTATGCTTGGTGACACTGCTATTGCTATTCATCCTGAAGATGAACGATACAGGCAGTTTCATGGGAAATTTGCCATTCATCCATTTAATGGTCGAAAGCTTCCTATAATTTGTGATGCTATTCTTGTTGATCCAACATTTGGGACTGGGGCAGTTAAGGTAATTTATTTACATGTGTGATTTTATTTTTTGTGTGAGGGTGAGTCTTGGCGTAGTGGTAAGGTTGCTGCCATGTGACGTGGAGGTCACATGTTTAAATTCTAGGAATAGCCTCTCGAATTGTGGAGTTAAGGTTGCGTACATCTATCCCTTTTTAGATCCCACCTGGTGGGAGTCTTATGCATTGGGCTGCCCTTTGTGATTTTATTTTTTACATGCCAATTCCTTCTCAACTGATATTATGCTATGATTTTACTTGCTTGATTCCTTGCAGATTACCCCTGCTCATGATCCAAATGATTTTGAGGTTGGAAAACGACACAATCTTGAGTTCATTAATATTTTCACTGATGATGGGAAAATTAATACCAATGGAGGTTCTGAATTTGTGGGTATGCCTCGATTTAAAGCTCGAGAGGCTGTGGCAGAAGCATTGCAGCAGAAGGTATTGGTTCTTTAGAATATGAAGCCTTTGGTATCTTGGGCCAACAAACTTTTGATATACTTAGATTGTGCATGTGGAATTTGTCTAGTGATTGCTTGTTGGTGGGTGCATAATATGGTTAATGCTGCGACCTCATGTTTCCCTCTTTTACTTTGCATATGTCGCACATTGTGTTTCATTGGGCATTAGACATGTAAATTTAGCAAGTTCTTTATGTAATTATGCAGTATTATTTTTATTTTTCCATGATACCTGCACTTCTGTAAATCTTCATTGGGCATGTCTCTATATGTCTGTGTGATGACTGGTGAGATAAAAAAATTGCAGTTATTCATCAACAGCAACAACAAAGCCTTATCCCTCTAAGTGGGGTTAGCTACATGGATCACATAACGTCTTTTGCTCTATCAAAAATCAGATCTTTAGATATATTATTAACTAAAAGGAAAAAAACCATCATTGTGCTCTATCAAAAAATTTCAGTTACTCATGTTTCATTTATTTTCTGCATTCATTTAGGGCCTTTACAGAGGTTCTGAAAACAATGAGATGCGCCTTGGTGTATGTTCAAGAAGCAATGATGTTGTGGAACCCCTGATAAAGCCCCAGTGGTATGTCAGGTGCAATGATTTGGCAAACCAAGCTCTTCGTGCTGTCACAGATGAGGAAAACAAAAAAATGGAGATTATTCCAAAACAATATACAGCTGATTGGAAGAGGTGCTTATATCTCATTTTCTTCTCTTCGGTTAATTTTTATTATTTATTACAATGAGAAATTACAAAATTTATTCTCCTGAGCATTTCTCTGAAATTTAAGGTTTTAAACCAAAATGTAGTTAGTCCTTCCTTGTAGATATATATATATTGGCATCTGTACAATAATTTGATAATGTATTAATATTCATAAATAAGATATTATTGGCAATAAATTTCATAAGACTGAGTTGGGCAATGCTTGGTAGAGCTCAAGTCTGAGAAACTGGGTAATGGGGAATGGAAAGAGATTAAGAAATATATCATTAATTATGTGCAAATTAGGAAATATATCTAAATTATTCATAGTCACCACACTCTACTGCTATGGACCAAAACTGAAGACATTGTGTAACATTGTTATTAATGTTAATGGAATAGAGAAATGGTACTTATACACCATGATTATTCCATCCCAATTTACCCCCAATATGAAATAACCAATCATCTGAGCAAATTTTTGCAATAAATTATTGCATGAGATGTGTGAACTTGAAGTAAATCCTAAGCGGATACTTATGATTTGCTGAACTTCTGATTTTTTGGGTCTTTTTTGAATTTTATATTGAGCCACAAGTTGATCAAGACAGAAACTTACAGGTGGCTTGAAAATATACGTGATTGGTGCATTTCTCGACAGCTATGGTGGGGTCACCAGATACCCGCATGGTATGTCAAATTAGAGGATGACATCCTGAAGGAATTTGGTGCGTACAGTGATCACTGGGTAGTGGCAAGAAGTGAAGAGGAGGCCCAGGAGGAGGCTAGCCGAAAGTATAATGGACAGAAGTTTCATTTAAGCCAGGATCCAGATGTTCTTGATACGTGGTTCTCTTCTGGTTTGTTTCCATTAACTGTACTGGGCTGGCCTGATGATACAGACGACCTGAAGGCATTTTATCCAACTTCTGTTCTGGAAACTGGTCATGACATTCTCTTTTTCTGGGTTGCACGCATGGTGATGTTAGGAATGAAGTTGGGTGGTGATGTGCCCTTTACAAAGGTGAATGTCCGCTGAATATAATTATGATATTGCAGTCTCATTTTCAAATATAATGCATACCATAAACTGATTACTGATCCATGCTTAAGTAATCCTAGGTCATTGACATGATTAAAAACATCACCGTGCAGGTTTATTTGCATCCCATGATTCGAGATGCACATGGTCGCAAGATGTCAAAGTCCTTGGGAAATGTTATTGATCCCATTGAAGTGATCAATGGCGTATCTCTGGAAGGTCTACATAAGAGGTTAGGAGAAGGTAACCTGGACCCAAAAGAATTAGCTGTTGCTAGAGAAGGTCAGAAAAAGGACTTTCCAAATGGTATTGATGAGTGTGGTGCTGACGCCCTCCGTTTTGCACTTGTCTCATATACAGCTCAGGTATTTGGTCGCTGGTATTCAATGGTATTCTCCAATTGACTGATTCTACACACAACCTTAATTAATTTTTTTCTTTCATATTTTTGCCCTGTTGTCATTTGTTTCAGTCTGACAAAATCAACTTAGATATCCAAAGGGTTGTTGGGTACCGTCAGTGGTGTAATAAATTATGGAATGCAGTACGATTTGCTATGAGCAAACTCGGAGATGATTATACTCCACCCGCAAATTTGACTCCCAGTGTTCTTCCATTTAGCTGTCAGTGGATACTCTCGGTGTTAAATAAAACAATATGCAAGGCAGTGAAATCCCTAGAATCATATGAGTTCTCCCATGCTACCACTGCCATGTATTCTTGGTGGCAGTATCAATTGTGTGATGTCTTTATTGAAGTGATTAAACCTTATTTCACTGGTAACGACCCCAAGTTTACTTCTGAAAGACGTTGTGCACAAGATACCTTGTGGTTTTGTCTTGATATTGGCCTGCGGCTCCTTCATCCCTTTATGCCCTTTGTCACGGAAGAATTGTGGCAGCGCCTTCCTTCGCCCAGGGAATTTAAGAAAGCAGAATCAATCGTGATATGCGATTACCCAACAGCTGTAGAGGTTAGTTTGCCCTAATATTTTGCTTTTGTGAATATTAACTACTTTGCTAAATACTTTGATTATGCCTTTTGTATGTTCTCATTCAATTACACTTAATATTATTTTTTTTGAAAAAGAGCCACTTTATTTCGTTTCTCTCTTCCTTGTCTACTGAAAATCTAAGGCATGACGTAGTAAATTTAGCTCCTATTATTATGACACGAGTTATTTAACATGCTTAGGCTGTTAGTACTTAATAGATATCTTATATGTTATTTGTTGTGAATATTTTATTTTATTTTAATCCCAGTGCTGGAACAATGAAGTGGTGGAGAATGCTATGGATCTGGTGGAATCTGTAGTCAAGTCTCTCAGGTCTTTGGCAAATGAAAGACGGGACAAGTACGTGGAAACATTTGTTTCATTCTAGCCTCGTATTTCTTGCTCTCTACTCTGTCTTAATATATTCATCCTCTCCATTTTTCTTTAAAAAATATTTCAATGTGGGAGAGAAAAGTGCATAGATTGATGCATGTAGTTTCAGCATCTAAATTTGACTGTTTGACTGGTATAAAAGCTGGTGTCCGTGCCTCTCATTTCTGATGGCAAGATTTTATTGTTGTATCAGATTCGGCTCCTCTTAAGTGCAGATTGCACTTTTGGGAGTGAAATTTAAGTGGGTAACCTTTGATATAAAGGGAGTTGATTTTCTCTAATCTAGAGTGAAGTGCTGGTTGCACTTGTTACAAAATTGTAATTCTGTATAGAAAGAAAGAGAGAAAGAGAGGGGAAGAAACCAGAAATGGAGGGGTAGAAGAAGAAGAAGACAGAGATCAAGAGAGACAGAGAAGTCTATTATTCCATCATCAATCATAATCTGCATTACAATAGGGATTAGGCCCTTATTTATAGGCTAGAGTGACTTAATGACCTAGCAAAGGCTAAACTAACCCACCCTTCTAACTAATTCTATTGGCTAACTCTAACTGACATTAACGAACTTTTAAGTCTTTATTACATTTATATATAGCACTTTTCTAAATAGATGAGTATAGCTTGCACTTTAGTGGATCTTTGTACCTTTTTGATCCACATCTCAAGTATCATGGAATTTGGACCAAGTTGATGGAGGACTTGTTATTTGCTTGCATGTGTATTTCTTTTTGAAAACATGTTATTGAATTCCTTCTGTCCACAGAGAGAGAGAGATTTCCTTCAATACTGAAAATTGCATGTGAAAAGACCATCGTTCTCCTCAAAAAATTGCTGCTTTCTCTTTAAATTGTGAAACAAATCTTTTGTGTTTTCAAGAAAGTTGGAGGAGATTGAATTGGTTCTCCTTGACCATAATTTCTCTTATGGAGAGGGTGGTTGGGAGGCTGTGGGGGGCCGTTCTTTCAAATAGAACTGTGAATATATTTCTGTCAAACCTTAAAACAACATCATAATTAGCTTGGTAGATGTTTGGTCTAATCATGCTTAGTTGATTTTGGATTTGATGCTTGTTTTGTTAGGCGGCCTGCTTTTGTGCTTTGTCGAACACTGGTGGTTGGAGAGATTATTAACAGCCATCAACTGGAGATTGTAACTCTAGCAAATCTATCATCTTTGACAGTAAGTTCGATAATCTGCTTGAAATGGCTTTCTTGTGTTGTCACATACTCACATGTATTCCTTTTATTTTCTTCAATATATTGTGATTTCTTGTTTGCGACTAAAGAATGAGCCAAATATGCTTGGTGATTTTGACTTGAGGTTTCTTATTTGGTTAATGATTAATTATAAAATAGGATACTTATTTTGCATTTAAAAGGTGCAGCATTTATCTTCGAATTTTATTTGTATTGACACTAGAGTTATGACTTGTTTCCGTTGGACCTTCTCACCAAAATCACGTTTGTGCGTGATTCATTTTATCAGAATAAAGTTTGTTCACCTGTATTGCTTTATGGTCCCCAGGTGATAAATGAAAACGATGTTGTTCCTTCTGGGTATGCTGTGTCAGTTGTGAATGAGAACCTATCTGTTTATATAGAGCTTCAAGGATCCATTTCTGCTGAAGCAGAGCTAGGAAAGATCAAGAAGAAGATAGACGAGTTCAAGAAGTAAGTTATCCAACATTGATTTTGTGAACAATAACTAAATAAATAAATAGTATCAGTTCTTCGTTGCGGATTCTGAGAAATTCGGGGTTTTACTACAATTGTTGCAGGCAAAAGGAGAGGTTGGAGAAGACTATAAATGCTTCAGGTTACAGAGAGAAGGTTCCATCCCATATTCAACAAGACAATGATGCCAAGCTTGCTTCCCTTTTGCAGGAGCTCCTTTCTCTTGAGGAAGCTTCCGGCCATATTGAATCACAAGCACGACAGTAACTTGCTCCATTTTATTTATTAATTCTGGAAGAATCATCCAGAAAGGCTTCACAAGCGTCAAAGTCACTTTATATTCGGTATTTTTGTAGGCCTAGTTGCTTACCCTCTATTTATATCATCTCCACATAATTTCAAATTTTGATATTCTTTTGGTTGTTTTGAGATAAGAATATTCATAGCTCATCTTGTGGAATTAAGTGCTTGCCTATCTTGCAGCCTTGCTCCTCAACTCCCGAAACGAAATACGATGATAAAAACGATGATAGCAGACGAAGATAGTAACTACATATAATGTTGAAGTTTTTACTTTGGCATTTTAAAATGGATATGAAGATTGCTCGCTCCAGTCTTTAGTATAAGGTCCGTTTTGTAGTTCAATTTTTTTTATAAAGTGAATCATATATTAAGGATTGGTGAAGGCATCATGTTAAACATCTTTAAAAGGGAATTTCATAAGTTCGACGGGTTTTGCACGTTATTTTAAAAGATGTCATGGTGCATTTTCCACTATTTCTTCTGAAACTGCATGTCATGATAATGCAGACAACATTAGTATATTACGAATGAGAATTGTCATGCTAGTAGATCACATGTCTAGAACACAATTTTGAGGGCACTCATGATGCAGACCAAAATGGAAAGATTTAATCTTCCCCCTTAATTCATAGGAAAAATCACTCTGAGGTTATAAATAAGGAATGTAATCCCTTAGAAGTTTTACATCAAATAAGCAACATACAATGAAAAGTTTCAGTACAGAAAATCTCATTTGTTATTAAAACTTTTTGTGATTGCACTCATTCTTTGGGATCTAGCTGTGATTACCCTTAATTCATATTTGTCGAATGTAAGAATTATGCATTATTCATAACTCGTCCTTGAATTGAGTTTCATTATCAGCCCAAAATCTGGTTTCTATGAAACCTTTAGCAGAAAACTTCTCTTTTCTAATTTTGCATAGTATTTAGTATCCGTTCAGGATAAAATTTAAAGTACGGACATTTCCCAGCCAAAGAATCGAAAAAGAAAAAAAAAAATCTAGCAAGCCCCACTAGGCCACTTCTTCTAGAACTTCTTCTAGAACTAGTGACTACTGCCTAGCCAGTGCCGAAAAGGATTGTACAGTGCACAATCCAGCTTTATATCTACACCACACACACTCTCTCATGGCCTTCAATGGTCATATCATTTTAATTAAATTAAATTAAAATGAATAACTCCATAATAACATCTCAGCATCATCCACTTCCACGTCAGCTCCATCATACATATCCTCAAAGCTATCATGAATAGGCGACATCAACACGGCGTCCTTCATGTTACTCAGCAACTCCGGCATCGCCAGCACCACTTCTTCATCAATTAAGAATATACTTTGCTCCACCCCGGCTGCCGCTGCTGAGCTGGTCGTCGCCTCTGCATTTTCCAGCCTCAATTCGTCTCTCTCCGATTCCGTCCCTGGACGGAATGCCTTCGCTGCTTCTGCCGCTGCCTTCTGAATATCCTTCACCTCAGTCGATGCCGGCAGCGGCAACCGCCAGGTAGAGTCAGCAAAGTTAAGACAAGCCAACTGGCCTCGCAGCGCTATTGCCGCCACGTCGTTGGCCCTTGCAGCCATATCCGCCGTGGGAAACGTACCCAGCCAAATTCTCGTCTTCTTATTGGGCTCCCGCACTTCACACACCCACTTGCCGGAGTCCCTCCTCCGAATACCGCGGTACACCGGGTGGCGAGTCTCCCGGAACTTCTTCCTCCCGGCGCGTTTCTTCGGGTGACTCGCTGCCAACAACACATTCTCGTCGGACAAAACCAATGATTGAACTCCGCTGCCGCTGACACAATCCGAAGCCGGTGAATGAGTGTCTGATGAAGAACACGTGAATGAAAACATCGCCATCAATTGAAAAGTTTCTGTCTTTCAAATGAGTAAGAAACTTGGTGATCAATCTCAGTGCGTAGGTTCACTGTTTTTGTGTTTGTGACTGAGACTATATATGAAAAGGAAGCCTTGTTGTAGTTTGATCTCCCTGGGGTGTTTTAAGAGTCATAGAAGTAGGCATGTATTTATAGACTAATGTATGCTGAGTAAAGAAGAAAATAAAGATCTAACACGGAAACAGCCAGCTTAAGGAAATGGAAGGTGGGCCTTGAAGTTGAGCCAGCCGGGGGTTCGTCATCGTCTATCTGGATGACACGTGTTGGGGTTTGTCCCCCGAGGATATTTTAAAAGGAAGAAAATTAGGGTTTTCTAAAATATCTGTGATAGGAAAGCGGAAGGTGAAGAGAGAGTGATGAGTGAAAGGGTTGAGTATGAGTGAGTGTGGCGCCAGAAGAAAGATACGGGGAAAATCATTGTGAAGTCCTAAGGACCATAAAACATTATAAAAAAGTCCCATATCAAATTTCCCAATTAAAAAGGTTCCTAGGAAGTGCATTGTGACTAATTTGGGATGTGAAGTTACTGAATTTTCCTTACCAACTTTCACAAATGTATATACGAATTTTGATAAGTGCTTATACTCATTTTCACAATTGCATGAGCTTGCTTTTAAAAAGTATGCTGACGTAGTTGTTAAAATAGACATAAGAAGTTGTCAAAATTTATATATGCACTTGTAAAAGTCGGGATATTAACTTGTGAAATTTCATAACTTCTCCAGGTAAGAAAATCTAGTTGTCAAAGTAGGCTCATGCAGTTGTGAAAATAGGTATAAGAAGTTGTCAAAATTCGAATATGCACTTGTGAAAGTCAGGATATTAACTTGTGAAATTTCATAACTTCTCCAAGTAGAAAAATCTAGTTGTCAAAGTAGACTCATGCAGTTGTGAGAATAGGCATAAAAAGTTTTCAAAATTCGCATATGCAATTGTGAAAGTTGCAACATGAACTTATGAAATTTCATAACTTTTAGAGGTAGGAAAATCTAATTGTCAAAGTAAGCTCATGCAGTTGTGAAAATAGGAAAAAGTTGTCAAAATGCGCATATGCACTTGTGAAAGTTGGAACATTAACTTGTGAAATTTCATAACTTCTTAAGGTAGGAGAATCTAGTTGTGAAAGTAAGCATTAAAAGTTGTCAAAATTCGAATATGCAATTGTAAAATTTGGGATATTAAGAGTTGAAATTTCATAACATCTTCAGGTTGAAAAATTTAGTTGTCAAAGTAGGCTCATGCAATTGTGAAAATAGACATAAAAAGTTGTTTAAATTCGCATATGCAATTGTGGAAGTTGGGACATAAGCTTGTGAAATTTTATAACTTCTCCAGGTAGGAAAATCTAAGTGTTAAACGAGGCTCATGCAGTTGTAAAAATAGGCATAAGAAGTTGTCAAAATTTGCATACACACTTGTGAAAGTTGGGGCGTTAACTTGTGAAATTTCATAACTTGTCCAAGTAGGAAAATCCATTTGTTAAAGTAGGCTCATACAATTGTGAAAATAGACATAAAAAATTGTCAAAAGTCGCATATGTACTAGTGAAAGTTGGAACATTAACTTGTGAATCTTCATAACTTCTCCAGATAATAAAATCTAGTTGTTAAAGTAGGCTCACGCTGTTGTGAAAATAGGCATAAGAAGTTTTCAAAATCCGCATATGCAATTGTGAAAGTTGAAACATGAACTATTGAAATTTCATAACTTCTCAAGGTAATGTCCCAATTTCCTTGCGGCGAGACTACAGTCTCACTTTCGTTCACTAACGAAAAATTTGCAACAAAGGATATAATGGGGCGATCAAGGGGAAGCCAAAGATCAGACCAGAATTTGGTTCTTTCTCCGTTATTAACCTTCTTTCCAATCCCCCTAATGAACTCCTCCCAGACTTCAGATATCGCCTTCCACGCAGAGGAGGAGTTTCGTTTTTTTGGAAACCTTGGGCATAGGGAGGTTGCCACAATTATATTTCGCCCAAAGACATTTAACCCAAAGGGTATCCTTCTGCGTGAGGAGTTTCCAATAGAGTTTCATAATGAAGGCTTTATTCTGACGACGCAAATTCTTGACGCCGAGCCCTCCCTGCTTCTTTGCTTGGGTAATATTCTCCCATGCGATAAGATGCATTTTCTTGACCTCCTCCTCTTGGGACCAAAGAAAATTCCTGGAAATCTTCTCTAATTCGTTAAGAGTGCACATAGGGAGAAGAGTAGACTGCATACAATAGCTAGGCAAAGACGAAAGGATAGATTTGATAAGAACCGACCACCCAGCAGCCGTTAAAAATTTTGATTTCCACATAGATAACTTCTTTTTAGCACGTTGGACAATGGGATGATAGGTAGCTTTGGTAACTCTCTTGTGAATAATTGGGACTCCCAAATATTTCCCAAGGTCAGGGGTAATACCTATCCCAAGAATTTGACTTAGCTCAATGGCTCGATTGAAGCTAACACTTTTCGAACAGAACATACGGGATTTATCCACACTGATCCTATGTCCCGAAACCTCACAGAAGCTATGCATGACTTTACGGACCTCTTCCATTTGGTTACGGGAGGCTTCAGTGAAGAGAATAAGATCGTCGACAAAAAACAAATGAGATATGTGAGGACCATGTCTTTTGAATTTGAACGGCTTCCAGCGCTTGGCCTCACACTCAGATTTAATAAGCTGCCCCAGACGTTCCATGCAAAGGAAAAAGATATATGGGCTAAGAGGATCTCCTTGCCTCACGCCTCTAGAAGGGGTGAAAGTCGAACTTTCGTCACCATTCCAGAGAATGGACATGGAAGCAGTAGAGATGCAGGCCATAATGAGATCAATGAGATTACTATCAAGCTCCAAACCAGAGAGAGTATTCCTGATGAAACCCCAATCCAATCTGTCAAAAGCTTTCTCCATGTCAATTTTAATGGCAATAAAGCCTTTCTTTCTACCATTAGCTCTCATGGAGTGGATGATCTCCTGGGCAATGAGGATATTGTCACAACTAGATCTGTTAGCAATGAAACTACACTGCTCAGGGCTAATGAGAAGGGGCATAACACCTTTGAACCTGTTCACCAGGATCTTAGTGATAATTTTGAAGCTCACATTGCACAGGGAAAGTAGGCTCATGTAGTTGTGAAAGCACGCATAAGAAGTTGTCAAAATTCGCATATAGACTTGAGAAATTTTGGACATGAACTTGTGATATTTCATAACTTCTTTGTATATGAAAATCTAGTTGTCAAAGTAGGTTCATGCAATTGTGAAAATAAACATAAGAAGTTGTCAAAACTCGCATATATACTTGTGAAAGTTGGGACGTTAACTTGTGATATTTTATAACTTCTCCATGTAGGAAAATCTAGCTATTAAAAGTAGGCTCATGCAGTTGTGAAAGTATGCATAAGAAGTTGTCAGAATTCACATATGGACTTGTGAAATTTTGGATATGGACCTGTGAAATTTCATAATTTCTTTGGGTCAGAAAATCTAGTTGTCAAAGTAGGCTCTCATGCAGTTGTAAAATTATGCATAAGTAATTGTCAAAATTCGTATATGTAATTGTGAAAGTTGGGATATTAATTTGTGAAATTTGATAACTTCTCCATGTAGGAAAATCTAGGTGTTAAAATAGGTTCATGCATTTGTGAAAATATGCATAATAAGTCGTCAAAATTTGCATACCGACTTGTGAATGTTGAGGCATTAACTTGTGAAATTTCATAACTTCTCCAGCTAAGAAAATCCAGTTGTCAAAATAGGCTCATGTTGTTTTGAAAATAGTCATAAGAAATTGTCAAAAGTCGCATATGCACTAGTGAAAGTTGCCACAAAAACTTGTGAATTTTCATAACTTCTCGAGGTTGGAAAATCTGGTTGTTAAAGTAGGCTCATGCAATTGTGAAAATAGGTATAAGAAGTTGTCAAAATTCACATATGCAATTGTGAATGTTTGGACATTAACTTGTAAAATATGATAATTTCTTTGGGAAGGAAAATCTGGTTGTCAAAGTAGGCTCATGTATTTGTGAAAATTTGCACAAGAAGTTATCAAAATTTGCATATGCACTTGTGAAAGTTGATATATTAACTTATGAAATTTCTTAACTTCTCCAGGTAGGTAAATCTAGTTGTTAAAATATGCTTACCCTGTTGTGAAAGCTGGCATAAGAAGTTTTCAAAATTCGAATATGCAATTGTAAAATTTGGGATATTAAGTTATGAAATTTCATAACATTTGCGGATAAGAAAATCTAGTTGTTAAAGTACGTTCATATAGTTGTAAAAATAGACATAAGAAGTTGTCAAAATTCACATATTCATGGAATTTTGCTGAACGTTTAGAAGAATTTGATCGAGATGATCAGAATTTGTGATGGGTTTGATAGGATATCAGATATGATATCAGCAGAACCAAACCGTCCCTTGCTGGGGTATTCACGGAAAAGGCAGTTTAATGGGGAATTAGGTAGTTATGGTTTGTATAAGACTTATTAGGAAGTAATTAGAAGTTGTATTTGTTTGGATAAGGAAGTTATTAGGAGTTTAGTCAGTTGGTTACTACAATTATTTGTTATTATATATTCCCTTAGGATGTAAACAGGAGACCATTCGAAATATATATACGTTTGTATTGTCTATTTGGTCAAGAACTCCAGATTCTGGTTCTTGAATTGTTCCATTAGATCCTAAATTGTCAGGATCTATCAATTTGGTATCAGAGCAGTTCAATCTCTGGGCCAATTTTCTTGTGCGTTATGGGTACCAATAGGAAGAAAACACAGTCCACTGATTCTACCATTCCCAATCAAGAGGCGGAATCGTCCAAATTCCCAGAACCGAATTACCTTGACCCAGAAAATGTGACGCAAAGAATCGAATTTTATTGTATCTAAACTCTTAAGTTTAGATGTCGAGATGAAAAAAGCAAAGAAACAGAAAATTCCGGTCATTATGGTAGAGCAAGAGGAACAAGAGTCCGGTAAAATCCCTGAACAATACGAAGAATTTGAAGGAGGAATACCCTGGTGGAGTAAGAAACCCAACAACCGACCTTATTCTAAGGTTGAGTTTCCTAAATTTGAAGGCGGTGACCCTAGAGGTTGGGTGATGAAAGCAGAGAAATACTTGCTATGTATCTAGAAGGAGAAGCACTTGATGTATTTACATGGGTGTCTTCAAGCCGAACTATACGTCACTGGGAAGAACTAATTCAAATCTTTCAAGAGCAGTTTGGACCAGCGGAATTCCAAAATCCGGACATTTATCTGTGCGACGTCAGGAAGACTGGGTCGGTTGAAGAATATCGCAAGGAATTTGTGCGCCGATCAGCAAGCATATAGGGGTGGCCTGAGCACTGCCTCTTAGCGTTGTTTATCAACGGACTGAGGAGAGAATTGAAGTCGGACGTCAAAATCCAGAAACCGCGCACAGTATACAAAGCCGCAAGTCTAGCCCTTGAGTTCGAAGCCAAATACACGCTGCAATCGTCTCATTGGAGGAATGCGCAATTTAAAGGGACCGACAATAATTGCCAAAATTTGCGTTATGAAGGTCAACATCCAAATTGGGGAATTAATAATTCCTCAAATTCAGCAATTAATAATTGGGGAATTAATAATTCCTCCAATTCGGCAAATCCCAATTTCTCCATGCCGTTATTGACGACAGGATCGCCGCAAAATCAGCCAACAGTGTTATCTCCGGGAATCTCGGATCACGAACGCCAACTTCGACGGAATAGGGGATTATGTTACCGTTGTGGAGAAAAATTCTCGCCAGGTCACCGGTGTAACGCGTCATCTTTGAAAATAATGGAGTTGACCGCTGAACCTGCAGAGCTGATGAACGAAGAAGACGATGTCGGACAGAGCACCTTTGCAGAAATTTCATTATATGCTTTTCTGGGCAAACAATCGTCAATGACTATGAAGGTCCGAGGCATACTACATACAAAGTCATCCTCATATTAATCGACTCGGCTCCACGCACAACTTCATATCCAACAAACTTGTGACTAATTTCGGTCAAGGTTGCAACACGTCTTCCACCATTTGGGGTTGATTGGTGATGGTTCGTGATTGGTTGCAATTCTATTTGCAAAAATTTGGTTATCCAAGTTCAAAGCTTAACTATTAAAGAAGACTTCTTCCCTTTGAAACTTGGCAGTGTGGATATGGTTCTAGGAATTAAATGGCTAGCCTCTTTAAATACTGTTGAAGCTAATTGGCAAGAATTGTTCATGGTGTTTTGGGTTGATGGCAAGCGATATAAGCTTCAAGGAATTACTCGACCACCTGCAGAATCTCATGGGGAACCCAAAGATCTAATTGCTACACAATCTCCTCCATTCCGCCTTGAGGACAAGGCTCTTTTTCAAGGGGAGGGTAATGATAGGATATCAGCAGAACCAAACCGTCCCTTGCTGGGGTATTCACGGAAAAGGCAGTTTAATGGGTAATTAGGTAGTTATGGTTTGTATAAGACTTATTAGGAAGTTATTAGAAGTTGTATTTGTTTGGATAAGGAAGTTATTAGGAGTTTAGTCAGTTGGTTATTACAATTATTTGTTATTATATATCCCCTTAGGATGTAAACAGGAGACCATTCTGAAATATATATACAGTTTGTATTGTCTATTTGGTCAAGAACTCCAGATATTGGTTCTTGAATTGTTCCATTAGATCCTAAATTGTCAGGATCTATCAGGGTTCCATCTCAAGTACAGAGGGTCCTGACAAATCTTGCCAAAACACTTCTACTCGAACATTTCTCCCTCCTATTTTCCTCCCTTCTCCTTCTCTCATTCTGCATTCAACCCAACTAGTCCAAGTCGTACTCTTCAACGATAACAAATTGGTTCCTCCGCTGCTGATCAACCACAGGTGCTGGTAATTCTCTCTGCAGATTATATGTGAACAAGCTGCTAGGGCAGACATAGCCTTCTCGATCTGAGTTTCTCAATTTAAACTGGTAGAAAATGGTTGAAACCAATGGAATTTAGAGCAGCAGGCTTATGACCAATAAGGAGTGTTGAACAAGAATCATTCCGTGGGGTGGATGCTGTAAAATGGGAAGCCGATGGCACTGAATTTCTGTTCAGAACATAAATATGTCAAAATTAATGATTGAAAAAGTAACGATGGCGAAAGAGAAGGGTTATGAGCAATAACTGGCGACTGTGGGGAAGGCTTATCCAGGAAAGATAGATGCGTGGATAATAGTTGAGGAGGGGAATGCAAAACCTCTGAGGAGGGAAAGGAATCAGGGTCCACATATTTCGGATAAAGTCCCCCAATAGTTCGTCTCTGGCCCAAAGAAAATATATTTTTACGCAGTACCTTGTACTTCTCCTTTTTAATGATCAGAACTTAGATTGTTTCGTGATTTTGTTACGGTTTTAAGGTCGGGATATGCAAGTTCTTGTTTGGGACCAGGTGACTGTGACGATCTCCTTGATTCCACGGGATAATTTAGCAATATAGGATAGGAGTCCATTATAGATCATCCGTAAAACTATAGATGTACTCATGTCAATGACCTGACTCATTTATTTCAAAATGTTATGGATGAACTATTTGAGCCAAAAATTGTATGAAGATGGGGTAACAAAAACCTTGGCCCCAAGATATTGCAATAAATTGGGTCCATTTGCTGAAAGTCCCAAAAGTGAGCTGTCGCTGCTTCTACAATCCCTTGCAGCCTATCCGCCGTGGGAAACGTACCCAGCCAAATTCTCTTCTTCTTATTGGGCTCCCGCACTTCACACACCCACTTGCCGGAGTTCATACCGCGGTACACCGGGTGGCGAGTCTCCCGGAACGTCTTCCTCCCGGCGTATTTACACCTCCTTGTCGGACAAAACCAATGATCGAACTCCGCTGCCGTTGCCACAAAGCGAAGCCGGCGAACGTGGGTCTGATGAAGAACACGTTAATGAAAACATCGCCATCAATTGAAAAGTTTCTGTCGGGTATTTTAGAATCATGCAAATACATGTATATTTATAGATTTTGCTTCGTAAAGAAGGAAAGGAAACAGCTAGCTTTAGGAAGTTGAAGGTGGGGCTTGAAGTTGAGCCAGCCGGGTGTTCCTCATCGTCTCTCTGGATGACATGTGTTGGGGTTTGTCTCCTCACAAGAAGATATTTTTAAAAGAAGAAAATTAAGGTTTTTTAAAATATCTCTGTGATGGGAAAGCGGATGGTGAAGAGAGAGTGATGAGTCAAAGGGTGGAGTTTGAGTGAGTGTGGCGCCAGAAGAAAGATGTGGCGAAAATCATTTGTGAGGTGCTAAGGATAATAAAATATTATAAAAAAAATCCCATACTAAATTCCCTAATCAAAAAGGTCCTTAGGGAGTTAATTGTGATTGATTCGGAATGTGAAATTACCGAATTGCCCTTAAAAACTTTCACAAGCATATTCGAATTTTGACAATTACTTATACCCATTTTTACAACCGTACGAGTCTACTTTTACAACTAGATTTTCCTACTTGGATTTGATAAGAGATTCACTTGTAAAAGTAAGCTCATGTAGTTGTGAAAATATGCTTAAGAAGTTTTCAAAAGTTGCCTATTTATTTGTGAATGTTAGGACATTAACTTGTGAAATCTTATAACTTCTTCAGGTAGGAAAGTTTAGTTGTCAAAGTAGGCTCATGTAGTTATGAAAATAGGCGTAAGAAGTTGTCAAAATTCGCATATATACTTATAAAAGTTCAGACATAAACTTGTGAAATTTTATAACTTCTTAAGATATAAAAATTTAGTTCTTAAAGTAGGCTCATGAAGATTAAGACTGGGAGTGCTTGTCTGTTGTTGGTGCGAGAGAGGAGGTAAATATAAATGAAACCAAATTTGATAACTTGTATTTTTTTTTTTTGTTTTGAAAGAAAAAAGGAAATTATATTTCACAGTTTCCAAGTGTCGGCAAAGATATAATCTAGACGAGAAAATTTAACAACCTTTCGAGACGTTTTTAGTAGCTTTTACACATGCTTACCTGATATTATTGACTCTTTAGTAGCTTTTACACATGCTTACCTGATATTATTTTTATTGACTCTTTAGTAGCTTTTTGATATTACCTGATATTATTGATTCTAATGTGATAAGAACATATAGATGAGTTTTAGGTTTGTGTCTGTCCTAGTGGCCTGCATTACTACTGTCTCTATATGCATATATGCGCTAGGAACACAGAGAGCTGATTCAAAAGACAACGATTTCAATCCGCAAAATGAAAAAATGAGGTCCCACCATTAGTGCCAGAGCAAGCCATAATATCACATCCAGCCCTAGGATTTGGAGGAAACAATGTAATCATTCTGTGAATAACCTCATCAGAGACAATGGTAGCCAGCTTGCTATAATTCCAGCTCCCATGTGCAGCCCAATCTGCTACATAACTTCTTCCCTCATCCTCAGAAATATCTCCAAGTGAAAAAGTCAAGAGTCAGTGAAAAAATTTACTGCTTGATCGTTTCTAATTTGCCATTTGTTTTTTGTGGACATATGAATTTTCAAAGAGGTGCGTCGTCAGACAAAGCTGTCAACATATCTTCCTCATTCCTCATAATGTATTTACAGCTTAGCATCCTCAGACCATAATCCTTTTACCCCACAATCAAATTCCAAGCTAGTTAGTTTAACACCATAAGCTTAATTAAAAGATGAAAGGCGTTTGAAACTGTAGAAATTAGAGAGAGAAAGATAGAGAAAATATACTCTCAAATGAATATGTTTATTCATATGCTCAATAGGGTATTTATACACAAGAAAGAATACAAGAGAATAATGACTCATTATGATGATTGATTCCCTAATCACTCATAATTCCTATTATCTCTACTTATGTGCTATACTAATTAATTATAATATATTTACATTGATATATTTCCTACCAGAAACCAAGACCTCCATATGCCTTTGGTAGTGTTAGTCTTTCCCAGGTAGTAGCATGAAACCCATGTCCATTTTGTTGGCTGCCCCAAACGAAGTTTCTTTGAAGCTTCTCAACTTCATTACACATGCTTAATAGAATCTTAGAGACTTGCATTGGATAAACCGGTGCAGAGCTCAACACATATCTTTTCAAGGTAATCCTTCCGGCCAATGAGAGACAATTAGCTTTCCAAGAAGCTAACTTAGATTTAACTCAATTACTAGTATTTTTTTTTTATATATATAAATTTTAGGAAAGGGATAGGGTTCACCTATGATTTAAGGGCTGAAGTTAGGATGCCTCCCTCAATATCTTAACCAATTTTAAGATTGAACCTCTACTTTTGGTGAGAGTGTCCGATCCCTTTACCAGTTGAACTAAAAATGAGGGGTAAATTACTATTTACTAGAATTAATTTAAAGTATAATTTCTTAAAGTTAACACTGGGCCCTTTCTGTTACCAAATATATTTTGGACTATGATTAAGCATCCATACAGGATAGAATTTAAAGTACGGACACTTCCCAGCCAAAAACATTGAAAAACAAAATATCTAGCAAGCCCACTTGGCCACTTCTTCTAGAACTAGTGACTACTGCCAAGCCAGTGCCAAAAAGGATACTACAGTGCACAAACCAGCTTTATATCTACACCACACACACACACGCTCTCATGGCCTTCAATAGTCATATCATTTAAATTAAATTAAAATGAATAACTCCATAATGACATCTCAGCATCATTCACTTCCACGTCAGCTCCATCATACATATCCTCAAAGCTATCATGAGTAGGCGACATCAGCACAGCATCCGCCATGTTCCTCAGCAACTCCGGCATCCCCAGCACCGCTTCTTCATCAATTAAGAATATACTTTGCTCCACCCCGGCTGCCACTGCCGAGCTGGTCGTCACCTCGGCATTTTCCAGCTTCAATTCGTCTCTCTCCGATTCCGTCCCCGGACGGAATGCCTCCGCTGCTTCTGCCGCCGCCTTCTGAATATCCTTCGCCTCAGTCGATGCTGGCAGCGGCAACCGCCAGGTAGAGTCAGCAAAGTTAAGACAAGCTGACCGGCCCCGCAGCGCTATCGCCGCCACGTCGTTGGCCCTTGCAGCCATATCCGCCGTGGGAAACGTACCCAGCCAAATTCTCGTCTTCTTATTGGGCTCCCGCACTTCACACACCCACTTGCCGGATTTCCTCCTCCGAATACCGCGGTACACCGGGTGGCGAGTCTCCTGGAACTTCTTCCTCCCGGCGCGTTTCTTCGGGTGACTTGCTGCCAACAACACCTCCTCGTCGGACAAAACCAATGATCGAATTCCGCTGCCGCTGCCACAATCCGAAGCTGGCGATTGAGAGTCTGATGAAGAACCCGTGAATGAAAACATCGCAACAATTGAAAAGTTTCTGTCTTTCAAGTGAGTAAGAAACTTGGTGATCGATCTCAGTACGTAGGTTCACTGTTGTGTGTTTGTGAGTGAGAGTGTATATGAAAAGGAAGACTTGTTTTAGTTTGCTCTCTCTGGGGTGTTTAAGAGTCATGCAAGTACCCATGTATTTATAGATTTTGTCTGCAGCGTAAAAAAGGAAATAAAGAGCAAACACGGAAACAGCTAGCTTAAGGAAATGGAAGGTGGGGCTTGAAAATGGGCCAGCCGAGTGTTCGTCATCGTCTATCTTGATGACACGTGTTGGGGTTTGTCTCCCTGACTCCCCATAGAGGATATTTTAAAAAGAAGAAAATTAGGTGTTTTTAAAATATCGTTGTGATGAGAAAGCGCGAGGTGAAGAGAGAGTGAGGAGTCAAAGGGTTGAGTTTGAGTGAGTGTGGCGCCAGAAGAAACATATCGGGCAAATCATTGTGAGGTCCTAGGGACCATGAAAAATTATAAAAAAAGCTCACACTAAATTTCCCAATCAAAACGGTTTTTAGGGGGTGCATTGTGACTAATTCGGAACGTAAAGTTACCGAATTGCCCTTACCAAATTTCACAAGTACATATATGAATTTCGATAAGTGCTTATACTCATTTTTAAAATTGCATGAGTCTACTCTTACAACTAGATTTTCTTACACTTGTAAAAGTAGGATCACACATTTGTGAAAATATGTATAAGAAGTTGTCAAAATAGCTATATGCACTTGTGAAAATTGGGATATTAACTTGTGAAATTTTATAACTTGTCTATGTAGGGGTATCTAGTTGTTAAAGTAGGCTCATGAAGTTGTGAAAATAGACATAAGAAGTTGTCAAATTTCACATATGCAATTGTGAATTTTTGAACATTAACTTGTGAAATCTCTTAATTTCTTCTGATTGGTAAATCTAATTGTCAAAATAGGCTCACGCAGTTGTGAAAGTAGGCATAAGAAATTGTCAAAGTTTGAATATGCAATTGTAAAATTTGAGACATTAAGTTGTGAAATCTCATAATTTCTCAAAGTAGAAAAATCTAGTTGTCAAAATAGGCTCATGCAGTTTTGAAAATAGGCATAAGAAGTTTTCAAAATTCGTATATGCACTTGTGAAAGTTGGAACATAAACTTTTGAAATTTCATAACTTCTCAATGTAGGAAAATGTAGTTTTCAAAATAGGCTAATGCAGTTGTAAAAATAGACATATGAAGTTGTCAAAAGACGCATATGCACTTGTGAAAGTTGGGAGACTAACTTTTGAAATTTCATAACTTCTCATGGTAAGAAATTCTAGGTTTCAAAGTAGGCTCATGCATTTGTTAAAATAGGCATAAAAAGTTGTCAAAATTCGCATATACACTTGTGAAAGTTGAGATATTAACTTGTGGTATTTCATAACTTCTTCATATAGGAAAATCTAGTTGTCAAGGTAATTGTAATTTCATAACTTGTGAAATTTCAAACCATTGTTGCATAGTTGTAATTTTGTATAAAAAGAAAGAGAGAAAGATAGGGGAAGAAACTAGAAATAGAGGGGTAGAAGAAGAAGACATGACTTAACTAAGGCTAAACTAACTAACTAACCCTTCTAACTAATTCTATCGACCAACTCTAACTAATTGATATTAACCAACTCTTAAGTTTTTATTACATTTATATATCAACACTTTTCTAAATAGATAAGTGTAGCTTGCACTTTAGTGGATATTTGTACCTGTTTTATCCACATCTTAAGTATCATGGAATTTGGACCAAGTTGATGGCCGGAGGACTTGTTATTTGCTTGCATGTGTATTTCTTTTTGAAAACATGTAATTGAGAGTGAGAGAGAGAGAGAGAGAGAGATTTCCTTCAATACTGAAAATTTCATGTGAAAAGACAATCGTTCTCTTTTTGATAAATTGCTGCTTTCTCTTTAAATTGTGAAACAAATCTATTGTGTTTTCAAGAAAGTTGGAGGAGATTGATTTGATTCTCCTTGGCCATAATTTCTTTTTTGGAGAGGGTGCTTAGGAGGATATGGGGGGCCGTTCTTTCAAATAGAACTGTGAATATGAAAGAACCCTTCCCTTCATTGGTAAGGTCTACGCACGGACTCCAAGGCAGGCACAAACTATACAGACAAAAGGGCAATATGCCTTTTAAGGTTGCAGAGTTGACCCTTTTGGTTTATATCCCTTTTATAGTAAGAATAGGATTAATAGCTGCTTTTAGGGTGGCTCATGCAGGGACTGTGACACTACAAAAAAAACGATGATTAGTAGCGGTTAAAATGACCTATTTGTAACGGTTTTTGACGTGACAAACGACATTTGTAGCTGTTAGTGAAACCGCTACAAAAACGCATGTGGCAAGACGATTTGTAACGGTTAAAAAAAACCGATACTACATATACAAAAACCGCTACAACCTCTGTTGCGGTTCAAAAAAACCGTCACTAAATGAGCGGGTTTAACGTGTGTTTTGAGACATTAGTCACGGTTGTTAACCGTTACAAATAAAATTGTAGCGGTTTTAGTAACGTTTTAATAACCGCTACAGAACAAATAAACTTGTAGCGGTTGTAGTAACGATTTCATAACCGCTCTGAGAATAATGTGTTGATAATTTTGCATTTTTATTATTTTGAATATTTGTCGCGGTTACAAACCGCTACAAATATTCCGCCATTTTTCACCAAAAAAATTTGCCGCCATCGAATATTTGTAGCGGTTTTGAAACCGCTACAAATATTCCCGCCATCATGTGATTTTGAATATTTGTAGCGGTTTCAAACCGCTACTACAACCGCTACAAACAACCCGCCATTTTATTTTTCAATTTTGTATCGGTTATTGTAACCGCTACAAATTCATTACGATTTAAAAAAAAAAATCATTTATCAGCGTAATTCAGTAATTATTATTAATATATTTTTTTATTAAAAATAAAAGGTAGTAAATTATGAAATTTAAATATATAAGGTGCATGTATAGAAACAAAATAATAAGAATATGTAAGTAGAATAAGTACTAAGAAATGAGGTGATTAAAACAATACTCAATATTTAAAAATTATATGTACAAATCAATTGAATAATGTATATGAAAGAATAGGGAAAGTTGAAAGATATATCCCGTTCAACTGCAAAATAACAAACTTTAATTAGTACAAGAACTATAAATTAGTACGAGAAACATTAGAATTGATCCGGTTACATAGTACTTACCCCTTTACCGCTACAAAGTAATTTCTGACATTTTAAAAAAAAACATAATATTAAAAAGATTTCATATTACAGCATAGGCATTAAGTGTTTCTCTCAATCTTCTTCACCATCCCTACAAGGAAAGTTTGCATAAAATGTTACGCGTGAGGTCAATATGTTTGAACACAATTAAAACTTTAATTAAATCTTACTATTTTATAAAGCATAAATTTAAAAACGTCAGAACTATAGGTAAATTGTCATCGCCGTCACGGGAAGAAGTCTTGAAGGCGGCGAGTGGAGCGACTCACAATCGTATGCGACGTTATCACCATCGCCCATGTCGTAAAGGTCCAGAGGCTTTAAGTGAACCACCATATTCCAATCCTTGTGCCTCTCATCGGCCACATAATAAACACGATGGGCCTCGATGCAAGAATATACGGCTCGTCATCTTGAGACCGACCATTGTGAATAGGCGGGAGAAATTCAGCGATGTGATCCCTAAGTCGTCGATCGTGAGTCCACGGACGTTGTGGTATTCGCCCACAAACACTTGAACAACGTCACGGTGAAAAGGCACGTGTAACTTATCGACCACATCAAGCGGCTTTCCATAATACGGGACGTCACCGAACCGCATGTTCCGTCATTGCTGCTCGCATAACTCCTCGTCCCAAGCGTGCCATATACACGAGTTTTGGGTCGGCAATCCACGATCTCGTGCGACGGTGCAAAACTTAAAACCATTGACATTGTATGCCGTATATCTTAGGGCGTGGTCAAGCAGGCCTACTGCGTGAGCTCTGAATTCTGGTGAGTGCGGATTGTGGTTGTTCATTATTCTCCTCCTAAACCAACCCTGGAATTCTCTGTGGACCTTTCTATCAATTTCGAGAGGATGTACGTGTGCGGATCCTCGGTTAACGCTTCACATGACTCCTGAATTCCCTGCAATTAAACATGCAATGACATGTGAGTATGTATAAAATGTAAGGAAATATATAGTATGCAATGAAATCCTTCTTCGAAGGTACGGTTCAACTTTGGTGCGATTAATCAAGACATGTTGGTGTGCTTGAAACTTCTCAAGTGCCGTGAGTTTGAATTTCTCACTCCCGCCAACCTTTCTACCAACACGAGAGATTAACAACTCTGTTGCCTCGGCTCCGGCTCGAGGCTCGGGCTCGGGACAATCGTCTACACGAGGCGGTCGGTTGAATGACGTCTCAATGTCATCGAAGTACACGGAACAAAAATACAAGACCTCATCCCGATATAACCTTCGCTATTGAACCTTGAGGCCACGCCTTATTCCTCACGTAAGATTTAAGTTTCCCAAGAAACACAGTAGAGTAGACAAGGAAAAATTTCGATATGATGCATCAATGGTTAAACATGCGAATATCTTGTAATGCTAAAGTAATTATTTTTAAACAAGTACCTCTCAATAGGATACATCCATCGGTGCTTGGCCGGGCCGACAAGCTTTGTCTCTTGAACAAGGTGTCTTGTCGGGTGAACCATGGCCGTGAAGAATGACGGAGGAAAGAGCATCTCCAAATGACAAAGCGTAAGAATGATTTTCTGCTGCAGGCTGGTCGAGCTCCTCCACTATCAAAACCTTGGAACACTGACTTGCGGAAGAAAGTACAAAGCTCGACCAAAACGAGAGACACATCGAGAGCGCGTATTTTTCATGGCGGTGGAGTAAGCTGTTGCATAAGCACATGTGAGTCATGACTCTTGACCACTGTAACCTTTCGAGCACTGCAAGTCAATACATCGTGATATGTTGCTTGAATACCGTCAGGAACTTTTATTTTCTTCAAGGTAGCGAGAAAGATTTCCTTATTCGGCTTTGTCAGGGTAAACCTTGCCGGTTGAAATCTGTCATGCTCATCCGGCCACGCGTCTCCACGAACGCCCATCTCCGTAGATCTTTCTGGCTGCGGATGATCTTTGGACTTGCTTGGTTCGTTGAGAATCGTGTACAACACATTGTCGCACACATTCTTTTCAATGTGCATGACATCAGTGCGTGTCGGAGCAAATTATCTTTCCAATACGGAAGAGTGAAGAAGACACTAACCTTTCGCCATTCTTGGGGCATAGAACCGAAAGCCACTGCGATCTTTGTCCGGCCCTTGCCGGATCGTTCTTTTCCCAAACTCAACATCAACATCCTGAAGCTGCTCATGATTTCTTCACGGATAAATTTCGAGGGTCCTCTTTTTCTGTTGCCCATTAAAACGATTGCGTTGCAACCTAAACCTGTGCGTACCATCGAGAAACCTCCGATGACCCATGAAGCACCACTTACGACTGTGGGGAAGGCGCACTGAGTCGAGTCAAAATTGCAAGCCGAGCACGCAAGGCCGGTATGCACATTCCACCGAGATAATGTCCGAGGCCAGGAAAGTCGCTTATCGTCCAAATCAAGGCCGCACGCAAGTTGAAAAGTGTCTTCTCGTGCGCGTCGTACGTCTCCACACCTACATTCCACAGCTCCACCAACTCCTTGATCAGCGGTTGGAGATACACATCAATGTCATTTCCCGGTGCCTTTTTCCTTGCGGGCATCTATTTTTGGTAGTTCAAGCCTAATCACATTGATTATCTTCTTCGCCTCGTAGAAGGATGAGGGAATGTCCGCGTCGGGGAACGCATCTCGAAGTAATTCCGGGAACATCGACATTGCCTTATCGGTGATCCCACACATGCACTTGATATGGTACAATTTGATCGAAAAGATAACTTTGAGTATTTATGACAACCTTGATACAAAGGACGATCGCTCTCATCCATGAGGCTGAAAAATTCCCAGCTGCATCATTCTGAAGAAAACAGGTTACGGACCCTGCACTTCTGCTGTGAAGTTGTCGTCACGAACACCAAAAGCATCACGAACGGCTTCATTAACCGGATCATCTTGATGTACTTGATTTCCTACTTGTGAGGTTCGAGGAAGATGAAGCCCATATCCCATACCACGTTGCTCACCATGAACCTCCCGAATGTATATGCTTCGGGAAAGGCTTTACAAGAAGATGTTCCAAAGCACAATCCTGTGTTTGCCACTTCTTAAACTTGCATCGTAAACAAGGACACACGATCTTGCCATTAATGCTAGCGTGAGAGAAGGCGAAATCTAAGAAAGTGTTCAATCCGCTAAATACACAGGAGAACTACGCGGCATCTTGATCCATGACTTATCCATATGTAACAAACAAATTTAGGATAGAACATAAATGTGGACGACTCACTTTAATTACATCCGAAGCAAAAATTGGGATCTTTAAATGCATCGATTGGTTTGTAGCGGTTAAATAACCGCTACAACAACCGTTACAAACATCACCTTTGTCACGGTTTCAAAAATGAACCGCGACAATAACCGCTACACAATTTGTAGCGGTTTAAGGAATAAACCGTCACAAATCTTGGCGCCAAAATTCAATTTTGTTCAACGAACACAAAATTTGTAGCGGTTTGAGGAATAAACCGTGACAAAGCTACAAACACAAATTTTGTAGCGGTTTGAGGAAGAAACCGTGACAAATATTGGCGCCAAAATTCATCTTTGTTACGGTTACATTCTACTGAACCGCGACAAGCTTTGGAAAAAAAAATAGCGAAAAATCACAGAATTATAAGTTAATATAAAACTGATTAGTCATGGAATAATTTGCTTTTGCGCACAAAATTAGTAAAAAAGCACAAAGCTTTGATGCCAAAATTTGCTTTTGCTTAATTAATCATATGTGTCTCAACAAATCATTTGATTAATTGAGTTAATATATTCTGATTATTTTTTAAAAAGCAATGGAAAAAAAGTCCATCAACAAGAAAAGAAACGTGATCAACAAGAAAACAATATAATTAAATATAGTTATCTCAATCAACTCTGTTTGGACATGAAAAGAGAAAAAAAAAGGTCTACATTTCAGGAGCATGATCATCAAGTCCTCTCTGATGGGGGTTTGTCTCAGGGGGGCTCGGCAACCTTCTCGGCAATGATCGCCTCGAAATCTCCCGCCGGTGGCCTCCTCGAGCCGGAGGGTCGGGAGCGGAGGAGGAGCCTGTCTCGGGTACACCATGCTAGGCACAGGCGCCAAGGCCAAAACCCCTAACGCGGCCGGGATGCTCGGCGGGCCCGGAGCGGCTTTCAATGGGGCCGTAGGATTCACGGACCCACGTGACTCCGGGTGCGATGCTCGTAGCTCTGCCTCGGTATTCTCAATCCGGGCACGACCAACGAGTTCATGAACCATTAATAAAATAACGGACGATCAATTTAAATATACAACATTCATTATATAAATAATGTTTTTTAACTTACTATCATCTCCTCTGCTACATCAGAGGTCGGCGTCCCATCTGCGTGTCTATGGGTGCGTGTCCACAACTTCCCATAGTCCGTCTGTGTGTTCTCCTCCTAAACAATGATCATGTTAAATAATAACATACCATCTCCTCGTATGTCACTTTGCAAACGTCTTGGTCCCACTGCGGTGTGATGGACTCTCTGCGTGCGCGGCTTCTTGTGTTCCTTTGCGACAAAGCCTGTAAGGAGGAGGAAACAAAATTTAAATTTAAACCCTAAACTCAATTTAAATTATCAATTAAGTGAAACAATTAATTAATTTAATAAAATGTATCTGCCCGTCAGCAACCCTCCTATATTGGACGAAAGCCGCCCACTGATCTGGATCCACGCCGTGCAGGACTCTCTCGATCAGGCTGCTGCGAGAGGAATAGTGCCGTCTCCATTCATAATATTGTAGAGACGGTTCCTCCGGCTCTTCCACCCTTCCCCACTTTCATCATAACGTACCTCTTGTGTTGTTCGCGCAGTTTAAACTTTTTCTATATCATAATTTCATTATTAATTATTAATGAATTAACAAACAAATAAGGAAAGAAATAAACTAAAACTTAAGCGTCCTCCTGCTGATGTCCCGTGACTATCTGCAAGTTTACAAAAAATTGAATTAAACGTACCGAAATTAAATTAATTTCTCACAAAATAACTAATTACATATACCTTCGACATCCACAATAAATCCGGTGGAACGCGAAGACGCCGGTCGGGGGTTCCCGTGCTCCCGCTGGTTTTCCCCGTCGATGAACTGCTCTACATCTACTAGGGGAATATTAAGATGAATGTCCTCATTCTCGTCGTCTAAATCGTCGAACGACAAACTTGCTTCTCGATCTCCCCCTACGGTCCCCGTGTTTGGATTTCTTCATCGGCGAAGAGCGAGGCAAACTCGCCTGGCCCCAGAGAGGGCGGAGGTATATGTCGGGTCACACGCCCTCTCGTCTGGTCCCCTCTACTACTACCGCCCCTTAAACCCCTTCTCGGTGGGCCAGTTACTTTTCCCTTTCCCTTACCTCGTCCGGAATCCATAATGTAGAGAGGTGTAAGTTTAACAGCAAGAACGGTGAAAACTCAAACCGTTGGGTAAAGGTAGAAACGGTGAAAACTCAAACCGTTACAAGTGACTTTGAAAATGGCGTGTCCGGCTTATAAAGCCGTACGATTTTGTAGCGGTTATACAAAGGAACCGTTACAAAGTTTACATAATTGTAACGGTTGTAAAATAACCGCCACAAAAACCGCTACAAAATAGTTGACCGTTGATATTACGTGGCGGTTATTATGAAACCGTTACAACAACCGCTACAAAAAAGAAGACCCTTGATTACGTAGCGGTTAAGTTTTTAACCGCTACAATTTATCCACATCTTGTCGCGGTTATTCTTATTAACCGCTACAAAATGAGTTTTTGAAAAAAAATTTCAAACTGATTAGTTTGATTCATAAACTTTAAGAATCAAACTAATTGGTTTGTTACAAATATTTAAAAAACAAACCCTTCAATTCATTTATTTTTTTTTCTTTAATTTTTCTAAAAGTGTCCACACTAATAAATTATACATAATGACGTAACCAAAAATAATCCAACATGTCCGTGGGGATTCGGATTCAGTATAGCCGCCGATCTCCCACGAAAAACTTGCTTGAGTCATTTTCATCGAGAGATATTTTCGTGAGACAACGGTGGCTATAATGGAACACAATCTCCGATCGCATGTTGGACTGTTCTCAGAAGAGTAGAAGTCTAAATGGCAAAGAAATGAGTAAACCTTAGCTTGTCTTTGAGCAATTTCCTCGCAAGGAAGAGAGAGGCAAATATCTGCAGCTCTTATCACCCGAGATAGGAGATCAGAGCTGCTGATATGTGCATGTCTTCGACGACCAAGCGAGATAGTTCATTCAGTTACAAGCAGAGATTTAGTAATTTCTTTAATTTTTATAACTGATGTACGGTCCCTAAACTTTATTTATAATGTCAAAATTTGTAGCGGTTAAGCTGTGGAACCGCTACAAAAATGTAACTTGTGCGCGGTTGACGTCGCTCTTCACGGTGTCCGCGACAAAATTGTGTCTTTTCGTTTATTTGTAGCGGTTATGGTGAATAAACCGCTACAAAATCACGGCAACAAAGTTGGCGCGAACCTTAGCGCCAACTTTGTAGCGGTTAGACTCAAATAACCGCTACAAATATCTGCCACAAACATTCCCGCCATTGCGCGCCAAGGTGGCGCCAAATTTGTTGCGGTTTTTTCGAGTCAACCGCTACAAATATAGCCGAAGTCGTGTCGTCATGGCTTCCGTTACTATTTAGTGACGGTTTAGGGATAAAACCGCTACAAAGTGGAATTTAGTAACGGGTATTTTGAACCGCGACTAATAAACCGCGACAAAAGAGGGTTTTTTTTGTAGTGTGACAGTTCCTTTCTTTTGATTATAACTACCGTTAGTTGTTTTGAGGGAGGGTATTGAGCATTTGGTGAGAGTTGTAATAGGAGAGGGATTCAGGAACGACCTGAACCTTTTTTGGGCTGATAAGGAGTAGTTTGCTTCTATCAGATTGGCTGTAACCTTTTGTTATCAGATAATACCATCTGTTCCAGCGATATTTGCTGGTATTTTGGGTGATTCCTAATAGAATATATTTCTGTTAAACCTTAAACAACATCACAATTAGCTTGGTAGATGTTTGGGCTAATCATGCTTAGTTGATTTTGAATTTGATGCTTGTTTTGTTAGGCGGCCTGCTTTCGTGCTCTGCCGAATGTAACACTGGTGGTTGGAGAGATTATTAACAACCATCAACTGGAGATTGTAACTCTAGCAAATCTATCATCTTTGACAGTAAGTTCGATAATCTGCTTGAAATGGTTGTCTTGAGTTATCCATGTATTCCTTTTATTTTCTTTAGTATATTGTCATTTCTTGTATACCACTAAAGAATGAACCAAATATGCTTGGTGATTTTGACTTGAGTTTTCTTATTGGTTAATGATTAATTATAAATAGGATACTTATTTTGCATTTAAAAGGTGCATCATTTATCGGATTTTATTTGTTGTGCACTAGAGTTATGACCTGTTTCCGTTGGACTTCATCCTTCTCGCCAAAATCACGTTTGTCAGATAAAGTTTATTCTCCATAAAGTTTTTTCAACTGTAATTGCTTTATGGTCCCCAGGTGATAAATGAAAATGATGCTGTTCCTTCTGGGTGTGCCGTGTCAGTTGTGAATGAGAACCTATCTGTTTATATAGAGCTTCAAGGATCCATTTCTGCTGAAGCAGAGCTAGGAAAGATCAAGAAGAAAATAGACGAGTTCAAGAAGTAAGTTATCCAACATTGATTTTGTGAAATATAAGTAAATAAATAAATGTACCTGTTCTTCGCTGCGGATTCCGAGAAATTCGGGTTTTACTACGATTGGTGAAGGCAAAAGGGGAGGTTGGAGAAGACTATAAATGCTTCAGGTTACAGAGAGAAGGTTCCATCCCATATTCAACAAGACAATAATGCCAAGCTTGCTTCCCTTTTGCAGGAGCTCCTTTCCCTTGAGGAAGCTACCGGCCAAATGGAATCACAAGCACGACAGTAACTTGCTCCATTTTATTTATTAATTCTGGAAGAATCATCCACAAAGGCTTCACAAGCAAGTGACAAAGTCAAAGACTTTATATTTGGTATTTTTGTAGGCCTAATTGCTTACCATCTATTTATATCATCTCCACATAATTTCAAATTTTGATATATTCTTTTGGTTGTTTTGAGATATAAGAATATTCACAGCTCATTTGTGGAATTAAGTGCTTGCCTATCTTGCAGCCTTGCTTCTCAACTCCCAAAACAAAATGCGATGATAGCAGACGAAGATAGTAACTACATGTAATGTTGAAGCATTTATACTTGGCATCTTAAAATGGATATGAAGATTGCTCGCTCCGGTCTTTAGTACAAGGTTTGTTTTGTAGTTCAATATTTTTATAAAGTGAATCATATATAAGGAATGGTGAAGGTATCATGTTAAACATCTTTAAAAGTGAATTTCATAAGTTTCGATCCATGGGATTTTGCACGTTATTTTAAAAGATGTCATGGTGCATTTTTCACTCTTCCTTCTGGAACTGCATGTCACTATAATGCAAACAAAATTAGTATATTAAGAATGAAAATTGTCATGCTAGCAGATCATATTTCTATAACACAAATTTGAGGTCACTCATGATTCAAACTAAAAAGTACAAATTTAATCTTCCCCCTTATAAATAAGTTATTTAATTCCTAAGAAGATTTACATCAAATAAGCAACATACAATGAAAAATTTCAGTGCAGGAAATCGTAACAGATTCGAGTAGCTCAATTGTTATTAAAATTTCTTAGTGATTACACTGTTTCCTTGGGATTTCACTGTGATTACCCCTAATTCATATTTGTTGAATGTGATTATTATATACTACTACTAAATATACACATACAAGAATTATGCATTATTCATAACTCGAACTTTAATTTTGAGTTTCATACAACACTCACAGCCCAAGATCTGGTTTCTGTGAAACCTGTAGCTGAAAGCTTCTCCTTTCTAATTTGGCGGAGGATTAAGCATCCCTAATGGATAGAATTTAAAGTACGGTCACTTCCCCGCCAAAACATTGGAAAAAAATATCTAGCGAGGCCTACAACTTGGCCGCTTCTTCTAGAAGTATCGGCTACTGACTAGCAAGTGCCAAAAAGGATAGGACAAAACGCGCCGTCATAGTCTTCAATAGTTATATCATATTATTCAAAATGAATAATTCCATAATGACACCTCAGCATCATCCACTTCCACGTCAGCACAATTATACTGATCCCCAAAGCTATTATGAGTAGGCGACATCAGCACAGCGTCCGCCATTCAGAAACTCCGGCAAACCCGGCACTGCTACTTCATCAATTAAGAATATACTTTGCTCCTTCCCAGCCGCGGCTACCGAGTTGGTCGTCACCTCTGCATTTTCCAGCCTCAATTCGTCGCTCTCCGATTCCGTCCCAGGACGGAATGCCTCCGCTGCTTCTGCTGCCGCCTTCTGAATATCCTTCACCTCAGTTGACGCCGGCAACGGCAACCGCCAGGTAGAATCAGCAAAGTTAAGACAAGCCGACCGGCCCCGCAGCGCTATAGCTGCCACGTCGTTGGCCCTTGCAGCCATATCCGCGGTGGGAAACGTACCCAGCCAAATTCTCGTCTTCTTATTGGGCTCCCGCACTTCACACACCCACTTGCCGGAGTTCCTCCTACGAATACCGCGGTACACCGGGTGGCGAGTCTCCCGGAACTTCTTCCTCCCGGCGCGTTTCTTCGGGTGACTCGCTGCCAACAATACCTCCTCGTCGGACAAAACCAATGATCGAACTCCGCTGCCGCTGCCACAATCCGAAGCTGGCGAATGAGAGTCTGATGAAGAACCCGTGAATGAAAACATGGCAACAATTGAAAAGTTTCTGTCTTTCAAGTGAGTAAGAAAATTGGCGATCGATCTCAGTACGTAGGTTCACTGTTTGTGTGTTTGTGAGTGAGAGTGTATATGAAAAGGAAGACTTGTTTTAGTTTGTTCTCTCGGGGGTGTTTAAGAGTCATGCAAATACCCATGTATTTATAGATTATGTATGCAGCGTGAAGAAGGAAATAAAGAGCCAACACGGAAACAGCTAGCTTAAGGAAAGGGAAGGTGGGGCTTGAAGTTGGGCGAGCCAGGTGCTCGTCACCGTCTCTCTGGCTGACACGTGTTGGGGTTTGTCTTCCCATAAGAGGATATTCTAAAAGGAAGAAAATTAGGATTTTTTAAAATATCGTTGTGATGGAAAGCGGAAGGTGAAGAGATGGTGATGAGTCAAAGGGTTGAGTCTGAGTGAGTGTGGCGCCAGAAGAAAGATATCGGGCAAATCATTGTGAGAACCTAGGGACCATAAAAAGCTATAAAAAAGTCCCACCCCAAATTTTTCCCAATAAAAAAGGTCTCTTTTTTTTTTTTGTCAAAG
Source organism: Acacia pycnantha (assembly GCA_025563575.1). Classification (NCBI taxonomy): domain Eukaryota; kingdom Viridiplantae; phylum Streptophyta; class Magnoliopsida; order Fabales; family Fabaceae; genus Acacia; species Acacia pycnantha. Next base: position 1,651,146 of record JAMWYP010000048.1, on the reverse strand, counting down.
AATAATAATAAAAAAAGGTCCTTAGGTAGTGCATTGTAACTAATTGGGCATGTGAAGTTACCAATTGTCTTTACCAACTTTCATAAGTGCATATGCCAATTTCAGAAAATTAATTAATTTGAGATACTGGGTGCAAAAAACATATCAGAAAGTAGCATATAATTTAAATCTAAATAAATACAATATATAAAAAAATAAAATAAAAATTTTAAAAAATATGCTTATACCTCTAATTAGAGGTATAAGCACCTAAGAAGCATGTAATTCTAATCATGTAATGTGGACTCCTAATGCAACTAGATTTTCTTACATATATTTGATATATAAGATATTCACTTGTAAAAGTAGGCTCATGTAGTTGTGAAAATAGACATAAGAAGTTGTCAAAATTTGCATATGCATTTGTGAAAGTCAGGACATTAACTTGTGAAACTTCATAACTTCTTCAGCTAGGAAAATCTAGTTGTCAAATGAGACTTATGCAGTAGTGAAAATAGGCATAAGAAGTTGTCAAAACTTGCAAATAAACTTGTGAAAGTTGTGACTAGGGGTGAGCATGAAGCCCAGGGGCCCGCTAGGCTGCCCGAGCCCGGCAAAAAATCGCCCTGCCTAGCCCAGATAAAAGAAGCTTGGAAAAAATTGGGCAGAATTGGGTTGGGCATTTTGCGGGCATGTATGCTGCCTTGCCTGGTAAGTACATATATTATTATATTTGATATAAATATTTTTTATATAATAGTTAATATACTTATATTATATTATAAATTTATAATACTCTAATGTATTCATTGAGTATTTGACCATTAGTCCATTATATTACTAATAATGCCTTGTATCTAATGGACTATGGATGTTATTTAATTCTTCACGTATATGTATTTGACTGTTAAGACATATGGTAGTCTTTTTAATTTCAAGACTCAAGTTGTAGACTTATTTTGAAATATTCTAAAGTGTTTAATTATGGATTACATTTGAAGTTTACAATATTGTTTATTAGGTATGATTGAAACTGTTTTTTTCCACATAGGGTGTGGCAAGGTATCACCATTTAGGCAAGGAAGCCCGCCTTGCCCATTATTGCCTAGCCTAAAAATGTTAAGGCTTTTATCGGGTAGGGTCAGTGCTGGGGTGCATTTCTTGCCCAATGATCCTTAGGGCAGGGCATTGGGTAGGGGTCTCGCCTTGTCCAACCCTGCCCATGCTCACCCCTATTTTTGACTTGAACTTGTGAAATTTAATAACTTCTTTAGGTAGAAAAATTTAGTTGTCAAAGGAGGTTCATGCAGTTGTGAAAATAGGCATAAGAAGTTGTCAAATTTCGCATATGCACTTGTGAAAGTTGAGACATTAATTTGTGAAATTTCATAACTTCTCTAGGTAGAAAAATTTAGTTGTTAAACTAGGCTCACGCAGTTGTGAAAATAAGCATAAAAAGTTGTCAAAATTTGCATATGCACTTGTGAAAGTTGTGATATGAACTTGTGAAATTTCATAACTTCTCTAGGTAGGAAAATTCAGTTGTCAAAGTAGGCTCATGCAGTTGTGAAAATAAGCATAAGAAGTTGTCAAAATTCGCTATGCACTGTATGCTCATGCAATGGTGAAAATAGGCATAAAAGAAGTTGTTAAAATTTGCATATACACTTACAAAAGTTGGGATATGAATTTGTGAAATTTCATAACTTCTCTTGGTAGGAAATTCTAGGTTTCAATGTAGGCTCAAGATGTTATGAAAATAGGCATACGAAGTATTTAAACTTCGCATATGCACTTGTAAAAGTTAGGATATAAACTTGTGAAATTTCATAACTTCTCGAGGTAGGAAAATCCAGTTGTCAAAGTAGGCTCATGCAGTTTTGAAAATAGGCATAAAAGTTGTCATCAAAATTCATATATGCAATTGTGAAAGTTCAGACATGAACTTGTGAAATTTCATAACTTCTCCAGATAGAAAAATCTAGTTGTCAAAGTAGACTCGTGCAGTGGTGAAAACATGCATAAAAGTTGTTGTCATAATTCGCATATGCACTTCTAAAATTTGAGATATTAACTCGTGAAATTTCATAATTTCTCCAAGTAGGAAAATCCAGGTTTCAAAGTAGACAAGTGTAGCTTACACTTTAGTGGATCTTTGTACCTTTTTGTTCCTCATCTCAAGTATCATGGAATTTTGACCAAGTTGATGGAGGACTTGTTATTTGCTTGCATGTGTATTTCTTTTTGAAAACATGTTATTGAATTCCTTCTGTCCACACATAGAGGGAGAGATAGATTTCCTTCAATACTGAACATTGGATGTGAAAAGATAGTTTACTTTTTTAAAAATTGATGCTTTATCTTTAAATTGTGAAACAAATTTGGCCATAATTTCTCTTTTGGACAGGGTGGTTGGGAGGCTGCGGGGGGCCGTTCTTTCAAATAGAACTGTAGAATATATTTCTGTCAAACATTAAAAAACATCAAAATTAGCTTGGTATAGATGTTTGGTCTAATCATGCTTAGTTGATTTTGAATTTAATGCTTGTTTTGTTAGGCGGCCTGCTTTCGTGCTCTGCCGAACGTAACACTGGTGGTTGGAGAGATTATTAACAGCCATCAACTGGAGATTGTAACTCTAGCAAATCTATCATCTTTGACAGTAAGTTCGATAATCTGCTTGAAATGGCTTTCTTGCGTTGTCACATGTATTCCTTTTATTTTCTTCGGTATATTGTCATTTCTTGTATGCCACTAAAGAATGAACCAAATATGCTTGGTGATTTTGACTTGAGTTTTCTTATTTGGTTAATGATTAATTATAAAATAGGATATTCATTTTGCATTTAAAAGGTGCATCATTTATGTTTAGATTTTATTTGTTGTGACACTAGAGTTATGACTTGTTTCCGTTGGACTTCATCATTTATCAGAATAAAGTTTTTTCACCTGTAATGCTTTATGGTCCCCATGTGATAAATGAAAACGATGCTATTCCTTCTGGGTATGCTGTGTCAGTTGTGAATGACCTATCTGTTTATATAGAGCTTCAAGGATCCATTTCTGCTGAAGCAGAGCTAGGAAAGATCAAGAAGAACATAGACGAGTTCAAGAAGTGAGTTATCCAACATTGATTTTGTGAACAATACCTAAATAAATAAACAGTACCAGTTCTTCGTTGTGGATTCTGAGAAATTCGGGTTTTACCACGATAGTTGTAGGTGAAAGGAGAGGTTGGAGAATACTATAAATGCTTCAGGTTACAGAGAGAAGGTTCCATCCCATATTCAACAAGACAATGATGCCAATCTTGCTTCCCTTCTGCAGGAGCTCCTTTCTATTGAGGAAGCTGCCAGCAATGTTGAATCATAAGCACGACAATAACTTGGTCCTTTTTAGTTTTTAATTCTGGAAGAATCATCCACAAAGGCTTCACAAGCAAGTGTCAAAGTCACTTTATATTTGGTAATTTTGCATTTCAAATTTTGATATTCTTTTGGTTGTTGTGAGATAAGAATATTCACAGCTCATTTGTGGAATTAAGTGTTTGCCTATTTTGCAGCCTTGCTCCTCAACTCCCAAAACAAAAAGCGATAATAGGAGATGAGGATAATATCTATATGGCCAGCTGGGGTTCCAGAACTGGGAACTAGGACCTGGCCAGCTGGGGTTCCAGTTGATCTTCTAAAATTTGTTAGTATCTATATGTGTTTATTATATGATATTTTATTTTGATCCATAATTTGGCCCCAACTAATTTTTTATCTTCTCTATAAGGACAATGTTTAGTTTATTATTCATTGGGCTGTGAGAGGAAAGTAAAATTCTTGTTTGAGATACCTACTGTTCTGGTGTAGAACACAGATGTCCAGCCGGATGGGCTGGTGCTTTGATATTGGATCAAAGGTCTCTTCCTGAATGCCTATGAGGGAAGCACTCAGTAGGAGATGGGATCACTGTACACAACCAGGCTCTTCGCCAAGGGGGTGGGGTGTGTGCACAGTGTGACTGTATGTAAATAGTTCAGGGTTAGAACGTGTGTACCTTAAGGTTTGACCTCAGTATTTATAGAGTGTACCTTAGGTAGGATATTTTGGGCCTGGCGTAATCTCCGGCCTAAGGATCCGAACTACTTAACCATATTTGGAGATATTCCTAGATAATTGGGAGAGTTAGGATCCTCCTTGCTAATAGATAGGATCGGTTATACCACATCTATTTGTTGTTGGGCTTCACCGCTATTGGGCCTAATATAGGTCTGTAACAGTTGCCCGCAGCCCGAAAGTTCAAGCCCGGGGTGTATTATGTCTTGGATGGGTCATCCGAGGTAGATTGAGGAGTCCTTGGCGCCCTGGCAATTATACCGTGGTCCGCCGGGTTAGGTCTCACGGGCATCGGCCTCGGCCCTCCATCTTCCCGGGGTACGCGGTGATGCCGAGGGAGTCAAGGCGCCGGGGTGGAAACCCGCGGCTTGAGGATCCGGGGTGGTTGTCGTGGGCCTCGCGTGATTCTGGGGGAGTATCCCCTCTGGGTTTGCCATGATTGCCTCCTGACATCTGGCTTTTTCGGATTGGGGATGGGTTTCAACCCTCATGCCTAGCCGCCCCCGGTTTTCGTGCGCATTTAATGCGCCAGAGGCATGTCGTACATCACCTCTACTTTTGGGGTGAAAAGTCCCTTGTGCCCCTGACGGTTGAGTGGTTTTTTGAACTTCCCTCTTCTTTCCTTTATGTTATGCGCGGTTGGGACTCTTCGTTTCACTTCCACAAACTTTGCTCTTCACAAACTTTACTTTCTTTGCCAACTCAGACTGCGAAGCATTTTCTCTGTGTTTCTGAAGACATCTCCCCTCCTACGCCCAGAAAACTGTTTGTTAGTTCCTGCTCCTCCCTTTGCATCCTTCCAATCTTCGCATTTACAGGTATACTTTCTACCCTTTACAAGCTTTCATTTGAACACTGTGTGTATTTCTGCGTTTTGGCTTTCTCTCTTCTTCTCCTTCTTTGTTAGTGTTTGGGGATTTCTGGGTTTTCTGGGGTGAGTTGGTGCTTCTGGGTAACTATTGGGTACGTTTGCACATAGCATTCCTGTAACCGTAAGTTCTGGCTTGGGGGAGCATTTTTTTTCTTGGCTCTCCTCCTTCTGGTCCCTCCTCTTTTCTTATCCACCCTTTGATGATTGTATAGGTCTGAGTCTCCAGCCTTGATGGATAGGGGAAAACGTCCATCGTCTTCAAACCAGCCTCTAGACCCAACTGAGGAGGGGGCCCTGAGAGAGCGTTTTCCGCGTCTTAGTTTCTAGCTGTTAGGCACTCCACTGACCGAGGAGGATAAACTAGCCGCTGTTCTCCGGGGTGGGTCCGGTAGTAGGAGTGCTGGGGGATCTCAGCCGCCCGTTCATAGGTCAAGCGAGCCAGAGTCCGACCTTGTTAGGCCTGGTCTAGCGAGTAGGGTGAGGCCGAGACCATTTCGGCCGAGCCCATCAATTTTTACGAAGCACCTCGCCAAACATGGTCGGAATCCCTTCCAGATGGGTACCTCTGTCCCTGCTGGGAGTGCATTTCCCAGAGCTCCTCGTACATTGCGAGTGGGCAAGTTTCTATGGCGAACATTGTTTTAGGCTCGTGCTGCCACAGATCATCGTCTGAGCCTATCTCAGCTACTGGGAGTCCACATTTGCCGGGGGCCATTCGTCTTCCTTCTTCAAACAATAGTTTATCTCAGTCAGGTATCATTCTTAGCTCTGACTATAGCTTTTTCTTTGTTTTTGTTATAGGTAAATGGAGTCCTCGTCTTCTCCCCGCCCTTCTATGTCCGACGCGGAAGCAGATTCCGACAGTCCTTCCCCGACTCTTAGGGCTAAATATCCATGGGTAACGCATGAAGTGCTGACGACGCGTTCCCTGATGACTGAAGCGGACGTGGATCGGCTAGGGGCTTCACACTTGCCCGAATGTTTGCTGAGTCCTCCTGATGAGGACGAGCCGATCTGCTCTACTCGGGAGACCGGGTATACGAACTTCTTTTTCTTCTACAGGGAATACCTATCCCGGCTCGGTATTCGCTTCCCGTTTACCGAGTTTCAAATATCCGCCCTCAATCATCTTCATTTAGCCCCTTCTCAGCTTCACCCTAATGGGTGGGCTTACCTTGCGGCGTTCGAGCATCTGTGTGGCTCGTTTGACCTCGTCATTCCTTGCACCACCTCCCTTTTCTTCTATTTCTTTTGTCCCTTCACCCCCCGCTCGGGTAGGGAGCTGGCTAACTTGAAGGGGTTGACTTCTCTCAGGAGTGACCCTGACAAGAAAATCTTCATCGCCTTCTCTGATTCTTTCAAACATTTCAAAACGTCCTTTCTCAAGGTGGTCGCCAACTTTGGTGAGCAGCCTTGGTTTCTGAAAGGCCCTGAGGGCCCTGACGTGGAGTGGCGGTTTCCACTGTACTAGTCCACCGATCATCACAGCCTCGGCTCCTCGTCCTATCAAGTCAATGCTACCGATCTTCTGGTTGAGGAGGAAGTTGCGGTAGCTAAGATAGCCTCCTACGTCGCGGAAAATGGAGTAAAGAGTGCGGCCTTCTACATTAAGCAGGCTGGCGCTGGGTCGGGCTCGGCATCTAATACGACCCCTTTCATTTAGTTTGGCGTTTTCTCATATGCCATTTTCTTTATTTTTTATGTGAATTCTGACATTCTTGTCATTTTTTTGCAGATCCACGTCGTATGGAGGAGTTGTCGGGTTACCCAACGTACGTGAGGCCGACGGCCGGGGCACCAACGAATAAGGCACCTTGAAAGCGGGCCGTTGCCGAGCCCCAGAAAAAGAAGGCCACTGAAGCTGCAGCCGTGGCCTCTAAGGCGAATTTGGCTAAAAAGGCCAAGGTTGGGGAAAAACAAGTGGCCCCTCCATCCCAATCCACCGGCCTAACTTCTCCAAAGGCCGACAAAGGAAAAGAGGTCCTGACATCTGTCTTGCCACGTCCTCCGTCTCCAACCAAGGTTTCGACTGCTACTCCTCCAGTCGGTGAAATTATCGGGGGTCTGGCCTGGGAGAAGGGCATTACGGAGGAGCTAAGTCTTGCCTTCCTCCCGCCTCGTCAATTCATGAGTTCTTTGCCGCTCTCGAACGTGGATGAACGCAAGGTTCACAAGGTGGTGGATTACCTCTGCAAGGCGGACGGAGTGTCCCACGCCTTTCTTCACCTTAGGGGCAAATATGTCGGGGCCGTAGGTGAAGTCTGTCGCTTGAAACTAGATCTGGAAATGGCCGAAGAGAAGGCCAGAGGCTTACGGAGGAGAAGCAGTAAGCGGAGGAGGCTATGGGACGGTCCGAGGAGGTGGCGCGCCGCGCTGAAGAGGAAAAATGCCGTGCCGAGGAGGAGCTCAATTGCTCCGAGCTTTTGCTCACCAAGGCCACCTTGGATCAGAGTAACTCCGATCTGGCCGACATGCGGTCGATTAATTCTCTCAGCATGGAAGCTGTGAAGACCTTGACACAGCAGCGCTGTGATCTGGTCTAGGAGCTTGAGGTGACTCGGGGTGCCCTTGAAGAGCAAAGGACTGCCCATCTTAGAGCGGTGGAAGCGGTGAAGGCGACCGCGACAGACTGCTTCAAAATGACCCTAGCTCAAATCCGACACCTCAACCCAGGGGTGGAGCTGAACCTGGCCGGCTATGACTACCGATCTTTCATCAAGGGTGACGTTCTGGTTCCGTCGCCCCCGTCTCCGGAGGACGAGTCAGTGTTCCTTGAGGGTCAAGGAGGCGAGGTTGCCGAAGAGGTTTCGTCCGTGGTCCCTCCTGAGGGGGATGGGGCGCCTGAGAAGGAAGCGGCCCCTCCAAGCTAAGCACTGTTTCACACTTTTATTTTTGTTCCGGTGTCTGATACCGTCTTTTCTTGTGATAGTTTGTACTTGACTTTTGTAAGTTCGCTTCATATTAATGAAAATTTACTTAAGTATTTCGTCGTGTACTTCTTTAACCTTACACGTAAATTGCACGTCGGTATGGTCTTGACCGGGCCAGGGTTTTAAATAATTAGAGTCCGCTAGTACTCTTCTGGTGTAAGAGACCAGGTGTATGGGTAGGGCTTTTAAATTAACCACGCTACGATGTTCTGGAGTCGTTTTCCAGTGTCTTAACCATAATAAGGGCAAACTGTCACATGCTCAGCTGTGGTCGTAGAGACACACATTTAAACATTTCGACCTGATCAGGGTCAGTTATGACTATTCGCCTTCTTATCTAGATGTTATATTTGATGCATCAAAATAATTGCAAGGGCTGATGACAGCGGCCTTTCATAGTTTCAAAGTACCCGGGCTTGTTGGCCACGGTGTCGGATTGGTACCCATGGACAGAGTTATGACTGGATCGGGGGACCCTAATCTTAGTTCGATTCCTTATAGGTAGTTAGTATATCATCAAGTACTCTTGAGATTGAACTCCGATTAAAGAATCGTTCATTAATTCAAGAAATGATTCGCTCTAAAGAGCTAACAACTTAAGACGAAAACTTGCACAAATGAATAAATAAAACCAAAACTAAAATGGAAATAATTAAAGCAAAAACTGACTCGGACATGATGTGTCCGTCGTGGGAGGCTTTTCGTGACTAAGTCTAGCTGTAGTAAGCCTTCAGCTTGTCGGCGTTCCATGTCCTTTTGATTGGCTTCCTTGTTAGGGTTTTGAGAACGTAAGCTCCTCGGTCAAGCTTTTCCTTGACCCGGTACGGGCTGTCCCAATTTGCAGCCTAACTTTCCATCCCTGGCGTTTTTGTTGTCGACGTCGGCTCTTCTGAGCACTAGGTCGCCCTTGTCGAAAGACTGGGGTCTCACCTTTCGGTTATACTTAGCTGCGATGAGTTGTTTGGCCGCCATATCCCGACAGTGTGCCGTGACCCTTAGCTCGTCCACCAAATCTAACTTGGTGGCCAGTGCATTGCTGTTTGCCTCTTCCCCTTCCTAAAGGGTTCTCAACCTTCGCCACGATGGTTGGCCTATCTCGACGGGAATCATGGCCTCGCATCCATAGGTCATCCGGAAGGGGGTTTCTTGAGTAGCCGATTGAATGGTGGTTCGGTAGCCCCATAGGACATTATAAAGCTGTTCGATCCAACTGGAATCGACGTCCTCCATCTTTTTTCTTATGCCGTCTAAGATTACCTTATTTGCCGCCTCGGCTTGGCCATTCGACTGAGGATGTTCGACAGAGGCGAAGTGGTGTGTGATGTCGAGATCGACCATCATGCCCTGGAAGTTCCTGTCAGTGAATTGGGTACTGTTGTCGGTCACGACCTCGACCAAGACTCCGAAGCGAGAAAAGATGTTTTGTTGGACAAAGCGCCGCACCCTGGCCGAGGTGATTGTGGTTAGGGGCTCGACTTCGATCCACTTCGTAAAGTAATCCACCGCCATTATTAACCATCGTAGTTGCCCGGGGTCGGCTTTAAATGGCCCCAGCAGGTCCATCCCCCACTTGTAGAATGGCCATGGGGCCGAGATGTATTCCATGTCCGACGGAGGGGACCAGATGATTCTGGCATGCTTTTGGAAGCTATCACACGTTTTGACGAACTCCTTGGAATCCGCCTCAATGGTCGGCCAATAGTATCCGACCTGTAACGCCTTTCTTGCCAATGCCTTTGCCCCCATATGCTGCCCGTTAATTCCTCCATGGATTTCTGCAAGAACGTATTTTCTCCCGCTCGTGTTCAAACATCTTAGCATTGGGGTATGTAGGCCTTTTCGGTAGAGGTGATCTCCCACCATTGTGTAAACCGCGGCCTCCCGAATGAGTTTCTTGGCCTCGATAGTCACGAGGGGGAGAATTCCTCACTCGAGGTAATCTTCGAGTGGCTTCCTCCAGTCGGTGGAAGTGGATATGGTCATCACACAGGTCGGTTCTTCTAGATTTTTTTTGGACCACGGTCCTGGGTTGGCCGTGCCTTTAGTGCTGGCCAGCTTGGAGAGGATGCCGGCCCTGACGTTTTCTCCTCTAGGGATGTGCGTGACCGTCACTTCCTCAAAGTCCGATAATACCACCTTTACCCTATTTAGGTATTTTTCCATCAGAGGGCCCTTAGCTTGGTACGTCCCGTCTACCTGGGTGGCGGTGAGCTGGGAGTCGGTGAAAACCGTAACTCTCTGGGCTCCCAGTTCCTTGGTCTGTTGGAGCCCGACCAGGAGTGCCTCGTACTCGGCCTGATTGTTGACGTTGGAAAGTTTAGCTGTAGGGAATACTCAATTACGATTCCTTCAGGGCTTTCTACGATTATTCCGGCCCTACTTTCCTTGGAATTCGAGGAACCGTCCACGTACACTTTCCAGAGGTCGAGGTCGCCAACACCTTTCTTAGTTGGGGTCAGTTTCCGTAAGAAGTCCGCCAGCGCTTGTGACTTGATGGCGTGTCGTGCTTCGTATGTGATGTCGAACTCGGATAATTCTATGGCCCAACTGATCATCCTGCCGGCCAGATCGGGCTTGTGCAGCACCTTCCGGATCGGTTGGCTGGTCCGAACCACGATTTTATGTGCTTGGAAATATGGGCGAAGTCTCCTTCCCATTGTGAGTATGGCGAAAGCCAATTTTTCCAGCTTCTGGTACCTTAGCTCCGAACTCTGCAGGCTTTGCTTACAAAGTATATCGTTCTTGATCGTTCTCGATTTCTCGGACTAATACCTAGCTCGCTGCCTCTCCCCGACAGATAGGTAGAGGAGCAGAGTCTCACCGGGCTGTGGTTTCGATAGAACCGGCGGGGTTGCCAAGCATTGTTTGATTTTTTCGAATGCGGCGTCACACTCCGGGTTCCAGTCCCCTGTTGTCTCTTTTTTCAATAATTTGAAAAAGGGAAGGGCGTTCTCTGCCGATCTCGGCAAGAACCTGGTTAATGCCGCCAGTCTTCTCGTTAGCTGTTGGACTTCTTTCTTGTTCCTAGGCGCTTGTATGTCTAGTACGGCCTTACATTTATCCGAGTTGGCCTCAATTCCTCGGTTGGTTAACAGGAACTCGAGGAACTTTCCAGCTGGGACCCCGAAAGCACATTTAGCCGGATTCAGTACTTCCTCAGTTTGTTGAAGGTTTGTTCTAGATCTCGGATGTGGTTGTGGGGGTCGTATGACTTGACGATCATTTCGTCGATGTAGACCTCGATGTTCTGGCTGAGCTGGTCCTCGAACACCTTGTTCATCATCCTCTGATACGTTGCCCCGGCGTTCTTCAAACCAAAAGGCATGACGTTATAACAATAATTTCCTTTTTCGGTGATGAAGGCTGTGGCCTCTTGATCGTCGGGGTGCATGTCAATTTGGTTGTACCCCGAGTAGGCATCCATGAAAGACAGCAACTAGAATCCGTATGAGTTATCCACAAGTTGGTCAATGTTGGGCATCAGACAGGCGTCCTTTGGGCATGCCTTATTCAAATTGGTGTAGTCCGTGCAGACTCTCCACTTTCCGTTTGGTTTCAGGACCATTACCACGTTGGATAGCCATGTGGTGTATTGTATTTCTCGGATGAAACCTGCCTCCAACAATTCGTCCATGCGTTTTTCAAGGGCCAGTTGCCTATCTGGTCCTCTTTTTCTATTCTTCTAGGCCACTGGTGCCGACTCTGGCCGAATGGCCAATCTGTGACAACAAAACTCTGGGTCGATCCCAGGTATTTCGGCCGGGCTCCAAGCAAAAACGTCTCTGTTTATTGCTAAGAATTCCTCCAACCTTATTCTCAAGCCCGGGTTCAAGGTTCTGCCTATCTTGGTAATTTGATCTGGCCCGTTTCCGACGATGAGATCTTCCAACTCTCCTTCTGGCTCTGGACGGGGGACCTCGGGCTCGTCTCGCAAGTCCAATTCCACCATATTAACTGGATGGCTGGCCTTTCCCCCTCCTCGGTCCTTCGACTTGGGCTGGATATCTCGAGGCTGGGAAGGAGATGGGACTGCGTTTTTGCCTTCCCTGATCGTCTCAAAGTAGCATTGTCAGGACTCCTTCTGATCGTCCTTGATGGTGAGGACTTGGTTGGCGTTACTCACCATTTTCAGCTTCTGGTGTTTGGTCGACACCAGCATATCCCATTTGTGGATAGTTGGCCTGCCCAGTATTACATTATAAGGGGAAGGGAACTCGGCCACAATAAACCTTACCCGGTCCGTCTTAAAACCTTCCTTCGTGCCCAGAGTCAGCCTGAGGTCGATGTACCCCTTGGGAGGGGAGAGCTCTCCATTAAACCCGACAAGGGTTGTTTTGCAAGGTTTTAGGTCTTCTTTATCGAGGTTCATTCTTTTGAAGGCGTCCCAGATAATAATATCAGCCGAGCTTCCGGCGTCTATGAAGATTCTTTTGACCCGGAAATTGACTAGGGTTTCCGTGATTACCAAGCCGTCTTGATGGCCGGGTACCACGTCCTTCTATCCTCCTTTGTGAAAAAGAGTTGAGGTCGTTCCCCCTTGTCCGCCGTTTCCGGGTCTTCTTTGAATTTATGACGGTCCCTTACTGAGAGAAACTCCTTCAGGTATTTCCTTCGCTGGCTAGCCGTGTCTCCGCCTCCGCCAAAAGCTCCGCTGATCACATTACAATCGAACTCGGCCTCGGGAAAGTCATCCTCTTCGGACGCCGGCCTCTGTCGCTTTTCATCTCTCTTGCTTTCAGGGGCCGGACTGTCCTGTAGGTCGCCTTGTTTGCGCTTATCTCTCTTTCGCCCTTGGGTTTTGATCACATATTGACGCAACTTCCCCTCTCTGACGAATTTCTCAATGGCATCACGGAGTTCATAGCATTGGTTCGTGGTGTGCCTCGGACTGTCGTGAAAAGCGCAGAAACGGGTGTGGTCCGTACTTGCTCGTTTTCTGAGAGGCCGGGGTCTCTCAATCTTCTGCATCTCGGTTGATGCTACCTCCCTCCATAGCTAGGAGTGGGGGACATTTAAAGGGGTATATTTGTCATACTTCCCTTCACCTCGGGTTTTGCACCTGGGGACTTGTTGTCCGAGCTTCTTCCTCGGCGATGTGGCTTTCGGCCTGACCGATTCTTGTCTCTTGGCGACGTCCTCCTATCCGGGTCTTTCCGAGGAGCATTTTCTAGGCGCATTTGCTCCATTTCCAGATATTTCTTCGATCGCGTTATGAAATCGTTCAGGGTCTTGGCCGGGTACATGGACCTTTTCATTTAGCCCGCGCACTTGTAAGGCCGCGTCCCTGAATTGATCCAGATAACTTTGAAGCGTCTCCCCATGCCGTTGCTTGATTCTGTCCAGAATGTATTGGGACTTCGGTTGTTGTTTGCTGGTAGCAAAATGCAACTCGAACGCCTCCGCCAACTGATCGAAAGTGTGTATGGACCGTACGGGCAAGGTATGGAGCCATTTTAAGGCGGCTCCTTTAAGAGTGGTAGCAAATATTCGGGTGATGACGGGCTCTCTGAGTCTTCTTACGCACATAGTAACCTCAAAGTCCTCGACATGGGTAGTCGGGTCTTGGGTTCCGTCGTATTTAGTGAGGTCGGCCAAGTCGAAATCTTCCGGGTAAGGCGCGTTGAAAACGTCATCTGAGAAAGGACTGTCATTCCCCTCCCCGACGTACCTTCTTCGTGGAACCCCTGTTGGTGGACGTCATGGAGGTCTACCTCCTCGGTTCTCATCCTCTCGGTCCAGCTTTCTGCCTGCGTACCCAGGGTCACGACCTTGGCCGTTTTCCGACCTGGTCTTACCCTGCCCGTCGTAGGAAGTTTCTCCATCTCGGACCCTTTCTCGGTTCCGGTCATCCCGGGCCCTTTTGGAAGAGGCTGATTCTCTTGACGCGGACTCCCTCATGACGGATTCCTTGGTCGCGGGCTCCTTTGTCGCGGACTCTCTCGACGCGGAATCCCTCCGCCTTAGTCGTTCCTCGAGTCGCTGCATATGCAGGGAGGTTTGGTGTTCCGTGGTCTCTATGCGTGTCAGCAGTGAACCCAAAGTGACCTGCAGGCGTCGGATCTCAGGGTGGCCGATTGTGAAAGCTTCCGGGATGACGTCCTGGTGTGCTTAATGGACGTCTATTTGTTTAGGGTTTCGTGCTGCCGAGGACTCTGTATCTGACGGGTCGTCGCCTAGATGCCCATTATTAAGAGCGGAATTGACTGGTTCGTCTTGCCGTGGCGGTGAGGGTTGGTCTTCCCCAGCGTGCCCATTATCGTGGACGGGGACGATCGATTCCTTTGCATGTTGTTGCGGCTGCGACGTGTAACATCCCATGTTTGAAATGCGGAATTTTTTTTTTTTTTTCAAACAAACAATCAGAGTAGAGCAATAGAGCGAAAGAGTAATTGGATTCTTAGCCAAAACATCAACCATTGTGTAATATCGTAATGATTACAAGAATCCTAAGGTTTAGAAAGGAAATAACAGAAAGAAACAAAAGCGATAAGATAGATAAATCTTCGCTGCACGCCTACTTGCCACGATAAACACTCGTGTCCTCAGCGCTAGGAAAACAAAACGGTGTTATCAAAACTATAACCCGTATAACTGTCTGTATAACGGTCTACGAACATATCATTGACATATATGCATTTAAGAAGCACAAGATTAGTGTTACAGTACGCGTCCGTACCTTCGTTTGCGACGTTAGGTACCACCGGCGGATCCTATGAGAATAATGTCACTTCCATTAGTAATTTGACATTATAATCGCATTTTAGGTAAAAATTACCATTTTGCCCCTATACCCCTACTTGGCGGAATTTCGCCAGCTCGCTACATAGGCTATTTTCTTCCCAAAATTTCGCCAGAACTTCGACGCATTTCTGATTCTTGAAAATAAAGACTAAAATAGCCCTCCCATATGATACCCAAATCATAAAAATAAAGACTACCCTAGCCTTACTAACTATTGAACTAAAGACTAAAAACAAAAGACCGAAAGACTTACCCGTTGAAGACTTCGGCGAACTTCCCTGAGCTTCTCTCTCTACTTTCTCTCCCTAGGATTTCGGCCAAAGGAAGAGGATTTTGGTGTGAAGAAAATGTGAAGAGCTCTTGGCTATTTATAGAGGATTTTAGGGACATGGTTGGCATTTTTCAAAAGGATACAAATGGAATAATCAAAGTTGTTTCTACCCTTTGGTCCAACTTTTCACCAAACTTTTTGCCCTTCATTTTCACCCCTTGGCCGACATCCATGGGTGATGTGGCAGCCCTTGGTTGGTCCAAAATGGTGACTAGGCTTGCTTTATGCCCTAGTCTAACCGTTTTCCCCGATCGGTACCCCGATTCGCGTGATTTCGAAAAATCTCAAAATTCTGGATTTACAACTTCGCAAACATGTTCTCACTTAGTGGAAATGTCCAAGTCAACCTTTATTTTGATTCCATATAGGCCTTCAACACCCAGCTTGAAGTTTCCTCAAAACGTGTCCGATCGCGTCCGGTTTGAGAATGCATTTCGAGAATGCCAACTTCTTCAGAAAAATTCACTGATTCCAAATATGTCAAAATAAATTCAAACCCATTCCTAAATGTTGAGTTAGAATTTATTTTCCTCTTTTCCAAAATTATGCCTATATGCATTTTTCCCTATTTTGTTTTATTAGGAAAATGCACAAACTACCTTTAATTAACTTCCGAAGATGTCACTTAAAGGTAAAAACTCACTGATCAATATTTTACCTTGACCTTGGGATTCCTATTCCTAGATCTCTAGATAGGATCCGTTTCCTAATTTAAATATTACTATTCATAATTTTTGCTTTAATTAAATTATATTATTATTATATGTGCAAGTTGCCAAGTTGTTCTTCTTTCATTTTTCATTTTTTTTTTCTTTTATTTTGCCTTGAATTTTCGGCTGGCCCTTTTTATTTTTTAAATAAATATTTATTTTTTTAATTTATTTAATTATTTAATGATTTATTTATTTACTTTTTCCAAAAATTTCACAAAATTACCTAATTGGTCCATTCTTGTATTTAGGCCTAAAAATACCTAAACTCAACTATTTTTCATAAAATTTCCAATTAATTAGTAAATACATTTTTACTAATTTTAAAACAAAAACCACCAATTTTAGGGTTTCATATAATTATTTGTGAATTTCCTTCACTTATGCTTAAGTAATTAGCCCAATATTACTTAATTACTTAATTATCATAACTTGATAATTTTCTTAATTACAATGTCTCATTATCTTCATACTCTTGTATTCACATTAGTATTTTCATACCTCTAACATTATTCCATAATTACAAGGGTATTTTGGTCTTTTACTACTTTTTGAACATTCTTATACAATTTTCCCAAGTCCATATTTTATTAAATTACCATAATTATGGATAATATACTCTCCTAATTCACTTGGTCATTTTACTGCCTTTTAGTATTTTTCCCATAATTTCCTAAGTTGATTACCCTTTCCAGGGGCATTTTGGTCATTTTGGCTCTTTGGCCCTTAAATTCCCTAATTTCTTGTAGAAATTCTAGCGACGACTGGTTAGGCAGAGGTCCAGTCTCCGGCTGCCTGTGGCTAGTACTTCTTGTATTAACCCTCATTGGTCACGGGGATCGAAATTTACGGTCCCCACGGACGGCGCCATTGTTCTGGTGTAGAACACAGATGTCCAGCCGGATGGGCTGGTGCTTTGATATTGGATCAAAGGTCTCTTCCTGAATGCCTATGAGGGAAGCACTCAGTAGGAGATGGGATCATCAGACACAACCGGGCTCTTCGCCAAGGGTGGGGTATGTGCACAGTGTGACTGTATGTAAATAGTTCAGGGTTAGAACGTGTGTACCTTAAGGTTTGACCTCAGTATTTATAGAGTGTACCTTAGGTAGGATATTATGGGTCTGACGTAATCTCCGGCCTAAGGATCCGAACTACTTAACCATACCTGGAGATATTCCTAGATAATTGGGAGAGTTAGGATCCTCCTTGCTAATAGATAGGATCGGTTATACCACATCTATTTGTTATTGAGCTTCACCGCTATTGGGCTTAATATAGATCCGTAACACCTACTGAAAATGTTAGTATCATCTTATATCTTGTTTTGATTTATAATTGTTGGTTATTATTTATTTGTATTTTTAATATTATGTGATATCATTTAGTAAATAGTTCAATATATTTATTTTTTGGCTTGGGCTAACAAAAATTTCTGGTTCTGCCATTAATACTAACTACATGTAATGTTGAAGCATTTATACTTGCCATCTTAAAATGGATATGAAGATTGCTCCCTCCGGTCTTTAGTATAAGGTTCATTTTTTAGTTCATTGTTTTTTTTTTTTTATAAATGAATCATATATGGAATGGTGAAGGTATCATGTTAAACGCACCTTTAAAAATGAATTTCATAAGTTCGACCCATGGGATTTTGCACGTTATTTTAAAAGATGTCATGGTGCATTTTTCACTCCTCCTTTTGGAATTGCATATGTCTCGATTGTCACAATAATTTAGACAAAATTAGTATATTAAGAATGAGAATTGTCATGCTAGTAGAGATCATATGTCTATAACAATATTTTGAGGTCACTCATGATGCAAACTAAAATGTACAAATTCAATCTTCCTCCTTAATTCATAGGAAAAATTACTTTGAGGTTATAAATAAGTAATGTAATCCCTAAAATAATTTACATCAAATAAGCAACATACAATGAAAAGTTTCAATCCAAGAAATAGTAACAGATTCGAGCAGCTCATTTGTTATTAAAATTTCTTAGTGATTCCACTCATTCCTTGGAATCACACTGTGATTACCTCTAATTCATATTTGTCGAATGTGATTATTATATACTAATACTAAATACACACATATAAGAACTATGCATTATTCACAACTCTGACCTTTATTTTTGAGTTTCATACAACACTCACAGGCCAAATTCTGGTTTATGTGAAACCATTAGCTTAAAACTTCTCCTTTCTAATTTGGCGTAGGATTGAGCATCCTTCTTACATGATAGAATTTAGAGTACGGACAC
This sequence comes from Acacia pycnantha, assembly GCA_025563575.1. Taxonomy (NCBI): domain Eukaryota; kingdom Viridiplantae; phylum Streptophyta; class Magnoliopsida; order Fabales; family Fabaceae; genus Acacia; species Acacia pycnantha. The sequence continues at coordinate 1,633,214 of JAMWYP010000048.1, read as the reverse complement.
TTCCCAGCCAAAACTTTAGAGGAAAAAAAATATCTAGCAAGCCCCACTTGGCCGCGCTTCTTCTATAACTAGTGGCTAGTGACTGGCAAGTGCCAAAAAGGATAGTACAGTGTACAATCCATCTTTATATCTACGCCACACAAACGCGCCCTCATGGCCTTAAATAGTTATATCATATTAATCAAATGAATAGTTCCATAATGACACCTCAGCATCATCCACTTCCACATCAACACTATCATATTGACTCCCAAAGCTATTATGAGTAGGGGACATCAGCACAGCGTCCGCCATGTTCCTCAGAAACTCCGGCATCCCCGGCACCGCTTCTTCATCAATTAAGAATGTACTTTGCTCCTCCCCGGCTGCTGCTGCCGAGCTGGTAGTCGCCTCCGCATTTTCAAGCCTCAATTCGTCGCTCTCCGGTTCCGTCCCCGGACGGAATGCCTCCGCGGCTTCTGCCGCTGCCTTCTGAATATCCTTCGCCTCAGTCGACGCTGGAAGCGGCAACCGCCAGGTAGAGTCAGCAAAGTTAAGACAAGCTGACCGGCCGCGCAGAGCTATCGCCGCCACGTCGTGGGCCCTTGCAGCCATATCCGCAGTGGGAAACGTACCCAGCCAAATTCTCGTCTTCTTATTGGGCTCCCGCACTTCACACACCCACTTGCCGGAGTTCCTCATCCGAATACCGCGGTACACCGGGTGGCGAGTCTCCTGGAACTTCTTCCTCCCGGCGCGTTTCTTCGGGTGACTCGCTGCCAACAACACCTCCTCGTCGGACAAAACCAATGATGGAACTCCGCTGCAGTTGCCACAAATCGAAGCCGGCGAATGAGGGTCAGATGAAGAACACGTGAATGAAAACATGGCCATCAATTGAAAAGTTTCTGTCTTTCAAGGAAGTAAGAAACTTGGCGATCGATCTCAGTACGTTGGTTCACTGTTTGTGTGTTTGTGAGTGTGAGTATATACGAAAAGGAAGACTTGTTTTAGTTGCTATCTCTGGGGTGTTTGTCATGCAAGTGCCCATGTATTTATAGATTTTGTTTGCTGCGTAAAGAAGGAAATAAAGTGCAAACACGGAAACAGCTAGCCTCAGGAAATGGAAGGTGGGGCTTGAAGTTGGGCTAGCCAGGTGCTCGTCATCGTCTCTCTGGCTGACACGTGCTGGTGTGTGTCTCCCCATAGGAGAGAGGGAGGGAAGGTGAAGCGAATGAGACAAAGGTTTGAGTTTGAGTGTGTAAAGTCACAAGATACGGGGAAAATCATTGGGAGGTCTCAATGACAATAACAAATTACTCCTCCTAGCCCTTTTTTTTTGGTATCCCACTTGTTTCACCGGAACCTTTGTTGGGCCCACGGTCGTGGGCCGAGGACATGGTGATGGGAGAGCAAGTCCCTTACCACTTGCTCTCAAGGTATGTTGGTACTCCTCTTAGTCCTTATTATAAGGTACCAACTAACAATTTTCATAAACAAATAAAAACAGATAAAATCAATAAAGTTGTCATATAATTTAAGTAACTTCCAATATTACCCTTATTAATTGCATTAAATTCTAATATCATATTAATTATTACTCTCAAGTCTCACCCACTACCCTTATTAATTATGGGCATATATAAAAAAAAAGATAATTAATGCTCGAACAAGCAAGTGCCCTATAAAAATGATTAAATACACTTGTTAGTTGATGCCTTATAATAAGAACGAGAGGGAGTATAAAAAAGTCTCTCATACCAAATTCTCTTATAAAAAAGGTCCCTACATTGTATTAATTTGGAATGTGAAGTTATCAAATTGCCCTTTCCAACTATCACATGTGCATATATGAATTTTGGCAAATACTTATAACTATTTTCACCAATGCATAAGCCTAGTAACTAACCCTTTTAATTATTTATATCGGCTAACACTAAATAATGGACACTAACCAACTTTTAAGTTTTTATTACATTTAAATATCAGCACTTTTTAAATAGATAAGTATAGCTTGCACTTTTGTACTTTTTTTTATCCTCATCTCAAATATCATGGAATTTGGACCAAGTTGATGGAGGACTTGTTATTTGCTTACATGTGTATTTCTTTTTGAAAACATGTTATTGAATTCCTTCTGTCCACACACACAAAACAGAGAGAGAGAGATTTCCTTCAATACCGAAAAATTGCATGTGAAAAGACAATCGTTCTCTTTTTAAAAAAATTGCTGCTTTCCCTTTAAATTGTGAAACAAATCTATGGTGGTTTTCAAGAAGGTTGGAGGAGATTGAATTGATTCTCCTTGGCCATAATTTCTCTTCTGGAGAGGGGGCCGTTCTTTCAAATAAAACTGAAGATATTTCTGTCAACACTACTATAAAATCACCTTTAACTTATGCTTTTTTAACCCTTCTATGACCATTTTATGAGGGACCTTTTTATGTAAGTGACTTATAAATTTTTTTAATCTACATTTGTTTTTTTAACATACATTAAAAATGACTTTAAATGTCTGTTTTTACCATTGATAGTCATACTTTCAACATCTGTTTTTTGAAAAACAGAGGTTGAAAATATTTTAATTAAAAAAAAATATTCTCTCTCTCTCTCATATATGACGTGCCCACACAACAACGATATATGAATACAAAACAAAATGTACCTCATCGCCATTATTGTCAGCTCTGAGAACGAAACAAAATGGAACCGGATTTTCTCAGTATCCCCTCCCTCCTCATCCTTCAGTATCCCTCAATTTCGGCCGTCCAATATTTGATCCAAGGGTCCAGACTTTTTTTTTTTAAAAAAAAAATTTGGACACTTGGATCAAATATTGACGGCCCAGATTAGGATACTGAGGGAAAAGGAGGCTTCCGCTTCTAAGAGTATCTGCTCCCAACAACTCACCTTATTTTGTAGGGAAAATTACGCGCAGGTCTCAAGAAACAAAAACAATTACAAAAAAATTCCTTGAAATCACAAAATTACACCGAAGTCCAAAGGGACTTTTTTGATATTATTTGTATTAACAACAGGAAATGCCTATATTTACAATAACATTTAAACACCTGACCATTTACAACAGAAAAAGTCATATTTACAACAGGAAATGCCCATATTTACAACAACATTTAAATACCTAGATTTTGAACGTAGAGAGGTCATTTACAACAGAAAAATGCTAGATTTACAACAGGAAGTGCTATATTTACAACAAAATTTAAAATTGGCCATTTACAACAGAAAAAGCCATATTTACAACAGAAAATACATCTATTTACAACAACATTTAAAAACCTGGATTTTATTTCCAAACAAATAATATCAAAAAAGTCCCTTGGGACTTCTGTGTAATTTGGTGATTTTAAGGGATTTTTTTTGTAAATATTTTTGTTCCTTGGGACTTACACGTAATTTTCCCTATTTTGTATGCTACCTTAGCAACCCACACAACATTCTGATTTAAAAAAAAAAAGGGAAGAAACAAGCAAACTTTTTCATATTCACAGATATTCCCAAATCACCTTAGCAACATAATTTTTAGGAATTCCAGCTTCCAGATCCATGTCATTTGATTCTTCTCCGCCACCACCGGCGGCTAATTCCTTGCCATTTGGAATCTTTGTGTTTTCTGACTCTGGGAGCCAAGTGAGGAAATGGACATGGAGCATAGTAAGAGTCGCAATATGCTCAATTGTTTCTCCGAGTAAAGGTGTCAAAATACATATGTGTTTTACCCTCAGGAGCGTCCAACACCAAGTGCTTTTTTTTAGGTGTAAAAATACACATGTGATTAGGAAATAGGTGCAAAAGTCACATCTCTGTTAAAAAAACGTTGACTGTTAAGAAGAATGAAGGTGGAATATCACCTAGAGGGGGGGTGAATAGGTGATTACAAAATTCTTTCGCTGATAGCTCAATAACACAGTCACCCACACAACAGATGTAAATCAAGGCTAAGTAAAGATAGGGAAGAGAAGATTGACACAAAGAATTTATATTGGTTCGGCCCAACTCTTGACCTACGTCCAGTCCCCAGAAACACTCCGGGATTTCACTAACTTACCCAGAAACACTCTGGGATTTCACTCTTGCCCTAAACCACTCCGGGACTTTTACAACCTCAATTACACACTCTATACTTGGATGATCCTTTCCCTAGGACTCACTCCCCCTTACAAGTTGTAATTGAATAACCCACACTTAAGGTTCCACAACCTTAAGATTTACAGATAAGCAGATAATCATAGGATAACAAAAACTCCTCACTGAGTAGATATGTGATGAACACTGAAGTACAGAGTATTGCGAAAATATCACATGAGAGTATTGCAAAGTATCATACGAAAGTATAGCAGAACTAAACTTTCGAATGTATCTTTCTGTTTGTGCGTTCGCTCTGTTGTGTGTTGAGAGCAGGTGGTGCTTCCTCTATTTATAGTGCTTTGAAGATGACCGTTGCTGCTTCTGTGTTTTGAATTCAAATAGAGATCATTCCATTTTCCATTTGCTGCATATTGAATTCCATTAATCCCCATAATATCTGATCGGATTGTTTGTGATTCTCTTTTGATGATTTTGCCGTTGGAGTGTCTTGATCGTCCAGGATACTTGCCTGTGATGAGAATGTCATTAATGAATCAAGATTTGGGGCTGTTTGTTCGTTCAAAAGAGATCCTCACGATTTGTCCGTTTTGCATCATTTCAGAATCAATTATCAGATATGTGTGACTCATGGAGATTTCGAATTGATCCTGTACTGAAATTTCAACTGTAGTCCGTTGCTTTGCTGTGTGGTTGACTCGAGGTGGTCTCGAGGCTCGAGTTAAAAAAGTCTTTTCCATTCTTCAAATTCTCAGGTTGGATATTGGCTCGAGGTTGCACTGCTAGCTCGAGGCATCTCACTCATTCTCAATTCCATTGTCTTTGATTTGAACTCTGTTGCTTCCAGAATTTCGTATGCCCACTTTCGAAGATCATAAATCCCTGTTCCGAACTCCTTTTTGGCGGGTTCAAGTCTTGATGGAAAGCCCTTTGAGTCTACTTTCATATGGCACCAATTTTAGCTTCATTGGATTTATAGTTTGTGAGATATACTCAAAACATTGAAGCTTGGTCAGCAGTGTGACGGTGATGTCACTCTCATCTTCAAAAATTCATATCTCTCTCATCTGACCTTCTTTGGACTTGAATCTTGTGCTAATAGGACTTTTTGGAAGTCTAGTTTCCAACAAAATTGGTTTCACCTCAATCCGACTTCTGGTTTGAGAGATATCGTTGATTTACCAGAGGTCGCCAGCTGAAATGCGAAACAGAGGTGCTGAAGAGGCACGATTGGCTCGAGTCAAATGATTCTGGCTCGAGTTTTGAGGCAAACTCGAGGTAAAAATAGCTGGCTCGAGTCTGGGCTTCCTCTGGCTTGAGTTTTGACTTTATGAACATTGATTTTGCTTGTTTTAACTCCGATTTGAGCCATTCCAACTTCCATATCATCGTGGAGGCTTCTAGAGTCAATCTAAGAACTTGTATGATGATTTTCTTATTCCATTGAGCAAATTCTTCTCATCTTCCAACTCCCATCTTGTTCATATCAACATTACATGTACATTAAATATAATAGTTAGTCAATGTAGAGGATAAATATATCATTCAAACTTTTTACTCTTAATAATGACATCTACATAAGACATCATCAAAACTAATCATATCCAACAAAGAAACATGTTGACTAAAAGACACGCTGACTTGGCATATATTTAGCATCTGAAAAAGAAAAAGAAAAGGCTGATTGAGGACGCTCATATCCCTAAGCTTGCCAGGCGTGTATATTTCGTGGTGCTATCTTTAACCCGTCCAAATCTAGATCCTTTGTTGGAGTTCCTTGTGGGTCTTGCGGTGCCACCGGCTTGACGCTTCCGGCTGTAACCAGAAGAAGAAGGTATGTATGTACATCATCTTCTTCATTGAGCTATTACGAAGCACTTTGCACACTGTAGCTTCCATGGAAGAATCTGCTCCTTCTTCACAGAGAAGCTACTGGAGAAGATGGAGCAAGCAAGACTTCTTCCTAGAGGAGTCCTTCCAGAGTTTGACAACCTACTGGACGGTGCTGTCTCAGAAGTTGTTGAGATTTAAGGATCGCCTGACTAGCAGATCCGACGACGCCACCGAGACCGATGAGATCAGAAAGGAAAGTGAGAACGACATGAAATGCTGCCTCAACTGGTGGGACCTTATTTGGTTCAGCCTCGGGTCTGCAATCGGAGCCAGAATATTCGTCCTCACCAGTCAAGAAGCTCACGACCACGCCGGGCCAACTATTGTGTTGTCCTACGTCGCCTCTGGCTTCTCTGTCATGCTCTCTGTTTTCTGCTACACAGAGTTTGCCGTGGAAATCCTTGTTGTTGGTGGCTTCTTCTTCTACTGGTGAAAGGTTCCTCTAAATTTAATAATTTATTCTCTGTTTGGCTTAATCATGTTGAGGTCGAGAGGGTACATGTTTAATTCTTAATTTTACCAGAAACACCCACTTTAGGATTTCACTCTGTTTTTTTTCCCTCTTGAAAGCTTCAGACGGTAGTGACTATGGTGAAGAGGAGGAGCTCACTGGCTATAGTGAAGGGGGAAGCTGTCACTGGTGAGGAAGAAGAGAGGTGAAACGAAAGAATGAATCAATTCGATTTCATGGTTCGGGTGTTCATTTTTTTAGGTGGTAAATATGCCAAGTCAGCATCTGTTAGTCAAAATGTTTCTTTTTAACAGTCAACGTTTTTTCTTTTAACAGAGATGTGACTTTTGCACCTATTTTATAACCACATGTGTATTTTTGCACCTAAAAAACAAAACACTTGGTGTTGGGCGTTCCTGAGGGCAAAGCACATGTGCATTTTTGCACCTTTACCCTTGTTTCTCCTAGAAATATCCATGGAATCTCCGAGTTGTTAATCCCAAGCTCAATGCAACTAACTCTAGTAATTTTTATGCTACCTTCTCAATTTCACGACCGTACTCTTCTAGTGTCTCTCTAAACAATGGATTTAATTATCATATGGGAACCAGTTTCGGTGCTCATCTGTAGGACAAGCAGAGAGAGCTCGTCCGTACGGATGAGCTTTGGACCGTCCAGATCTGATATGGATGGTCTGGATCTGATTTGTTTTTACTTTTTTATTTTTTATCTAAAATAATTTTAATGGGTAGAAAATCTAAAATAAAGATAATCTCTTAACTAAATTTTTTTAAAAAAAAATGATTTTTTCATGTAGAAAAAAATAAAAATGAAAAAAATCTGGACCGTCTAGATCCTATCTGGATGATCCAAATGGGATGGGCTCTCCCTGCCTCTCCAAAGGATAAGCAGAGAATTTGATTCCTGACATCATTGTTGACCCAACAGGGCAAAAAAAGAAGAAGAAGTGACCAGAGAAAAGAAACGAAGAAAGAAGGAAGAAGATTTGGGGATTCAGAAAAAAAAAAAACAAATTCAAGCCGATAAAATCATAGCACAATCGCGATTCGCTTTGTCTGTCACCTCCTCTTCAACTTCTCACAGAAAGGGTCTTGGTTTGGGACCCATGGAGGCTCTGGTTAAGCCTTTCCAGCTTCTTGATGGACTCCACTTCAGAGAAGAATTTGTCGAGGTTGACTCCGTCCCTCGGCGGTGACGTGGGTTGGTTGAAGTTGACTTCTCCAGATTTGTCTCCATCTCCAAATCTTCGACGAGCCCTCCTCAAAGTAAGACGCAGAGGTTGTCAAGAATTGGGGGGATGATTGCAATCATGTACATTGAAGTCGCCAGGAACCTCCTCCGACGCAAATCGATGATGGAGGTAGGCCAGCCATTTGCTCAATCTCCTCCACAAATCCATTGTCACAGTTGGGACAAACCATCGTGTCCTGCCTTTAGACCCTCACAAACCGACAGCATCTGTAACATCAATAAGAAGATGGAGTCGTCTCCGACATTGGCGGAGCCACACTGGTACCTATGGGTGCAAGTGCAGACACAATTTTTTTTAATATATATATATATATAAGCAACCCTTCAAGAAGAAGCACCAATAGTCTAGTGTTAAAATAAGACTTTACCACAGAATAGACCCAGGTTCAAATCCCGTGTTGTGCATTATGCTTTTCCTTTTTGCAATTCACAGGTCATTCTCACTGAATCAAACGCACGCATTTCTTTGAAATGTACGTAATCATCATTCTTTTTACCCACTATTTCCATGTTTTATATATTTTAAAAAATTATAAATTAAATACATTTATCATATATAATGTCACTCTTAATTATAAATAAATCCTAAAAGTAAAAATTAGGATATTACAAAAGTCGTTGAGCTCACAGGGCTATCAGTTCTGTTGCAGTGATCCATTCCATATTTCTTAAGAAGCTGTTGCAGGTATTTGATTTGGGAAATAAATATTTCATTTTTCCTTTACTTGATTCGAAGTCTTAAGAAAAAATTTAATTCTTCTACCGTAGATATTTCAAACTCACCTTGCATGATCTTAGAGAACTCTCTTGACACATTTATGTTGAACGTAATATGTTTAATAAGATTGTTGATGAAGATATAATGTAATATTTTCAAAGAATGAAGAATGCTTTTGTAATCGTTATGTTGTAATAGCTTAGTTGATTCTTAATTATTATTTTTCTATGTTAAATTGAAGTTTTCTTTTCTTTTCTTGTTTATATTCTTTTATTTTTTAATGCATTTAAAACTTTCATTAAAAAAAAATTCGGGGGAAGCACCCCGAATACCCTCTACTAATTGTGCAAACATTAAAAAAAAAAAAATCCTAGCTCCGTCACTACTTGTGACCATTGACATTGCTCTCATCCCACGACCCAACACCTATAATACGAAGGAGTGAGTTGCCTTTTATCCTCCTTAAAAAAAAAAAAAAATTGGGGGCGTTGCCCCTGAACCTCCGAATTCCACTATTAATTGTGCACCCACAAACTTAAATTCCTAGTTCCGCACTGGTCTCCATAGCCATCTGGATCCCACAAATAGATATTCACAAAAAATGAAGAAAAATCCTCAATCCTCTATCATAAAGACCCTAGTCTCGAAAGAAGTTCAGATAAGATTCACATCTGAGGGATCATTTGAACTTTTAGAAGAGAGAGAAGGAGGGATCGTTTGGACTTTTGGGGCAAAAAAATGAAGAAGAAGGGGACACGAGAGAGAGAAATATGTCATAGAGAAAAATAAAGGACAGTCATCATCGGGAGTAAAGAAATAGCAGAGAAAGTGTGTAAATTAAAGGACGATCATCATCGAAAATAGAGAAATAACAAATCTATGGATGTTGATTTTTAACGTCTATTTTTTAAAATCATACATTAAAACTACAATTAAGGTCTGCTTTAACAATACAGACGTGAAAACAACCACCTTAAAAGTGCCACCTATTTTTAATGACTATTTAAAAAAAAAAACAATTATTGATTTTTAAAAACAGTCATTTAAACTTATAAATATTCATGTATTTTAAAATTTCGGCTTAACTTTCAACAATTGTTTTTTGAAATAAGCGTTGAAAATCACTTTTAACGACTGTTTTTAAAAATAATCATTGAAAGTTTGACTTTAAACCATTGTTTATTTAGAAACCGTCGATGAGAGTTAAGCAGAAAATTTAAAAATGTTATCACCTCCTTTTTAATTTCTTTTTTTTAAAAAAATTGAACATTAATTAGTTTTGTTAAATGAAATTTTTGTAGCAATGCAAACCTTAAACAACATCATAATTAGCTTGGTAGATGTTTGGTCTAATCATGCTTAGTTGATTTTGAATTCGATGCTTGTTTTGTTAGGCGGCCTTCGTTTGTGCTCTGCCGAACACAGGTGGTTGGAGAGATTATTAACAGCCACCAAATGGAGATTACAACTCTAACAAATCCATCATCTTTGACAGTAAGTTCGATAATCTGCTTGAAATGGCTATCTTTTGTTGTCACATGTATTCCATTTATTTTCCTCAGTACATTGTCATTTCTTGTATATATGCCACTAAAGCATGAACCAAATATGCTTGGTGATTTTAACTTGAGTTTTCTTATTTGGTTAATGATTAATTATAAAATAGGATACTTATTTTGCATTTTAAAGGTGCAGCATTTATCTTCGGATTTTATTTGTTGACACTAGAGTTATGACATGTTTCCGTTGGACTTCATCCTTCTCACCAAAATCACGTTTGTGCGTGATTCATTTTATTCATTCTCCATAAAGTTTTTTCACCTGTAATGCTTTATGGTCCCCAGGTGATAAATGAAAACGATGCTAGCTGTTCCTTCTGGGTGTGCTGTGTCAGTTGTGAATGAGAACCTATCTGTTTATATAGAGCTTCAAGGATCCATTTCTGCTGAAGCAGAGCTAGGAAAGATCAAGAGTAAAATAGACGAGTTCAAGAAGTAAGTTATCCAACATTGATTTTGTGAAATATAACTAAATAAATAAATGTGCCAGTTCTTTGTTGCGGATTCTGAGAAATTCGGGTTTTACTACGATTGGTGCAGGCAAAAGGGGAGGTTGGAGAAGACTATAAATGCTTCAGGTTACAGAGAGAAGGTTCCATCCCATATTCAACAAGACAATGATGCCAAGCTTGCTTCCCTTCTGCAGGAGCTCCTTTCACTTGAGGAAGCTCCGGCCAAATGGAATCACAAGCACGACAGTAACTTGCTCCATTTTATTTATTAATCCTGGAAGAATCATCCACAAAGGCTTCACAAGCAAGTGTCAAAGTCACTTTATATTTGGTATTTTTGTAGGCCTAATTGCTTACCATCTATTTATATCATCTCCACATACACTACAAAAAACAAGACTTTTGGCGGCGACAAAAGTCGCCGCTAAAAGTACAAATGTCGTCGCCAAAGGTTTTTTCAGTGGCGACAATATGTCGCCGCTGATACGATTGTCGCCAATACTTTTGGCGGCGACATGGAAATGTCGCCACTGAAAGTAGACTTTCAGCGGCGACATTTTGTCGCCGCCGAAAATGGCAAAAAATTCCACATAATTTGCAATTGTGTAGCACCTAATTTCTAGCAACCAAGTCAATGTAATTTAACAAGATGCAAACACTTAAAGAGTGCTCACATGATTGATCAAAGACTCATTCATTATATTTGGACTTGTTATTTCTTGTTTAGGATTAGATTAGGGAAAACTTAAGTCTGTGTTATTAAATTTACTGATGGATATAACTTATTGGTATTTTTTTTTTTTATAAAATCAAACTGGTTAATAATGAACGGTTAGGTGTATGACATGTAGATATTAGATATCAGTTGGATGTATGTAGGGTCTAGATTTTGTATACACCCTGCACTGTCATTTCAAAAAGTTCTCAACTACTTCTCATATATCTCACAACAGAACATTTCAGCTCATTGTGTCAGTGACAATAGTCAAACCAGTGGCAAGTAAAATATGAAGGGACTAAAAATTAGCATATCCAATACCAAAACAGGGTTAAGAACTTACAAAAACTCTAGCAGCTTTAGCTTTAATAGGGAGAAAGGTGAATCCAACCATCAGAACAAAGAGAATGATGCCGCATGACCAAATATCAGCTGCTGAACCATCATAGCCTTTAAGCACCTGATGCAGATAGTGCATTAGATAACACTCAAAACAGTTGGAAGACTTGTGTGGTCTCCCATCACATAAATTGAAGACATATATACCTCAAACATCAAGGGCAAAATCAGAATGAATTTCCATAGCATCAGAAAAACATAATGGATGGTAATAACACTTCAAACATCAGAAAAAACTCTTTTAATCATAAAGACAAGCAACAAAATTATCCCAATCATATAGCACCTGATAAATACTCACTTGCTATGAGTATGTACTCAGTCCAAAATCTGAAACTTTAAGAATACCATTTGAGTCCAGATGAAGATTCTCAGGCTAGAAAGTAGAACAAGGATGACTTTGAGTCTTTATTGTATCAGAATTTAGAAATGCACAGAATAAAAGTAAATCAATACTAAATACCCTTGTAAACCCATGATAATAAGAAATATCTAGAGGGACTAAGGAAAATATTTAGTTCCTTAAAGTCTCTATGAAAGACACCTCTACTATGGCAGTAATCAACAGCATTAATAAGTTGTTGGAAATATTGCCTTGCTTTGTTCTCCTTAAGCTTCCCATCATTAGCCTAGAAATCAAAGAGGCAATAAAGCTGATCCTTAGATACAGAGTAAATACAAATGATAGATCATCAACACAAGACATCAATGTGGTCAAAGAAATATGTGCATATTTTAAGTATTGTCCCTTGAAAGGAATAGGCAAAAGAATGAAGGAAAAACAGTATCAAAGAGAGAAATATGTGGGGGAAAAATTGTAACTTACTATTTTTTTCAAACAGTTCTCCCCCACAAACAAACTCCAAGACAATGTAAATCTTTGTTTTACTTGCCATCACCTATACTTAACACATAAGGAGTTAGAAATGTTATATAACTTGCATCTGAAGAGTAGAAAAATGAAATTTCCATCCAACATTTTAACCCATGAATCAAGAATGCAGTTTTCATTATTTGAAATCATACATTCTACCATGAAATTATTCTAAAATGAAGGTATGACTATTGAAATATACCCCAGCAATTAAGCTTCTCAGAGAAAAAGGATTAAGAGACTTTGTAAGTGCTCTTCCTTCAAATTATATATACAAAAAAAGTTTGAATAAATACACATTGCACACTCACGCACAAAAAAATGTGCTTAATTTTGCTTTAATACGCCATCCACACATCATCATTAACTACGTAGGCTTATGGAGTTGATAAGCACTAAAGGGTGCTTGTATAGCACAAATGACCTGCCAAATTTGTAGCTCTTAGGTATCTATTTACCTCTTGTTTTTTTCTAAATTACTCGGTGAACCTTTTTATATTTGAAAAAAGAAAAATCATCATCATAGAATGCAGAGACATATTGGATTCAAGCACTCCGATTTTGATCGGTATGCTGCAAGACTAATGCTAAAGTAGCTCTCGCTCTCAAGAGGTTGAACTTATGTGCTTTCTAACAAAATATATGACTGAAAATATCAACAGTTCTAAGAAAACCACTTTCTCTGATTCAAGTAAATTTGAAAACGAAAAAAAAATTGATTGAAAAGTGCATTTTACCTCAAAGTAAGAAAAGAAAACACTTTCGCTATTTCAGGAAATAATTGCAAGGGACAAGAAACAAGTAAAAAGGAGACATTAACTCTAGAAAATAGTAAGAACCCTAAGAAGGAGAAGGAAATTCCTATCTGCCAAACAAACTAGATATAGGAAGCAAAAGAGAGAGCAGTCACCTCCTGATTTTGCAGAAAGAAAAGTAGAAGCTTGGAGCCAGGGGATATGAACAGCGATTCTTCTTCAAATACAGAAGCACCGGATGTTGATCCTTCTTTCCATTGTTTGGGTTTCGACAAGTAAGTGCTTGCCTATCTTGCAGCCTTGCTTCTCAACTCCCAAAACAAAATGCGATGATAGCAGACGAAGATAGTAACTACATGTAATGTTGAAGCATTTATACTTGGCATCTTAAAATGGATATGAAGAGTGCTCGCTCCGTTCTTTAGTACAAGGTTTGTTTTATAGTTCAATATTTTTATAAAGTGAATCATATATAAGGAATGGTGAAGGTATCATGTTAAACATCTTTTAAAGTGAATTTCATAAGTTTCGACCCATGGGATTTTGCACGTTATTTTAAAAGATGTCATGGTGCATTTTTCACTCTTCCTTCTGGAACTGCATGTCACTATAATGCAAACAAAATTAGTATATTAAGAATGAAAATTGTCATGCTAGCAGATCATATTTCTATAACACTGAAGTCACTCATGATTCAAACTAAAAAGTACAAATTTAATCTTCCCCCTTATAAATAAGTAATTTAATTCCTAAGAAGATTTACATCAAATAAGCAACATACAATGAAAAATTTCAGTGCAGGAAATGGTAACGGATTCGAGTAGCTCAATTGTTATTAAAACTTCTTAGTGATTACATTGATTCCTTGGGATTTCACTGTGATTATCCCTAATCCATATTCCTTGGGATTTCACTGTGATTACCCCTAATTCATATTTGTCGAATGTGATTATTATATACTACTCCCTCTGGTCCTTATTATATGGCACCAATTAGCAAGTTTATTTGGTCTTTTTTATAAGGCACTTACTTGTTCCCAATGAGCATTGATTATTTTTTTCCATGTCTACCCCTAATTAATAAAGGTAATGGGTGAGAGTAATAATTAATATAATATTAGAGTTTAGTGGAATTAGTAGGGGTAATATTGGAAATTACTTAGATTCTAGGACAACTTTATTGACTTTAACTACTTTTATTAATTTGTGAGAAAAGTTAGTTGGTGCCTTATAATAAGGACCAGAGGGAGGGAGATAGAGTACTACTAAATATACACATACGAGAATTATGCATTATTCATAACTCGAACTTTGATTTTGAGTTTCATACAACACTCACAGCCCAATATCTGGTTTCTGTGAAACCTGTAGCTGAAAGCTTCTCCTTTCTAATTTGCCGGAGGATTAAGCATCCTTAATGGATAGAATTTAAAGTACGGACACTTCCCCGCCAAAACATTGGAAAAAAAATATCTAGCGAGGCCTACAACTTGGCCGCTTCTTCTAGAAGTATCGGCTACTGACTAGCAAGTGCCAAAAAGGATAAGACAAAACGCGCCATCATAGTCTTCAATAGTTATATCATATTATTCAAAATGAATAATTCCATAATGACACCTCAGCATGATCCACTTCCACGTCAGCACAATTATACTGATCCCCAAAGCTATTATGAGTAGGCGACATCAGCACAGCATCCGCCATGTTCCTCAGAAACTCCGGCAAACCCGGCACTGCTTCTTCATCAATTAAGAATATACTTTGCTCCTTCCCAGCCGCGGCTACCGAGTTGGTCGTCACCTCTGCATTTTCCAGCCTCAATTCGTCGCTCTCCGATTCCGTCCCAGGACGGAATGCCTCCGCTGCTTCTGCTGCCGCCTTCTGAATATCCTTCACCTCAGTTGACGCCGGCAACGGCAACCGCCAGGTAGAATCAGCAAAGTTAAGACAAGCCGACCGGCCCCGCAGCGCTATAGCTGCCACGTCGTTGGCCCTTGCAGCCATATCCGCGGTGGGAAACGTACCCAGCCAAATTCTCGTCTTCTTATTGGGCTCCCGCACTTCACACACCCACTTGCCGGAGTTCCTCCTACGAATACCGCGGTACACCGGGTGGCGAGTCTCCCGGAACTTCTTCCTCCCGGCGCGTTTCTTCGGGTGACTCGCTGCCAACAATACCTCCTCGTCGGACAAAACCAATGATCGAACTCCGCTGCCGCTGCCACAATCCGAAGCTGGCGAATGAGAGTCTGATGAAGAACCCGTGAATGAAAACATGGCAACAATTGAAAAGTTTCTGTCTTTCAAGTGAGTAAGAAAATTGGCGATCGATCTCAGTACGTAGGTTCACTGTTTGTGTGTTTGTGAGTGAGAGTGTATATGAAAAGGAAGACTTGTTTTAGTTTGTTCTCTCGGGGTGTTTAAGAGTCATGCAAATACCCATGTATTTATAGATTATGTATGCAGCGTGAAGAAGGAAATAAAGAGCCAACACGGAAACAGCTAGCTTAAGGAAAGGGAAGGTGGGGCTTGAAGTTGGGCGAGCCAGGTGCTCGTCACCGTCTCTCTGGCTGACACGTGTTGGGGTTTGTCTTCCCATAAGAGGATATTCTAAAAGGAAGAAAATTAGGATTTTTTAAAATATCGTTGTGATGGAAAGCGGAAGGTGAAGAGATGGTGATGAGTCAAAGGGTTGAGTCTGAGTGAGTGTGGCGCCAGAAGAAAGATATCGGGCAAATCATTGTGAGAACCTAGGGACCATAAAAGCTATAAAAAGTCCCACCCCAAATTTTTCCCAATAAAAAAGGTCTCTTTTTTTTTTTTGTCAAAGAATAATAATAAAAAAAGGTCCTTAGGTAGTGCATTGTAACTAATTGGGCATGTGAAGTTACCAATTGTCTTTACCAACTTTCATAAGTGCATATGCCAATTTCAGTAAGTGTTTATACTCATTTTCACAACTGCGTAAACTTATTTTTACAAGAGTCCACATTATATGCTTAGAATTACATGCTTCTTAGGTACTTATACCTCTTATACCTCTAATTAGAGGTATAAGCATATTTTTTTAAATTTTTATTTTATTTTTATATATATTGTATTTATTTAGATTTAAATTATATGCTGCTTTCTGATATGTTTTTTGCACCCAGTATCTCAAATTAATTAATTTCCTAATACTAGTATTATGAAAATTAATTAATTTGAGATACTGGGTGCAAAAAACATATCAGAAAGTAGGATATAATTTAAATATAAATAAATACAATATATAAAAAAATAAAATAAAATTTAAAAAAATATGCTTATACCTCTAATTAGAGGTATAAGCACCTAAGAAGCATGTAATTCTAATCATGTAATGTGGACTCCTTTTGCAACTAGATTTTCTTACATATATTTGATATATAAGATATTCACTTGTAAAAGTAGGCTCATGTAGTTGTGAAAATAGACATAAGAAGTTGTCAAAATTTGCATATGCATTTGTGAAAGTCAGGACATTAACTTGTGAAACTTCATAACTTCTTCAGCTAGGAAAATCTAGTTGTCAAATGAGACTTATGCAGTAGTGAAAATAGGCATAAGAAGTTGTCAAAACTTGCAAATAAACTTGTGAAAGTTGTGACTAGGGGTGAGCATGAAGTCCAGGGGCCCGCTAGGCTGCCCGAGCCCGGCAAAAAATCGCCCTGCCTAGCCCAGATAAAAGAAGCTTGGAAAAAATTGGGCACAATTGGGTTGGGCATTTTGCGGGCATGTATGCTGCCTTGCTTGGTAAGTACATATATTATTATATTTGATATAAATATTTTTTATATAATAGTTAATATACTTATATTATATTATAAATTTATAATACTCTAATGTATTCATTGAGTATTTGACCATTAGTCCATTATATTACTAATAATGCCTTGTATCTAATGGACTATGGATGTTATTTAATTCTTCACGTATATGTATTTGACTGTTAAGACATATGGTAGTCTTTTTAATTTCAAGACTCAAGTTGTAGACTTATTTTGAAATATTTTAAAGTGTATAATTATGGATTACATTTGAAGTTTACAATATTGTTTATTAGGTATGATTGAAACTGTTTTTTTTTCCACATAGGGTGTGGCAAGGTATCACCATTTAGGCAAGGAAGCCCGCCTTGCCCATTATTGCCTAGCCTAAAAATGTTAAGGCTTTTATCGGGTAGGGCTGGGTACCGGGTTGCATTTTACTGCCCAATGATCCTTAGGGCAGGGCATTGGGTAGGGGTCTCGCCTTGTCCAACCCTGCCCATGCTCACCCCTATTTTTGACTTGAACTTGTGAAATTTAATAACTTCTTTAGGTAGAAAAATTTAGTTGTCAAAGGAGGTTCATGCAGTTGTGAAAATAGGCATAAGAAGTTGTCAAATTTCGCATATGCACTTGCGAAAGTTGAGACATTAATTTGTGAAATTTCATAACTTCTCTAGGTAGAAAAATTTAGTTGTTAAACTAGGCTCATGCAGTTGTGAAAATAAGCATAAAAAGTTGTCAAAATTTGCATATGCACTTGTGAAAGTTGTGATATGAACTTGTGAAATTTCATAACTTCTCTAGGTAGGAAAATCCAGTTGTCAAAGTAGGCTCATGCAGTTGTGAAAATAAGCATAAGAAGTTGTCAAAATTCGCTATGCACTGTATGCTCATGCAATGGTGAAAATAGGCATAAAAGAAGTTGTTAAAATTTGCATATACACTTACAAAAGTTGGGATATGAATTTGTGAAATTTCATAACTTCTCTTAGTAGGAAATTCTAGGTTTCAATGTAGGATCAAGCTGTTATGAAAATAGGCATACGAAGTATTTAAACTTCGCATATGCACTTGTAAAAGTTAGGATATAAACTTGTGAAATTTCATAACTTCTCGAGGTAGGAAAATCCAGTTGCCAAAGTAGGCTCATGCAGTTTTGAAAATAAGCATAAAAGTTGTCATCAAAATTCACATATGCAATTGTGAAAGTTCGGACATGAACTTGTGAAATTTCATAACTTCTTCAGATAGAAAAATCTAGTTGTCAAAGTAGACTCGTGCAGTGGTGAAAACATGCATAAAAGTTGTTGTCATAATTCGCATATGCACTTCTAAAATTTGAGATATTAACTCGTGAAATTTCATAATTTCTCCAAGTAGGAAAATCCAGGTTTCAAAGTAGACAAGTGTAGCTTACACTTTAGTGGATCTTTGTACCTTTTTGTTCCTCATCTCAAGTATCATGGAATTTTGACCAAGTTGATGGAGGACTTGTTATTTGCTTGCATGTGTATTTCTTTTTGAAAACATGTTATTGAATTCCTTCTGTCCACACATAGAGGGAGAGATAGATTTCCTTCAAT
The DNA here is from genome assembly GCA_025563575.1 of Acacia pycnantha. Taxonomy (NCBI): domain Eukaryota; kingdom Viridiplantae; phylum Streptophyta; class Magnoliopsida; order Fabales; family Fabaceae; genus Acacia; species Acacia pycnantha. Next base: position 1,614,664 of record JAMWYP010000048.1, on the reverse strand, counting down.
ACTGAACATTGGATGTGAAAAGATAGTTTACTTTTTTAAAAATTGATGCTTTATCTTTAAATTGTGAAACAAATTTGGCCATAATTTCTCTTTTGGACAGGGTGGTTGGGAGGTGCATGGGGGCCGTTCTTTCAAATAGAACTGTAGAATATATTTCTGTCAAACATTAAAAAACATCAAAATTAGCTTGGTATAGATGTTTGGTCTAATCATGCTTAGTTGATTTTGAATTTAATGCTTGTTTTGTTAGGCGGCCTGCTTTCGTGCTCTGCCGACACTACTACAAAAATGCTAAACAACGACCTAAATAAGACCCAATTAACGACCCTTTTCTGAGGGACGTCTTGGAGGGGGTAGAGGAAAATTTCCAAAATGGCGACCTGATTCTAAATAAGGTCGCCTTATACGCCTTATGATAACAAAGGCGACCTGATTTCAAAATCAGGTCGCCTTTGTTGAAATTAAGGCGACCTGATCTTCTATTCAGGTCGCCTTATTGTAGCAAAGGCGACCTGATTTCAAAATCAGGTCGCCTTTGTTGAATTTTTTTTTAAAAAATAAACTACAAACTATGAGATATCTACCAAGTTTTTAATTTGCATCAGCCAAAACCACCAAGCAACACAAGAATCACATAACACAATACATAAACAGAATATATATATTACACCAAAATTGCATATTTTGTACGGACAAAACACCAATACAAATGAACAACGGTAGCAAATTAAAGAATCACTAACACAATAACATATTAATCATGCTCACTACTAACTAGGCGCTATGTGTTGAAGAAGATATCTAGATATCATGTCTCGAACCGAATCGATCTCATCCTGCGAGTACGGATCCTTAATACCCAAAACCGTAAATTGGGAAACAAGGTATAAGATAAACCAATTAAGTGAAGGAAATAATTAACAACTCAAGTACAACAACAAAAATTAAATAAACTTGAGAATCACAGAGCGATTACGTATGTTTTGAAAACCTTGAGTACGTCCGTTGTTAACGATGGATTGCATCCAACTCATAACGTAATAACCGCACTCGGTGCTCCCTGGTTGTTGATGGCACTATAAATCAAAGGCAAATTGTTAAAAACGAATAAAGGCATATCTAAAGCTACTGTGTCAATGAAATAACTTGAATTGAAACTACTCACCGTCGGTTTAAACCACTTCGGTCCACCCTGCTCTTTTGCATTGATAAGTTGTCTATACGTCTTGAGGCCACTATCATTAAAATGGAAATTAACAGACATGTTAAACCATTCATTTAAAAGAAGAATCGATGATTCAGAAAAAAATTTACTTAATTACTTGGCAAACATGTTTTTGATATCCTCGGTAGGATTGCCATTTACTGAATCGAACCAATAACAGGAGTTCTTGCTCGGACAAACAACACACAGCGTCCAATGACCACTACAACATATACGTATTAATATTAAATTAAGATAAGACCGCAATTTATTCACAAAAATCTTATAAGACAAAACAAAAGTACGCACCTTTCATGTATTGGCGCTAGATAACAAGACGACCCTCCGTCGCCCATTGTTAGACCAACATAAATTGACCTCCTGGGTAACGTACTGCGAGCCGAAGCCGTGCATCCAAGACATAAGTATCCATACGAACTCGCTCGCGGTGTGCCGGCGCATAATTCACGGCAGACACTATGAAATGAAATGATAAATGTTATTGAAGATCTTAAACAAAAAAAGAGTACTAACATAATTAAAGGGTTAAACAAACTTACAGATTGCAAGTTGAAGAAACTGTATATCTAAACAATCCATCGTCAAAAACTCCATCAAATCTTTCTTGTCAAATGTCATCGGATATGTTTTTTCTGCACCGACAATGCCCGGAGGCATCTGCAAGCTTATGAGGCCGATGTCCTTGTACATCTCTCGCAGCTGTGCTTAGTACGGAAATAAGCCCGCAACTTGTTCATCCTATGAAAACATAAAAACATATTATGAGTGAATGAGCAATGAAAATCAATCGGGAAACAACTCACACTCAATCGCAATGTATTTCCTACCATCGCAGTGTCGTCCACATCTCAATAAGATGAGCCGGCCAAAGGATGAACCATGTGATGGCAAAGGCCTAGTGTGGTAACCTCCTCATCATCAATCGGGACGGCTGTCTCTTCTTCCCCCTCTCGCACACTCGTCACAGTCACTTGACGTTGGTTTTCTGGAATTTGCTTGCCGTGGTGTTTGTCTTGTTCTGGGTAAACAAGACCATCGACAACAATCCGCTGGTGTGATTCATCCAAATATAGAGTGCAAGCTATACCTCCTTGTGGAGTGTGAGACGGTCCGCCAATAACTACCTCTGGAGTGTGAGACGGTTCGCTAATATGCACCTCTGCAGTGTGAGACGGTCCGCCAATAACTACCTTTGAAGGGGGAGAAGGTCCGCTAATATGTACCTCTGGAGGCTGAAAACTATCTTTGCTGCTGGGGATATTCGGGGATTCGTCGGTTGTACGTTGTTGTTGTACCATAGCTTGCATTTCACCCCGTAGTTGTGCCATAACATCTTTCATAAGGTTTGCTCGAATTCTGGCTTCAAGCTCCTGCTGGCTCTCTGCGTCATACAAACGTGAACGTCGTCCGAAAATTTTTGCGACACTCACTCCCTCGTCTCCCCTCGAACAAAGATCAAGGTAATCCGGCTTCCCAATCGCCGTCGACAAAATGTCCCGCCGTGTACCGGCGTGAATGAGCCTTGGCTACTCTGCTGCTCAAGTAAATCCTGTACCATAAGTTTTTTCATAAATAATAACTAAACTCTTATATAGTATGAAACAACTGAGGCTATTTAATACTTCTAATTCAACTACTTACGATCTTTGAGGCAACCGCAACTCAGCTTGTTCTTAAAATCTTTCCAACGGAGACGAACTTCGCCCATCCAATGCTTCCTCATGGCCTTAGTGTTAGGGACATCAAATGTTTGCTGCAAGGTGAAAGAGAAGATATGACGTAAATCAAGTAATAAGACTAAAGATACAAATGCAGATATATCGAAAGTGAGATACCAAAATCTCGTGTCCAAATCAAATCCTTCGTCTTATCATCAACGAACTTCCAAGCCGAGTAAACAATACGCACTTTGCTTCGAGCCGATAGCCTAAATAGCTAATGAAGCCGTCTTCCTCTCTCGCCAACCGGATTCATATTTTCATCAAACTCCACATGCATCCTCTTTTTCTAACTGTCACGGCGAGCAATTAGCTCACCCATGTGTGTGCTACCTCTCCCTTTTCTCACAACGGGCATATCAACCCTATCTCCCGATGACTCGTCTGAGCTAGACATATTCCTGTTCATCAAAGACCAATCATTTATGTTAGATAGGTTTTTAAATAATAAACAGATTAATAAAATGAACCAACATGTTAAACGACCACAAAAAGAACATAGTAGTTAAACACATCATTTTGTAACTGAAGATCTTACTTTACATGGTGTCCCATTTTCCTTCACAATGATCCTTTCTTGCAGCATATTCTTCATCATCTATCAATTCTACTTCACGTGTTGTAGGTGGATTTGTTGTGAAAGGGAGTGTATCGTCAAGGTTCAAGGATTCTTCACCATACTTCTGTTTTTACTTTGAAGTACAATGGACATTCTTTTATTTGCGAGTCTCGTAACATAAAACACTTGTTTCGCCCGACTTGCTAAAATGAATGGCTCATCTCTATGACCAAGTCTTTGAAGATCAACCGAGACAAATCCAAATTTAGGATCTATTACAACAACATTATTGCTAACCCACTTACATTTCAATAAAGCAACTTTGAACTTGCTGTAGTTGATCTCCCATATTTCTTCGATCACTCCATAATAGGCCATTGATGCTACCACCGGTTTTTGTCTTTCGAACTCGAAAAGTGCATGGATTCAGCTTCAACCATCACCCCACTATTTTGCACAAGACTTCGTCATCTTGGTCTTTTGTGCAGAAAGAATATCCGTTGACATCGTAACCGCTCCAAGTGATGACCTGAAAAGAAGGCCCCCAGGCTAACCACTCGATTGTATTCGACACACCGGTCTCGTGCAATACCTTCTCCTTAAACCACTTTATGAACGTCTTCTTTTGCTCATTCGCTATCTCGCATGTCACTCTTCCTTTGATTCATATTCTTCAAACTCTTTCGTGTTCATCAATGTATGGTTGAACTTCTTCCGTATTATTCAAGATGTACAGGTGTGCTTGCAACACCTCTTCACGAGGCTTATTCTTCGCCTTGATTCCTCGAGTTCCCTCGCTTATCCCCTCGTCATGCCGAGATTGTATCGTCGGCCCGATAGATAATCTTTGCGTAACTCCATAGCCTCTTCAACTACATATCTCTCAACTATTGAGGCTTCCTACGATAAGGGTTTTTAGAATACCCTTTTAAGATCTTCATGTATCGCTCGAAAGGGTACATCCACCTTAGGTAAACTGGACCGCACAGTCTTACCTCCTTACCAAGTGCACTATCAAGTGCACCATGATATCAAAAAGGCAGGAGGGAAATGCATCTCTAGTTGGGACAAAATAATATAACCCTCATTCTCCAATTCATCCAACTTTTCAATGTCAATGACTTTGTTGCATATAGCATTGAAGAAAATACTCAATCTTGTTATAGTGGATCGAACTTCATCTTTCATAATGCCTCTTATAGCTATTGGTAGTAGTTGTTGCATCAACACATGATAATCATGGGACTTCATTCCCACTAACTTCAAATCGTTCATTGAGACACACTTTCTCAAATTAGAAGAATATCCTTGTGGCACCTTAATGTCATATAGACATCCACACAAACTTTTCTTCTCCGCTTTTGATAGTGTATGAGTTGCTGGCTCCATGTATGCCCTCTTACCATCTTCCATTACTCGTGGATGTAACCTTTCTCTTATTCCCATGTCAACCGATCTAGTCTCGCACTAATTCCATCCTTAGTATTCCCGGTATGTGCAAAAGAGTACTGACAAGGCTATCACAAACGTTTTTCTCCACATGCATCACATCAAGACCGTGTCTCACATCAAGACTACGCCAATATGGAAGATCAAAGAAAATTGATCTCTTCTTCCATATATTCTTCTCACTCGCCTTCCTTTGCCGCTTACCCAATATGACATTGATATGTTTCACCCGACTATAAACGTCCTCTCCTGGTTAACGCCTTTGGAGCCGTATTCGCTCCGGTAAGCCGTTAAAACGCTTTCTTAACTTACGATATGGGTGGAACCGATGAAGAAACCTCCCGTGGCCGAGGTAGACTGTTTTTTTCCGTGCTTTAGTTGATGGAAGTTTGTGTCTGCTTCACATATTGGACATGCTTTATGCCCCTTCACACTGTACTCGACAAATTTCCGTATGCAGAAAGTCGTTTATCGTGGTAAAAATCATTGCACGCAACTTGAAGTGCTCCTTCTTATATGCATCAAACACATCTACGCCTTCCTCCCACAACTTCTTCAAATCCTCAACCAAAGGCGCCAAGTACACATCGATATTGTTCCCGGGTTGTTTTGGTCCGTAAATCATCATAGAAAGCATCACATACTTGCGTTTCATACATAGCCGGGAGGTAAGTTGTATATTACAAGGAGAACCGGCCATGCACTATGGGTGCTGCTAAGAGTTCGATACGGATTGAAGCCATCTGTACAAAGCCCCACCTAAAGGTTTCTTGGCTCACCGCCAAATTGAGGGAACATTTCGTCTATTTTCTTCCATTGCGGAGAGTCACCGGTGCCGAAGATATTTTCCATCGGATATTCTCTCATCAGAATGCCATCTCAACTTCTTCGCCGTTGCTTCACTAGTAAACAGACGCTTAAACCGTGGAATTATTGGAAGATACCACAATGCCTTCAAAGGTTGCCTTTTTGTTGTCTCCTTTCCAGAAACACTAACTTTCTTCACTTTGTATCGTGAAGTTTTACACTTCGGACAATTACCGAGGCATTCGTACTCGTTTCGTACAATATGCAGTCATTAGGGCAACCGTGTATCTTTTTATACTCCATACCCATCGTAGACAAGATTTTCTTGGCCTCATACATACGATTTGGAAGTACATTATCAACGGCAACATATCACACAACAATTCAAGCAACTACGTGAAACCGCTATCGGTCCACCCACAAGTTGCCTTTAAGTTGACCAAATGTAAGGTCGCAGCCAACCGTGTATACTTAGTACACCCAGGGAACAAAGGTTTCTCTCGCATCACTCCGCACGCTTTCATATTCACCCGATTGTGCAAAAGATTCGCCTCAACATCATTAATCATTTTCTCCATTCCATCATCATCATCTACCTCAACTTCATTTGCATGGGACGCACCTGGTACTTACTTCCTCACCATGCCATATCCACGTTGTGTATCGAAGGTGTATTCCATCACAAAGTAGGTGGTCCCTTATATCAGCAATAACCCTTCGACTCCCATTTAAACAATTAACACATGGACAATAATACATCCCATTTTTGTGGCCACATTCCTTCTAGCAAATTCAATAAACTCTTCCACCCCATTCTCATATTCTTCACTAGTTCTCAATGCATTCATCCAACTATGACCCATTTTATTACCACCTACGACATTTCCAACAACAGTCAAGTTCATGTCAATTTCAAGAACGACATGTTTTCTTTTAAGTAAATTTCTGGCAAAGATTTCCCTTAAAAGTAAGACATCCCAAAATTTCAATAACAACCAATTTCAGCTTAATTCAACAACAAAACTTACTAACTAAACCAATTTCAGCTTTCTGTTTTGAAGGACATCCCATGTTACAAGATCATCCCAGAAAACATACAAAAACAAGCCAATAAATAGAAGTAAATATTGATATAGTTTATCTTCTTCATCATTTAACCATATCCTATATTTGGCATCTAGAATATCGCTTAGCTTATCCATGAGAACATAAGTAAGCTAAGATCTAATCTAAACAATTTGGAGAAGAGCTTAGAATGAATATAATCTCATTCATGAAGTGGTATTGTGAGGAAAATCTAAAAGTTGAAACAAAAATAATAGCAAAGAAGTTTAGAATCCTGCCTACACGTTGTGACGCTAATCATGTGGTTTTTTTTTTTTTTTTGATATTAAAGGAAGGCAAAAGCCTAAATTACAACCATACCAATTACACAAAGGAGGAATTTAATCCTAGACTCTCCTGAATTACCCAAGACCTGAGATAATTCGGACAAACATCAATAATTTGTTAGAAGACAACTCTAATTGCTTTCGATTTCGTAGCGTGTGATTGTTTTTCGATATGGCAATTGAATTGAAGGGAAATAATTGATTGAAAGATATGGTATACAAAGTTTAGAACTTTTGGAGAAAAACCCGTATATAATTTGAAAGTCAGTTGGTAGACTCCTCGCTTGGATACCCACCAAGTTTCTGATTTCTTGAGGCTATACAACCCTGGGCCTATAATCAATGACTTCCCCCACTTAATACTGAAACAGACATATAACAAACTTTAGAACTTTTTGCTACAAAAAATAAGGCATCAAACAGAAACAGAGCTACTTAAACATGTTCTATCCTTGATCAAACACATTCCAAAGATCAAACGTAAATGTAGCTACTTAATCGATACGTATTTCTCACCAATACTATCCAGAGCAAAGTGACAATTACCAAATGTTATCAAATTTAATTCAAGGGTTTCTCACTAATAATAACAAGACGGAATAGTAGATTTAAGAGTAACGTACGAACAAGCTTACTTGGAGAAGAGCGAAACGAAGGAGACGACGGCGGAGACGAAGGAGACGCGCGGAGACGAAGGAGACGAAGGAGAACGACGGCAGAGACGTACGGCAAGGAAAGGGACGGCCTTGGAGAAGAGCGGAACGAGAGTGGGTATAAGAGGATTTCGCGGCCTCTGTCGGAGTATGAGTGTGTGAGGGAAAATGAAGAGGCGCGAGTATATTAACCTAAAAAAATTGAATATAGGCGACCTGAATCATATTTCAGGACGCCTATATTCCACTTTTGGCGACCTGAAAAATATTGGCGACCTGATTCTGATTCAGGTCGCCATTATTAAAATATAGGCGACCTGATTCTGATTCAGGTCGCCATTATTAAAATATTGGCGACCTGATTCTGATTCAGGTCGCCAATATTATTAAATTTCCTAATTTCTATTAAAAGAAAATCCTTGTCGCCAAACAAAAAATTTAGGGCGCGAAGAAATTGACACATTAAAGACGTCCTGAAATATATGTAGGTCGCCATAAATGAATTTTATTGAAAAAAAATTAAATTCCATGGCGCCAAACAAATATTTCTCATATTTTTTGTGGCGCGAAACAATTTTAGACGTCGTGAAAAAATTTCAGGACACCAAAAATCAATTTAAGGAGTCCTGATTTCTTATTTAGGACGCTGAAGGCTCAACTTCCTTAAATATAATTACAAGAATGCCACCGCCTTCACTTTAGACGTCCTATTTCTAAATAAGGACGTTTTTTAGGGTAGTAATATCCAATTTTTGTAGTAGTGCGTAACACTGGTGGTTGGAGAGATTATTAACAGCCATCAACTGGAGATTGTAACTCTAGCAAATCTATCATCTTTGACAGTAAGTTCGATAATCTGCTTGAAATGGCTTTCTTGCGTTGTCACATGTATTCCTTTTATTTTCTTCGGTATATTGTCATTTATTGTATGCCACTAAAGAATGAACCAAATATGCTTGGTGATTTTGACTTGAGTTTTCTTATTTGGTTAATGATTAATTATAAAATAGGATATTCATTTTGCATTTAAAAGGTGCATCGTTTATGTTTAGATTTTATTTGTTGTGACACTAGAGTTATGACTTGTTTCCGTTGGACTTCATCATTTATCAGAATAAAGTTTTTTCACCTGTAATGCTTTATGGTCCCCATGTGATAAATGAAAACGATGCTATTCCTTCTGGGTATGTTGTGTCAGTTGTGAATGAGAACCTATCTGTTTATATAGAGCTTCAAGGATCCATTTCTGGCTGAAGCAGAGCTAGGAAAGATCAAGAAGAAGATAGACGAGTTCAAGAAGTGAGTTATCCAACATTGATTTTGTGAACAATACCTAAATAAATAAACAGTACCAGTTCTTCGTTGCGGATTCTGAGAAATTCGGGTTTTACCACGATAGTTGTAGGTGAAAGGAGAGGTTGGAGAAGACTATAAATGCTTCAGGTTACAGAGAGAAGGTTCCATCCCATATTCAACAAGACAATGATGCCAATCTTGCTTCCCTTCTGCAGGAGCTCCTTTCTATTGAGGAAGTTTCCAGCAATGTTGAATCATAAGCACGACAATAACTTGCTCCTTTTTAGTTTTTAATTCTGGAAGAATCATCCACAAAGGCTTCACAAGCAAGTGTCAAAGTCACTTTATTTTTGGTAATTTTGCATTTCAAATTTTGATATTCTTTTGGTTGTTGTGAGATAAGAATATTCACAGCTCATTTGTGGAATTAAGTGTTTGCCTATTTTGCAGCCTTGCTCCTCAACTCCCAAAATAAAAAGCGATAATAGGAGATGATGATAGTATCTATATGGCCAGCTGGGGTTCCAGAACTGGGAACTAGGACCTGGCCAGCTGGGGTTCCAGATGATCTTCTAAAATTTGTTAGTATCTATATGTGTTTATTATATGATATTTTATTTTGATCCATAATTTGGCCCCAACTAATTTTTTATCTTCTCTATAAGGACAATGTTTAGTTTATTATTCATTGGGCTGTGAGAGGAAAGTAAAATTCTTGTTTGAGATACCTACTGTTCTGGTATAGAACACAGATGTCCAGCCGGATGGGCTGGTGCTTTGATATTGGATCAAAGGCCTATTCCTGAATGCCTATGAGAGAAGCACTCAGTAGGAGATGGGATCACTGTACACAACCAGGCTCTTTGCCAAGGGGGTGGGGTGTGTGCACAGTGTGACTGTATGTAAATAGTTCAGGGTTAGAACGTGTGTACCTTAAGGTTTGACCTCGCATTTATAGAGTGTACCTTAGGTAGGATATTTTGGGCCTGGCGTAATCTCCGGCCTAAGGATCCGAACTACTTAACCATACCTGGAGATATTCCTAGATAATTGGGAGAGTTAGGATCCTCCTTGCTAATAGATAGGATCGGTTATACCACATCTATTTGTTGTTGGGCTTCACCGCTATTGGGCCTAATATAGGTCTGTAACAGTTGCCCCCAGCCCGAAAGTTCAAGCCCGAGGTGTATTATGTCTTGGATGGGTCATCCGAGGTAGATTGAGGAGTCCTTGGCGCCCTGGCAATTATACCGTGGTCCGCCGGGTTAGGTCTCACGGGTATCGGCCTCGGCCCTCCATCTTCCCGGGGTACGCGGTGATGCCGAGGGAGTCAAGGCGCCGGGGTGGAAACCTGCGGCTTGAGGATCCGGGGTGGTTGTCGTGGGCCCCGCGTGATTCCGGGGGAGTATCCCCTCTGGGTTTGCCATGATTACTTCCTGACATCTGGCTTTTGCGGATTGGGGATGGGTTTCAACCCTCATGCCTAGCCGCCCCCGGTTTTCGTGCGCATTTAATGCGCCAGAGGCATGTCGTACGTCACCTCTACTTTTAGGGTGAAAAGTCCCTTGTGCCCCTGACGGTTGAGTGGTTTTTTGAACTTCCCTCTTCTTTCCTTTATGTTATGCGCGGTTGGGACTCTTCGTTTCACTTCCACAAACTTTGCTCTTCACAAACTTTACTTTCTTTGCCAACTCAGACCGCGAAGCATTTTCTCTGTGTTTCTGAAGACATCTCCCCTCCTACGCCCAGAAAACTGTTTGTTAGTTCCTGCTCCTCCCTTTGCATCCTTCCATCTTCGCATTTACAGGTATACTTTCTACCCTTTACAAGCTTTCATTTGAACACTGTGTGTATTTCTGCGTTTTGGCTTTCTCTCTTCTTCTACTTCTTTGTTAGTGTTTGGGGATTTCTGGGTTTTCTGGGGTGAGTTGGTGCTTCTGGGTAACTATTGGGTACGTTTGCACATAGCATTCCTGTAACCGTAAGTTCTGGCTTGGGGGAGCATTTTGTTTCTTGGCTCTCCTCCTTCTGGTCCCTCCTCTTTTCTTATCCACCCTTTGATGCTTGTATAGGTCTGAGTCTCCAGCCTTGATGGATAGGGGAAAACGTCCATCGTCTTCAAACCAGCCCGTAGACCCAACTGAGGAGGGGGCCCTGAGAGAGCGTTTTCCGCGTCTTAGTTTCTAGCTGTTAGGCACTCCACTGACCGAGGAGGATAAACTAGCCGCTGTTCTCCGGGGTGGGTCCGGTAGTAGGAGTGCTGGGGGATCTCAGCCGCCCGTTCATAGGTCAAGCCAGCCAGAGTCTGACCTTGTTAGGCCTGGTCTAGCGAGTAGGGTGAGGCCGAGACCATTTCGGCCGAGCCCATCAATTTTTACGAAGCACCTCGCCAAACATGGTCGGAATCCCTTCCAGATGGGTACCTCTGTCCCTGCTGGGAGTGCATTGCCCAGAGCTCCTCGTACATTGCGAATGGGCAAGTTTCTATGGCGAACAGTGTTTTAGGCTCGTGCTGCCACAGATCATCGTCTGAGCCTATCTCAGCTACTGGGAGTCCACGTTTGCCGGGGGCCATTCGTCTTCCTTCTTCAAACAATAGTTTATCTCAGTCAGGTATCATTCTTAGCTCTGACTATAGCTTTTTCTTTGTTTTTGTTATAGGTAAATGGAGTCCTCGTCTTCTCCCCGCCCTTCTATGTCCGACGCGGAAGCAGATTCCGACAGTCCTTCCCCGACTCTTAGGGCTAAATATCCATGGGTAACGCACAAAGTGCTGACGACGAGTTCCCTGATGACTGAGGCGGACGTGGATCGGCTAGGGGCTTCGCGCTCACCTGGATGTTTGTTGAGTCCTCCTGATGAGGACAAGCCGATCTGCTCTACCTGGGAGACCGGATATACAAACTTCTTTTTCTTCTACAGGGAATACCTATCCCGGCTCGGTATTCGCTTCCCGTTTACCGAGTTTCAAATATCCGCCCTCAATCATCTTTATTTAGCCCCTTCTCAGCTTCACCCTAATGGGTGGGCTTACCTTGCGACATTCGAGCATCTGTGTTGCTCGTTTGACCTCGTCATTCCTTGCACCACCTGCCTTTTCTTCTATTTCTTTTGTCCCTTCACCCCCCGCTCGGGTAGGGAGTTGGCTAACTTGAAGGGGTTGACTTCTCTCAGGAGTGACCCTGACAAGAAAATCTTCACCGCCTTCTCTGATTCTTTCAAACATTTCAAAACGTCCTTTCTCAAGGTGGTCGCCAACTTTGGTGAGCAGCCTTGGTTTCTGAAAGGCCCTGAGGGCCCTGACGTGGAGTGGCGGTTTCCACTGTACTAGTCCACCGATCATCACAGCCTCGGCTCCTCGTCCTATCAAGTCAATGCTACCGATCTTCTGGTTGAGGAGGAAGTTGCGGTAGCTAAGATAGCCTCCTACGTCGCGGAAAATGGAGTAAAGAGTGCGGCCTTCTACATTAAGCAGTGGGCGCCGGGTCGGGCTCGGCATCTAATACGACCCCTTTCATTTAGTTTGGCGTTTTCTCATATGCCATTTTCTTTATTTTTTATGTGAATTCTGACATTCTTGTCATTTTTTTTGCAGATCCACGTCGTATGGAGGAGTTGTCGGGTTACCTAATGTACGTGAGGCCGACGGCCGGGGCACCAACGAATAAGGCACCTCGAAAGCGGGCCGTTGCCGAGCCCCAGAAAAAGAAGGCCGGTGAAGCTGCAGCCGTGGCCTCTAAGGCGAATTTGGCTAAAAAGGCCAAGGTTGGGGAAAAACAAGTGGCCCCTCCATCCCAATCCACCGGCCTAACTTCTCCAAAGGTCGACAAAGGAAAAGAGGTCCTGACATCTGTCTCGCCACGTCCTCCGTCTCCAACCAAGGTTTCGACTGCTACTCCTCCAGTCGGCGAAATTACCGGGGGTCTGGCCTGGGAGAAGGGCATTACGGAGGAGCTAAGTCTTGCCTTCCTCCCGCCTCGTCAATTCATGAGTTCTTTGCCGCTCTCGAACGTGGATGAACGCGAGGTTCACAAGGTGGTGGATTACCTCTGCAAGGCGGACGGAGTGTCCCACGCCTTTCTTCACCTTAGGGGCAAATATGTCGGGGCCGTAGGTGAAGTCTGTCGCTTGAAACTAGATTTGGAAATGGCCGAAGAGAAGGCCAGAGGCTTACGGAGGAGAAGCAGTAAGCGGAGGAGGCTATGGGACGGTCCGAGGAGGTGGCGCGCCGCGCCGAAGAGGAAAAACGCCGTGCCGAGGAGGAGCTCAATTGCTCCGAGCTTTTGCTCACCAAGGCCACCTTGGATCAGAGTAACTCCGATCTGGCCGACATGCGGTCGATAAATTCTCTCAGCATGGAAGCTGTGAAGACCTTGACACAGCAGCGCTGTGATCTGGTCTAGGAGCTTGAGGTGACTCGGGGTGCCCTTGAAGAGCAAAGGACTGCCCATCTTAGAGCGGTGGAAGCGGTGAAGGCGACCGCGACAGACTGCTTCAAAATGACCCTAGCGCGGATCCGACACCTCAACCCAGGGGTGGAGCTGAACCTGGCCGGCTATGACTACCGATCTTTCATCAAGGGTGACGTTCTGGTTCCGTCGCCCCCGTCTCCGGAGGACGAGCCGCTGTCCTTGAGTGTCAAGGAGGCGAGGTTGCCGAAGAGGTTTCGTCCGTGGTCCCTCCTGAGGGGGATGGGGCGCCTGAGAAGGAAGCGGCCCCTCCGAGCTAAGCACTGTTTCACACTTTTATTTTTGTTCCGGTGTCTGATACCGTCTTTTCTTATGATAGTTTGTACTTGACTTTTGTAAGTTCGCTTCATATTAATGAAAATTTACTTAAGTATTTCGTCGTGTACTTCTTTAACCTTACACGTAAATTGCACGTCGGTATGGTCTTGACCCGGCCAGGGTTTTAAATAATTAGAGTCCGCTAGTACTCTTCTGGTGTAAGAGACCAGGTGTATGGGTAGGGCTTTTAAATTAACCACGCTACGATGTTCTGGAGTCGTTTTCCAGTGTCTTAACCATAATAAGGGCAAACTGTCACATGCTCGCCCGTGATCGTAGACACACATTTAAACATTTCGACTGATCAGGGTCAGTTATGACTATTCGCCTTCTTATCTAGGTGTTATATTTGATGCATCAAAATAATTGCAAGGGCTGATGACAGCGGCCTTTCATAGTTTCAAAGTACCCGGGCTTGTTGGCCACGGTGTCGGATTGGTACCCATGGACAGAGTTATGACTGGATCGGGGGACCCTAATCTTAGTTCGATTCCTTATAGGTAGTTAGTATATCGTCAAGTACTCTTGAGATTGAACTTCGATTAAAGAATCGTTCATTAATTCAAGAAATGATTCGCTCTAAAGAGCTAACAACTTAAGACGAAAACTTGCACAAATGAATAAATAAAACCAAAACTAAAATGGAAATAATTAAAGCAAAAACTGACTCGGACATGATGTGTCCGTCGTGGGAGGCTTTCCGTGACTAAGTCTAGCTGTAGTAAGCCTTCAGCTTGTCGGCGTTCCATGTCCTTTTGATTGGCTTCCTTGTTAGGGTTTCGAGAACGTAAGCTCCTCGGTCAAGCTTTTCCTTGACCTGGTACGGGCTGTCCCAATTTGCAGCTAACTTTCCATCCCTGGCGTTTTTGTTGTCGACGTCGGCTCTTCTGAGCACTAGGTCGCCCTTGTCGAAAGACTGGGGTCTCACCTTTCGGTTACACTTAGCTGCGATGAGTTGTTTGGCCGCCATATCCCGACAGTGTGTCGTGACCCTTAGCTCGTCCACCAAATCTAACTTGGTGGCCAGCGCATTGCTGTTTGCCTATTCCCCTTCCTAAAGGGTTCTCAACCTTCGCCACGATGGTTGTCCTATCTCGACAGGAATCATGGCCTCGCATCCATAGGTCATCCGGAAGGGGGTTTCTTGAGTAGCCGATTGAATGGTGGTTCGGTAGCCCCATAGGACGTTATAAAGCTGTTCGATCCAACTGGAATCGACGTCCTCCATCTTTTTTCTTATGCCGTCTAAGATTACCTTATTTGCCGCCTCGGCTTGGCCATTCGACTGAGGATGTTCGACAGAGGCGAAGTTGTGTGTGATGTCGAGATCGACCATCATGCCCTGGAAGTTCCTGTCAGTGAATTGGGTACTGTTGTTGGTCACGACCTCGACCAAGACTCCGAAGCGGGAAAAGATGTTTTGTTGGACAAAGCGCCGCACCCTGGCCGAGGTGATTGTGGTTAGGGGCTCGACTTCGATCCACTTCGTAAAGTAATCCACCGCCATTATTAACCATCGTAGTTGCCCGGGGTCGGCTTTAAATGGCCCCAGCAGTCCATCCCCCACTTGTAGAATGGCCATGGGGCCGAGATGTATTCCATGTCCGACGGAGGGGACCAGATGATTCTGGCATGCTTTTGGAAGCTATCACACATTTTGACGAACTCCTTGGAATCCGCCTCCATGGTCGGCCAATAGTATCCGGCCCGTAACGCCTTTCTTGCCAATGCCTTTGCCCCCATATGCTGCCCGTTAATTCCTCCATGGATTTCTGCAAGAACGTATTTTCTCTCGCTCGTGTTCAAACATCTTAGCATTGGGGTATGTAGGCCTTTTCGGTAGAGGTGATCTCCCACCATTGTGTAAACCGCGGCCTCCCGAATGAATTTCTTGGCCTCGATAGTCACGAGGGGGAGAATTCCTCGCTCGAGGTAATCTTCGAGTGGCTTCCTCCAGTCGGTGGAAGTGGATATGGTCATCACACAGGTCGGTTCTTCTAGATTTTTTTTGGACCACGGTCCTGTGGTTGGCCGTGCCTTTAGTGCTGGCCAGCTTGGAGAGGATGCCGGCCCTGACGTTTTCTCCTCTAGGGATGTGCGTGACCGTCACTTCCTCAAAGTCCGATAATACCTCCTTTACCCTATTTAGGTATTTTTCCATCAGAGGGCCCTTAGCTTGGTACGTCCCGTCTACCTGGGTGGCGGCGAGCTGGGAGTCGATGAAAACCGTAACTCTCTGGGCTCCCAGTTCCTTGGTCTGTTGGAGCCCGACCAGGAGTGCCTCGTACTCGGCCTGATTGTTGACGTTGGAAAGTTTAGCTGTAGGGAATACTCAATTGCGATTCCTTCAGGGCTTTCTACGATTATTCCGGCCCTACTTTCCTTGGAATTCGAGGAACCGTCCACGTACACTTTCCAGAGGTCGAGGTCGCCAACACCTTTCTTAGTTGGGGTCAGTTTCCGTAAGAAGTCCGCTAGCACTTGTGACTTGATGGCGTGTCGTGCTTCGTAGGTGATGTTGAACTCGGATAATTCTATGGCCCAACTGATCATCCTGCCGGCCAGATCGGGCTTGTGCAGCACCTTCCGGATCGGTTGGCTGGTCCGAACCACGATTTTATGTGCTTGGAAATATGGGCGAAGTCTCCTTCCCATTGTGAGTATGGCGAAAGCCAATTTTTCCAGCTTCTGGTACCTTAGCTCCGAACTCTGCAGGGCTTTGCTTACAAAGTATATCGTTCTTGACTGTTCTCGATTTCTCGGACTAATACCTAGCTCGCTGCCTCTTCCCCGACAGATAGGTAGAGGAGCAGAGTCTCAACGGGCTGTGGTTTCGATAGAACCGGCGGGGTTGCCAAGCATTGTTTGATTTTTTCGAATGCGGCGTCACACTCCGGGTTCCAGTCCCCTGTTGTCTCTTTTTTCAATAATTTGAAAAAGGGAAGGGCGTTCTCTGCCGATCTCGGCAAGAACCTGGTTAATGCCGCCAGTCTTCTCGTTAGCTGTTGGACTTCTTTCTTGTTCCTAGGCACTTGCATGTCTAATACGGCCTTACATTTATCCGGGTTGGCCTCAATTCCTCGGCTAGTTAACAGGAACTCGAGGAACTTTCCAGCCGGGACCCCGAAAGCACATTCAGCCGGATTCAGCCGGATTCTGTACTTCCTCAGTTTGTTGAAGGTTTGTTCTAGATCTCGCATGTGGTTGTGGGGGTCGTATGACTTGACGATCATGTCGTCGATGTAGACCTCGATGTTCTGGCCGAGCTGGTCCTCGAACACCCTGTTCATCATCCTCTGATACGTTGCCCCGGCGTTCTTCAAACCAAAAGGCATGACGTTATAACAATAATTTCCTTTTTCGGTGATGAAGGCTGTGGCCTCTTGATCATCGGGGTGCATGTCGATTTTGTTGTACCCCGAGTAGGCATCCATGAAAGACAGCAACTGGAATCCGTATGAGTTATCCACAAGTTGGTCGATGTTAGGCATCAGACAGGCGTCCTTTGGGCATGCCTTATTCAAATTGGTGTAGTCCGTGCAGACTCTCCACTTGCCGTTTGGTTTCAGGACCATTACCACGTTGGATAGCCATGTGGTGTATTGTATTTCTCGGATGAAACCTGCCTCCAACAATTCGTCCATGTGTTTTTCAAGGGCCAGTTGCCTATCTGGTCCTCTTTTTCTATTCTTCTAGGCCACTGGTGCCGACTCTGGCCAAATGGCCAATCTGTGACAACAAAACTCTGGGTCGATCCCAGGTATTTCGGTCGGGCTCCAAGCAAAAACATCTCTGTTTGCTGCTAAGAATTCCTCCAACCTTATTCTCAAGTCCAGATTCAGGCTTCTGCCTATCTTGGTGACTTGATCTGGCCCATTTCCGACGACGAGATCTTCCAACTCTCCTTCTGGCTCCAAACGGGGGACCTCGGGCTCGTCTCGCAAGTCCAATTCCACCATATTAACTGGATGGCTGGCCTTTCCCCCTCCTCGGTCCTTCGACATGGGCTGGATATCTCGAGACTGGGAAGGAGATGGGACTGCGTTTTTGCCTTCCCTGATCGTCTCAAAGTAGCATTGTCAGGACTCCTTCTGATCGCCCTTGATGGTGAGGACTTGGTTGGCTTTACTCACCATTTTCAGCTTCTGGTGTTTGGTCGACACCAGCATATCCCATTTGTGGATAGTTGGCCTGCCCAGCATTACATTATAAGGGGAAGGGAACTCAGTGACAATAAACCTTACCCGGTCCGTCTTAAAACCTTCCTTCGTGCCCAGAGTCAGCCTGAGGTCGATGTACCCCTTGGGAGGGGAGAGCTCTCCATTAAACCCGACAAGGGTTGTTTTGCAAGGTTTTAGGTCTTCTTTATTGAGGTTCATTCTTTTGAAGGCGTCCCAGATAATAATATCAGCCGAGCTTCCGGCGTCTATGAAGATTCTTTTGACCCGGCAATTGACTAGGGTTTCCGTGATTACCAAGCCGTCTTGATGGCCGGGTACCACGTCCTTCATATCCTCCTTTGTGAAAAAGAGTTGAGGTCGTTCCCCCTTGTCCGCCGTTTCCGGGTCTTCTTTGAATTTATGACGGTCCCTTACTGAGAGAACCTCCTTCAGGTATTTCTTTCGCTGGCTAGCCGTGTCTCTGCCTCCGCCAAAAGCTCCGCTGATCACGTTACAATCGAACTCGGCCTCGGGAAAGTCATCCTCTTCGGACGCCGGCCTCCGTCGCTTTTCATCTCTCTTGCTTTCAGGGGCCGGACTGTCCTGTCGGTCGCCTTGTTTGCGCTTATCTCTCTTTCGCCCTTGGGTTTTGATCACATATTGGCACAACTTCCCCTCTCTGACGAATTTCTCAATGGCATCACGGAGTTCATAGCATTGGTCCGTGGTGTGCCTCGGACTGTCGTGAAAAGCGCAGAAACGGGTGTGGTCCGTACTTGCTCGTTTTCTGAGAGGCCGGGGTCTCTCAATCTTCTGCATCTCGGTCGATGCTACCTCCCTCCATAGCTAGGAGTGGGGGACATTTAAAGGGGTATATTTGTCATACTTCCCCTTCACCTCGGGTTTTGCACTGGGGGACTTATTGTCTGAGCTTCTTCCTCGGCGATGTGGCTTTCGGCCGTCGGACTGATTCTTGTCTCTTGGCGACGTCCTCCTATCCGGGTCTTTTCGAGGAGCATTTGCTAGGCGCATTTGCTCCATTTCCAGATATTTCTTCGATCGCGTTATGAACTCGTTCAGGGTCTTGGCCGGCTCCTTAAAGAATGACTCGGCAAGCCGAGATTCACTGTCGAGGCCGGTGGCCAGCAGGTGTACATGGACCTTTTCATTTAGCCCGCGCACTTGTAAGGCCGCGTCCCTGAATTGATCCAGATAACTTTGAAGCGTCTCCCCATGCCGCTGCTTGATTCTGTCCAGAATGTATTGGGACTTCGATTGTTGTTTGCTGGTAGCAAAATGCAACTCGAACGCCTCCGCCAACTGATCGAAAGTGTGTATCGACCGTACGGGCAAGGTATGGAGCCATTTTAAGGCGGCTCCTTTAAGAGTGGTAGCAAATATTCGGGTGATGATGGGCTCTCTGAGTCTTCTTACGCACATAGTAACCTCAAAGTCCTCGACGTGGGTAGTCGGGTCTTGGGTTCCGTCGTATTTAGTAAGGTCGGCCAAGTCGAAATCGTCCGGATAAGGCGCGTTGAAAACGTCATCTGAGAAAGGACTGTCATTCCCCTCCCCGACGTACCTTCTTCGTGGAACCCCTGTTGGTGGACGTCATGGAGGTCTACCTCCTCGGTTCTCATCCTCTCGGTCCAGCTTTCTGCCTGCGTACCCAGGGTCACGACCTTGGCCGTTTTCCGACCTGGTCTTGCCCTGCCCGTCGTAGGAAGTTTCTCCATCTCGGACCCTTTCTCGGTTCCGTTCATCCCGGGCCCTTTTGGAAGAGGCTGATTCTCTTGACGCGGACTCCCTCATGACGGATTCCTTGGTCGCGGGCTCCTTTGTCGCGGACTCTCTCGACGCGGAATCCCTCCGCCTTAGTCGTTCCTCGAGTCGCTGCATATGCAGGGAGGTTTGGTGTTCCGTGGTCTCTATGCGTGTCAGCAGTGAACCCAAAGTGACCTGCAGGCGTCAGATCTCAGGGTGGCTGATTGTGAAAGCTTCCGGGATGACGTCCTGGTGTGCTTGATGGACGTCTATTTGTTTAGGGTTTCGTGCTGCCGAGGACTCTGTATCTGACGGGTCGTCGCCTAGATGCCCATTATTAAGAGCGGAATTGACTGGTTCGTCTTGCCGTGGCGGTGAGGGTTGGTCTTCCCCAGCGTGTCCATTATCGTGGACGGGGACGATCGATTCCTTTGCATGTTGTTGCGGCTGTGACGACTGGTTAGGCAGAGGTCCAGTCTCCGGCTGCCTGTGGCTAGTACTTCTTGTATTAACCCTCATTGGTCACGGGGATCGAAATTTACGGTCCCCACGGACGGCGCCATTGTTCTGGTGTAGAACACAGATGTCCAGCCGGATGGGCTGGTGCTTTGATATTGGATCAAAGGTCTCTTCCTGAATGCCTATGAGGGAAGCACTCAGTAGGAGATGGGATAACTGTACACAACCAGGCTCTTCGCCAAGGGGGTGGGGTGTGTGCACAGTGTGACTGTATGTAAATAGTTCAGGGTTAGAACGTGTGTACCTTAAGGTTTGACCTCAGTATTTATAGAGTGTACCTTAGGTAGGATATTATGGGTCTGACGTAATCTCCGGCCTAAGGATCCGAACTACTTAACCATACCTGGAGATATTCCTAGATAATTGGGAGAGTTAGGATCCTCCTTGCTAATAGATAGGATCGGTTATACCACATCTATTTGTTATTGAGCTTCACCGCTATTGGGCTTAATATAGGTCCGTAACACCTACTGAAAATGTTAGTATCATCTTATATCTTGTTTTGATTTATAATTGTTGGTTATTATTTATTTGTATTTTTAATATTATGTGATATCATTTAGTAAATAGTTCAATATATTTATTTTTTGGCTTGGACTAACAAAAATTTCTGGTTCTGCCATTGATACTAACTACATGTAATGTTGAAGCATTTATACTTGCCATCTTAAAATGGATATGAAGATTGCTCCCTCCGGTCTTTAGTATAAGGTTCATTTTTTAGTTCATTGTTTTTTTTATAAATGAATCATATATGGAATGGTGAAGGTATCATGTTAAACGCACCTTTAAAAATGAATTTCATAAGTTCGACCCATGGGATTTTGCACGTTATTTTAAAAGATGTCATGGTGCATTTTTCACTCCTCCTTTTGGAATATTGCATATGTCTCGATTGTCACAATAATTTAGACAAAATTAGTATATTAAGAATGAGAATTGTCATGCTAGTAGAGATCATATGTCTATAACAATATTTTGAGGTCACTCATGATGCAAACTAAAATGTACAAATTCAATCTTCCTCCTTAATTCATAGGAAAAATTACTTTGAGGTTATAAATAAGTAATGTAATCCCTAAAATAATTTACATCAAATAAGCAACATACAATGAAAAGTTTCAATCCAAGAAATAGTAACAGATTCGAGCAGCTCATTTGTTATTAAAATTTCTTAGTGATTCCACTCATTCCTTGGAATCACACTGTGATTACCTCTAATTCATATTTGTCGAATGTGATTATTATATACTAATACTAAATACACACATATAAGAACTATGCATTATTCACAACTCTGACCTTTATTTTTGAGTTTCATACAACACTCACAGGCCAAATTCTGGTTTCTGTGAAACCATTAGCTTAAAACTTCTCCTTTCTAATTTGGCGTAGGATTGAGCATCCTTCTTACATGATAGAATTTAGAGTACGGACACTTCCCAGCCAAAACTTTAGAGGAAAAAAAATATCTAGCAAGCCCCACTTGGCCGCGCTTCTTCTATAACTAGTGGCTAGTGACTGGCAAGTGCCAAAAAGGATAGTACAGTGTACAATCCATCTTTATATCTACGCCACACAAACGCGCCCTCATGGCCTTAAATAGTTATATCATATTAATCAAATGAATAGTTCCATAATGACACCTCAGCATCATCCACTTCCACATCAGCACTATCATACTGACCCCCAAAGCTATTATGAGTAGGCGACATCAGCACAGCGTCCGCCATGTTCCTCAGAAACTCCGGCATCCCCGGCACCGTTTCTTCATCAATTAAGAATGTACTTTGCTCCTCCCCGGCTGCTGCTGCCGAGCTGGTAGTCGCCTCCGCATTTTCAAGCCTCAATTCGTCGCTCTCCGGTTCCGTCCCCGGACGGAATGCCTCCGCGGCTTCTGCCGCTGCCTTCTGAATATCCTTCGCCTCAGTCGACGCTGGAAGCGGCAACCGCCAGATAGAGTCAGCAAAGTTAAGACAAGCTGACCGGCCGCGCAGAGCTATCGCCGCCACGTCGTGGGCCCTTGCAGCCATATCCGCAGTGGGAAACGTACCCAGCCAAATTCTCGTCTTCTTATTGGGCTCCCGCACTTCACACACCCACTTGCCGGAGTTCCTCATCCGAATACCGCGGTACACCGGGTGGCGAGTCTCCTGGAACTTCTTCCTCCCGGCGCGTTTCTTCGGGTGACTCGCTGCCAACAACACCTCCTCGTCGGACAAAACCAATGATGGAACTCCGCTGCAGTTGCCACAAATCGAAGCCGGCGAATGAGGGTCAGATGAAGAACACGTGAATGAAAACATGGCCATCAATTGAAAAGTTTCTGTCTTTCAAGGAAGTAAGAAACTTGGCGATCGATCTCAGTACGTCGGTTCACTGTTTGTGTGCTTGTGAGTGTGAATATATACGAAAAAGAAGACTTGTTTTAGTTTGCTATCTCTGGGGTGTTTAAGTGTCATGCAAGTGCCCATGTATTTATAGATTTTGTTTGCTGCGTAAAGAAGGAAATAAAGTGCAAACACGGAAACAGCTAGCCTCAGGAAATGGAAGGTGGGGCTTGAAGTTGGGCTAGCCAGGTGCTCGTCATCGTCTCTCTGGCTGACACGTGCTGGTGTGTGTCTCCCCATAGGAGAGAGTGAGGGAAGGTGAAGCGAATGAGACAGGTTTGAGTTGGGAAAATCATTGGGAGGTCTCAATGACAATAACAAATTACTCCTCCTAGTCCTTTTTTTTTTTGGTATCCCACTTGGTTCACCGGAATCTTTGTTGGGCCCATGGCAGTGGCGGACCCAGGAATTTTAATGACGGAGGCGAAAATAAAAAATATTATATCATAAATAAAATTACTTGAAATATAATACAGACTTAATATACAAAAAAAATTGTAAGAAATCTATTATATCAATTAAGATCACTTCACTTGCCAGCTCTTAACGTAATTCAGATGTAATTGATAAATTAATCAAATCTAAATGTTTAGGAATGTCATGTTCAAAATGTTGTAACTTCATTTTCAAATGTAATTTTTCTTGTGAAATCTCTAAAATAAAATTTATCAACAAGTTTACAAATAAAGGCACAATTAAATTAGAATTTTTTTAGAATTGAAAATTTGTTCATAAAGTCTCGACGCTGGTTACTAATCATGCATATATTTAATAAAGCTCTTCACCTTCTTTTGTTCAGTTCTATAACAGCAGATTCCTTTGCTTCCAGAGAGAAGGATGTTTTAATCTGTTCTGCGAGTCTTGGGATTGTCTCATAAACTGTAACTTCCACATTGATTGGGTGAAGACTTGGGTTGTCACTGGGGAGAGGGCTGACTTTAACTAGGCAAGCAGCCCCAGTCTTTGGTGTGGACTGTGGAGAGGTATACAAGACTTGAGGATTTTTGGGAGCAAGCCGATGAAATGGGCCAGGAGTTTACTTTGTCGAGAAAATGGTCGAGTAGTCTTGTCATTAATCGGGATGCTGCTGATATGGCAGGCCCGGCTTCATCAACTTCGATCAGGTATGCTTCCGAAACCTGATCTTCTACATCAGGTTCTCCACCAGCTAGACTTTACATATATAATTTTTGTTTTTTTAAAATCTTTGGGGGACCCTAGCCCCCCTTGGGTCCGCCCTTGGCCTACGGTCGTAGGCCGAGGACATGGTGATGGGAGAGCAAGTCCCTTACCACTTGCTCTCAAGGTATGTTGGTACTTCTCTTAGTCCTTATTATAAGGTACCAACTAACAATTTTCATAAACAAATAAAAACAGATAAAATCAATAAAGTTGTCATACAATTTAAGTAACTTCCAATATTACCCTTATTAATTGCATTAAACTCTAATATCATATTAATTATTACTCTCAAGTCTCACCCACTACCCTTATTAATTATGGGTATATATGAAAAAAAAGATAATTAATGCTCGAACAAGCAAGTGCCATTTAAAAAGGATTAAATACACTTGTTAGTTGGTGCCTTATATTAAGAACGAGAGGGAGTATAAAAAAGTCTCATATCAAATTCTCTTATGAAAAAGGTCCCTACATCGTGATTAATTTGGAATGTGAAGTTACCAAAGTGCCCTTTCCAACCATCACAAGTGTATATGTGAATTTTGAAACATATTTATACCTATTTTCACCAATGCATAAGCCTACTAACTAACCCTTTTAATTATTTATATCGGCTAACACTAACTAATTGACACCAACCAACTTTTAAGTTTTTATTACATTTAAATATCAGCACTTTTTTAAATAGATAAGTATAGCTTGCACTTTTGTACTTTTTTTATCCTCGTCTCAAATATCATGGAATTTGGACCAAGTTGATGGAGGACTTGTTATTTGCTTACATGTGTATTTCTTTTTGAAAACATGTTATTGAATTCCTTCTGTCCACACACACAAAACAGAGAGAGAGAGAGATTTCCTTCAATACTGAAAAATTGCATGTGAAAAGACAATCGTTCTCTTTTTAAAAAAAATTGCTGCTTTTCCTTCAAATTGTGAAACAAATCTATGGCGTTTTTCAAGAAGGTTGGAGGAGATTGGATTGATTCTCCTTGGCCATAATTTCTCTTCTGGAGAGGGGGCCGTTCTTTCAAATAAAACTGTGAATATATTTCTGTCAACACTACTATAAAATCACCTTTAACTTCTGCTTTTTTAACCCTTCTATGACCATTTTATGAGGGACCTTTATGTAAGTGACTTATAAATTTTTTTAATTTACATTTGTTTTTTTTAACCTACATGAAAAATGACTTTAAACGTCTGTTTTTTAAAAATGGACCGTTGATAGTCATACTTACAACATCTATATTTTGAAAAACATAGGTTAAAAATATTTTAATTAAAAAAAAATATTCTCTCTCTCTCTCATATATGACGTGCCCACACAACAACGAAATATGAGTACATAGCAAATGTACCCCATCGCCATTATTGTCAGCTCTGAGAACGAAACAAGCAACTCACCTTATTTTGTATGCTACCTTAGCAACCCACACAACATTCTGATTAAGAAAAAAAGGAAGAAACAAGCAAACTTTTTCATATTCACAGATATTTTCAAATCACCTTAGCAACATAATTTTTAGGAATTCCAGCTTCCAGAAACATGTTGACTAACAGACACGCTGACTTGGCATATATTTAGCATCTGAAAAAGAAAAAGAAAAGGTTGAGGACGGTTCATATCCCTAAGCTTGCCAGACGTTTATATTTCGTGGTGCGTGCTATCTTTAACCCGTCCAAATCTAGATCCTTTGCTGGAGTTCCTTGTGGGTCCTGTGGTGCCATCGGCTTGACGCTTTCGGCTGTAACCAGAAGAAGAAGGTATGTATGTACATCATCTTCTTCATTGAGCTATTACGAAGCACTTTGCACATTGTAGCTTCCATGGAAGAACCTCCTCATTCTTCACAGAGAAGCTACTGGAGAAGATGGAGCAAGCAAGACTTCTTCCTAGAGGAGTCCTTCAAGACTTTGACAACCTACCGAACGGTGTTGTCTCAGAAGTTGTTGAGATTTAAGGATCGCTTGACCAATAGATCCGACGACGCCACCGAGACCGATGAGATCAGAAAGGAAAGTGAGAACGACATGAAATGCTGCCTCAACTGGTGGGACCTTATATGGTTCAGCCTCGGGTCTGCGATCGAAGCCAAAATATTCGTCCTCACTGGTCAAGAAGCTCACGACCAGGCCGGGCCAGCTATTGTGTTGTCCTACGTCGCCTCTGGCTTCTCTGACATGCTCTCTGTTTTCTGCTACACAGAGTTTGCCGTGGAAATCCCTGTTGTTGGTGGCTTCTTCTTCTACCGGTGAAAGGTTCCTCTAAATTTAATAATTTAATCTCTGTTTGGCTTAATCATGTTGAGGTCGAGAGAGTACATGTTTAATTCTTAATTTTACCAGAAACACCCACTTTAGGATTTCACTCTGTTTTTTCCCTCTTGAAAGCTTCAGACGGTAGTGGCTATGGTGAAGAGGAGGAGCTCACCGGCGACAGTGAAGGGGGAAGTTGTCACTGGTGAGGAAGAAGAGAGGTGAAACGAAAGAACGAATCGATTCGATTCGATTTCATGGTTCGAGTGTTCATTTTTTTAGGTGGTAAATATGCCAAGTCAGCATCTGTTAGTCAAAATGTTTCTTTTTAACAGTCAACGTTTTTTATTTTAACAGAGATGTGACTTTTGCACCTATTTTATAACCACATGTGTATTTTTGCACCTAAAAAAATACTTGGTGTTGGGCGCTCCTGAGGGCAAAGTACATGTGATTTTTGCACCTTTACCCTTGTTTCTCCTGGAAATATCCATGGAATCTCTGAGCTGTTAATCCCAAGCTCAATGCACTAACTCTAGTAATTTGTATGCTACCTTCTCAATTTCACGGCCGTACTCTTTAGTGTCTCTCTAAACAATGAGATTTAATTATCATACGGGAACCAGTTTCGGTGCTCGTCTGTAGGATGAGCAAAGAGAGCTCGTCCGTACGGACAAGCTTTGGACCGTCCAGATCTGATATGGACGGTCCGGATCTTTTTTTTTTTTTTACTTTTTTATTTTTTATCTAAAATAATTTTAATGGATAGAAAATCTAAAATAAAGATAATCTCTCAACTAAAATTAAAAAAAAATGATTTTTTCATGTAAAAAAAATAAAAACGAAAAATAATCCAGATGGGATGGGCTCTCCCTGCGGATAGGCAGGGAATCTAATTTCTGACATCATTGTTGACCCAGCAGAGCAAAAGAAGAAGAAGAAGAAGTGACCAGAGAAAAGAAACGAAGAAAGAAGGAAGAAGATTTGGGGATTCAAAAAAAAACAAAAAACAAATTCAGGCCGTTAAAATCATAGCACAATCGCGATTCGCTTGCTCTGTCACCTCCTCTTCAACTTCTCACATAAAGGATCTTGGTTTGGGACCCATGGAGGCTCTGGTTAAGCCTTTCCAGCTTCTTGACGGACTCCACTTCAGAGAAGAATTTGTCGAGGTTGACTCCGTCCCTCGGCGGTGACGTGGGTTAGTGGAAGTTGACTTATACAGATCTGTCTCCATCTCCAAATCTCCGACGAGCCCTCCTCAAAGTAAGACGCAGAGGTTGTCATGAATTGGGGGGATGATTCCAATCATGTACATTGAAGTCGTCAAGAACCTCCTCAAAGTAAGCCATTTGCTCAATCTCCTCCACAAATCCATTGTCACAGTTGGGACAAACCATCGTGTCTTGCCTCTGGACCCTCACAAACCGACTGCATCTGTAACATCAATGAGAATATGGAGTCGTCTCCGTAGCCATCTGGATCCCACAAATAGATATTCACAAAAATTGAAGAAAATTCCTCAATCCTCTATCATATAGACCCTAGTCTCGAAAGAAGTTCACATAAGATTCACATCCGAGGGATCGTTTGAACTTTTAGAAGAGAGAGAAGGAGGGATCGTTTGGACTTTTGGGGTGAAAAAATGAAGAAGAAGGGGACGCGAGAGAGAGAAATATGTCACAGAGAAAAGTAAAGGACAGTCATCATCGGGAGTAAAGAAAGAGCAGAGAAAGTGTGTAAATTAAAGGACAATCATCATCGAAAATAGAGAAATAACAAATCTGTGGATGTTGATTTTAAACATCTATTTTTTAAAATCATACTTTAAAACTACAATTAAGGTCTGATTTTTTTTTTGAACAATTCTATAGTAGTTCATTACTGAAAAGAGAAGAGGTTACAACTATTCAAAACAAAGGCAGAAACCACAGCCAAAGCATAAAAGACGCAAGACACAAAAAGACAAAAGAACAAACTAAAGACAACAAAATGAAGCGATCAGCTAGGATCCATAGGTGATACGTGCATATTTTATAATTAAATGAGTATCAATTCTGAGATATATTGGATTAAATTTATTACTATTGTATATATCTTGCAGGAGTTATTAGCTGATTGAGAAAGGAGCGTAAAAGGAAATCAATTTGAATCAATTGTGTAATATGAGAGAGTGGATTACAAAATATTTGGAAGTGATTGGAGATCTCAAAAGGATATTGCATATCTTTTATTTAAGACAGGATCAGATCACGGCCCAAGTCAACCTAAGGGAATTTCTATATAAAGAACAAGGGAGAGACACACTAGACCACCAGAGAGACAAGACACTCAAGTGAGAAAAGCACAGAAGAAAGAAAAACACATCCTTATGCTCTCTAAATCTCGGTACTTACCAAAGGTTTAGAGAGAAAGGACGAAGAAAAGAAGGAGACGGGACGCAAGAACAATTCTAATTTTCATCTCTCTTCTTCTATTTTGTTAACCTAGCCATGCTTGGCTAGTCTTCTTTAGTAGTTAGGGCGAGGATGAACCCTATGCGAATTTGAGTATTTGTTTGAATTCTTGATTGAACGTTATTTACCATGATTGAATGAATTATCTTTGCTTAAAGATTGATCACCTTTTAGATTGTTCATAGGTTGGTGTATGACAATAGAGATGTTGGTGCATTTAACTGGAACCGTTAATCCATCATAAAGTTGCATGACCTAGACATAGGCTTACGAGTTTATGCGATCTCATAATTCTGGTTTAAATACATTGATATTTCCAAACAATACTAAGACATTAGGTTGTTTTTAAAGATAACGGACTAAGGTAGCGTCAAGACATTGGTACTTAGTCTAATTTTAGAGAATTGATCGTCAATCATGGGAGTAATAGTCAATTAGGGATTTAATTCAAATACTTGGATGAACATAGGGGGATTTCTATGCCCTAACTGCGTTTTTCTCTATTGATTAATTTTTCTAAACAATCGCTCTTGAGACTCTTAATCTTGAATGCTTGTTCTTGATTAAATTCTTTAAAAATTCTGTTTGGTTACAACTCACCTCCTATTACTCATTGGTCCAACTAAAGCTGAAATAACGAATTAGTGGTTGGAGTACTATTCCTCGTGGGAACGATCTTTTACTCACTACTTTATTACTTGTAACGACCGGTGCACTTGCCGAAGTCCCTAACAAGTTTTTGGCGCCGCTGACGGGGAATAGTTTTATTTCAACACTAAGAGTAGTTATTGAAACTCTAGATTGGATTTTTCTTTTTCTTTTGTTATCCTACTCTAATATTACAGATCCTCCTCCTCCAAAAAGGACCATGGGCGATTACATGACGCTTAATCCTGCCAGGGCTGCAACTAGCATCGTCAATCCTGTTGTGAATGCAAATAATTTTGAAATCAAGCCATCTCTCATAAGCTTGGTTCAACAAAGCTCTTTTAGTGGGAGTGATTTAGAGGATCCTAATCAGCATATCGAGACTTTTCTGCGAATTTGTGATACCATCAAGATGAATGGAGTTTCGCGAGATGCTATTCGTGTGAGACTGTTTCCTTTCTCTTTGACGGGAAAGCAGGAGCTTGGCTTCGTTCTTGTCCTAATGGAAGTCTCTCCACTTGGGACATTATTACCACAAAGTTTCTTGAGAAATTTTTCCCTTCTTCTAAGTATACAAAGCTGCTTTCAGACATCAATTGCTTTACTCAAGGCAATGGGGAATCATATTGTGAAGCGTGGGAAAGATTCAAGGAGTTTCTTAGGAAGTGCCCACAACATGAGCTGCAAGACTATGATCAGTGAGGATATTCTTCAAAGGGATGCTTCCGTCCTCTAGGATGATGATTAATGCCGCGGCAGTGGTACGCTAAAAATAAAACTCCCGAAGAAGCATTGGAGTTGTTTGAAGATATGGGGTCATTTGAGAATGAAACTGTACTCCACAACCAAAGAGGGGAGTTCTTCAGCTAGACTCTTACAATACAATGTTGGCCCACAATGAGACCATTGCCCAACAAAACAAGGTGATCCAACAACAGTTAGCTTCCATCACTAAACAGCTTGCCTCTTCTCAAGTATCATCTATCACTTCTCAGCCTCCTTGGCTTTGTGATTTTTGCCAAGGGGAACACACTAATGGAGAGTGTGCAGCATTCATTACTGAAGAAACAACTGAGGTAAACTACATGGGTAATCCTCCTAGAAATCAGTTTAATCCATATAGCAACACATACAATCCTCACCCAAACTTCTCCTATAAACCCCAAGCAAGACCTCAACAGTTCCACCAAACCACCACTACCGATCCGGAAAAGGCTTTAACACGCTTGACTCGTACCACTACCGAATAAATACAAAGGCGAAGCTTTCCGGAATGAAACAAATTCTTCTCTCAAAAATCAGGGGGCTTCGATCCGGAATTTGGAGCATCAGATTAGTCAGTTATCAAAGCAAATAGAGAGAGAAGTCAAGGGTCATTCCCTAGTGATACTGTGGTCAATCCAAAGGAGCATTGTAAGGCCATAACTACAAGGAGTGGAATAGTGGTTCAGCCGGTTGAAAAATCTGTTCCAATGAAGGACAAGTCTGAGAAAGGGGAGGAAGAGTTTGAGCAATGTAATGTGCAGCAAGTTCCAAAGGAGATAGCTGCAAAGAAGCCTCCCACTCCTTCTTATGCAAAACCTCCTTATCCCCAAAGGTTGAAGCAACAGATTCAGAAACAACAAGATGCCAAGTTCTTGGATATTTTTAAGAAATTGCATATTAACATCCCTTTTGCAGAAGCTCTTGAAAATATGCCTAATTATGCAAAGTTCATGAAAGATTTGCTTTCCAAGAAGCATAAGTTGCAAGAGGCCGAAACAATGACATTGACTCAAGCGGTGTAGTGCCATCATTCAAACTAAGTTGCCACCAAAGCTTAAAGATCTGGGCAGCTTTAGCATTCCTTGTGCAATAGGGAATGTCAACATGGGCAGAGCACTTTGTGATCTGGGAGCTAGTATTAATTTAATGCCATAATCTATTTCAAAAGCTCTTGGCATTAAAGAGATGAAGCCTACTATGATGTCATTACAGTTGGCGGATAGGTCCATTAAGAAGCCAGAAGGTGTCATTGAGGATGTGCTTGTGAAAGTGGACAAATTCATCTTCCCGGTGGATTTTGTGGTTCTTAACATGGAGGAAGATGCTGAACTTCCTTTGCTTTTGGGAAGGCCCTTCTTGGCTACTGCTAGAGCGATAATTGATGTAGTCTGCTGGAAAGATGGAGTTCCAAATGAATGACGAGAAAGTCACTTACAATGTGTTTCAATCCATGAAATACCCAGTTGATAATAGTGACTGTTTCAGAATTGATGTAATTGACAAAGCCATTCATAAGGGTCTTTTTCAAGAAGATTTAGATGAGTCCTTAGAGGATGATATTGCTCAGTTGTTGCAAGTGGAAGAAGAGGATTCTGCAGATAAGAATTCTGATTTGCCGGTTGAGAAGCTGCAAAGGAAGGATTATGATGCACCTCCTGCTGCTCCTAAGGTGGAACTAAAGGAACTCCCTTCTAATCTGAAGTATGCTTTTCTAGGGGAGGACGACACTTATCCCGTTATAGTTAGCGCTGAATTGTCACCTACTGACGAAGAGAAGTTGCTGAAAGTTTTGACTACCCACAAGACTGCAATAGGGTGGTCTATATCTGATTTAAAGGGGATTAGTCCTTCATTCTGCACTCATAAAATTCTCATGGAGAACGATGTGAAACCGGTAAGGCAGCCCCAGAGGAGACTTAACCCGACTATGAAGGAAGTGGTAAGAAAGGAGGTGATGAAACTGTTAGATGCAGGTATGATTTATCCTATCTCCGATTCAAAGTGGGTTAGTCTAGTGCAAGTAGTACCGAAAAAAGGTGGAATCACTGTAGTGCAAAATGAGGATAATGAATTAATTCCCACTAGAACCTGTCACGGGTGGAGAATGTGTGTGGATTATAGGAGATTGAACGATGCCACTCGTAAGGACTTCTTTCCCTTACCATTTATGGACCGATGCTTGAAAGGCTTGCGGTGTCACTCCTATTATCGCTTCTTAGATGGCTATTCGGTTACAATCAAATAGCAGTGGATCCAGAGGATCAAGAGAAGACAGCTTTCACTTGCCCCTTTGGTATTTTTGCTTATAGACGGATGCCCTTCGGTCTTTGCAACGCTCCAGCCACTTTTCAGAGGTGCATGCTGTCTATATTCTCTGACATGATTGAGAGATTTATTGAGGTATTCATGGATGATTTCTCTGTTTTTGGCACTTCCTATGATACTTGCTTGGCTAATTTGTCTTGTGTGCTCCAAAGATGTCAAGATAGTAACTTGGTACTCAATTGGGAAAAATGTCATTTTATGGTAAAAGATGGGATAGTCTTGGGTCATAGAATATCTGAACAAGGGATAGAAGTGGATAAAGCCAAGATTATAATCATCAAAGACTTGCCCCCTCCCACCAATGTACGTAGTGTTCGCAGTTTTCTTGGTCATGCGGGTTTTTACCGGAGGTTTATCAAGGATTTTTCCAAAATAGCAAAACCACTTAGTTAGTTGTTGGTCAAAGATGAAGACTTTAACTTCAACAAAGAGTGTCTGATGGCATTCAACTTGTTGAAAGAAAGATTAACAACTGCACCTATTCTGACAGCACCTGATTGGGATCTACCGTTTGAGCTGATGTGTGATGCCAGTGACTACGCCATAGGAGCTGTTTTGGGGCAAAGGAAGAACAAGTTGTTACATGTTATATATTATGCAAGTAAAGTTCGAATGAGGCACAATGAACTATGCAACAACCGAGAAGGAAATGCTTGCGATTATTTATGCCCTAGATAAGTTTAGACAAGTATTTGATTGGTTCCAAAGTTATTATTTTTACGATCATGCTGCTCTAAAATATCTCTTGACTAAGCTAGACGCTAAGCCTAGGCTTCTCCGTTGGATGCTGCTACTCCAAGAGTTTAAGATTGAAATCAAAGACAAGAAAGGGGTAGAGAATGTGGTAGCTGATCACTTGTCTAGAATTCAGGTTAAGGAGTTGCAAGATGATTCAGAAATAGAGATTCATGATGAATTCCCAGATGAGTATGTCTTGGCAATTAGCAGTGTTCCTTGGTTTGCTGATATTGCTAATTATAATGCCATTGGAATGATACCAGAGGGACTAACATGGCAGCAGAGAAAGAAGTTCATGCATGATGTTCAGCGGTATATCTGGGATGAACCTTTCTTATTTTTCAGATGTACAGATGGAATGCTTCGTCGCTGTATCCCAGAGGAGGAAACTCATAAAATCCTTTGGCATTGTCACGGTTCAGATTATGGTGGCCATTTCGCTGGAGAACGCAGTGATGCTAAGGTACTACAAAGCGGTTTTTATTGGCCTACATTGTACAAGGATGCTAGGAAGTTTGTGGAGCAATGTGATCGTTGCCAAAGAACAGGGAATATCTCTAGGAGACACGAGATGCCACTCAACAACATTCTTGTTATTGAGATATTTGATGTGTAGGGAATTGATTTTATGGGGCCATTCCCAAGTTCTTTTAACAACAAGTACATTCTTGTAGCTGTGGACTATGTCTCAAAGTGGGTGGAGGCAATTGCTCTTCCCACTAACGAAGCTAAGGTGGTGGTATCCTTTCTCATAAAGAATATATTCAGCGAGTTCGGGTACCGAGGGCCATTATCGATGACGGAGGCACTCATTTTTGTAACCGACGTTTCAATCATTGCTTAGCAAATATGGTGTCACTCATCGTGTCACTACTCCATATCACCCACAAACTAGTGGGCAAGTGGAGATATCTAACAGGGAATTGAAGCAAATTCTGGAGAAGACTGTTGGGAAGTCAAGGAAGGATTGGTCCCAGAAGCTTGATGATGCCTTGTGGGCATACCGAACGGCATTCAAGACTCCTATCGGCATGTCACCATTTCAGCTATTATATGGTAAATCTTGCCACCTTCCGGTGGAGCTTGAGCATAAGGCACTTTGGGCAACTAAGTCGCTGAATTTTGATGCTAAATCTGCTGATGAAAAAAGGCTACTTCAGTTGAATGAACTTGATGAATTCAGAATTTTTGCATATGAGAGTGCTAGCCTCTACAAGGTGAGAACCAAGAGATGGCATGACAGGAGGATTCTTCCAAAAGAGTTTCATCCGGGACAGCAAGTATTACTTTATAACTCTCGTTTAAAACTTTTCCCGGGGAAATTGAAGTCTAGGTGGTCAGGACCGTTCGTAGTCAAGGAGGTTACACCTTTTGGTGCGATTGCCATTGCACCAATAGCTTCTGATGACGCTTTTAAAGTAAATGGGCAGAGGTTGAAGCCTTACCATGGTGGAGACATTGACAGAGGAAGAACCTCCGTGGCACTGGAAGCTGAGAATTAAGGAGATATCCGTCAGGCTCAGGACGTTAAACAAGCGCTGATTGGGAGGCAACCCAATGAGTTTTCTTCATTTTTTATTCAGGAAGGTTGTGGAGCAAATTATAAGTTCCATCCTAAAAAAAAATAAATTAAAATTAAAATTAAAATTTAAAAAAAAAAATTTGGGCTGAAAGTTGGCGCCTGGGGCGCCAACTTTCGGCCAAAAGGCAAAAAAAAAAAATTTCAACCACCCCCTTCCTCCTTCTTCTTTCTCTTTCTCTCTCAGTTATCTGACCCGGATGGTCGAGACCCTTTGCATCAAGCAGAATATAGACCCAACTAGTTGTCAACCAGCTGAGGACGACAACTCCGACGATGCGATCACACAAGAGGACGCCGATGACCACTCCAATGACTTTTGACAGGAGCACTCTACATCAGAGTTAGCGGCTTAAACCAGGGGAGTACTAGTTCCTTTCCTTTTATTTATTGTTCCAACAGTGAGGACACTGTCTGATTTATGTGTGGGGTAGGGATATGAATTCTTTGGTATTGCTTGTTCTTATTCAATTGAAAAGAATTCTCTTGAAAAAAAATTCTTGAGTTTTTGTTCGATTGACCTTAACTTTGAGCATCCCCATCTTAGAGAGTATTATCAAGTAAAACAATAAAAAGGAAAAGAATGTGTCAACTAAGCCCTGAGCATTGAATTTTTGTAAACAATCTGGAGATGTTTTGAATATTTTGATACCTGATTCCTCTAGGAGATGAGATTATGCCCTTTGTTGACCAAGTAAAACTTTTGTTTAGGGAAAGGACTCAAGTGAGTTACTATGAAAAAAAAGAAACACAACTCCAATGACTTCTCTAGACCTACTTAGTAACCGGTGCTGCATCACCCATGTGCAGGGTCGCGTCAAACGATAAGGTCAAAGAGGGTTATGAGTTGAGCTAAAAGCCTCTTGAGGTGCCTGTTGGAGTAACCAAGTAACCGGTGCTGCATCACCCATGTGCAGTGTCGCGTCAAAAGGGGACCTACAACGGCTCAAGATTAAGGTCCTGTTGGAGTATCCGAGTAACCGGTGCTGCATCACCCATGTGCAGGGTCGCGTAAAAAGGGGACCTCCAACGGCTCAAAAATAAAAATAAAATAAAATAAAAAAAAAAAAAATAAAGTTATTTCTTACATGAGGATCCCTATGAAATTAACTGCAAAGCTTGGTTTACTGGGGGCATTTGAATTTTTCTGGAGGAATTAAGTAGAATAATATTCTATTAAATGTATTGTGATGCTTATTACTGGCTATTGTTTAAGGCTATTGACTTAGTGACCCAGTCTTATAAGACATTAACTGAATAAATTTTGATAACATGATCTGAGTGTGGTGGTAACTGCTCACTGTTTAGGAAAGTCAAAGACAATGTCATTCTCATTTAGATAATGAATTCTCTTTCTTTTGCTTGAGGACAAGCAAAGATCTAAGTGTGTGAGAGTTTGATACGTGCATATTTTATAATTAAATGAGTATCAATTCTGAGATATATTGGATTAAATTTATTACTATTGTATATATCTTGCAGGAGTTATTAGTGATTGAGAAAGGAGCGAGAAAAAGGAAATCAATTTGAATCAATTGTGTAATATGAGAGAGTGGATTACAAAATATTTGGAAGTGATTGGAGATCTCAAAAGGATATTGCATATCTTTTATTTAAGACAGGATCAGATCACGGCCCAAGTCAACCTAAGGGAATTTCTATATAAAGAACAAGGGAGAGACACACTAGACCACCAGAGAGACAAGACACTCAAGTGAGAAAAGCACAGAAGAAAGAAAAACACATCCTTATGCTCTCTAAATCTCGGTACTTACCAAAGGTTTAGAGAGAAAGGACAAAGAAAAGAAGGAGACGGCTGAAGGAAGAAAGAGGACGCAAGAACAATTCTAATTTTCATCTCTCTTCTTCTATTTTGTTAACCTAGCCATGATTGGCTAGTCTTCTTTAGTAGTTAGGGCGAGGATGAACCCTATGCGAATTTGAGTATTTGTTTGAATTCTTGATTGAACGTTATTTACCATGATTGAATGAATTATCTTTGCTTAAAGCTTTCTTAAAGATTGATCACCTTTTAGATTGTTCATAGGTTGGTGTATGACAATAGAGATGTTGGTGCATTTAACTGGAACCGTTAATCCATCATAAAGTTGCATGACCTAGACATAGGCTTACGAGTTTATGCGATCTCATAATTCTGGTTTAAATACATTGATCTTTCCAAACAATACTAAGACATTAGGTTGTTTTTAAAGATAACGGACTAAGGTAGCGTCAAGACATTGGGACTTAGTCTAATTTTAGAGAATTGATCGTCAATCATGGGAGTAATAGTCAATTAGGGATTTAATTCAAATACTTGGATGAACATAGGGGGATTTCTATGCCCTAACTGCATTTTCTCTATTGATTAATTTTTCTAAACAATCGCTCTTGAGACTCTTAATCTTGAATGCTTGTTCTTGATTAAATTCTTTAAAAATTCTGTTTGGTTACAACTCACCTCCTATTACTCATTGGTCCAACTAAAGCTGAAATAACGAATTAGTGGTTGGAGTACTATTCCTCGCGGGAACGATCTTTTACTCACTACTTTATTACTTGTAACGACCGGTGCACTTGCCGAAGTCCCTAACAATAGGTCTGGGACACAAGGGCACTTGGCACAGCGGATGCCTACAAGTCTTCGAATCTTCGTCCAGAATAGAAAACAAAGGGGGTAAGGGCATGTCAACCCACCCAATCGGGCACACCCCCTTATTAGTAGATACAGCCAAGTAATCAACTGCTTTGTTCCCCTGGCGAGGGGTATAACGAACCAAGAAACTGGACTCCAATTTGAAAACCTCTAGGATATCTGCAAGAATACCCCGTGCCTGCCAATCACCATGATTTGGGCAATCTTTTTCCACACATTGCACTAGTAGTAAGCAGTCAGTCTTAAAGGTGAGATTTTTATTGCCTAAGTCTTGTGCAATCATGAGAGCTCTTTTCAATGCGAGTACTTCAGTCATAAACGCAGAGACAGATTTTACTTTGTCCACAAAGGCCCATTTCAAATCACCCAAATGGTCTCGACAAATGACTGCAATGGATGCTCTTTGCGTAGACGCATGAAAAGATGTGTCAATATTAATTTTAAGCTTGCCCTTAGGGGGTGGTACCCAAACAACAGGAATGATCAACGCCTTGACAATTGAGGCGTCATTAGATGAGGGAGCCTGTTCATGACAGTAGGCTCGCATAGACTGGTTGGCATGTTGGATGACAACAAACGGATCAGGAGTTGCTGCATTAAAGACTAGTTCATTCCTTTCCTTCCATATGTACCACAGTAGCCAGCTTATATACCCCACGTCCGATTTAGTAAAAGGACTAGAGGGGCTCAGGACGTCAATCCACCAATTGTTAAAGCTATGGATTTGACTCAGATTGCACTTGATAGCTAACTGACAACCGAACCATGTGCACCGCACCCAAGAACAATGGAATAATATGTGCTCAATAGTCCAATTCTCACTGTTACAGATGGGACATGTAGGGGAGGGGCCCCTCTTCCTGTGAAACAGAGCCACATTTGTTGCTAAAGCCTTAGATAAGATTCGCCAGATGAAGGTAACCACCTTTGGGGTGGCTTGAACTTTCCTTGTAGCCTTCTAGATTGCACTAGTCATGGAAACTAAGGAACCCACAGACTGGTCATTTGAGGGAGAGCTGGAGTGTGTGAGGTGATAGCCAAGCTTGATTGTATAAAGTCCATTATTCGCCAAAGCCCATACCAGCTTGTCACCAATAGGTGTTGATGGGAGGGGGATAGCAGCAATGGCGCTGGCAGTTGGATCATCAATGAGGTGCCTTACTTGGTGGAGGTTCCAGGACCGAGTGGCGTTGGATATCAGCGTTGCTACTGGTTGACCTGATTTCTTTAGAGTCTCGTTGTCAGTTTGTAAATGCCGAGGCAGCATGGAAAGAATCCAGTTATCTTGCCATACTCGTGCGGATTCCTCGTTTCCAATCTGCCAACACGTGTCATCTCTAATGAAATCACGTCCCTCCAATATGCTAGACCAGCTCCAGGAGGCTCTATGCCCCTTAATAGCATCAAGAAAAGAACAATTAGGGAAATAGAGACCTTTCAATACCTTTGCCCACAAGTCTTGGGGATTTTGGAGGAGACGCCAGGTCGTTTTAGCAAGTAGAGCTTTATTAAACTTGTCGAAATCCCAGAATCCCATGCCCCCTTTTGCTTTAGGTCGGGTTAATCTATGTCATGCCACCCAGTGTGTTTTATTGTGGCCACCCCACCAGAAATTAGCCACCAACCGGTTGAGTTCTTTGCAGGTTTTGATTGGGAACTTAAAACATGTCATTGGGAAGATGGGGATTGCATTAATGACTGCTTTCATCATAACTTCCCGACCTGCAAAGGGTAGGTATTTGCTGCTCCAACCATGGACCTTGTTGGTAACCTTCTCCCTGACATATGCAAGCGCCTGATGTTTCATTTTGCCCCACACACTAGGGATGCCTAGATATTTTCCTTGGTCCTGACTTTCACCTATGCCTAGGGTATTGCATATATCACGTCTCAAGTCTAGAGGAGTGTTCCCAGAAAATACAATGCTAGATTTCTCCAGATTTGCAAGTTGGCCCGAAGCTGAGCAGTAGGTTCTAAGGATCTCCGTCAGTATCTGACAATTACAAATATCTGCGCTCATAAAAAACAAAGCATCATCTGCAAAGAAATTATGTGAGATAAGAGGACATGCTTTGGTTAATTCAATCCCTCGAAGTCGTCCCTGGGCTGAGGCATGATTAATCATGCAGGATAAGGCCTCCAGCGACAAAATAAATAAGTAAGGCGATAGAGGATCCCCTTGACGGAGACCTCTACCAGGGCTAATTGATGCAATTTTTTCTTGTGCAATACAGAGGTTAAGGTGAACAATTTCCACACAATTCATAACAAGAGTAACCCATTGCAAAGAAAAGCCAAATTTAATCAACACTTCCCGTAGAAAGTCCCACTCGACCCTATCATATGCTTTACTCATGTCCATTTTTAAAGCGAACTCATATTGTTGTCCCGTATTTTTCTGTCGCAGATAGTGGAACACATCATGAGCAATGATAATATTATCCTGAATTAAACGACCTGGCACAAAGGCCCCTTGGTTAGGGGAGACACACTTATCAAGGTGACACTTCATCCTATTGACCAAAACTTTGGAGATTATTTTATAGGAAAAATTACACAAGCCAATGGGTCTAAAATGTGAAACTGATTCTGGTTTGTCTACCTTAGGAATAAGTGTGACATTGGTCCCGTTCAAGTCTCGGAGAGGAAGGCTCTGCTAAAAAAATTCTCTAACCATGTTAACAATAGAGTCACCCACCTCATTCCAAGAAGATTGATAGAATTTACCTGGGAAGCCATCCGGGCCCGGAGCCTTGGAACCCCTTAACTCAAAAGTTGCTGATCGAATTTCCTCTGCTGTCACAGGTCGCAGGAGGCTCTTATTGACATCATCATCAATTCTTACTTCAATAGAGTCGAGAGCCTTTTCTAAATGACGCGGTCCTGAGGACGAAAACAGGTTAGTGAAATAATCAGTGAACATGTGGTTGATAACCTTTTTATCCCTGGTCCACAGGCCATTTCCATCTTTTATGCTTAATATTGCATTTCTCGTTCTTCTGATGACAGTGGTAAGATGAAAGAATTTTGAGTTTCTATCTCCTGATGTTAGCCAAGCAATCCGCGAACGTTGCCACCAGTAATTTTCCTCTTGGTACATCAGTTCCTCAATCTGACGGAGAAGGGACATTTCTTTCTGTTTGCTTACCGCATCTTGGTATCCCTGTCTCACAAAAATAAGTGAAGAATGCAATTGTTCAATCATTATTCTCCTGTTAGGGAAATTTACTTTGCTCCACTTGATTAGGTGTTTTCTGCAACTGTTTAATTTCATGGCAAAGTGAGAAAGGGCGTTGGTGACATTTATAACTCCCACGTCCCAACTATTCTGGACCACCTGCATATAATCATTATGAAAAGTCCAATAATCCTCAAACCTAAAAGGTTTCATTTTATTAGAAGAGACATAATTGAAGTTAACAAGAAAAAGATGATGGTTAGAGCCCATAGGGTCAATATGGAACACTTGAGCAAAAGGAAAATTATAGCAAAAATTGTCATTGCCCAACGGTCTATTCTTTCCCAGATTGTAGCTTCGCCTTGTCTGCGATTGCACCAAGTGAACCACGACCCATTGAAGCCCATATCAATAAGAGAGCAGTCGGCAATGAACTTTTGAAAGTTAAGAATCTTCCTAATAGCTCTTGGATTCCCTCCCTGCTTTTCTTGATTAGAAGTGATATATGTCATTAAAATCTCCCAAGCAGACCTAACTTTCCACCCGGTGTTGGGCTAGTTTTATAA
This sequence comes from Acacia pycnantha, assembly GCA_025563575.1. NCBI lineage: Eukaryota > Viridiplantae > Streptophyta > Magnoliopsida > Fabales > Fabaceae > Acacia > Acacia pycnantha. Next base: position 1,573,594 of record JAMWYP010000048.1, on the reverse strand, counting down.
TGCTTTCATAAACGCGGAGCCGGTCATTTAAGGTCTGCTTTTACAAAACAGACGTGAAAACAACCACCTTAAAAATGCCACCTATTTTTAATGACCATTTAGAAAAAAAATACAATTATTGATTTTTAAAAACAGTCGTTTAAACTTATAAATATTCATGTATTTTAAAATTTCGGCTTCACTTTCAACAATTATATTTTGAAACAAGCGTTGAAAATCACTTTTAACGACTGTTTTTAAAAATAATCATTGAAAGTTTGACTTTAAACGATTGTTTATTTAGAAACCGTCGATGAGAGTTAAGCCGAAATTTTAAAAATGTTACCACCTCGTAACATCCTTTTTAATTTCTTCTTTTTAAAATCGAACATTAATTAGTTTTGTTAAATGAAACTTTTGTAGCAGTGCAAACCTTAAACAACATCATAATTAGCTTGGTAGATGTTTGGTCTAATCATGCTTAGTTGATTTTGAATTCGATGCTTGTTTTGTTAGGCGACCTTCGTTTGTGCTCTGCCGAACACAGGTGGTTGGAGAGATTATTAACAGCCACAAATGGAGATTACAACTCTAACAAATCCATCATCTTTGACAGTAAGTTCGATAATCTGCTTGAAATGGCTATCTTTTGTTGTCACATGTATTCCATTTATTTTCCTCATTAGTACATTGTCATTTCTTGTATATATGCCACTAAAGCATGAACCAAATATGCTTGGTGATTTTCACTTGAGTTTTCTTATTTGGTTAATGATTAATTATAAAATAAGATACTTATTTTGCATTTTAAAGGTGCAGCATTTATCTTCGGATTTTATTTGTTGTGACACTAGAGTTAATGACGTGTTTCCGTGGGACTTCATCCTTCTCACCAAAATCACGTTTGTGCGTGATTCATTTTATCAGAATAAAGTTTTTTCACCTGTAATACTTTATGGTCCCCAGGTGATAAATGAAGACGATGTTGTTCCTTCTATGGGTATGCTTTGTCAGTTGTGAATGAGCGAGAACCTATGTTTTTATAGAGCTTCAAGGATCCATTGATCTGTTGAAGCAGAGCTAGGAAAGATCAAGAAGAAGATAGACGATTTCAAGAAGCAAGTTATCCATCATTGATTTTGTGAACAGTAACTAAATAAATAAATAGTACCTGTTCTTCTTTGCGGATTCTGAGAAATTCGGGTTTAACTAGCATTGTTGTAGGCAAATGAAGAGGTTGGAGAAGACTATAAATGCTTCAGGTTACAGAGAGAAGGTTACATCCCATATTCAACAACACAATGATGCCAAGCTTGCTTCCCTTCTGCAGGAGCTCCTTTCTCTTGAGGAAGCTTCCGGCCATATTGAATCACAAGCACGACAGTAACTTGCTCCATTTTATTTATTAATTCTGGAAGAATCATCCAGAAAGGCTTTACAAGCAAGTGTCAAAGTCACTTTATATTTAGTATTTTTGTAGGCCAAATTGCTTACCATCTATTGATATCATCTCCACATAATTTCAAATTTTGATATTCTTTCGGTTGTTTTGAGATAAGAATATTCATAGCTGATTTGTGGAATTAAGTGCTTGCCTATCTTGCAGCCTTGCTCCTCAACTCCCGAAACAAAATGCTATGATAAAAACGATGATAGCAGACGAAGATAGAAACTACATGTAATGTTGAAGTATTTATACGTGGCATCTTAAAATGGATATGATGATTGCTCGCTCCAGTCTTTAGCATAAGGTCCGTTTTGTAGTTCAATTTTTTTATAAAGTGAATCATATACTCCCACCGGTCCTAATTATAAGACATATTTAACCGATTTTGGAGAGATTAAGGAGAGGAGTTAAATTAGTTAATTTTACTATTTTTCCTAAAATGCCCTTATATAAATTTTAAATGACATAAGTAAAAGTAAATCAATAGCCCCTACCTCATACCTCTCCAATCTAGAATTTTTCTTTCCACAAACTTTCTAATTAAAATAATGGTGTTACTCTATATATACATATATGTGTGTGTGTATATGTATACATATACATTGTGTGTGTGTGTGTGTTTGTATATTGTTCTGTTGTAGAACATAAGTGTTTAGCCCTAGGTGGGCTAGCATATCGATGTAGGATCAAATAGCTCTCTCCCAAGGTATCCATGGATGAGATACCTGAGAGGATGAGTGATCTTCGCTCACACATGAAGGCTTTCACCAAAGGGGGTGGGGTGTGTGCACTGTGTGACTGAATTGTAAAGGAGAGAGCTTAAGAGATGTGTACCTTATAGGTTAACCTACTATTTATAGAGGCTACCTTAGGGTTAAAGTTTGGTATTGTTGGGCCTCTTGTGCCTCTATGCCCAAATGTATTAGATGTCTCCTGTTGGGCCACACCTATGATGAGCGTAATATTTGATTCCATAACAGTTGCCCCCAAGCTCGGTAGTTCAGGTCTCTGAGTTGCCAAGATTAATTGACTGCTTTCCGAGATCCCCTGAATCCGAATTTGCTTTTGTAGCAATTTTCCCGGGCTAATTGTCTGGTTTATATTCCCGCATTTAATAACATGTAAGCAAATCACAATAAATGGAAAATACTTACTGTTTCTGCAAATCGTTCAACGTGCTCATTTCGGATACTTGTTCGAGCATGCATTAAACTTTCCACTTTGCATTAATGCCGGTTATTGATAACACGCTTTTCCACTTAACAAATCGTTATCCACTCTGTTGCCCCCAGCCTGGTAGTTCAGGTTACTGAGCTGCCAGGATGTGTTACTTTCCAAATCCGGACGAGGTGCTCGCGACTGTTAGGATTCCGTGTGTGCCGACCCGACGGCGCCAATGTTCTGTTGTAGAACATAAGTGTCTAGCTCTAGGTGGGCTAGCATATCGATATAGGATCAAATAGCTCTCTCCCAAGGTATCCGTGGATGAGATATCTGAGAGGATGAGTGATCTTCGCTCACACATGAAGGCTTTCACCAAAGGGGGTGGGGTGTGTGCTCTGTGTGGCTGAATTGTAAAGGAGAGAGCTTAAGAGATATGTACCTTCTAGGTTAACCTACTATTTATAGAGGCTACCTTAGGGTTAGAGTTTGGACTTGTTGGGCCTCTTGTGCCTCCAAGCCCAAATGTATTAGATGTCTCCTGTTGGGCCACACCTATGATGAGCGTAATATTTGATTTCATAACATATATATATACATATATCTACACACACATATACACACACACACAAACACACACAAATATATAGACACACACATATATATATTGACAGACATGCACATATACAGATACACACACACATATGTGTGTAGACACTCACACACTCACACATATGTGTGTGTACATATATATTGGCAAATTAACGTCAGCTGATCGATAAACAAATTAAAATCCAACAATTTAAAAGTTTCATTGATTGGAAGAGCTTATGCATCTACATATATATACTCACAAAAAATCAAACACACTTGAGAGAACAAAATATGAGTATTTTAGGAAGAAATTGATAAAAATTAGAACGTTGTCTTATAATTAGGATCAAAATGAACCCCCAAAAATGTTGTCCTATAATAAGGACCGGAGGAGGGAGTATTAAGGATTGGTGAAGGCATCATGTTAAACATCTTTAAAAGGGAATTTCATAAGTTCGACCCAAGGGGTTTAATTTGCACGTTATTTTAAAAGATGTCATGGTGCATTTTCCACTCTTTCTTCTGAAACTGCATGTCATGATAATACAGACAACATTAGTATATCATGAATGAGAATTGTCATGCTAGTAGATCACATGTCTAGAACACAATTTTGAGGGCACTCATGATGCAGACTAAAATGGACAAATTTAATCTTCCCCCTTAATTCATAGGAAAAATTACTGAGGTTTTAAATAAGGAATGTAATCCCTTAGAAGTTGTGCATCAAATAAGTAACTTACAATGAAAAGTTTCAGTACAGAAAATATCATTTGTTATTATTGAAACTTTTTCGTGATTGCACTCATTTGAGATCTAACATATAAGAACTATGCATTATTCATAACTTGATCTTTAATTTTGAATTTCACACAACACTCAGCCCAAAATCTGGTTTCTATGAAGCCTTTAGCAGAAAACTTCTGTTTTCTAATTTGGGATAGTATTTAGCATCCGTATAGGATAAAATTTAAAGTACGGACATTTCCCAGCCAAAACATCGGGAAAAAAAATATCTAGCAAGCCCCACTTGGCCACTTCTTCTAGAACTAGTGACTACCGACTAGCCAGTGCCGAAAAGGATTGTATAGTGTACAATCCAGCTTTATATCTCCACCACACACACAGGCTCTCATGGCCTTAAACAGTCTTATCATTTTAATTAAATTAAATTAAAATGAATAACTCCATAGTAACGCCTCGGCATCATCCCCTTCCACGTCAGCTCCATCATACATATCCTCAAAGCTATCATGAGGAGGCGACGTCAGCACAGCGTCCGCCATGTTACTCTGCAACTCCGGTATCGCCAGCACCGCTTCTTCATCAATTAAGAATATATACTTTGCTCCACCCCGGCTGCCGCTGCCGAGCTGGTCGTCGCCTCTGAATTTTCCAGCCTCAATTCGTCTCTCTCCGATTCCGTCCCCGGACGGAATGCCTCCGCTGCTTCTGCCGCCGCCTTCTGAATATCCTTCGCCTCAGTCGACACTGGCAGCGGCAACCGCCAGGCAGAGTCAGCAAAGTTAAGACAAGCTGACCGGCCCCGCAGCGCTATCGCCGCCACGTCGTTGGCCCTTGCAGCCATATCCGCCGTGGGAAACGTACCCAGCCAAATTCTCGTCTTCTTATTGGGCTCCCGCACTTCACACACCCACTTGCCGGATTTCCTCCTCCGAATACCGCGGTACACCGGGTGGCGAGTCTCCCGGAACTTCTTCCTCCCGGCGCGTTTCTTCGGGTGACTCGCTGCCAACAACACCTCCTCGTCGGACAAAACCAATGATCGAACTCCGCTGCAGTTGCCACAAACCGAAGCCGGCGAATGAGAGTCTGATGAAGAACACGTGAATGAAAACATCGCCATCAATTGAAAATTTTGTGTCGGGTATTTAAGAATCATGCAAATACATGTATATTTATAGATTTTGCTTCGTAAAGAAGGAAATAAAGAGCTGACAGGGAAACAACTAGCTTAAGGAAATGGAAGGTGGGGCTTGAAGTTGAGCCAGCCGGGTGTTCATCATCGTCTCTCTGGATGACATCTGTTGGGGTTTGTCTCCTCATAAGAAGATATTTTTAAAAGAAGAAAATTAGGGTTTTTTAAAATATCTGTGTGATGGGAAAGCGGATGGTGAAGAGAGAGTGATGAGTCAAAGGGTGGAGTTTGAGTGACTGTGGCGCCAGAAGAAAGATATATATGGCGAAAATCATTGTGAGGTGCTAAGGGTAATAAAATATTGTAAAGTCCCATATCCTTAGACAGCATTGTGATTGATTCGGACCGAATTGCCTTTATAAACTTTCACAAGTGTATATCCCAATTTTGGCAATTACTTATACCCATTTTTACAATTGCATGAGCCTATCTTTATAACTAGATTTTTCTACTTTGATTTGATAAGATATTCACTTGTAAAAGTAGGTTGTAAAAATATATATAAGAAGTTTTCAAAATTCACATGTGAATGTGAATATCAGGACATTAATTTGTGAAATTTCATAACTTCTCCATGTAAAAAAATCTAGTTATCAAAGTATGTTTATGCAGTAATTATGAAAATAGGTATAGAAGTTGTCAAAATTTGTATATGTACTGATGAAAGTTCGGATATGAATTTATGAAATTTTATAACTTTTCAAGATATAAAAATCTAGTTTTCAAAGTAGACTCATCCAGATTGAGACTGGGAGTGCGTGTCTGTTGTTGGTACGAGAGAGGAGGTAAATTTAAATGAAACAAAATTTGATGACTTGTATGTTTTTTTTTTTTGTTCTGAAAGAAAAAATTAAAGGAAATTATATTTCACAGTTTCCAAGTGTCGGCAAAGATACGATGTCATCGTTACGAGAAAATTTAACAACCTTTCGAGATGTCTTTAGTAGCTTTTACACATGCTTACCTGATGTTATTGATTCTAATGTGATATGAACATATAGATGAGTTTTAGGTTTGTGTCTGTCCGAATCGCCTGCATTACTACAGTCTCTATATACTTATATGCGCTAGGAACACAAAGGACTGATTCAAAAGACAACGATTTCAATCCACAAAAATGAAAAAAAATGGGGTCCCACCATTAGTGCCAGAGAAAGCCATAATATCACATCCAGCCCCAGGATTTGGAGGAAACAGTGTAATCAGTCTCTGAATAACCTCATCGGAGACAATGGTAGGCAGCTTGCTGTAATTCCAGCTCCCATGTGCAGCCCAATCTGCTACATAACTTCTTCCCTTATCCTCAGAAATATCTCCAAGTGAAAAAGCCAATAGTCAGTGAAAATTTTTATTGCTTGATCGTTCCTAATTTGCCATTTGTTTTTTGCTGACATATGAATTTTCAAAGAGGTGAGTCATCAGGCAAAACTGTCAACATATCTTCCTCATTCCTCATAATGTATTTACAGCTTAGCACCTCAGCCCATAATCCTTTTGACCCCACAATAATATTCTAAGCTAGTTAGTTTAGCACCACAAGCTAAGCTTGATTAAAAGATGAGAGGCGTTTGAAACCAAGACCTCCATATGCCTTTGGTAGTGTTAGTCTTTCCCAGGTAGTAGCATGAAACCCATGTCCATTTTGTTGGCTGCCCCAAACGAAGTTTCTTTGAAGCTTCTCAACTTCATTACACATGCTTAATAAAATCTTAGAGACTTGCATTGGATAAACCAGTGCAGAGCTCAACACATATCTTTTCAAGGTAATCCTTCCGGCCAATGAGAGACAATTAGCTTTCCAAGAAGCTAACTTAGATTTAACTCAATTACTAGTATTTTTTTTTTATATATATAAATTTTAGGAAAGGGATAGGGTTCACCTATGATTTAAGAAGCTGAAGTTAGGATGCCTCCTCAATATCTTAACCAATTTTAAGATTGAACCTCTACTTTTGGTGAGAGTGTCCGATCCCTTTACCAGTTGAACTAAGAATGAGGGGTAAATTACTATTTACTAGAATTAATTTAAAGTATAATTTCTTAAAGTTAACACTGGGCCCTTTCTGTTACCAAATATATTTTGGACTATGATTAAGCATCCATACAGGATAGAATTTAAAGTACGGACACTTCCCAGCCGAAAACATTGAAAAACAAAATATCTAGCAAGCCCACTTGGCCACTTCTTCTAGAACTAGTGACTACTGCCAAGCCAGTGCCAAAAAGGATACTACAGTGCACAAACCAGCTTTATATCTACACCACACACACACACGCTCTCATGGCCTTCCATAGTCATATCATTTAAATTAAATTAGAATGAATAACTCCATAATGACATCTCAGCATCATTCACTTCCACGTCAGCTCCATCATACATATCCTCAAAGCTATCATGAGTAGGCGACATCAGCACAGCATCCGCCATGTTCCTCAGCAACTCCGGCATCCCCAGCACCGCTTCTTCATCAATTAAGAATATACTTTGCTCCACCCCGGCTGCCACTGCCGAGCTGGTCGTCACCTCGGCATTTTCCAGCTTCAATTCGTCTCTCTCCGATTCCGTCCCCGGACGGAATGCCTCCGCTGCTTCTGCCGCCGCCTTCTGAATATCCTTCGCCTCAGTCGATGCTGGCAGCGGCAACCGCCAGGTAGAGTCAGCAAAGTTAAGACAAGCTGACCGGCCCCGCAGCGCTATCGCCGCCACGTCGTTGGCCCTTGCAGCCATATCCGCCGTGGGAAACGTACCCAGCCAAATTCTCGTCTTCTTATTGGGCTCCCGCACTTCACACACCCACTTGCCGGATTTCCTCCTCCGAATACCGCGGTACACCGGGTGGCGAGTCTCCTGGAACTTCTTCCTCCCGGCGCGTTTCTTCGGGTGACTTGCTGCCAACAACACCTCCTCGTCGGACAAAACCAATGATCGAATTCCGCTGCCGCTGCCACAATCCGAAGCTGGCGATTGAGAGTCTGATGAAGAACCCGTGAATGAAAACATCGCAACAATTGAAAAGTTTCTGTCTTTCAAGTGAGTAAGAAACTTGGTGATCGATCTCAGTACGTAGGTTCACTGTTGTGTGTTTGTGAGTGAAAGTGTATATGAAAAGGAAGACTTGTTTTAGTTTGTTCTCTCGGGGGTGTTTAAGAGCCATGCAAGTACCCATGTATTTATAGATTATGTATGCAGCGTGAAGAAGGAAATAAAGAGCCAACACGGAAACAGCTAGCTTAAGGAAAGGGAAGGTGGCAGGTGGGGCTTGAAGTTGGGCGAGCCAGGTGCTCGTCATCGTCTTTCTCGCTGACACGTGTTGGGGTTTGTCTTCCCATAAGAGGATATTCTTAAAAGGAAGAAAGTTAGGATTTTTTAAAATATCGTTGTGATGGAAAGCGGAAGGTGAAGAGAGAGTGATGAGTCAAAGGGTTGAGTCTGAGTGAGTGTGGCGCCAGAAGAAAGATATCGGGCAAATCATTGTGAGAACCTAGGGACCATAAAAAGCTATAAAAAAGTCCCACCCCAAATTTTTCCCAATAAAAAAGGTCTCTCTCTCTCTCTCTCTCTCTCTTTTTGGTCAAAGAATAATAATAAAAAAGGTCCTTAGGTAGTGCATTGTACCACTGGTTCTATTTATAAGTCCAGTTTGATCAAATCTCACATACCAGGGAGAGGTAGTTGACACAATGATTATGGGGTAAATTTTCAATTTTGCCCTCATTTATGATTGGATGCTTTTCAATTGTTTCTTCTCTCTCTATCTTCATGGGTATAATTAATATGGGTAAAATTGTTACAATCTCATTTATTACATGAAACTGGACTTATAAATAAGACCAATTTTTTTTGGTCAAACTAGACTTATAAATATGACCAGAGTGGTAACTAATTGGGCATGTGAAGTTACCGAATTGTCTTTACCAACTTTTATAAGTGCATATGCCAATTTCAACAAGTGTTTATACTCATTTTCACAACTGCGTGAACTTACTTTTACAACTAGATTTTCTTACATAGATTTGATAAGATATTCACTTGTAAAAGTAGGCTCATGTAGTTGTGAAAATAGGCATAAGAAGTTGTCAAAATTTTCATATGCACTTGTGAAAATCAGAACATTAACTTGTGAAATTTCATTACTTCTCCAGCTAGGAAAATCTAGTTGTCAAATGAGACTCATGCAGTAGTGAAAATAGGCATAAGAAGTTGTCAAAACTCGCAAATAAACTTGTGAAAGTTGTGACTAGGGGTGAGGATGAAGCCCAGGAGCCCGCTATGCCGCCCGAGCCCGGCAAAAAATCGCCCAGCCTAACCCAGAAAAAAGAAGCCTGGAAAAAATTAGGCACAATTGGGCTGGGCATTTTGTAAGCAGGGTATGCCGCCCTGCCCGGTAAGTACATATATTATTATATTTGATATAAATATTTTTTATATAATAGTTAATATACTTATATTATATTACATATTTCTAATACTCTAATGTATTCATTGAGTATTTGACCATTAGTCCATTATATTACTAATAATGCCTTGTATCTAATAAACTATGGATGTTATTTAATTCTTCACGTATATGTATTTGACTGTTAAGACATATGGTAGTCTTTTTAATTTCAAGACTCATGTTGTAGATTTATTTTGAAATATTCTAAAGTGTATAATTATGGATTACATTTGAAGTTTACAATATTATTTATCAGGTATGATTGAAACTGTTTTTTTCCACATAGGGTGTGGCAAGGTATCACCATTTAGGCAGGGAAACCCGCCCTTCCCATTATTGCCTAGCCTGAAAATGTTAAGGCTTTTATCGGGTATGGCTGGATACTGGGTTGCATTTTACTGCCCAATGATCCTTAGGGCAGGGCATTGGGTAGGGGTCTCGCCTTGCCCAACCCTGCCGATGCTCACCCCTATTTTTGACATGAACTTGTGAAATTTCATAACTTTTTTAGGTAGAAAAATTTAGCTGTCAAAGGAGGTTCATGCAGTTGTGAAAATAGGCATAAGAAGTTGTCAAATTTCGCATATGCACTTGCGAAAGTTGGGACATTAATTTGTGAAATTTCATAACTTCTCCAGGTAGAAAAATTTAGTTGTTAAACTAGGCTCATACAGTTGTGAAAATAAGCATAAAAAGTTGTCAAAATTTGCATATGCACCTGTGAAAGTTGTGATATGAACTTGTGAAATTTCATAACTTTTCTAGGTAGGAAAATTCAGTTGTCAAAGTAGGCTCATGCAGTTGTGAAAATAAGCATAAGAAGTTGTCCAAATTCGCTATGCACTACGCTCATGCAGTGGTGAAAATAGGCATAAAAGAAGTTGTTAAAATTTGCATATGCACTTACAAAAGTTGGGATATGAATTTGTGAAATTTCATAACTTCTCTAGGTAGGAAATTCTAGGTTTCAATGTAGGCTCATGCTGTTATGAAAATAGGCATACGAAGTATTTAAACTTTGCATATGCACTTGTAAAAGTTCGGACATAAACTTGTGAAATTTCATAACTTCTCGAGGTAGGAAAATCCAGTTGTCAAAGTAGGCTCATGCAGTTTTGAAAATAGGCATAAAAGTTGTCATCAAAATTCACATATGAAATTGTGAAAGTTCGGACATGAACTTGTGAAATTTCATAACTTCTTCAAATAGGAAAATCTAGTTGTCAAAGTAGGCTCGTGCAGTGGTGAAAACATGTATTAAAAGTTGTTGTCAAAATTCGCATATGCACTTCTGAAATTTGAGATATTAACTCGTGAAATTTTATAATTTCTCCATGTAGGAAAATCCAGGTTCAAAAGTAGCTAGACAAGTGTAGCTTACACTTTAGTGGATCTTTGTACCTTTTTGTTCCTCATCTCAAGTATCATGGAATTTTGACCAAGTTGATGGAGGACTTGTTATTTGCTTGCATGTGTATTTCTTTTTTAAAACATGTTATTGAATTCCTTCTGTCCACACAGAGAGGGAGAGAGAGAGATTTCCTTCAATACTGAACATTGGATGTGAAAAGATCGTTCACTTTTTTAAAAATTGATGCTTTATCTTTAAATTGTGAAACAAATTTGGCCATAATTTCTCTTTTGGAGAGGGTGGTTGGGAGGCTGCGGGGGGCCGTTCTTTCAAATAGAACTGTAGAATATATTTCTGTCAAACACTAAAAAACATCAAAATTAGCTTGGTATAGATGTTTGGTCTAATCATGCTTAGTTGATTTTGAATTTGATGCTTGTTTTGTTAGGCGGCCTGCTTTCATGCTATGCCGAACACAGGTGGCGGTTGGAGAGATGATGAACAGCCATCAACTGGAGATTGTAACTCTAGCAAATCTATCATCTTTGACAGTTAGTTCGATAATCTGCTTGAAATGGCTTTCTTGCGTTGTCACATGTATTCCTTTTATTTTCTTCGGTATATTGTCATTTCTTGTATGCCACTAAAGAATGAACCAAATATGCTTGGTGATTTTGACTTGAGTTTTCTTATTTGGTTAATGATTAATTATAAAATAGGATATTCATTTTGCATTTAAAAGGTGCATCGTTTATGTTCAGATTTTATTTGTTGTGACACTAGAGTTATGACTTGTTTCCGTTGGACTTCATCATTTATCAGAATAAATTTTTTTCACCTGTAATGCTTTATGGTCCCCATGTGATAAATGAAAACGATGCTGTTCCTTCTGGGTATGCTGTGTCAGTTGAGAATGAGAACCTATCTGTTTATATAGAGCTTCAAGGATACATTTCTGCCGAAGCAGAGCTAGGAAAGATCAAGAAGAAGATAGACGAGTTCAAGAAGCAAGTTATCCGACATTGATTTTGTGAACAGTAACTAAATAAATAAATAGTACCAGTTCTTCTTTGCGGATTCTGAGAAATTCAGGTTTAACTACCATTGTTGCAGTCAAATGGAGAGGTTGGAGAAGACTATAAATGCTTCAGGTTACAGAGAGAAGGTTCCATCCCATATTCAACAAGACAATGATGCCAAGCTTGCTTCCCTTCTGCAGGAGCTCCTTTCTATTGAGGAAGCTGCCAGCAATGTTGAATCATAAGCACGACACTAACTTGCTCCTTTTTATTTTTTAATTCTGGAAGAATCATCCACAAAGGCTTCACAAGCAAGTGTCAAAGTCACTTTATATTTGGTAATTTTGCATTTCAAATTTTGATATTCTTTTGGTTGTTGTGAGATAAGAATATTCACAGCTCATTTGTGGAATTAAGTGTTTGCCTATCTTGCAGCCTTGCTCCTCAACTCCCAAAACAAAATGCGATAATAGGAGATGAGGATAGCAACCAGTGCGGAACTGGAAACTGGGACCTGGCCAGCTGGGTTCCAGTTGATCTTCTAAATTTGTTAGTATTTATATTTGTTTATTATATGATATTTTATTTTGACCTATAATTTGGCTCCAACTAATTTTTTATCTTATCTATAAGGACAATGTTTAGTTTATTATTCATTGGGCTGTGAGAGGAAAGTAAAATTCTTGTTTGAGATACCTATTAAAAATGTTAGTATCATCGTATATCTTGTTTTGATTTATAATTTTGGGTTATTATTTATTTTTATTTTTAATATGATGTGATATCATTTGGCTTGGGCTAACAAAAATTTCTTGTTCTGTCATTGATACTAACTACATGTAATGTTGAAGCATTTATACTTGCCATCTTAAAATGGATATGAAGATTGCTCCCTCCGGTCTTTAGTATAAGGTCCATTTTTTAGTTCATTGTTTTTTTATAAATGAATCATATATTATGGAATGGTGAAGGTATCATGTTAAACGCACCTTTAAAAGTGAATTTCATAAGTTCGACCCATGGGATTTTGCACGTTATTTTAAAAGATGTCATTGTGCATTTTAATTTCACTCCTCCTTTTGGAACTGTATGTCTCGATTGTCACGATAATTTAGACAAAATTAGTATATTAAGAATGAGAATTGTCATGCTAGTAGAGATCATATGTCTATAACAATATTTTGAGGTCACCCATGATGCAAAATAAAATGTACAAATTCAATCTTCCTCCTTAATTCATAGGAAAAATTACTGAGGTTATAAATAAGTAATGTAATCCCTAAAATGATTTACATCAAATAAGCAACATACAATGAAAAGTTTCAATCCAAGAAATAGTAACAGATTCGAGCAGCTCATTTGTTATTAAAATTTCTTAGTGATTCCACTCATTCCTTAGAATCTCACTGTGATTACCTCTAATTCATATTTGTCGAATGTGATTATTATATACTAGTACTAAATACACACATATAAGAACTATGTATTATTCAACACTCTAACCTTTATTTTTGAGTTTCATACAACACTCACAGACCAAAACCTGGTTTGTTTGAAACCATTAGCTGAAAACTTCTCCTTTCTAATTTGGCGTAGGATTGAGCATCCTTAAAGGATAGAATTTAAAGTACGGACACTTCCCAGCCAAAACTTTATAGGAAAAAAAATATCTAGCTAGCAAGCCCCACTTGGCCGCGCTTCTTCAAGAACTAGTGGCTAGTGACTAGCAAGTGCCAAAAAGGATAGTACAGTGTACAATCCATCTTTATATCTACGCCACACAAACGCGCCCTCCTGGCCTTAAATAGTTATATCATATTAATCAAATGAATAGCTCCATAATGACACCTCAGCATCATCCACTTCCACATCAACACTATCATACTGACTCCCAAAGCTATTATGAGTAGGCGACATCAGCACAGCGTCCGCCATGTTCCTCAGAAACTCCGGCATCCCCGGCACCGCTTCTTCATCAATTAAGAATGTACTTTGCTCCTCCCCGGCTGCTGCTGCCGAGCTGGTAGTCGCCTCCGCATTTTCAAGCCTCAATTCGTCGCTCTCCGGTTCCGTCCCCGGACGGAATGCCTCCGCGGCTTCTGCCGCTGCCTTCTGAATATCCTTCGCCTCAGTCGACGCTGGAAGCGGCAACCGCCAGGTAGAGTCAGCAAAGTTAAGACAAGCTGACCGGCCGCGCAGCGCTATCGCCGCCACGTCGTGGGCCCTTGCAGCCATATCCGCAGTGGGAAACGTACCCAGCCAAATTCTCGTCTTCTTATTGGGCTCCCGCACTTCACACACCCACTTGCCGGAGTTCCTCATCCGAATACCGCGGTACACCGGGTGGCGAGTCTCCTGGAACTTCTTCCTCCCGGCGCGTTTCTTCGGGTGACTCGCTGCCAACAACACCTCCTCATCGGACAAAACCAATGATGGAACTCCGCTGCAGTTGCCACAAATCGAAGCGGGCGAATGAGGGTCTGATGAAGAACACGTGAATGAAAACATCGCCATCAATTGAAAAGTTTCTGTCTTTCAAGGAAGTAAGAAACTTGGCGATCGATCTCAGTACGTCGGTTCACTGTTTGTGTGCTTGTGAGTGTGAATATATACGAAAAAGAAGACTTGTTTTAGTTTGCTATCTCTGGGGTGTTTAAGTGTCATGCAAGTGCCCATGTATTTATAGATTTTGTTTGCTGCGTAAAGAAGGAAATAAAGTGCAAACACGGAAACAGCTAGCCTCAGGAAATGGAAGGTGGGGCTTGAAGTTGGGCTAGCCAGGTGCTCGTCATCGTCTCTCTGGCTGACACGTGCTGGTGTGTGTCTCCCCATAGGAGAGAGTGAGGGAAGGTGAAGCGAATGAGACAAAGGTTTTAGTTTGAGTGTGTAAAGTCACAAGATACGGGGAAAATCATTGGGAGGTCTCAATGAGAATAAAAAATTTCTCCTCCTACTCCTTATTATAAGATAAGGTATCAATTAACAATTTTCATAAACCAATAAAAATAGATAAAATCAATGAAGTTGTCATATAATTTAAGTAACGTCCATTATTACCCCTATTAATTACATTAAACTCTAATATCATATTAATTATTACTCTCAAGTCTCACCTACTACCCTTATTAATTATGGGCATATATGAAAAAAAAGATAATTAATGCTCATTGGGAAGAAGAAAGTGTCTTATAAAAAAGATTAAATACATTTGTTAGTTGGTGTCTTATAATAAGAACGAGAGGGAATATAAAAAAGTCTCATACCAAATTCTCTTATAAAAAAGGCCCCTACATTGTGATTAATTTGGAATGTGAAGTTACTAAATTGCCCTTTCCAACTATCGCAAGTATATATGTAAATTTTGACAAATACATATACCTATTTTCACCAATGTATAAGCCTACTAACTAACCCTTTTAATTATTTATATCGGCTAACACTAACTAATTGACACTAACCAACTTTTAAGTTTGTATTACATTTAAATATCAGCAATTTTTAAATAGATAAGTATAGCTTGCACTTTTGTACTTTTTTTATCCTCATCTCAAATATCATGGAATTTGGACAAAGTTGATGGAGGACTTGTTATTTGCTTACATGTGTATTTCTTTTTGAAAACATGTTATTGAATTCCTTCTGTCCACACACACAAAACAGAGAGAGAGAGAGAGAGAGATTTCCTTCAATACTGAAAAATTGCATGTGAAAAGACAATCGTTCTCTTTTTTTAAAAATTTGCTGCTTTTCCTTTCAATTGTGAAACAAATCTATGGCGTTTTTCAAGAAGGTTGGAGGAGATTGAATTGATTCTCCTTGGCCATAATTTCTCTTCTGGAGAGGGGGCCGTTCTTTCAAATAGAACTGATGTGAATATATTTCTGTCAACACTACTATAAAATCACCTTTAACTTCTGCTTTTTTAACCCTTCTATGACCATTTTATGAGGGACCTTTATGTAAGTGACTTATAAATTTTTTAAATCTACATTTGTTTTTTAACATACATTAAAAATGACTTTAAATGTCTGTTTTTACCATTGATAGTCATACTTTCAACATCTGTCACGGGTGGAAAAAAGGCTTTTAAGACCGGACAAAACAGGTACATTAGAACCGGACCCGCGACCAGTCTTATTTCAGGCGGTATTAAAAGTTGACCTTTAAGACCGGACTTTTACACGGTCTTAAAGAGTTTCTTTAAGACCGGACATTTTAAACATCCGGTCTTAAAAGTGTTTCAAAATAATAATAAAAAAAGAAAAAACTCAAATGAAACAATCGGTCCCAAATCACCAGATCGGCAACATTTTGAATGTCCCTCCGTCATCAACGACGGAGAACCAAGAAAGATTGGAAGCAACAACAACAACAAGAAAAACAAAAAGATGATTACAAAGTCCAGAAATAAACAAAAATAACAAGAAACAGAAATCATTCACCATGGAAATCGAATTTGAAGTCAAGATCTACAAAAAAAATCACAAGCTTAAAGCAACCAAATCTGGGCAGGATCCTCTTGTCGGTGCTAGCAAAGCTTCAAGCAACCAAAATCGAAGTCCAGATCTAAGCAGGAGCGGTCAAGGTAGGAAATAAACAGACTTAAGCAAGAAGATATCTGGGTTTGATTTCAAACCGGATCTATGCGAAGACGGCGTGGAAGGACCCATAGATCGAAGAGGAAGGAGCCGCCGTCGTCCAGAATCCTAAAAGTAGTACGCTTTCGCTGTTGCTGAGGATTGGAGTCGACGCCATTGCAAAACCCTCGAAGCATCTCACTGCCAACGTTGCCAAGGATTTGATTGTGCGACTCTTATGATGACTTACGAAGATTGCGAGTAGGTTAGAGGAAGAGGATGACATTCTTGTTGAATCTATAACTAAGAAAATGTTATATCACCAAGAAAACAAAGCAAACTCACGGACTTAACGGGTTTAGCGAATGTAGTTTTTAACACTTTTAAGACCGGTTTTTTGAAACAACCGGTCTTAAAAGTATATTTTTAGGACCGGTTGTTTTAAACAACCGGTCTTAAAAGTGTAAAAAAAAAATATGACCGATGGCAATTTCGTAAATATATAGAACACTTTTAAGACCGTCTGTTTGAACAACCGGTCTTAAAAGTGTTCTATATAATTTTTTTTTTACACTTTTAAGACCGTCTGTTTCAAACAGCAGGTCAAGTGTTCTATATAAATTTTTTTTTTTACACTTTTAAGACCGGCTGTTTCAAACAGACGGTCTTAAAAGTGTTTTATTTATTTAATTAGTTAGCGTATACGATTATATTGTGCAATTATCTTAATTAAGTTGTTAGAGAGATTTTAGGAATTAAGTTTGCAGATCAAGGTTTTTTGAATTTTGTAATTAAATTCCTGATTGTAATCATCTTAATTAAGTTGTTAGAGAGATTTTAGGAATTAAGTTAGCAAATCATGATTTTTTGAATTTCGTAATTAAATTCTTGATTGTAATCATCTTAATTAAGATGTTAGAGAGATTTTAGGAATTAAGTTAGCAGATCATGGTTTTATGAATTTCGTAATTATATTTCTGATTGTAATCCCTAAATTATAGGAACTGCCTAGGTTTATTTACTTATTAGCATCTTAATCCGGTCCAAAAAGTTCTTTATATTTACGAAACTGCCACCGGTCATACTTTTAAGACCTGATTCTCTATAATCCGGTCTAAATGAGACGGTCTTAAAGCCCTTTTTTGCACTAGTGTGTTTTTTGAAAAACAGAGGTTGAAAATATTTTAATTTAAAAAAAAAATTCTCTCTTTCTCTCATATATGACGTTCCCACACAACAACGATAGATATATATATATATATATGTGTGTGTGTGTGTGTGTGTGTGTGTGTGTGTGTGTGTGTGTGTGTGTGTGTGTGTGTGTGTGTGTGTGTGTGTGTGTGTGTGTGTGTGTGTGTGTTTGTGTGTGTGTGTGTGTGTATTGCTAGCTAAGACAACAACGATATATGAGTACAAAGCAAATGTACCTCTGTTATGGAATCAAATATTAGGCTCATACAAGGTGTGGCCCAGCAGGAGACATCTAGTACATTTGGGCTTGGAGGCACCAAAGGCCCAACAAGTCCAAACCCTAACCCTAAGGTAGCCTCTATATATAGTTGGTTAACCTAAAGAGATACACGTCTTCTAAGCTCTCTCTCAATTGCATATACGCACACGTAGCACACACACCACCCCCTTGGCTAAACGCCTCCGGTATCATCGAACTACGTGGACTTTGATCCATCTTCAGAGTACGTAGGCCCTAGGTATCGCACCTAGGTCAAGTCCCTGTGCTTTGTGATCTCCCATCCTCTCGGGTATCTCATCTATGGATACTTGGGGGAGAACTATTTGATCCTATATCTACATCCTAGCCCACCTAGGGTTAGGGTTTATATTCTACCACAGAACATTGGCGCCGTCCGTGGGGACTCGGTAAATTTCTGATTCACATGACCAAAGATGGTCAATAATTCCAAATCCGAACTGCCAAACGAAGAATCATGGAGTTTGTAGTTAGGGTTTGTGGAGATTGAACACCTCAAAACCTGAGGTTTTCAGAGAGATGATAGGGATTAAAATGTCCCTGGAATAGCGTGGATCACTTTCGGTTTTTATTCTCTCTTTCCGGCGAAGAAAAGAAAAAGCAGGCCTGCGTACGAAGAGAGGCAATAGCATCATTTTTAATCGTTCAGACTCTGGCAAAGAGGACGGAAAGATCCGGCGGTCTACTTCGCTCGTGAATTTCTTCTGGGTTGTAACGATTAGGGTTCAATCACACATTGAGTTCGAGTCTATTCTCCTTCAGCGGCATGATGCTGAGCATCTTGCCACCATCGCAATGCTAAGTTGGCGGCTAAATTCCGAGTGTTTTGATGCTACGATGGCGGTTTGAGCAATTAAAAGAAGAAAATCTTCGGGAATTTGTGTTTCTGCGAGAAAAGTGGAAGGACCCTGAATCGTCAATTTTCAGGGCATTTGATTTACATCTCCAGCCCCTATTTTCATCTCCGACCATTGCAAATTGCTAGAACAGGTTTGGAAATATGCAACGATGATTTCCGTCAATCTCCTTAGGAACCTGTATAACTGCCATGTTGCCGAGATTGGGATTGTCTTCAGCGTATAGAGATGAGCAGTGTTCGGATTTCAATTGCGGCAGATACCTGGACCAGGATCAATGGGCGGGGTTCGACATGCCAACATGCCGGAGATACCGTGAGATGCCAAGGTGCTTGAGATACTGGGATCCCCATCAACGTTGATAGCGCCTCTCCGAGATCCATATATGTGAATCTGTGTTATTGCCGGGTTCATCTTCTTGGATGTCGGGAACCTATCCTTATCCGAAGATGCCGAGGTACTTGAAGTCGTCTTGGGTAATTGCCGAGATAACTCGCTAACGTCGTCCTGGGTAAATGCCTAGATTACTGTTTGAAGTGCCGAGATTGGAGTGGCCGAGATCCCCTTCATGGAATGGCCGGTATCCTCCTCATGAACTGGCCGAGAGTGGAGTTGCCGGGGTCCGAGATCCTGAGATGCCGAGATGAGGAATCTAGAGGAGTATATGCCGAGATACCGAGATACTCATATTTTGAAGTCATCCTCGTTGAAGCCCGAGATACTCTGCAGATTGAGTCAAACTCGTCTTCATCGTCATCACTTATCTCGGCAAATATTTGATGAATCCCAGTATTGAGTCACCCCAGCTTTCACCCTTGCAACTAGGATAGAGTGAGCCATAGTCAGTCAGTCAGGAACGAAGGACACACAGCTGGAGCGAAAGAAAGATGAAGCATTCTTCTTCTTCTCCTGATCTGGGTTCGAATGGGCATTATATTATCGCTTCAGTGATTATATATCTGAGCTGCTACTCAATCGTTCGTGTGGGCGCTTCGATCCTGGATTATCAAAAGCTTTCATTCACCGTGTGAATTCCTTCTTTTTCCACGGTGGCAATGAAGGTCGTTAGGCCTCCAGAGTTGTCTCCGTTAATGACACACGAGCCTCGGAGGATAAGTCCCTTCCAGGATATGCATGGTGCCAAGGTGGGAACACACAGGTGGACTCGGCACTGGCATAAAGGGAATCGTGGTTTTAAACATGAGCTGTGAAGTCATGCATTAAGCTGATGTAAAAGGCGGAAGATGCAGGTGCTTCGTAGATTCGGAGAGTCGGCCAACCTTGCTTCTCAGAGAGGAATTTCGATCTGAGAAGGGATCAGCGTGTTAATTGTCGCGAGCACTTCTATGCACGTATTCATGATCGTGCTTAAGGTTGTTAGCATTGAAGCTATTTTCCCTGGGCATTTAACATCTGTTTGTTTTCCCTGTCAAATGAGGTCAGCCAAGACGCCACGTTTGTTTGGGAGGTTAGACAATTGCTTTCATATGATAGGATATGCTTTCTTTTTCTAGCACGTCATCATGTTATGAAATTGTGGAAAATACATGGAAGCTGAAGGTTTTGGTATATTTTCATCACCATGCTACGAGGGAGTCCACGCTGACTATGTATTCAATATGGTTACCATGAGTCCATGACCATGTATTTAATATGTGGCCGTTTAACTTCAACTTCATTAATTTTTTGCGGTATGCCTAGAAAAGATATTGTTTCTTGGAGTACTGTAATTTCAGCTTAGGCCCAAGGAGGTCATGAGAAAGCAGCTTGTGAATATTTATCATGAATTCATGATTTTGAATGCTCTGATTAGTATGTACTCAAAATGTGGGAGTCTTCAAGAAGCTTCAAAGATTATGGATGAAGCTCTGGCTCTGGAAACACTTGAAGGGGAAGATATCATTAATGGGATATCAACAACACTTTCAAGCTTTCTTTACTCCAATCACTGATATCCAACGGTGATCCTGATTCCTGAGGTGAAGTTCTAAATCTCCTCAGATTCTTGTGGTTAAACTATTTTAGATAGCCCCCTTGATTGAGCTTCAAACTCATAGCTCTGAAATGTGTGAATTTTTGTACCATACGTATGCATGAGATTCTTACTAAGAGGTCAAATTTGAAAGCTTCGTAATGCTAGGGAATGGCTGTCAAATGCTCCAGTCCTTTTCATTTGAAGGAAGAGCTTAAAAAAAAAAGAGTTTGTTCAGGCCTACCTTCACTATGGTGGTTCGATATGAATTGCGTTAAGTAACTTGCCAACAATATTGTCTTTTATTAAGAAGATTTTAGTTGTTCATTGGCGGTGATTTTTGGTGACGTGGCCTAAAACTTGGTATGTTGTGGAGTTAATTCACCTTCAAAGGCGAGAATAAAACTTCTGCAAGAGGATTTAAATTCCTGAATGGACCCAGTTAAACTGAATCTAGTTTAAATCAGGGATCCGTGTTTTGCGGCAAAGGAGAAA
Organism: Acacia pycnantha; assembly: GCA_025563575.1. NCBI lineage: Eukaryota > Viridiplantae > Streptophyta > Magnoliopsida > Fabales > Fabaceae > Acacia > Acacia pycnantha. Next base: position 1,552,275 of record JAMWYP010000048.1, on the reverse strand, counting down.
GGCGGACCCGATTTAAATTGAATCTGGTTAAAATCTGGGATCCGTGTGTGATGACAATGCCGCCCAATCTATAAACATGTAGGAATCCGGGGTACATTAACCCGTTTCCGAAAATCATGCCAAACCTAAGCATGTAGGAATCCGAGGTACAAAAACCCGCTTCCGAAAATCATGTCAAAATTAAACATGTAGAGGGCAGGGTAATCAAACCCGTCTTCCAAAATCATGTACAAATTAAACATGTAGAGGGCAGGGTAATCAAACCCGTCTTCCAAAATCATGTACAAATTAAACATGTAGAGGGCAGGGTAATCAAACCCGTCTTCCAAAATCATGTACAAATTAAACATGTAGAGGGCAGGGTAATCAAACCCGTCTTCCAAAATCATGTACAAACAAAACATGTAGAGGGCAGGGTAATCAAACCCATCTTCCAAAATCATGTACAAATTAAACATGTAGGAATCTGGGGTACATAAACCCGTTTCCGAAAATCATGTTCCAATTTAAACATGCGTGAATCCGAGGTGCACGAACCCGCTTTCATGAATCATGTCAAGTCTATTTTATACAATTAAATCCGCACTCCTTAATTGGATCCCGGATAAATTGTGGAGTCCGTCCCTACAAAAGGGATGAAGGCGGACCCCGTCTTAACTAAATCTAGTTTAAATTCGGGCTCCGCAGAAATTACGGTTAAAACGTGATCCTTCGGGACATGGTAAAATGGGATCTAATGATTAGAACGGGCATCCTTTGAGACACGTTAAAACCGAGATAAGTGCTATTTAGAGTTTTGCAGGAAACAAAGACAAAAGGTGGATCCCGGTTTTACCGAATCTGGTTAAAATCAGAGATCCGTGGAAAGTTCCGAAGAAGGACTTGGTTTAACGGCTCCGGTTTAAATCGAGTCCGTGTGAAGATCCGGTTACACCGAATCTGGTTAAAATCGGGCTCTAAGTAAAGGCGGTTAAGCCGCCGAGTCTTGAAAGTCCTTTATTGGATTATTTGCGACGACAATGTCGCCAGATTTATTTGAATGATTGAGTTATAGGTAAGCAAACCCATTTTTCTTAAATCATGAACCCGGAATCTCGGAGTTCAGGTATCTAATCCGGAATCTCGGAGTTCAGGTATCTAATCCGGAATCTCGGAGATCAAGTGTCTAAACCGAATCTCGGTGTTAGAACATTATAAACCGGAATCTCGGGTAAGCATACTAGGAATGCCAACAATGGCGAACACCTCGTCCGAATTTGGAAAGAAACGCATCTGACGGCTCGAAACACGAACTACAGTGCAGGGCAGCCTTAGTGGACAACGATTTGTTGAAGGGAAAAGCGTGTTATCAAAAACCACCATTACTGTAAACTAGAAAGTTTAATGCAAACTCGGACAAGTATCCGAAATGAGCACGTTGAACGGTTTGCACAAACAGTAAGTATTTTCCATTTATTGTGATTTGCTTACATGTTATCAAGTGCAGGAATATAAATCAAACAATTAGCCCGGGAAAATTGCTACAAAAGCAAAGTCGGATTCAGGGGATCTCGGAAAGCAGTCAATTAATCTCGGCAACTCAGAGACGAAACTACCAGAGCTTGGGCAAAGCGTTATGGAATCAAATATTAGGCTCATACAAGGTGTGGCCCAGTAGGAGACATCTAGTACATTTGGGCTTGGAGGCACCAAAGGCCCAACAAGTCCAAACCCTAACCCTAAGGTAGCCTCTATATATAGTTGGTTAACCTAAAGAGGTACACATCTTCTAAGCTCTCTCTCAATTGCATATACTGCACCTGAGCACACACACCACCCCCTTGGCTAAACGCCTCCGGTAATCCTCGAACTACGTGGACTTTGATCCTCCTCGAAGTACGTAGGCCCTAGGTATCGCACCTAGGTCAAGTCCCTGTGCTTTGTGATCTCTGATCCTCTTAGGTATCCAATCCATGGATGCTTGGGAGAGAGTTATTTGATCCTATATCCACATCCTAGCCCGCCTAGGGTTAGAGGTTTATGTTCTATGACAGAACAACCCCATCGCCATTATTGTCAGCTATGAGAACGAAACAAGCAACTCACCTTATTTTGTATGCTACCTTACCAACCCACACAACATTCTGATTAAAAAAAAAAGGAAGAAACAAGCAAACTTTTTCATATTCACAGATATTTCCAAATCACCTTAGCAACATAATTTTTAGGAATTCCAGCTTCCAAATCCATGTCATTTGATTCTTCTCCGCCACCACCGGCTAATTCCTTGCCATTTGGAATCTTTATGTTTTCTGACTCTGGGAGCCAAGTGAGGAAATGGACATGGAGCATAGTAAGAGTCGCAATATGCTCAATTGTTTCTCCGGGTAAAGGTGCCAAAATACATATGTATTTTACCTTCAGGAGCGTCCAACACCAAGTGCTTTTTTTTAGGTGTAAAAATACACATGTGATTAGAAAATAGGTGCAAAAGTCACACCTCTGTTAAAAAAAACGTTGACTGTTAAGAAGATACATGTTGACTAACAGACACGCTGACTTGGCATATATTTAGCATCTGAAAAAGAAAAAGAAAAGGCTGAGGATGGTTCATATCCCTAAGCTTGCCAGGCGTGTATATTTCGTGGTGCTATCTTTAACTCGTCCAAATCTAAATCCTTTGTTGGAGTTCCTTGTGGGTCTTGCGGTACCACCGGCTTGATGCTTTCGGCTGTAACCAGAAGAATAAGGTATGTATGTACATCATCTTCTTCATTGGGCTATTACGAAGCACTTTGCACACTGTAGCTTCCATGGAAGAACCTGCTCCTTCTTCACAGAGAAGCTACTGGAGAAGATGGAGCAAGCAAGACTTCTTCCTAGAGGAGTCCTTCCATAGTTTAACAACCTACCGGATGGCGTTGTCTCAGAAGTTGTTGAGATTTAAGGATCGCCTAACCAGTAGATCCGACGACGCCACTGAGACCGATGAGATCAGAAAGGAAAGTGAGAACGACATGAAATGCTGCCTCAACTGGTGGGACCTTATCTGGTTCAGTCTCGGGTCCGCAATTAGAGCCAGAATATTCGTTCTCACTGGTCAAGAAGCTCACGACCACGCCGGGCCAGCTATTGTGTTGTCCTACGTCGCCTCTGGCTTCTCTGCCATGCTCTCTGTTTTCTACTACACAGAGTTTGCCGTGGAAATCCCTGTTGTTGGTGGCTTCTTCTTCTACCAGTGAAAGGTTCCTCTAAATTTAATAATTTAATCTATGTTTGGCTTAATCATGTTGAGGTCGAGAGGGTACATGTTTAATTCTTAATTTTACCAGAAACACCCACTTTAGGATTTCACTCTGTTTTTTTCCCTCTTGAAAGCTTCAGACGGTAGTGGCTATGGTGAAGAGGAGGAGCTCACTGGCGACAGTGAAGGGGGAAGCTGTCACTAGTGAGGAAGAAGAGAGGTGAAACAAAAGAACGAATCGATTCGATTTCATGGTTTGGGTGTTCATTTTTTTAGGTGGTAAATATACCAAATCAGCATCTGTTAGTCAAAATTTTTCTTTTTTAACAGTCAACGTTTTTTCTTTTAATAGAGGTGTGACTTTTGCACCTATTTTATAACAACATGTGTATTTTTGCATCTAAAAAAAACTTGGTGTTGGACACTCCTGAGGAGAAAGCACATGTGCATTTTTGCACCTTTACCTTGTTTCTCCTCGAAATATCCATGGAATCTCCGAGCTGTTAATCCCAAGCTCAATGCAACTAACTCTAGTAATTTGTATGCTGCCTTCTCAATTTCACGGCCGTACTCTTCTAGTGCCTCTCTAAACAATGAGATTTAATTATCATATGACATCATTGTTGACCCAGCAGAGCAAAAAAAGAAGAAGAAGTGACCAGAGAAAAGAAACGAAGAAAGAAGGAAGAAGATTTTGGGATTCAGAAGAAAAAAAAACAAATTCAAGCCGATAAAATCATAGCACAATCGCGATTCGCTTGCTCTGTCACCTCCTCTTCAACTTCTCACAGAAAGGGTCTTGGTTTGGGACCCATGGAGGTTCTGGTTAAGCCTTTCCAGCTTCTTGACGGACTCCACTTCAGAGAAGAATTTGTCGAGGTTGACTCCATCCCTCGGCGGTGACGTGGGTTGGTGGAAGTTGACTTCTCCAGATCTGTCTCCATCTCCAAATCTGCGACGAGCCCTCCTCAAAGTAAGAAGCAGAGGTTGTCAAGAATTGGGGGGATGATTCCAATCATGTACATTGAAAACGCCAGGAACCTCCTCCAACGCAAATCGACGATGGAGGTAGGGCCAGCCATTTGCTCAATCTCCTCCACAAATCCATTGTCGTAGTTGGGACAAACCATCGTGTCCTGCCTCTGGACCCTCACAAACTGACTGCATCTGTAACATCAATAAGAAGATGGAGTCGTCTCCGTAGCCATCTGGATCCCACAAATAGATATTCACAAAAATTGAAGAAAATTCCTCAATCCTTTGTCATAAAGACCCTAGTCTCGAAAGAAGTTCACATTAGATTCACATCCGAGGGATTGTTTGAACTTTTAGAAGAGAGAGAAGGAGGGATTGTTTGGACTTTTGGGGCAAAAAAATGAAGAAGGGGACGCGAGAGAGAGAAATATGTCACAGAGAAAAGTAATTAAGGACAGTCATCATCGAGAGTAAAGAAATAGCAGAGAAAGTGTGTAAATTAAAGGACGATCATTATCGAAAATAGAGAAATAACATATCTCACCTGGCAAAAGCCAGCCTCTCTGCCATGCCAGGGTTTCACATGCTTATACGTACAGATATGGAGCTTGAAAGTTTACTCGCGAAGGATAAGCTTTAGATTCTGTAAGGTTGCTTTGTTTGTCAAAAAAAGAGAAATAACAAATCTGTGGATGTTGATTTTTAATGTCTATTTTTTAAAATCATACATTAAAACTACAATTAAGGTCTGCTTTTACAAAACAGACGTGAAAACAACCACTTTAAAAATGCCACCTATTTTTAATGACTATTTAGAAAAAAACGATTATTGATTTTTAAAAACAGTCTTTTAAACTTATAAATATTCATGTATTTTAAAATTTCGGCTTAACTTTCAATAATAATTTTTTGAAATAGGCGTTGAAAATCACTTTTAACGACTGTTTTTAAAAATAATCATTGAAAGTTTGACTTTAAACGATTGTTTATTTAGAAACTGTCGATGAGAGTTAAGCCGAAATTTTAAAAATGTTACCACCTCGTAACATCCTTTTTAATTTCTTTTTTTTAAAATCGAACATTAATTAGTTTTGTTAAATGAAATTTTTGTAGCAGTGCAAACCTTAAACCACATCATAATTAGCTTGGTAGATGTTTGGTCTAATCATGCTTAGTTGATTTTGAATTTGATGCTTGTTTTGTTAGGCGGCCTTCGTTTGTGCTCTGCCGAACACAGGTGGTTGGAGAGATTATTAACAGCCACCAAATGGAGATTACAACTCTAACAAATCCATCATCTTTGACAGTAAGTTCGATAATATGCTTGAAATGGCTATCTTTTGTTGTCACAAGTATTCCATTTATTTTCTTCAGTACATTGTCATTTCTTGTATATATGCCACTAAAGCATGAACCAAATATGCTTGGTGATTTTAACTTGAGTTTTCTTATTTGGTTAATGATTAATTATAAAATAGGATACTGTTCTGTCATAGAACATAAACCCTAACCCTAGGTGGGCTAGGATGTGGATGTAGGATCAAATAGCTCTCCCCCAAGCATCCATGGATTGAATACCTAAGAGGATCTGCGATCACAAAGCACCAGGACTTGACCTAGGAGCGATTCCTAGGGCCTACGTACCCTGAAGAGGGATCAAAGTCCACGTAGTTCGATTACACGGGAGGCGTTTAGCCAAGGGGGTGGTGTGTGTGCTCTGTGTGCAGTATATGCAATTGAGAGAGAGCTTCGAAGATGTGTACCTCTTTAGGTTAACCAACTATATATAGAGTCTACCTTAGGGTTAGGGTTTGGACTTGTTGGGCCTCTTGTGCCTCCAAGCCCAAATGTACTGGATGTCTCCTGTTGGGCCACACCTTGGGTGAGCCTAGTATTTTATTCCATAACAGTTGCCCCCAAGCTTGGTAGTTCAGGTCTCTTTCCTGCATTTAATAACATGTAAGCAAATCACAATAAATGGAAAATACTTACTGTTTGTGCAAATCGTTCAACGAGCTCATTTCGGATACTTGTCCGAGCTTGCATTAAACTTTCTGGTTTGCATCAATGGCGGTTTTTGATAACACGCTTTTCCACTTAACAGATCGTTGTCCACTACTTTAACACCGAGATTCCGGATGTTATTTATTCTAACACCGAGATTCCGGATGTTATTTATTCTAACTCTGAGATTTCGGGTCTATAAATTCTAACACCGAGATTCCGGATGTTATTTACTTTAACTCCGAGATTCCGGATGTTATTTATTCTAACACCGAGATTCCGGTTTAGATACTCAAATTCCGAGATTCCGGATTATTTACTTTAACACCGAGATTCCGGATGTTATTTATTCTAACACCGAGATTCCGGATGTTATTTATTCAAACACCGAGATTCCGGATGTTATTTACTTTAACTCCGAGATTCCGGGTTTATATTTCTGAAAACAAGTTTGTTTACCCAAACTCAATCAAATAAAATTAGCGGCATTGTCGTCGCAAATAATCCAATAAAGGACTTTCAAGGCTTGGTAGCATTGCCGCCTTTACACGTCGAGCCCGATTTTAACCGGATTCGGTGTAGCAGGATCTTCACATGGAACTTAGATTAGAGCCCGAATTTTAACCAAATTCGGTGTAACAGGATCTTCCCATGGAACCTAGATTTGAACCTGATTCGATTAAACCAAGTCCTCCTCCGAAACTTTACACGGATCCCGAATTTTAACTTGATTTGGTATAACCGGATCCGCCTTCGTTTTTGTTTCTGCAAAACTCTAAACAACACTTATCTTGGCTTTACCGTGTCCCAAAGGGTGTACGTTTTAACCATTAAATCCGATTTTACCATGCCCGAAGGATCATGTTTTAACCGTTATTTCTACGGAGCCCGGATTTTAACCAGATTCAGTTAACAACACTTATCTTGGCTTTACCGTGTCCCAAAGGGTGTACGTTTTAACCATTAAATCCGATTTTACCATGCCCCGAAGGATCATGTTTTAACCGTTATTTCTACGGAGCCCGGATTTTAACCATATTCAGTTAAGCCGGGGCCCGCCTTCATCCCTTTCGTAAGGACGGACTCCACAATCTGTTCGGGATCCAATTAAGGAGCGTGGATTTAATTGCATAAAACATACTTGACATGATTTTCGAAGACGAGTTTCATTACTCTGAATTCATACATGTTTAGCTTGTACATGATTTTCGGAACCGGGTTTATGTACCTCGGATTCCTACATGTTTTATTTGTACATGATTTTCAGAACTGGGTTTATGTACCTCGGATTCCTACATGTTTAACTTGGACATGATTTTCGAAGACGGGTTTCATTACCCTGAATTCTACATGTTTAGCTTGTACATGATTTTCGGAACCGGGTTTATGTACCTCGGATTCCTACATGTTTATAGATTTGGCGGTCGTAGCCGTCGTTACACGGAGCCTGGATTTTAACCAGATTCGGTTTAACCGAGGTCCGCCTTCAAATTTACACGGATCCCGGATTTTAACCAGATTTGGTTTAACCGGGATCTGCCTTCAAATGTACACACGGAGCCCGGATTTTAACCAGATTTGGTTTAACCGGGGGTCTACCTTCTTTTTTATTTCTCTCACTGACTAGCTAAAGTAGCTTAAATATGGTATATGTTGCTGGGAGATTTTCCTGATAGATGTTTTGGAGATTCATAAGAGGTGAAGTCTCCTGTACCAGTACCTTCCAATATGTCAGGGAAATAAATTTAGCATATCATCAATTTCCCCAGACCACAGATGAGTGGGTGCCCAAATTAATACGCAATAAGTTCAATAAGACTTCATATCAATCTTCGGTGCACTCTTCCTTGAGTTGGCCCAGAGAAGTGGATCAGCATAATCATTGCCTCCAAAGTCAAAGATGTACACGTGACACAACAATGGATGACAATGAGAAATAATAATCTAGTGGCAAACCAAACTCTGTACTGGAAAAGGAGTATAATTCTTGCCAAGTGTCAACTAATATGAATATATGGACTGACAGGTGGTCTTGCCCTTCAAGAATTCAGAATCCCGAAAAATAAACATCAGTAATTCTTCTTTAATAGAGACAAGAAGGTTTTGAAGCATTGAAGCATCTTCCCTCCACTGAGCTTCTGAATTGAAAATTATATTTCTCCTCAGCTTCACTAATCCTTCAACCGGGAACAACTAGAAGGCTTTCCGGGTGAGGAAACTGGGAAATGCAGCTGAGCACTTATGGAAATATTCATCTCTTTTATGATCAGCTGACTTCCTTTTTTGCTAGCTTACAAATACCCCAAACGTGATGCTTGGTAGGCCAAAAAAGAAAAACTACTGCTTGGCTCCTTTCCTTCTCATTGAACTTGGTTGTTGATTTTAAACTTTAAATGGGAGCTTGCCTTTTCTGATACGCCATTTGCATTGTACAATATATGGCTTTTGCATAGTTTTCAGGTTCATGGGCCAAGCCATGAAGTATTTTGGAAAACCATCTTCCATAAAGTATTTTACAACTTACAGAAACTTGATTAATCCTGGCTTGTCATCAACATATGGAAGTGGCATTCAATCTTCTGCGAATCATTGACATATATTTATCATGGTTGTCCATGATATAATGTCATCGATTTTTGTTCAGTAAAAATCTTTGAACCTTCCTCGAGACTCCTAAAGTGATGACACACTTTGAAATCCTAGAAGGCCATCTCTTGATGATCTTAATCAGAGATTTTCGGTAAAGATGGCAGGATGCTTGTGAAGATCTCCGTGTACTAAAAATAGAATACCTTTCGATAAGAACATTTAAATTGCCCACCCCTGTGTATTGAGTAAGCAACCTGCAAATTGAATTTGTACTAACTGCAATAATCACCACATCCAAAACTGATGAAAGAGATGTTGCAACACCAACAAGGTTTTTGGCCACCAAATTATGCAGATCCAATAATGAAACATTAAGCGATCAAGATACACACGGGATCCATACTCACAAATGCCATAGAGGGCGGCAGAGGTATCCCAGGATTCGAGTTGCAATGCCATTAATATTGTTACTGTTACCATGTCCAGAAGCAAATCCCAACATGAACTCCCCAAAGGGTCGTTCAATGAATGTTGAGATATAATCAAGTTTAATCTTGGTCTTATCATGGAGAGAGCTTGCGTCATCCCCTTCGGTCATAAAAACCGAAACCGCTCCAGATATTCAATTCTCACAAATATTGTACAAGATATAATTATTGAGGTCAAAACCAATATAGTCACGATTCCTATGCATGAGGGCTGTAAATTCGGCATGAAATCAGTTAAAGATAGTCCTGGTGCACTAACCTCAGCCGCTCATCTTCAATGGAGTATTGTGAATCAGGTTCTCATATTTATCCCTCGGTCAGAAAACTGGTGCCACGCTAGTAGTCCTGGTTTGTTGCTGTTGGGAGACTTCCTCATAACTTGAGATAAAGCTAGCAATTTAAGATCAGAACTTGCATCATAGGGAACTTGTTTCTTCTTTCTTAGACATTTACATGTCGGCATCTCACTATCTCGGCTTCTCCTTCTCCGACATAGACATCTCGGCAAACCAGCGTCGCGGGAAATCAGATAAACATTATCTGATTTGAATATAGTGAGGAATCTCGGCATACTCAACGTGGCGGCAACTCAGCGATTTGATGATTAATTCCGGAAACACTCTCGGATTACCGACTTGAGGTAGCGAGTTCCTCTTATGATCTCGGATGCTGACTTCAAGTAGCAAGTGATGCATGCCGACTTCACTCAAAGAATTCCTTCACATGATCTCGGCATACACGATTTAATGGTTCCAAACAGATTCCTTTAGCAACCTCAGAATTCAAACGTTTAACACACTTCAAAACCTCGGCTGAATAAATGAAGAACCTCAGCTGAGTCTGTCATTCCTGCTGCCATCAGTAATTCAGTTCTGCCCAACCCCAAACTTCTTCATGAAGGTGAACTTGGTCACTACATGAAGAAAATCTTCTGAGTTGGATCCCAGCCACCCTATGAAGAATAAGTTCCCACGTTCATTGAAGGGAAAGCTTTATGACTGATCTCGGCAATTCATGCTGAAAATATGCCGGCTTCAGTTCAATCTCCAGGTGATTGAATCCTCATTGAATCGACATGTCGGTCATCTCGGAACAACATCAAATTTACACCTCGGCATCACCCCTTCATCGAATCAACATCTTGGCCCAAGTCAAACACGGACAACATTTGGTTCCATCTCGGTATCTCGAATAGACGTAGCATCGGTGTTCTACAATAGAGTATGTCAACCTTCTCATAAATCTGCACCTCAGGTTCGAAAGCATCTCGGACAAAACCCAAGTCCTATCAACGCGCTTCCAGCTCCAGGGAATGCCACTAGTAGTCAGAATCATCCGGCTTATACCCCAGCAATCCATGAAGAAAAAATCATCACGCATAGCCAGTATCTCGGCATCATGCATGTCGGGCCACACATATAGTCTCGACGCCGGTGAACCCATCCACCTTGGCTTGCACCATGGCTTTACAGTCAGTGCACTTAACAAGTTATAGCAGTCTACTCCTGGTATATGCATATCAGTAACACACTATCTTTGATGCCAATCACGGTATCTCAGGCATTCTGGCATCTCACAGTATCTCAAGCATGATGGCATTTCGAACCTCGCCAACTGATGCTGGTTCAGGTATCCTGCCACAATTCAAATCTGAACACTGTGATTCGATGACATTGCTGCCATGCCCGACATACTGGTTCTCCAGCTTCTAAATCGCCGAGTCCGCCGCCCTTGTACGGTGAAGAACCATCCAAGAATCAAAACGAGAGGCCAGGTTTTGCTGTGGCGGTGTATCCTCTTTATGGAGCACACCGAAACCAACGTCGCCTGGAACTTTTTGTTTGGAGAAGGTGAGTCCGAGCATCCGTGAGGGACATGGATTTTAGATTGCAACTATGCCCCGCAGCTTCAGACTATTAGTGGGTTTGATCTGGGAGCCTCCCAATTTTTGACGTTTTCCAGTTGTTCGCAAGCTCCTAGCAGAGACTATTGCTTCTGGTATTGAAATTCACTACTGGAAAAAGCGGAATTTGCGGCGGAATTTGCGAGGGAAAAATTTCCCTCGCAAATTTGGGTCATTTTGCGAGGGAAAAATTTTTCCCTCGCAAAATAACCCATTTTGCGAGGGAAAAAATTTTCCCTCGCAAGTTAAGGTTAATTTGCGAGGGAAGAGATTTCCCTCGCAAATTGAACAAAATTTGCGAGGGACTTAGTTTCCCTCGCAAAATTTATAAACTTTGCGAGGGATTTTTTACTTCCCTCGCAAAAAGAAGTGAATTTTGCGAGGAAAAAAGTTCCTCGCAAACATGAGTAATTTTGCGAGGAACGTTGTTCCCCTCGCAAAGTTCACTAAATTTTGCGAGGGAACCAACCTTCCTCGCAAAACACTCATTTTTGCGAGGGAACTTTTTCCTCGCAAAATGAGTAATTTTGCGAGGAAGAAAATTTCCTCGCAAAATTACTCATTTTGCGAGGGAAAAAACTTTCCCTCGCAAAATTGCACTTAGGTCCCTGCTTAAACTATGCGTTTTGACATTAGGTCAGAAATGAATAAAAAAAAAAGGGAGGACCTGGTACGTGGGGGGCGGCTGAAACGAATTGAGAGACAAAACGGAGGGGTGCGCGCGACTTGGACCGAAGAGAGCGAGACCTTCGACTCGCTTCTTCTTCCCGACTCGATTCCCCACTCGTTCCACCTCGCCGGCGGCCGAAACGAATTGAGAGACAAAACGAGAGGGTGCGCCGCGACTTCGGACCGAAGAGAGACGAGACCTTCGACCTCGCTTCTTCTTCCCGACTCGATTCCCCACTCGTTCCACCTCGCCGCGGCTTCACCTCACCCACTCCGGCCACTCGCGATTCCCGAATCGATCGCCATCCACCGTCGAAGCAACCTCGGTCCCCACCGAGATCACTTCCTTCCGCCCTTTCGATCTACTCCAACGAATGCGAATCCGAGCATTCTCGGGTTATTTTCTCTCAAATCAACGAATCTTTGTTTGTTTTTGTCAAGCCGAGAATTTATTTTACCCAAGTTGCCGAGCTCGATCTGGTTTAGCCGATTGCGATTCTGTTTCTAATTGTTTTCAAGCCGTGGATTTATTTTGCCCAAGTGTGCAGCCCGTGATTCTGTTTCTTATGTTAGTTTAGCTCCTTTTATTTTGCCCAAGCCGTAGCTTTGTGATTCGGTATTATTTTGCCCTTTCTTCGCCGTAGCCTCGTGATTACGGTATTATGAATACGCCCGCTTCTTATCGGTCTCGGTTTTGCATCATGTTCAATGCAGAGGGCTATTGGTGTTTGGATGAGACTCTTTGGATTTTATTAATGTTGTTTGTTCACAACTAGCTAAAAAATCCGCTTCTCTATATAGTGTCTTGGTGAGTATAAACTCAACATGATAGTATGCCTTGGTTTCTTTAATCATTGGGTTACATAATCTTGCATTAGTAAACATTTTCCCCATATTCAATTATTAAATGAAAATATTGCGTTTTATCAAATTAACATGTTTATAATTGACTTTCGTCTGGATTGGACCAGACATTATATTTTTAAATCATTTTGTTTAATCGTGATCTCTTTAGTGTGGTTATTATTGTTTTATCTTTGTATCCTCCACAGTACTCCCCATCCACAAGTGTGAAGTCTAAGAATTATTGACCTCCTAATTATTCTCACCTTCCTATGAATTATTCCGATAATTTAACTAATAAGAAAAAGAGTGATATACTGAATTTTTATAAATAAAAAGTTGATATAAATCAATAACAAAAGTGTTTGGTAAACGAATGAAATATATAGATCATACTTCGTACGATATATGCAACATAATGCACACACTTGAACACTCGAGATACTCAATCCAATGCTAAATTTAAGAATTAGCAGATGAGTTTGTTTTTATCCTAAATATAAAACACCAATGCATTTTGTCTTCAAAATTTATAATTTTCCTCCTGAACTCTCACATTGCACATGTTAAGAGGTCTTTCATTAAGAAAGTAGTTTTCCATGTAAATGACTAAGTTAACTAATGTTTCTTAAATATTTATTACTAATTAGCCATCCAATTCCTATATATTGGACCAGAGAAATGATAATTTGGTTTTTTTAAAAATGATAATTTAGTTTTTATCGGGCAAAAAGATAATTTAGTTTTTAGACAAGAGTGGCCCACCATTTCCTAGCTTATGACAAACGTGTGTGGATTCTAATCCCTGGGTGCGATGAGCAAATTAATTGACAATGAATTGATGTCTCAACGTTTCCTATAAAACTCACACACATCGTACCCTCTCCCCTCACATCAAAACCTCAAAAGTCGTAGCATATATCCTACCAAAAACCTTGTTTTTATTTTAAGAATTTAATCACAAGTATGTCTTTCGTTGCTGCTTCAACAACGGCACTTGTTCCTTCTTCATCAACCGATAATCTTGCAACCTCTGATCATATATAGAACTAAATATACGGAGAGATGTTTAAGATATATATTGGACCAGAGAGAGTATATAATTGTGGCTGGGGGTGTCATATATAGAACTAAATATACGGAGAGATGTTTAAGATATATATATATATATATATATATATATATATATATATATATATATATATATATATATATATATATATATATATATATATATCAATATAAATGCGGAGAGATGTTTAAGATATATATTGGACCGAGAGAGTATATAATTGTGGTGGGGTGTCATATATAGAACTAAATATACGGAGAGTTGTTTAAGATATATATATATATATATATATATATATATATATATATATATATATATATATATCAATATAAATGCAATTTATAATTTATATACTATTTGCGCAGGTCCTTTTTTAGGCCAACTTGAAGTCCTAAATTATATAGCTCAATCCTCCGGCTCGTCAATGCACAAAAACCATGCCTTCAATTATATCTAATACAAGCTGTGAAAAATGAATTTTCATTTAATTTGACCTTACACTTTGAAGAGTACTCCTATAAAATTAAATTTAGGATTAACACGAATTTCTTATAGAGATTTCTTTATCCTTTCTTAGAAGGTAAATTCTTGAACTTTGAATATAATCTTTGATCAATGGTTAGTAATATAGTATTGGTGAACTTTTCGGACAATTTAATTTTCGTTTGTAGTTGACTGAATTATTCATGCCCTCCACATGCATGTCCCCTTCTTCTAGTGTACTATCCTCATTCTCTCGGTTGCTTGCCGCCATCTGCTCTTTATTCACCGCATGTGTTTGTTTGCCACTTTCTTGAATAAGTGACAATTGGTTGGTATAAGTAGCCAAATGTATTTGCCACTTAGGTTGGTAGCTGAATTAGTTAGTACCACCGTATTATGTTCCAAAGTCTTTGTGTAGGGTTGGGTTGGGGAAGTATGGAAGGCGATCGTGATAGGAGTTGGATGTACAATCGTCTAACTCGTAAAAGACAACTTACTCGTGTATTCTTAGAGGGTTTGGAAGAGTTCATCCAATTTGGTTTGGCGCACACCACTAATTCAAGTACCTCGATTAGTTGTCCGTGTGTGAAATGTAGGTGTTTGCAATTTCATGATCCAAGCACGATCAAAATCCATTTGTGTAAAAAAGGATTCATGGCGAATTATGAATGTTGGGAATTTCATGGGGAAGTCCGACAGACACGAGTGGTTATTACGGAGACAATACTCATCGAGAGAACCTTAATCAATATGAACAATTGGTGATGGATGCCGCGGGACCGTCGATTGGGCAATACTTTGATCCCGTTACTCATTTTGACCCGTCATACATGGGAGAGGAGACCGGTGCACATACTCAACCATCGTACATGGGAGAGGATCCTAATCCAGAAGCCGATAGGTTCTATAAAATGCTTCAAGATGCGCAACGTCCTTTATGGGAAGGTTGTGAACACATTGAAAATAGTGAATATTCATCGCTATCGGCTACCCTAGCAACACTAAGCTTGAAGACTGATCACCACATGAGTCGGAAGAATTACAATGAAATGATGCGAGATCATGAGTAAGGTTGCTCCCAATAACAATAATTTACCAAAAGATTTTTACCAAGCAAAGAAAAATGTGAAAGAGCTTGGGCTCGGATGTGAAAAAATCCATTGCTTTATCTAAAGGATGTATGCTCTATTACAAGGATGATCTTGAGCGGACTACTTGTAAATTCTGTGAACGTGATAGATACAAAGTTGTGAGGAATGGAAGGAAAACAACTCGTCAAGCATTAAGCAAGATGTGGTACTTTCCTCTCGTGCCCAGACTTCAGAGATTGTATGCATCACCACAAACAGCTGCTCACATGAGATGGCACCGGGAGCATCACAGGGATGAAAAATTTGTGACGCATCCATCCGATGCCGAAGCTTGGCTTAAATTTGACGAGGTCAATCCTTCGTTTGCAAGCGATCCCCGTAATGTCCGTCTTGGGTTATGTTCGGATGGGTTCGCTCCTTTCAACCAAACGGGCGGGACTTATTCTTGTTGGCTCGTGATTGTGACTCCATACAACCTCCCACCTTCCATGTGCATGAGAAGAGAGTTTTTGTTCCTAAACGCATTAATCCTGGGCCATCCAACCCAAAAAGAAAATAGATGTATATCTCGGGCCTTTGATAGACGAGTTGAATATGTTGTGGAGTGAAGGGGTTCTTGCGTACGATGTATCATTGAGCCAAAATTTCACCATGCGGGCTGCCTTAATGTGGACGATAAATGATTTCCCGCATATGGGATGTTGAGTGGTGGCAAACGTCGGGAAGCTTGCATGTCGGTATGTCTCGAACGAGAATGTGGGTTTAGCTTGCAATACGATCACAAGGTCTGTTGGTTTGACAAGCATCGGCGATTCTTGCCCCCGATCATTCTCTTAGGAGAAACAGAAAGACTTCATGCGGAATGTGGTTGAACAGTCAGATCAACCTCGTCGTTTAAGTGGCCAAGAAATATGGGACAGGGTCAAGCACATTCAAAGTGTTGAAGAGGGGGCTGGTTCTAGCGAACCTGAGGGATATGGCGTTCAGCATCATTGGAACAAACGCAGCATCTTTTGGGAGCTACCATATGGGAGCTACCATATTGCCTAATGATTTGGACGATTTGAAAAAGACTTATAACTTCAAGGGAAGCAAGTGGTTGTCTGATAGATTTTACAAATTGAGAAAGGAAAGGGGAAAGAAAAATTGGATTCAACCTGAGGTCGCAGAACAATTATTTCAAAAATGGACCACGGACGAGAAATTTATAAAGCAAAGTGGACAAAATAAATTAAATAGGGCCCATATGGATGGACCATCATATCTTTGTGTTGCATTCCATTTAGTGAGCATCGACGCGAAATTGTAAGTATACGTTATTTTCTATTTTAGCTTTAAATATTTTTTAATTTGAAGTAATTAATTAATGGTTATTCATTTGTTTTTGCGATAGAGTGCGGGGATGTTCCTCCGAATTGATTTCTTGGACCACTTTTGAGCGGACTCATTCCCGGGAGATTGAAGGCGGTGGCAAGCGATGGATTAACGCTAAGTCCCGGCAATTCGCGGTGAGAGATTAATTAGATTTAATATTTGTTTCAAACAAGTAACATTTATTTCATTACATATGGCTTATTTGTGATCTATTTTTGTGTTTGTAGGACAACTATCACCAGCTGACGCAGGAGAGAGACTCACAGATTGAGAACGACCCGTCGTCCTCTTATTCCGATAACAGATCTCTTCATTCAGTGCCGCGGCGGGATTAACAAGAAGGGGAGAGTCTTCGGGATGGGTGCCTCTGCCACGTAACCGAAGTCGTCTATGAAGCGCATATCCGTTACAAGTGTTCCTGCAGTAGACGAAATACTTTTGCTATCAATTGCAAACCATTATTCCCTCGTCTATTTAAATGAAGTACAAAAATAAACCGACTTTGTAATGTTGATTTTGTAGAAGATAAGAGGGTAAAGGTGTTAGAAGAGAAGGTGAAGGAGCAAGAAGAGAAGGTGAAGGAGCAAGAAGAGAAGATGAAGGAGCAAGCAGAGAAGATGAAGGAGCAAGGAGAGATGCTTACTGAGATGCGGACACTTATCCAGTCCCTATTGAAGGAAAAGGGTACTGGAACTCGTGGTGGTGATAACTAAATCAGAATGCTGCTGTTTAGATTTCTTTTTGGTTTATTTTGGCCAGAACATTATAATTTGTAATATTTTGTTTTTGATTTGTAAACTCTTATGATATATCTATTTATTTCCTAATTTTTTATATTTTTTCTGCTTATTCATTTTTTTTAATTAAATCGGATTTTTGCGAGGGACAACTTTTCCCTCGCAAAATTCCTGATTTTTGCGAGGAACATTTGTCCCTCGCAAAATCAAAACTTTGCGAGGGGTGTCCCTCGCAAATTTTTGGTATTTGCGAGGGAACATGATTTCCTCGCAAAATCCAAATTTTTGCGAGGACAATAGATCCATCGCAAAATGTTGGATTTTGCGAGGACGTCATGTTCCTCGCAAAATCCAAAATTTTGCGAGGGATCATCTCCCCCTCGCAAAAAACTGGATTTTGCGAGGGAATTTATTTTCCCTCGCAAAGTTCCTGATTTTTGCGAGGGACAACTTTTCCCTCGCAAAATCCAGATTTTTGCGAGGGAAAATATATTCCCTCGCAAAATCCTTGATTTTGCGAGGGTGAAGATCTGCCGTCGCAAAAGTCCATATTTGCGACGGAAAAATGATTTGTTCCGTCGCAAAAATGGTTTGCGAGGAGAATTTTTGCGACGGACAATTTTCCGTCGCAAATTCCGCCGCAAACCATTTTTGCGACGGAAAATGCATGTTTTGCGACGGAAAATTTCCGCCGCAAAACATGACTTTTCTAGTAGTGATTGTAGACCATCTTTGGTCACGGGAATCAGAAATTTACCGATTCCCCACAGACGGCGCCAATGTTCTGTCATAGAACATAAACCCTAACCCTAGGTGGGCTAGGATGTGGATGTAGGATCAAATAGCTCTCCCCCAAGCATCCATGGATTGAATACCTAAGAGGATCTGCGAACATAAAGCACCAGGACTTGACCTTGGAGCGATTCCTAGGGCCTACGTACCATGAAGAGGGATCAAAGTCCACGTAGTTCGATTACACGGAAGGCGTTTAGCCAAGGGGGTGGTGTGTGTGCTCAGTGTGCGTATATGCAATTGAGAGAGAGCTTCGAAGATGTGTGCACTCTTTAGGTTAACCAACTATATATAGAGGCTACCTTAGGGTTAGGGTTTGGACTTGTTGGGCCTCTTGTGCCTCCAAGCCCAAATGTACTGGATGTCTCCTGTTGGGCCACACCTTGGGTGAGCCTAGTATTTTATTCCATAACAGATACTTATTTTGCATTTTAAAGGTGCAGCATTTATCTTCGGATTTTATTTGTTGTGACACTAGAGTTAATGACGTGTTTCCGTGGGACTTCATCCTTCTCACCAAAATCACGTTTGTGCGTGATTCATTTTATCAGAATAAAGTTTTTTCACCAGTAACGCTTTATGGTCCCCCCAGGTGATAAATGAAGACGATGTTGTTCCTTCTATGGGTATGCTGTGTCAGTTGTGAATGAGAACCTATGTTTTTATAGAGCTTCAAGGATCCATTTCTGCTGAAGCAGAGCTAGGAAAGATCAAGAAGAAGATAGACGAGTTCAAGAAGCAAGTTATCCAACATTGATTTTGTGAACAGTAACTAAATAAATAAATAGTACCAGTTCTTCTTTGCGGATTCTGAGAAATTCGGGTTTAACTACCATTGTTGCAGGCAAATGGAGAGGTTGGAGAAGACTATAATTGCTTCAGGTTACAGAGAGAAGGTTCCATCCCATATTCAACAAGACAATGATGCCAAGCTTGCTTCCCTTCTGCAGGAGCTCCTTTCTCTTGAGGAAGCTTCCGGCCATATTGAATCACAAGCACGACAGTAACTTGCTCCATTTTATTTATTAATTCTGGAAGAATCATCCAGAAAGGCTTTACAAGCAAGTGTCAAAGTCACTTTATATTTGGTATTTTTGTAGGCCTAATTGCCTACCATCTCTTTATATCATCGATCTCCACATAATTTCAAATTTTGATATTATTTTGGTTGTTTTAATTTGAGAAAAGAATATTCATAGCTCATTTGTGGAATTAAGTATGATGGCAGACGAAGATAGTAACTACTAAATATACACATATAAGAACTATGCATTATTAATTTTGAGTTTCATACAACACTCACAGCCCAAAATCTGGTTTCTGTGAAACCTTTAGCTGAAAACTTCTTTCTAATTTGGCGTAGGATTAAGCATCCCTACAGGATAGAATTTAAAGTACGGACACTTCCCGGCCAAAACATTGGGGAAAAAAAAAAATATCTAGCAAGCCCCACTTGGCCACTTCTTCTAGAACTAATGGCTACTGACTGGCAAGTGCCAAAAAGGATAGTACAGTGTCCAATCCAGCTTTATATCTACACCACACAAACGCGTCCTCATGGCCTTAAATAGTTATATCACATTAATCAAAATGAATAACTCCATAATGACACCTCAGCATCATCCACTTCCACGTCAGCACTATCATACTGATCCCCAAAGCTATTTTGAGTAGGCGACATCAGCACAGCGTCCGCCATGTTCCTCAGAAACTCCGGCGTACCCGGCACCGCTTCTTCATCAATTAAGAATATACTTTGCTCCTCCCCGGCCGCTGCTGCTGAGCTGGTCGTCAACTCTGCATTTTCCAGCCTCAGTTCGTCGCTGTCCGATTCCGTTCCAGGACGGAATGCCTCCGCTGCTTCTGCCGCCGCCTTCTGAATATCCTTCGCCTCAGTCGACGCCGGCACCGGCAACCTCCAGGTAGAGTCAGCAAAGTTTAGACAAGCCGACCGGCCCCGCAGCGCTATTGCAGCCACGTCGTGGGCCCTTGCAGCCATATCCGCCGTGGGAAACGTACCCAGCCAAATTCTCGTCTTCTTATTGGGCTCCCGCACTTCACACACCCACTTGCCGGAGTTCCTCATCCGAATACCGCGGTACACCGGGTGGCGAGTCTCCTGGAACTTCTTCCTCCCGGCGCGTTTCTTCGGGTGACTCGCTGCCAACAACACCTCCTCGTCGGCCAAAACCAATGATCGAACTCCGCTGCCGCTGCCACAAACCGAAGCCGGCGAATGAGGGTCTGATGAAGAACACGTGAATGAAAACATCGCCATCAATTGAAAAGTTTGTCTTTCAAGTGAGTAAGAAACTTGGTGATCGATCTCACTACGTAGGTTCACACTGTTTGTGTGTTTGTGAGTAAGAGTATGTATGAAAAAGGAAGACTTGTTTTAGTTTGCTCTCTCTGGGTGTTTAAGAGTCATGCAAGTACCCATGTATTTATAGATTATGCATGCAGCGTGAAGAAGGAAATAATGAGCAAACACGGAAACAGCTAGCTTAAAGAGGAAACGGAAGGTGGGGCTTGAAGTTGGGCCAGCCGGGTGTTCATCATCGTCTCTCTGCATGACACGTGTTGGGGTTTGTCTCCCCATTAGAGGATATTTTAAAAAGAAGAAAATTAGGTTGTGATGGGAATTGGGAAAGCGGATGGTGAAGAGAGAGTGAGGATCGGAGCAAAAGAGAGAGAGAGTGAGGGAAGGTGAAGCGAATGAGTCAAGGGGTTGTGTTTAAGTCAGTGTGAAGTCAGAAGAAAGATACGGGGAAAATCACTTTGGGTTCCTAAGAACTATAAAAAATTATGAAAAAGTCTGATACCAAATTTATTTATCAAAAAGATCCTTACGTGATTAATTCGAAATATGAAATTACCAAATATTCTTTTTAACATTAACAAAAGTATATGTAAATTTTGACAATTGCTTATAATTATTTTTACAACTATATAAGTCTACTAACTAACACTTCTAACTACTTACCACTCTGGTCCTATTTATAAGTCCAGTTTGACTAAATTTCACATACCAAGGGAAGTTAGGTATCTCAATGATTATAGAGCAAATTTTCAACTTTACCCTCATTTATGAATGGGTACATTTTAAAATTTATTGTCAAATCTCTCTCATCTTTTTCTTTTCCCAACATAGTTAGCCAATCTCTCTCATCATCATTAATATGGGCAAAATTGTCACAATCTCATTTATTTGGTCAAAATGGACTTATAAATAGGACCAAATTTTTTGGTCAAACTGAACTTATAAATAGGACTAGAGTGGTATATCAGCTAACTCTAACTATATGTCATTATCAAACTTTTAAGTCCTTATTACATTTATATATCAGTACGTTTTTAAATAGATAAGTGCAAGTATAATGAAATTTGGACCAAGTTGATGTTATTTGCTTGCATGTGTATTTCTTTTTGAAAACATGTTATTGAATTGGGGAAATTCTTTTAAGGTCAAGAGACCAAAAAAGTTCTTGAAAACAGTCAGCAGTAAAAAAAAGAAAGAAAAAGATCCAGGATATTTGTGATATTAATGACCATTTTTCCCCATTTATATCATCGGAAGCTTGCTAGAGAGATTGTTATCGCTCAAATCAATCACTCGAAGGTTGACAAGCCGAGCAATGGGGCTTACGCTGCCGGTGTGATTGTTCTTCGCCAGAGAAAGTGTGCGCATAAGTTGCAACTGGAAGAGGCATCGACCTATCCGACCCAAAAGAGAGAACCCATCAAGGTTAAGCTCGACGACTCTGTTGGATCTAGGGTTGCATTTCACACGACCCAACCACGGCAAGTCTCATCATCTTCATTCCAGTCTATCGAAACCGTCGCCTTCTCGTTCAAACGCCTCCGTGGCGTTGGTTTCTCTTCTCCGTCTCGACAATGCAACCTCGTGTTTGTCGTCAATCCTCGAGGTTGGTTTCTGTTTATTTTTTCCCCAATCCTCCTTCATTTTCTCTGCTTCGCCGCCGAGAAAAATTGTAAGGGCCGTTCGATTTGAACTTTTGATGAAATATGTAAATGCAGTGTCTTTTGTTTTTTTGTTTTTAATTCATTAACTCACGTGTTTTTGCATTTTGGTTTTGATAGATATGTGAATCCTTAACTCCAGGTCCTTGTCATGCTATTGACATAACGAGAGAGGCTAGTTTAAAGAATTAATACTTGGAAATCGAAATTAATTGGTTTTATTGTATTATAACTAAATTAACTATTGAGTTCTTGTTGTTGATGTCATACTAACTATGAAGGCCATACGGGAGGGAGCTGATGCAGTTATTGCGGTTGGAGGTGATGGAACTCTTCATGAGGTGCTAGCATTTTCTGCATGCTTCCCTTTTTGTTTTCTATTTGTTTGATGTGACTATATGTAGACTGATGATATACATAGCTGGATTACTGGTCATTTAAATTACTAACACAATCCGGGTCTAAAGTAAAATTATTTTGTAACTTTTCTTATCTGAGTTGGTCTGTTCTAAAATCTTTTCGTTGGGTCGCCATCATTTAGTTGGTTTTCTGCACTGCTGTTTCTGGAATTTCAACATCTTTGTTATTTCGTAGAATTTGTTGCGACATGATGCTCTTCTCTCACTATGACTTTTGTTTAGCAGGTTGTTAATGGATTATTCTGGGCTGGAAAACCTGTTACCAGTAATGTTGAAGAGCCTTCACATTCAACTGCTCTTGTTGTGAGTACTTGCCATTATAATACGATATTCTCATTGAAATGTATATAGATGGTCTTAGATTCAGTCATTTGTAACACATCTGATTGGGTTTCTTAGCAGAAGATATAACTATGTTCTGCCTTTTGTACAGCTCATTCCCCTGGGTACTGGTTCTGATTTTGCACAAACATTTGGGTGGTTAGTTATAGTTTCTTTGTCTTATTTCTTCTTTAATCTCTAATTTGTATGGAGTATATAACCTTGTGAGAATTGATTGAATGGATACATCTGTTTCTGTTGCCAGGAAAAATGATTCATATGAAGCCATTGAACGCATTTCTAAAGGTGTTGATCTTTCAGTTACCTTGTTGGTCTATTCTAGTCATGTTATGGTTCATGGTTGGCTGAGCTTGCTGCAAAACCTGTTACTATATTAGCTTTTGGCTTCTCTTTTATGAATGCTAATGTAGGAGTTCATTAGGGGTGAGATCAAAGATAGATGTTGGTGTCATCACTGGAGAAACTGGAGAGGAGCACTACTTCATAAATGTTGCTGACATTCATTTGTAAGGATAACTTGGAAATTCAAGATTGAGCCTCATGAGTGAGGATTCAGATCATTATTTAAATACATGCCGTACAAAATTTTGCAGGAGTGCCAAGGCTGGTTTGTATGCTTCTAAGTACAAGAAATTTGGTAAACTATGCTATGTCATTGGTGCGTCAGTGCAATGTATTTATTTGTATTGCTATAAACATAAAAATAACTTGTTGAACGATGTCCTTAGTATTCTTCTATTTAGGCTTCATACTAATGCACCAAAAACTTAGATTTGTTTTATATGTGAAAATTGGTAGGTAAACGATGATGACTGGGAGAATGTCCTTAAGTTACAGCTCTTTGCGTTGGGAATACAAAATACTTTGGTGGTCGCATGAATGTCCTTAAGTTACTGCTTCTCACTGTTGATGCTATTGAGGTAATGTCATTTCCACTTTGTCTTGGTCTCTTTATGCTTGCAAAATCCTTTAGCAGTTTCCTTGTTTGCAGATTGTTTTACTTTGGATTGGGATTTTCATAGTGAAGATATCATAAGCTATAGTCGTTTCAGTTTTGTACGTTACCATTAGTCTTCAATCAAAACATGCTCAAACATTCTCAATGCACCACGACCTTTATATCTTTTTGTAGAAAAATTGAGTTGTATATTTTCATACATTGTCACTACAAATGAAAATATAGGTATTGCTAAACATACTTTCCAGTGCATTGTATGAAGTTTCAAAATAAGCTTCTCTGTTCATTATAGGTGTGGCCTGTTAAAGATCAATATATCTCTAAAAGCTGCAAGAAGTAATATTTGTCCTTATGCTATAAATAGTGTGGTTCATCTAGGGCTTCATGTAAATGCATAGGGCTTGCTACAGTTTAATGCTGTGTATTGATATATTGATCCTTTTACGGTTTTAGATAACAGGGAAAATAAGGCCATGTTTGATAGACTCGAGAGAGAGAGAGAATATCTATATGACATTTTCAAGACAAGGAGTCTATCTGAACATATTTATAGGACATTTAAGTAAGTTATAGTATAGGATCTCATGATGAATAATATTTCATAATAGTTAATTATAAATAGAGTCTAATAGTGTTATGTGATCTATATAGCTTACCTATTGGAATAAAGCCTTTCTTTTTGAACAATGAATAAAGCCTTTCATTGCTACTGCTGTTATGTGCCTATTTAAAGATTTATTACATTTGCAATCATTTGTTAGTATATCATTTAATATGTGTGTGCATGTTCAATCTTTAGGGAGCTGATATGATGATGCGGTCTGCAAAGAGATCAATGGTGGATGAGCTGGAAGCGATGCTCAATGTTGTGGATCGTCAGCCTGCTGCTTGTAGATCTTTGTCCATCAAACGAAGGACCTTCGATGTGCCAGACGGCCTCATTCAGAAAGAAATCGAAGGAGTTGCTCATGTCCTGCAAATGATTAACGAAGCTGAACGTGAAGCTTGCTTGTGAGAGAGCCAAGGAATAATAATCCATCTTGACCACAACCGTATCAAACATAGCATGACGTTGTGTTTTATACGGATTAGAGTTGGTGTACTTAGGAGATGATATTTATGTTTTGTGCTTTTGAATTGGCATGTTGGTTCTTTGCTAGGTGTATCTTGTAATTTGGAGACTTATAAATTGAGCTTTCATCTCATGGTTTTTGTGTTGT
Organism: Acacia pycnantha; assembly: GCA_025563575.1. NCBI lineage: Eukaryota > Viridiplantae > Streptophyta > Magnoliopsida > Fabales > Fabaceae > Acacia > Acacia pycnantha. The sequence continues at coordinate 1,527,112 of JAMWYP010000048.1, read as the reverse complement.
TGAACTTTCTGTGCAATGATGTTGGCTTATGTTGTGGATCAGTTTCTTCCAAGTTGTTGCCATCTTAGTTATCTGCTTAGAATTTTTTTCTTTGTCTCAGTTAAGGTGATTGGATCTCACAAGAGCTTTATAAATCTATGGAATCTGTGTTACAATTATCATCAATTGCTGTAGTTTAATTTGGATAATTAATTTGACAATGAATTTCCATAATTGCATTTTGCTACCAACAGAAAATTGGATTTTCAAAGTACATGCATTTTAAAATTAGTAATAAAATGAATATATTTAAAATTAGTAATCATTCCGTCCTAAATATAGAACATAATTTGTAGTATGATTTACATTATAAAATGTCATATTTAGGACCGGTGGTAGTAATAAATATCCTTGTTGATAAGGTGATGCATGTTTTGAATCCAAGTATTGTGAAATAATAAGTAATAATTACTAACTTAAGTTCACCGATGGAGTTGTCAACATCCACTATGGGTGTTGACAACTCTTTCAATAGGGTCTTGACAACTCCATCAATGGGTGTTGACAACCCCATCAGTGGATATTGATAAATCCATTTGTTGGTTTTTACAACTCCATCAGTGGGTGTTGACAACTCATTCTATTGGGTGTTGACAAACTTTTTTTTTAACAACTCAATTACTGTCATTTTTACAACTCCATATGAATGGACAATAGTAACACTATAAATATACCTGTATATATATGTTTTGCCAACTGCAGTTTTTCATAAGGTCATGTCATTACATAAATGACATAATTTACAAAAGAATATTGATGGTCATAAATGAAAGTTGGATACAATTGTTTATTATATCCAACCTTCATTTACATTAGTAAATGCATCCACAAACTTCCCCCCACATGAAAGAAGTAGAATAGATTCTTTCCTGAAGTACTAGCTATCTTTAATTACGATTTACAACATATAGTTAGAATTAACAACTTTATCAGTCATATTAACAACTACAACTGTATGTATTAACAACTATCTCATATCAACATTTTGACAGCCAAAAAAAATCAGTTGGCTACTTCTTTCTCTGGTGGGACTTCTCGACCAAAGACAAAACTTTTTCTTACCTGATGACACAGTTACATTAATTTGTGCACCCCCGTTGAAATGGAAAGCAAAGCCCACCCCCAACAATTCATTTTCTAACTTGTATCCCAGTACGAAAAAAAAAACGGAGTACATTCTTGCTTGCTTTGCTTTCCACCATTGTCCTGACCAGAACAGAGATTTGCTCAGCACCAGCACCTCTCATTGCACCTCCTATATGTCTCACAGTCCTGCACCGAGTCATTGTGCATATAAGACATGCATACACAGGCATAAAACAGAGATTTAACCAGCGTAAATGGCTATAAAATTCATAATTTAATACCATGATGGTTCAGCCTGTTCAAGATCACACAAGAGTCTAACCTCTGAAGCTACAGGTCCTGAAAAAGGAAAATTATATAATCATGATTCACCTGCAGAGGCACAAAACTAATATTTCTCAATTTATTTCCATGTGTTAATGGACACACCAGATGAAATGCCTTGGAAGAAAAATCAAAAGTCATGGAATTGTTCCACCTCAACTTTGTCTAAACACAACAAGATCCTGAATCTAGCGAAATAAAGAAACTCACCAAGGTTGGGACCACTCTTGAGGCATATTTCATGGATTCTCAATCGCTCTTTATCAACACCACATAGGAGAATCTCGAGGGCCTCGACATGCTGCAAAAGATAACAATATATAAGATATACACATTGACTTAAAACACTGTCTGGCCTATGATAAACTTCCAAGGTGTCTGCCAGTTCTCAAAGCTTAAGATGTACTCGTATTTCATAGATTAAGTTCAAATATGAAACACAAGCAATAATTGAGTAATCACAAACTGCATTACCCAGAAGAATAACATAAAATGGTCAAGACTCAATATCTGCAATATCCAAGATCAGGATATTACAACAGCAAGAGACAGACAAAAAAGTCATCAATTTAATCCCACCAGAAGAACTCCCCAATTGTTCGGAGAAAGCGACCAAACCAAAAAAGAAAGTAGAATTAGTAACTAACCTGTGTTTCTATAATGCCCTGTACCACACACTACACATAAACCCTGTTTCACAACACCAAACACCAAGAGATAAATCATTCATACGTTTACAAAGTTATAACATAAACAAATCTGTAATGAACTAATATAACTATAAAAAATCATAGGGTTCATTTTTTAGGTTAAGACTAATATGAATGTTTTATAAAGAAGAGGTTCTTCCCTTTTCATTCAAGATGATAAAAATGAATAATAAATAAGCAAACAAACTAGCACGTTTTCTTCCCCTTTGCTCCTTTTAATTGGAAATAACTAGTAAATCTCCAAGCTTCCAGCCTTCCTCGCCTAAATTTTAGAGGAAAATCCAATTTTGGTCCCTACTCCCTGGCAAATAGGTGGACTTCCAATTTGCCCATTCACAATTATGTTTCTCTCAGTTTTAATATCTCCCCATTTCGGACCTCCATTTAAAATTTAACCCCAAACCTAACGTTCTGTCAAAATAGAGTTTTTATCTTCAAACACTGGGTATAATTCTTCTACATATTATCCAACACTCAGCAGGCAAGGCCCTAAAAAGTGAACAACCCTATTGCTCATTCTACCAATAGGTGTAATTTCCTTTCAACCATTTCTGTTTGTCACTCTATGAGCTGTAAATCATGTGACCTTGCTATGCGAGTGTGTCGCTTTACTTAGCATTATAAGAAGTTCATATGATGAGATCCTAGCCACAAGAAAGAACTACAATGGATCTTCTCAGTTAAGAGAAAATATACTCAGATAGAATAATAAGTCTCAAAGTTGCCAGCCGCTACTTGCCTCTCTTCGATGTCAAATTTATTAGTTCGCGTAGGCTTCAAACTGAACTCATTCCCTCTCCTTCCGTTCTTCCTCAGTGCCTCTGATCCGTGGTTGATTGGTGCGACGGCCAAGCTTCCTCTTCTCTATTCTTACATCCTGCTTGTTCCAAAGCTTGTCTCTATGCTGGGTTTCTCTCTCGGCCAATTGCATGTGAAAAGACAATCGTTCTCTTTTTAAAAAAATTGCTGCTTTCTCCTTAAATTGTGAAACAAATCTTATGCGTTTTCAAGAAAGTCGGATGAGATTGAATTGATCCTCCTTGGCCATAATTTCTTTTTTGGAGAGGGTGGTTGGGAGGCTGTAGGGAGCTTTTCTTTCAAATAGCACTGTGAATATATTTCTATCAACACTACTACAGACCTTTAACTTAATGTGTTTTTTTTTTTTAACCTGGGCGTCTATATGAGTGATGTCATAAGTTTTTTTCTTTTTTTTATCTACATTTGTTTTTTAACATACATTAAAAGTCACTTTAAACATCGGTTTTTTAAAAAACGGACGTTGAAAGTCATACTTTCAACATGACTTTCAATGTCTGATTTTTCAAAAACAAGCATTAAAAATTTTTTAATTAAAAAAATATATTTTCTCTCTTTCATATGGTGTGCCCACACAACAATGAGTATAGAGCAAATGTACCCTCATCGCCATTATTGTCAGCTCTGAGAATGAAACAAGCAACTCACCTTATTTTGTATGCTACCTTAGCAACCCACAATTAAAAAATAAAGGAAGAAACAAGCAAACTTTTTCATATTCACAGATATTCCCAAATCACCTTAGCAACATAATTTTTAGGAATTCCAGCTTCCAGATCCATGGCATGTGATTCTTCTCCACCACCGTCGGCAACTAATTCCTCGCCATATGGAATCTTTGTGTTTTCCGACTTCGGGAGCAAGTGAGGAAATGGACATGGAGCATAACAAGAGTCACAATATGCTCAATTGTTTCTCCTAGAAATATCCATGGGATCTCCGAGCAGGTAATCCCAAGCTCAATGCAACTAATTCTACTAATTTGTATACTACCTTCTCAATTTCACGGCCGTACTCTTCCAGTGTCTCTCTAAACCACGATATTTAATTATCATATGACATCGTTATTGACCTAGCAGAGCAAAAGAAGAAGAAGAAGGAGTCACCAGAGAAAAGAAACAAGGAAAGAAGGAAGAAGATTTGGGGATTCAGAAAAAAAATTCAGGGCCAATAAAATCAGAGCACCATCATGATTTGCCCACTCCGTCACCTCCTCTTCAACTTCTCGCCGAAAGGGTCTTGCTTTGGGACCTATGGAGGCTCTGGTTGAGCCTCTCCAGCTCCTTGACAGACTCCAATTCAGATAAGAATTTGTTGAGGTTGATTCCGTCCTCGGCGGTGACGTGGGTTGGTGGAAGTTGACTTCTCCAAATCCGCCACCATCTCTAGACCTCTGACGAGCCCTCCTCAAAGTAGGACGCAAAGGTTGTCAAGAAATGGGGGGATGATTGCCAATCATTTAAATTGAAGTCACCAGGAACCTCTGCCTGCGTGAATTGATGAACGAGATTTGTCGACTCTCCCAAAATAACAAAGTTCAGTAAAAGATTTGTACTATAGAAGAACTGGGATGGTTTCTCTCATGGAATTTACGGTGGGTCTAATACAGAACAGTGGCAACAGAAAAAACAGTAAAACAATAAATGGTTGGGGGTTTTCAGATTATAAACTAGAACTAAATAGAACATAATATATAAAAATGAGATTAACTGATTAAGAACTGATTAACCCAGAATTGAGATTCTAGAGACTTCCATCATCGAATGAAATATGATCAAACTCGTGATCGATTCTGGACAAACTGAAATCTCTGCGTTTGTCTAGAAATTCCCTCAATTGGACGATCGCCTAGAATTTGTTCGAACACATAGTATACACTTCAACCCGGTTCGAACTACGTCCTTAGGATATCAATCTGGGTAGTTAATCAAATACCCAATCCAAATTGAGAATCGAAATCGATAAAAGAAAACAAAAACGAGTAAAATTACCAATTAAGCATAGGTTTTCTGGATGAATCATGGAATCCTAATTCGTGGATCAATCAACGAAGCTCATCCGAGCATGGCTGGCAAAAACGAAGAACAAATGAAGAAGTTCATCTGTTCACGAAGTGCACGATGAACAGTTGAGAGGAAATGAAAAACTTTTGTATTCAATCTCAAAATCTGTCAAAATGTAATATCCAATGTGTCCAGTTGACTAGGGTAAAAAACCTAATTACAAAATGGGTTGGGCTCCAAAACTTTGACACAAAACGGAAATAAAAAGAAATGGTCTTTTAATTACAAGATTCAGGCCCAAATAAAATCTAGAAAAATGTGTCTGACTTTAGTTCCAATTTCGACCATCTTCTTGTCCGAATTAAGCATCCAAGTATTCATAACATTTGTAGCTATCTGAATCATATGAAATATGAGATAAGAATGAGGCTAATCAGATATCTGGTTCAAGAGTTATGGTGAAAATAGTGAAGCACGGTAAATCTGAAATTTTACCATTAAAATTAATTAAATATAATTTCAGGCCCAAAGCCCAAATAATCATAAAAGCTCATTTTTTATTAACTAAACATTCCTAAATTTATTAACTAAGAGATATAAATAAGTGTATGAAACATTCCAATATGGAGGCAAGGTGAGCCATTTGCTCAATCTCCTCCACAAATCCACGGTCACAATGTAGGCAAATCATCGTGTCCTGCCTCTGGACCCTCACAAATTGATTGCATTTGCAACACCAATAAGAAGACGGAGTCGTCTCTGTAGCCACCTGGATCCCACAAATAGATATTCACAAAAAAAAATGAAGAAAATTCCTCAATCCTCCTTCACAGAGACCTCAATCTCGAAAAAAGCTCATATAAGATTCACATCTGAGGGATCGTTTGGACTTTTGGAAGAGAGAGAAGGAGGGATTGTTTGGACTTTTGGGGTAAACAATGAAGAAGAAGGGGAAGAGAGAGAGAGAGTAATATGTCACAGAGAAAACAACATTAAATGAACTTTTTTAGCGGTGCAAACCTTAAACAACATCATAATTAGCTTGGTAGATGTTTGGTCTAATCATGATTAGTTGATTTTGAATTTGATGCTTCTTTTATTAAGCAACCTGCTTTTGTGCTCTGCCGAACATTGGGTGGTTGGAGAGATTATCAAATGGAGATTGCAACTCTAGCAAATCTATCATCTTTGACAGTTAGTTCGATAATCTGCTTGAAATGGCTGTCCTGTGTTGTCACATGTCTTCCTTTTATTTTCTTTAGTATATTGTCATTTCTTGTATACCATTAAAGAATGAACCAAATATGGTTGGTGATTTTGACTTGAGTTTTCTTATTTGGTTAATGATTAATTATAAAATAGGATACTTATTTTGCATTTAAAAGGTGCCGCATTTATTTTCGGATTTTATTTGATTTGACACTAGAGTTTTGTCTAGTTTCCATTGGACAATTGAGGATATGATGCTCTGTTTCATCCTTCTCACCAAATCACGTTTGTGCGTGATTCATTTTATTAGAATAAAGTTTTTCCACCTATAATGCTTTATGGTCCCCAGGTGATAAATGAAAACGATGTTGTTCCTTCTGGGTATGCTGTGTCACTTGTGAATGAGAACCTATCTGTTTTTATAGAGCTTCAAGGATCCATTTCTGCTGAAGCAGAGCTAGGAAAGATCAAGAAGAAGATAGAGGAGTTCAAGAAGTAAGTTATCCGACATTGATTTTGTGAACAATAACTAAATAAATAAATAGTACCAGTTCTTCATTGCGGATTCTGAGAAATTCGGGGTTTTACTACAATCGTTGCTGGCAAAAGGAGAGCTTGGAGAAGACTATAAATGCTTCAGGTTACAGAGAGAAGGTTCCATCCCATATTCAGCAAGACAATGATGCCAAGCTTGCTTCCCTTCTGCAGGAGGTCCTTTCTCTTGAGGAAGCTGCCGGCCATATTGAATCACAAGCACGACAGTAACTTGCTCCATTTTATTTATCAATTCCGGAAGAATCAGTCACAAGCATCAGAGTCACTTTATATTTGGTAATTTTGTAGGCCTAATTGCTTACCATCTATTTATATCATCTCCACATAATTTCAAATTTTGATATTCTTTTGGTTGTTTTGAGAAAAGAATATTCATAGCTCATTTGTGGAATTAAGTGCTTGCCTATCTTGCAGCCTAGCTTGCTCCTCAACTCCCGAAACAAAATGCGATGATAAAAACGAAGATAGCAGACGAAGATAGTAACTACATGTAATGTTGAATAATTTATATTTCCCACTTAAAATGGATATGAAGATTGCCCGCTCCGGTCTTTAGTAACTACATGTAAAGTTTTTAGTGATTAGAGCAGCTCACTTGTGAACAGATTTAAGCAGGTCACTATAACTTTTGAATGATTGCACTCATTCTTTAAGATTTTACTGTGATTATCCCTAATTTATATTTGTCGAATGTGATTATTATATAGGGTTAAATATCATTTTTGCTACGGAAGTTTTGGCTAAAAGGCATCCACCAACCGGAAGTTTTCTTGATATCATTTTTGCCCCTGAAGTTTACAAAAATGAGCAAATATGCCCTGAAAGTTTTTTTTAGGAGCAAATTTGTTTCGGAAGTTTTTTCAGGAGCAAATTTACGTAAACTTTCGGTGCAAAAATAATACCACAAATGATCAATCCAACGGTTAAGATCAACTGATGGACAAGATTACTACATTTGTAAACTTCTGTGTGCTGGGTGCTCCAAATCCAAAACTTCCGTGGTAAAATTGGTCTTTATCCCTATTGTATACTACTACTAAATATACACATGTAACAACTATGCATTATTCATAGCCTTTGATTTTGAGTATGATACAACACCCAGCCCAAAATGTGGTTTCTATAAAACCTTTAGCAGAAAACTTCTCCTTTCTAATTTGGCAGAGGATTTAGCATCCGTACATGATAAAATAAAAGTACGGACACTTCCCAGCAAAAACATTGAAAAAAAAAAATCATCTAGCAACTAGTGACTGGTTATATCATATTACTAGTCAGTAGTTAAATAGAAATATCATATTAATTAAATTGAATAACTCCATAATGACACCTCAGCATCATCCAGTTCCACGTCAGCGCTATCATCCTGATCCCCAAAGCTATTATGAGTAGGCGACATCAGCACAGCATCCGCCATGTTCCCCAGCAACTCCGGCATCCCCGGCACCGCTTCTTCATCAATTAAGAATATACTTTGCTCCTCTCCGGTCGCCGCTGACAAGCTGGTCGTCGCCTCTGCATTTGCCAGCTTCAATTCGTCTCTCTCCGATTCCGTCCCGGGACGGAATGCCTCCGCTGCTTCTGCCGCAGCCTTCTGAATATCCTTCGCCTCAGTCGACGCCGGCACCGGCAACCGCCAGGAAGAGTCAGCAAAGTTAAGACAAGCCAACCGGCCCCGCAGCGCTATCGCCGCCACGTCGTGGGCCCTTGCAGCCATATCCGCCGTGGGAAACGTACCCAGCCAAATTCTCGTCTTCTTATTGGGCTCCCGCACTTCACACACCCACTTGCCGGAGTTCCTCCTCCGAATACCGCGGTACACTGGGTGGCGAGTCTCCCGGAACTTCTTCCTCCCGGCGCGTTTCTTCGGGTGACTCGCTGCCAACAACACCTCCTCGTCCGACAAAACCAATGATCGAACTCCGCTTCCGCTGCCACAATCCGAAGGCGGCGAACGAGCGTCTGATGAAGACCACGTGAATGAAAGCATCGCCTTCAATTAAAAAGTTTCTGTCTTTCAAGTGAGTATGAAACTTGGTGATCGATCTCAGTACGTAGGTTCACTGTTTGTGTGTTTGTGAGTGAGACTGTATATGAAAAGGAAGACTTGTCAGTTGAATCTCTCTGGGGTGTTTAAGATTCTTGCAAGTACATATATATTTATAGATTATGTATGCTGCGTAAAGAAGGAAATCAAGAGCTAGCTAACACGGAAACAGCTAGCTTAAGGAAATGGAAGGTGGGGCTTGAAGTTGAGCCAGCTGGCTGTTCGTCATCGTCTCTCTGGATAACACGTGTTGGGGGTGGTCTCCCCATAAGAGGATATTTTAAAAAGAAGAAAAGTAGGGATTTTTAAAATATCGGTGTGATGGGAAAGCGGAAGGTGAAGAGAGAGTGAGGGAAGGTGAAGCGAATGAGTCAAAGGGATGAGTTTGAGTAAGTGTGACGTCAGAAGAAAGATCTGTGTGGTTTCATGTACGAGGAGGAGACAACTCAGCCCATGGAATTGAAAATTGACCTTACAAAACAAATCATTTAACCCTAAGCTGGATTTTGCTGTGAGACATGTTTGATGCTTCACTTCACCAATCTCGTTCACCAACACATGGACTTGTTCCAGCATGTTGCTTAAGCTCATAATTTATCACATGTTGCTTAATATTGTTATTCTATTGAGTTATATTTAAGTATTGTTAAATACAATTGAAGACAATTCTTCCAAAAGTGTTTTTTATATTCAACATATACAAACTCAAGACATTGTGTTTAAGCCTTCAACCCCCCGGGGAATTAGGAGCAATGCATGCTAGTAGAAAGCGAAAGTTTTTTATTCTTGTTATAATTTGTACCATTCTCACCAGACTTAAATGTATACACTAAATAACTAATTTGCAATATTAAAAAAATTAATTTAGTCATTAATTTATTAATGTGCATTTCATTTATTCATTTACATTGAAAACTATCACCATGAATAAATAAAAAAACTCAATAACTCAAGGGAAAGGACTCTCACACGCCTATTACCCATGAAGGCCTGGTTAAACTGGCAACCTATTGATTAAGGCAAGAAGATGCTTGTTGTTAATTGAATCATACTGCTTTTACACACACACATAGATAAAAATATATAAGTTTAGATGAGTTGGGTTCCAAGGTATACCTCTAAAGCATAGTTGCTAAATACTACTAACACATACATACATACATTCCAAAGCATTTAGCTACAAAGACACACACACTCACTTATACATACACAATTTCGAAGAACCTTAAACTAAGAATCCATCCAACAAGTATAGAGCATCAATTTCATATTATTAACTCCAATTAAGGGCAAAAATTTCTCACCTTTGTGCGAATCAACGCGAAACTTGCAGAGCTTCAAAGAACACCAACCCAAAATCCATAACAAGTCACAAATGCCTTCACAGACAGGTGAGACAACCACAGACACAAGAAGGAGGAGAATCACGATTTCAACAATAATAGGGAGGGAACTAATGGTGGGGATGCCAAAAAAGAGTGGCCAGAGTAGTTTGTTGAATGCAAAAAGAAATTGTGAGAATTTTAAATTTGCGACAGAATAGGGATTTTAAAGCACTATATAATGGCTTATTTTAAAAAATTGACAAATATACAAGTTTCAGGGTGGTTTGAGAAACATATGTCATATATTAGTAGCATATATTTGACGGTGTTTTACAAACAACCGTCAAGTAAATGTTACCATTTAATTTTCCAAACAAACAAAACTTATTTATCACAGTGGTCATATAAAACAATCAAATACTGTCTTATATACCTAACGGTTAAATAACAGTAATCTATTTTATTCCCTTAACTCCGCCTCTGTTTATTTAATGGTTTTAGGAAAACCATTAAGTATGGAGTGTCAACTATATGTGAATCTATAGAAGTGACATCTCACTTTTAGATTGTCATTAATAAAGTTTTTACATCAATAAGATTTGAACCTACAACTTTATGGTTATGGGTAAACTCCTTTACTAATTGAACCAACTGTTGTTGGTAAAATCAAACTGCTTTTGATTTATATTTTCTAAGTGATTAGCCTTTAATTCATACAAGTAATATCTTCTCTGTGTATAAATAACGGGAGCCCAGACCTCCACTTGAATTACTAGTACCACTCTGGTCCTATTTATAAGTCCAGTTTGACCAAATAAATGAGATTGTGACAATTTTGCTCATATTAATGATGATGAGAGAGATTTGATAATAAATTTTAAAAGGTACTCATCCATAAATGAGGGTAAAGTTGGAAATTTGCTCTATAATCATTAAGATACCTAACTTTTCTTGGTATGTGAGATTTGGTCAAACTGAACTTATAAATAGGACCAGAGTGGTATATTAATAATTCTAGTCCTGATTGGATGCTTTTAATTATTTCTTTTTTAGACACTAACTAACTTCCAGGAATAATCAGATGGCTTTTGCCGTCTACATGCACATGTATGTACAGTTCAAACTTCAAATAGTATTTTGCAAGTCTGACATGCACATCACATAAATTAAGTGTGGGGAGAATCCTTGCCAAGGCCCAATTAAGGTCCAAAATTACAAAAAGAGCCCCAACAACTTTCACATACCAAAAAGGGGCCCTAAGGCCTTTTCTGGTATAAACGTTAACAACTAAAACAGCCAAATTGACAACAAAATAAATACTCATTAACAACTAAATCAGTCGTATTAACAACAATATTTTAACAACTAAATCACCACTTTAACAACAATATCACCTTGGTTAACAACTAAATCAGTCAAATTAACAACTAAATTTTAATGAAAAATCTCAGAAAAGGCCCTAGGACCCTTTTTGGTATGTGAAAGTTGTTGGGGCCGTTTTTACAATTTTGGACCTTAATTGGACCTTGACAAGGATTCTCCCTTAAGTGTGGGCGTCACAAAAATGTCCCGCCCTTTCTAATTATAAAATTAAATTGATTTTTTTAGAGATCAATAAAACTAATTAACTTTTTTTAGGGTATTTTTATTTTTATTTTTCTCTAAATTAATTAGTTTGATTAATAAAATAATATATAATCTAAAAATACACAATATATAATATGATTAAGTAACTTATTTGATTTTATTAATCTCTCTAAAAAAAAGTCAACTCGATTTTATAAAAATCGGAGGGAGTATAAAAAATGTACTTTGCAGATAAAACGCAAAATTATTAATAATCATGGATTGAAAATTTGTAAATTGTAATACTAATAATGTTAATGTACCCATTTAAAGAGGGCCTAGCGTAGATAGATGTTTTGAGACGGGGGGTGGGGCGGCGATGGAAGATTCTGGAAAGTGAAGACTGAAGAGAGTGAAGGGATATTGAATTGATCAAAACTAAAAACAAAGTATCTTGAACGACCGAAGTTTGACTTTTTTGGCGGTTTGGGTGGAACAACTAAAATAACGGATCCCTCTTATTTAGACATGACGTCACATACTTTCCAAAACACGGTTGACAGTTAGTAACTGTCTTTTCATTTATTTATTTTATAGTACACAGGAAAGAAAAAAAAAGAGGGAAAAAACAAGTTCATTTATTAACAAATTAATTTAATTGGTTGGTTTTCAGTGGAAGAAAATACTATTAAATAAGAAATAAAAATTTAAAAAATATTATTATTTAAGATGAAAATATTTTTTTTAGTAGAAGAAAAAGAACAGCTAAATGGATGGTACGGCAACTGTGGGGGTTGTAAAGAAAAGACAAAATCAGTGAAAGGAACAGAAGAAGGGCGGTGGCATTCAATCACGCGGAAACGCGTAGGTTACGTGGCTTCCCTCTTCCCATTCGGTTTATGTTCCTCCCCTATCCAAACACACCACCTGGCTTCCACTCCCCGGCCGTCCTTTTTCTTTTATGGGCCCCATACCTTTTTTATTTATTTAGTTTCTTGCTTTTAGTACTTTGAAAGTTTCAGTATGTTTTGCGCGTAAAATGATTTATCCTATTTTTTTTTTATTTGATAATATTTAGAGAAAAGTATTTCTCTCACTGGAGATCAATTATCTCCAGTCACCCCTAAAATTACGTCATTTTAAACTAATGAAAGATGTATTTGTAATTTTAAGTGAATTAATTAAGGGTATTTTGGTAAAACTTATATGATAAAAAAACAAATAAAATTACGGAAATACCTTTCATTAATACAAAACGACGTAGTTTTGGGAGTCATCGGAGATAACTTATCTCCAGTAACTGGAGAAATTTTTTACCCTAATATTAAATTTTATTTATTTTATGTGTTATTCTTTTCCACTATGGTTCTATTTATAAACCCCTTTTGACCAAAAAATTTGGTTCTATTTATAAGTCTAATTTCAGGGTAATATATGAAATTGTGACAACTTTATCCATATTAATTGTACAAATGAAAAAAGAGAGAGAAGAAAAAATTGAAAGATACCCATTCATAAATGAAGACAAAGTTAAAAATTTATATCATAATCATTGAATTAATTACACCTCCTTGGTATATGTGATTTAGTTAAAAGAGATTTATAAATAAGACCAGAGCAAAGTTCTGAAACCCGGACCGGTCATTGAACCTGTGGGGGTATTGGGTTAAGTGTCAGTGGGTTAGACCGGAGTCAAACCAGAGTCAGACTGGTATTAATTAAAAAATATATAATTTAGTTACATAGGTAAAAATATTTATATTTTAATAATAAATAATGTTTTAGAATTAAAATATGACAAGATGTAATGTGATAGTAGAATATAGGAGGATGTACTATATTATATTTATTATATTGATATTTATTATATTGATCTTATGGCATTGTTGTAATTAGTAATTATCGCCATCACAACTGTGCACAATGTACAGATATAGTTGGACGCCTGGACCAAATCTTATATCATCAAATCAAATCCTAACAGCAAACTAGTGAAAAGATGGACCCAACGCGTGCTGTGATTTAGGCATAGGAAAAGTAAAATATCAGAGAGGCACAGAGAGGGAATCATTACTTTCTTCACACCCCTAGTACTTTTCTCTTATACGCTCAAACACCTCTCCCATTACCAACCACGCAAAAATGAAAAATCAAAGCTTTGCTTATAACTCTCACTTCCCATGGTTGTTCCAGCGGCGACTACACCATCCATCCACCACTACTAGAAAATTCGTAGTTTGCGACAGAAATAAATCCGTCGAAAAAAAAAATTTGCGACGGATTTTAGTATCCGTCGCAAACTTTGCGACGGATTTTAGTATCCGTCGCAAAGTTGCGACGGACCATCGTGTCCGTCGCAAAGTTTGCGACGGACGGACCGTCCGTCGCAAAAATTTGCGACGGATTGGGCCGTCCGTCGCAAATTTTTGCAACGGAAGGGGCCTTCCGTCGCAAAATGGCGGACGAAAAGTCCGCCATTTTGTGACGGACTGTTCCGTCGCAAATCGGTATTTTTACCCCCCCCCCCGAATTTTCATTCTGCTTCTTGATTTCATCTTCTTGCATCCGTTTCTCTCTTCTTCTCGGTGGAACCTTGGTGCTCCGCCAACGAATTCGGCGTCATCCCCTCTCCTCCCGTGAGCATTTTCCGGCGACATTCCCTCTTGTTCCAACCGATCAGTTTCAGGAGTTCTTTACTTCTCCTCTTCCAAGCTGCACTTCTATTCCAAGTAACCTATCTCTTCTCCATTTTTTTTCACTACAGTATATATGGATGGATTTGATAATTGTTTTTGTATTTTCTTGGGTATTATGTTGATTTATGATAAAATGATGATGTGTGATAATTTTTTTTTATCTTTAATGTTGATTAAATTATTTATTATTGGTTGTTGATTTATGTTGAGTATTTATTAATGTTGCATTATTTGTTTATCGTCTGTTTTGTATAGAAGTGAAAAATATTTATGTTAAAATTTTGATTTTGTATTAATAGGTAATCATACATAAGTTTATAGGATGTTGTTGAAATGAGAAAAATGAAATGTTAAGAAATGATGTATAAGAAAAAGAGAATTAATTAATTAATATAATTACAGGAGAAATGTGTGACTCTAAGGATTTATTAAATTTTTATGTATTAGAAAATTTAATGTTATTAACTAGTTATACAATAAACAATGATAACTTGACAAATCAAATTATAAAGTGATATTTAGGGATAAGATAATTAATTAATATTAAGTTATGTCTTATAAAAATTAGTTAAATTAGTTAGCTGAGTTAATGTCTTATAAAAATTACTATTAAGTTTTTTTTAAATAAAATATCTCATTTACATGTTTTATATGTGAGTTTAGGTAATAATGAAATTTGTATGTATTATAAAAATTAGTTAAATTAGCATGTTGAGTTAAATTAGCTAGTTACCCCTATATCTTATAAAATCCAAATTACTTATATAGATTTCTGCATCGAATTACATGTTAATTATGTTGGTAACTTAACTAGTTAGGAAATATGGAAGACAATCATGATAGAAGTTGGATGTACAATCGTCTAACTGATAAAAGACAACTAACTCAAGAATTCTTGGCGGGTTTGAAAGAGTTCATCGAATTTGCTTTGGCACATTCAACTAATTCAAGCAGGGCGATCAGTTGTCCGTGTGTCAAATGTAGGTGTTTAAGATTTAAAGATCCTGGCACGGTGAAAATTCATTTATGTAAAAAGGGATTCATGAAGGATTATGAATGTTGGGAATGTCATGGCGAAATCCGACAGACACCGAGTGGTTATTACGGGGACAATAGTCATCGAGACAACCTTAATCAATATGAGCGCTTGGTTATGGATGCCGCGGGACCGTCGATCGGCCAATATTTTGATCCGTTACTCATGCCGAACCGTCATACATTGGAGAGGAGAACGATACACATACTCAACCATAATACATGAGAGATGATCCTCATCCGGAAGCCGATAGGTTCTATAAAATGCTTCAAGAAGCACAACGTCCGTTATGGGAAGGGGGCGAACACTTTGAAAATAGTGAATATTCATCGCTATCGGCTACCCTAGCAACACTAAGCTTGAAGACTGATCACCATATGAGTGAGAGGAATTACAACGAAATGATGCAGATCATGAGTAAGATTGTTCCCAAAGACAGTAATTTGCCGAAGGATTTTTACCAAGCAAAGAAAAAGGTGAAAGAGCTTGGTCTTGGATGTGAAAAAATCCATTGGTGTCCCAAAGGATGTATGTTGTATTACAAGGATGATGCTGAGATGAACAATTGCAAATTCTGTCAACATGACAGATACAAAGTTGCGAGGAATGGAAGGAAAACGACGCGTCAAGCATTAAGCAAGATGTGGTACTTTCCTCTCGTGCCCAGACTTCAGAGATTGTATGCATCAGAACAAACAGCTGCGCATATGAGGTGGCACCGGGAGCATCGCGAGGATGAAAACTTTGTGACACATCCATCCGATGCGAAGCTTGGCGTAAATTTGACGAGGCAAATCCGTTCTTTGCTATGGATCCCCGTAATGTCCGTCTTGGTCTATGCTCGGATGGGTTCGCTCCTTTCAACAATACGGGCGGAGTTATTCTTGTTGGCTGTCATTGTGACTCCATACAACCTCCCACCTTCTATGTGCATGAGAAGAGAGTTTTTGTTCCTGAACGCGTTAATCCCTGGACCATCCAACCCAAAAAAGAAGATAGATGTGTATCTCAGGCCTCTGATAGACGAGTTGAAGATGTTGTGGAGTGAAGGCATTCTTACGTATGATGTATCATTGAGTCAGAATTTCACTATGAGAGCTGCCTTAATGTGGACGATAAATGATTTCCCTGCATATGGGATGTTGAGTGGCTGGCAAACGTCAGGGAAGCTTGCATGCCCAGTATGTCTTGAACAAAACATGGGTTTTAGCTTGGAACACAGTCGCAAGGTATGTTGGTTTGACAGGCACCGGCGATTCCTTTCCCCAGAGCATCAGTTTAGGAGAAATAAAAAAGACTTCATACGGAATGTGGTTGAACGAGCAGATCAACCTCGTCGTTTAAGTGGCCAAGAAATATGAGACAGTGTCAAGTACATTCAAAGTGTCGAAGAAGGGGCTGGTTCAAGCGAACCTGAGGGATACGGCGTTGATCACCATTGGAACAAACGCATCATCTTTTGGGAACTACCATATTGGAAAGATCAATTGTTAAGACACAACCTCGATGTCATGCATATTGAGAGGAATGTGTTTTGCAATATTCTGTACACCGTGATGGACACCAAGGGCAAGACGAAGGATACAGTTAACGCAATACGGGACATAGAAGTGATTTGCAGAAGGCCAGATTTGCATTTGGTGGAGGATTCCACGGGACAGACTTCCAAACCTAAAGCACCGTACACATTCAACAAACAACAGAATATAGAATTGTTGCAGTGGGTTAAAGATCTGAAACTCCCGGACGGTTATGCGTCAAACTTGAGAAGATGTGTTGATCTGCACGAGGCGAAGTTATTCGGGATGAAGAGTCATGATTGCCATATTTTTTTCTAGAGATTGTTGTCGTGGGCCTTCAAAGCACTTTCGAAGCATATATGGTCTATTCTGACGGAATTTTCCATTTTCTTTAGAGAAATTTGTGCTTCTGAACTTAATGTTGAAAAGTTACGGCATCTGGAGGCGAGCATGCCTATAACGCTATGCAAGTTAGAGATGGTGTTTCCTCCTAGCATGTTTGACTCAATGGAACATTTGCCTGTTCACTTGGCCTACGAAGCAAAGGTAGGTGGTCCGCAACAATATAGGTGGATGTATCCGTTTGAGAGGTAATATATATATTTCTTTCGCGGTTGTTAATTGAAAGACATGGTGCTTTAGTTTATAAATTCCCCTTACATTGTCCATTGTAGTTTTTACGCACACTTAAGAACAAGATCAAAAATCCAAGGTATGTTGAAGGATCTATCGCTGAAGCGTTTCTAGTCGAAGAGGCCACTAAGTTTACGTCATACTATTATCCCCCTGAAATGATATCAAGATGGAGAGGGTACCTCAAGCGATGATGGCGGAGATACTTGCAATCAAAATTCAATATTTAATTTTCCAGGTCGAGTAGTGGGAAAACATTGGAGGTCAACTCTGGAAGGAAGAGATAAGCAAGTAGCGGAGTGGTACATTCTAAACAATTGTGACGAGGCCACCTAGTACTTAAAGTAAGATTTCTTTTCTTTTTACTGTTACAGGAAGTATTAAGGTATTAACTTCATCTTGTTGTTACAGTTACTTCTCTAACTGGGTTCGGTCAACGAAGCCTTCGATGTCAGATTCCGAAGTTGAGCAAATCACGAACTCTAAGTTTCCTCAATGGTTTCGATCCTACTTCGTGGAAAATCCATCAGATCGTAATGAAATTGCGTGGAGTTTATCTTATGGAGCTGCAATAGTTGTTACCCGGTGCAAGTGAAAGCCGGAATATTACCAAGAGGGGGGGTGAATTGGGGATATTAAATTTTCTTGCAAGTTAAACAAAAATAGCAAAGGAGGAAGAAGGAGATGGACACAAGGCAATTTATACTGGTTCGGTCCTAATCCTTGACCTACATCCAGTCCCCAGACACACTCTGGGATTCTACTATCTTTCAAGAACAATATCACACTTTGTAAACGAAGGATGATCCTCTCACTCTCAGACTCCACTCCCCCTTACAAGTTGTAATTGATACACCCGTTTAATTACACACTTTGTAACTCTTGGAGCAATTCCTCTCTTTTGAATAACACTCCCCCCTACAAGTTGCAATCAAATAACCCAGTCTCAAAGTCCCAATACTTTGAGTTCCTTACAAGAAATAACAATAGATGAATGACTCTCTCTAAGAGCAGATAAACATAAGCACTGAAGAACAATATGTGACACGGCCTCGAAAAGTATTCGAAAGTATTGTCGAAAGTATTCGAAAGTATCTTTACAAGAGCTTAGCGGAACTAATCTCTTGCGAGTTTATTTCTGTTTCGTGTGATTTCTTTGCTGTGTGCTTGGGTGAGTTTCAAGCGGTGATCCCTTCCTCTATTTATCTTGGTTGGATGAAGGTGTCCGTTGAGGAGCTCCACCATTTGAATTCAAAAATCTTTCCATTTCTCTGCATGATCACACTTCAATTCGTTTGAGGATTCTTTGGCAATATCATAATGGTCATAATGTTAGCAATGAATTCGTTTTTGCTGTGTATGAATTCTACGCGTCTGTTTCATGATTCCTGCATCATTTCGTTTGAGAATTCTATTTT
This sequence comes from Acacia pycnantha, assembly GCA_025563575.1. Lineage (NCBI taxonomy): Eukaryota > Viridiplantae > Streptophyta > Magnoliopsida > Fabales > Fabaceae > Acacia > Acacia pycnantha. Next base: position 1,508,126 of record JAMWYP010000048.1, on the reverse strand, counting down.
CGCAGAGATATTATCAAAAACGCGTAAATCACTTTGCCCAATCGATCCCTCATTATCCTGCACTTTAATATCGGTAATTGCAATTCTATATGGTCAATGGTTAATAATCAAATCATTAAAGATTGAATCAAACTGAATTGAATACCAAAATCATCATCTGATATTTCGACAGTGCGAACTGGTTTTTCTGCGTCAATACTCGAGTATATGAATGCTCATACTCGAGTATAACTTATCCTGCGTGAGTGTCCATTTTCGAAGATCATAACTTTCTGGAATGAATTCCGATTTGATTGGTTCAAGTCTTGTTGGAAAGCCCTTTGAGTCTACTTTCAAATGGCACCGGTTTCAGCGTCATTGGATTTCTATTTTGGGAGATATACCCAAAACATTGAGGCATGGTCAGCAGTGTGATGATGATGTCACTTTTATCTTAAACAATTCATATCTCTCTCATATGACCTCTGTTGGACTTGAATCCTGTGCGAATAGAACCGTTTGGATGTCTAGTTTCCAAAAAAATTGGTTTCACCTTAATCTGATCTCTGGTTTGGGAGATATTGTCGATTTACCAAAGGTCGCCCGAAGCTGAACGTAGAACAGAGCTGAACAGTGTGTCATACTCGGGTATATAGGTTACATACTCGAGTATTGATGCTTGATACTTGAGAATGGGAGCCTGATACTCGAGTATCAATTGGAATTAGAGGCAATTCATCCTGAAGCTCGTATTTGATCATTTTAACTTCGATTTGAGCCATTCCAACTTCCATGTCACCGTGGAGACTTGTAGAATCTAATTTAACAACTTGTATGATGATTTTATCATTTATCAAGTCTTCTTTCTTTCTTCTTCTCTTGATCATATTACGTTCTTCAAATATGTCCTCTTCTTCTTGTACTTGATATCTTCTTTAATTTATTCTTTCTAAAGTCTCTTATCTCCTTCTTGAGCTATAATTCAACTTGAACTAATCTACATTAAATATAGTAGTTAGTCAATATAAGAGATAAATATATCATACAATCTTTTTGCTCTTAAGAATGTCATCTATAAGACATCATCAAAACTAGTCAAACCCAACAGCAAGAAATACGTAATCAATGGGTATCGGTTTTCAACTCTTGAAGCGGACGCAAATACACTATGTTGCAATTACGGTGTATGTTGTCGAGGTGACCAAGTTGAAGGGGTCGAGGGAGCCTACTATGGGAAGTTAATCGAGATAATTCAGTTGCATTACCAGTGGGACAAGGTGGTGACTCTGTTTAAGTGTGAGTGGTTTGATAACATTCCGCGTGGGACAAAAGTGGACAAATATGGCAATGTTGAGATCAACTGGACAAGGAGATATACGGTTGGTTATGACCCATTCATCCTTGCTCAACAGGCGGAACAAGTTTACTATACCTTATACCCCACATCCCGTTAAGGGTGGAGGGGAGTTATCAAAACCAAAGCACGAAATATTATACCCAAATCGAAAGAGTCGGAAAAAAATGACGGTATGCCTAAACCGTTCCAGGCTGATGTGGAACATGTACTGCCCCTAAACAGTGCCGACGATGACGTACCAAGCAATCTGTTTAATTCGGCTACGGAGTTAGAGTTGATTCCTATCCAAATTGACGATGAAGAATCAGACGAGGCAAAAGTGATTTACTCTTATAGTGAATCTGAGTTCGACGATTATGAGACTCCAGAGGAAGGCGTGCAAGCAGATGACGAAGAACAAGAATCGTCCGGTTGATGTGTGTTAGTTCTTTTATTATGACGATCTATTATACTACATACTTCGTCATATACTTCGCTATTGTCATATTTAGTAAATATTTTTTTATATATATATTTTGACATAATGTTTATAAGTGTCCAGAGATGGAGCATCAAGGAGGACGTTCCGGTAGTGGACGTAGTAGTGGTCGAGCCCGACCCCGTCCTATCAGAGGTGAAAACGAAAGGAAATCACCAAGAGGGGGGTGAATTGGGGATTTTAAAACTTTTATAATAACTTTGCACCCAAGCTGAAGCTAAACGTAAAGAGATAGGGAAGAAGAGCTTGACACGAAAGTTTATCTGGTTCGGTCTAAATTCTTGACCTACGTCCGGTCCCGGACTCTGCGGGTTTTCTACTATCACTTAACTCGGATACACACTCGTACTCAAGGATTATCCTCTCTCTAGGATACACTCCCCTTACAAGTTGTAATCCGAAATCCCAATCTCCAAGTCCCTTGACTTGAGATCTTTTACAATGAATGAATAATTTGAATAAAATCTCTCTCACGAGAGAAGAAAACTGAATGTATAAGAACTCTTGAGCTTGCTTTTCGTTTCTGCTTAATCTTTTGTTGTTTTTCTAAGTTTGTAATCAGCTCCTTATATAGTGGTGAGTTGCTATGTGACCGTTACTTCTCAACTCAGCATGTTCTTCATTTGAAATTCAGTTTGATGAGGATTATAGCCGTTGGGTCCTGAATTTCGGCCGATTCAATTCTGGACGCGTGAAATCATTACGCCTTCGATTCTTCGCGTTTATTCAATGATTCGTTTGATCCAATTTAATACACGAAACATTCTCAATATAGAGTAGTTAAATACGTTTGAATATACTAAATGAATGCAATCAATTCGTATAAACATGGTAAGTTTTGCGGTTTAAAAGAATCGGGATGAAATCGATATCGATCATATTTGCTTCCGTCGTAAACTCGAGTTCTCCAAGTCGGGCTCGAGTTCGTAAGGCTTTTAGAGTATCTGGTTTATCTTCGTGAGCAAACTCGGAGTTTGATGTAAACTCGGAGTTTGTATTTTGTTTCACCATGTGAACTCGAGTTCACGAAGGTAGGCTCGAGTTCGAATACTCTCTAAGCTTTTTGTCGAATGAACACCAGGAGTAATATCTCACAGGATAAGCAGGCTCGAGTCCATTAGTGATTAGGCTCGAGTTTAACACTATTCATGCCTAAGAGTTTTGGTTGCTCGATTAGAGTGGACTGGAGCACGAGTACAAACTCTGGAGTTTGTACACTTGCTTTTCTTTCTTCAGATGAAGGGCTCGAGTTCATTATTCTTAGGCTCGAGTTCATTATTCTTAGGCTCGAGTTCAACTTAACTTATTCCATGACTTATTGAAGTGAACTGGAGGTTTGAGCTTAAACTCTGGATTTTGAAAAGAAGGAAAAAACTTGGGAGCTCTGCGCGAGGAAAACTCGAGCTTGTAATAACAGGCTCGAGTTTACCTATTTTGTAAACTCTTCTTTGTTTGTCAAACCATAGAGTAAACTCTACACAAAAGCATTAGGCTTGAGTCCATATACTTGGGCTCGAATGTTCATTAAATTATAGCCATAGAAACAAGTGAACTCTACTCAAAAAGGAATAAACTCTGGAGTTTAAAGAGATACAATTTAATTAGAAAAACTTCCCATGGGGAAAACTCGAGCTTGTCTATACTGGCTCGAGTTTACTTGTTTGTAAACTCTTTATTATTATATCATGAGGGTTTAGGCTCGAGTCTATTTACTCGGGCTCGAGTTCGTTATCTTGTAAATATCCCGATGAGCTCTCTGTTTGCAGAAAACTCGAGTTTGCTTAGTTAGGCTCGAGTTTTGAGGTGACAGAGTGATTTTGACTCTTTTGTCATTTTAAAAGCATTCGTACTTGTTTACAATTGTTATTAATCATCAAAACACATAGAGAACTAACAAGAGGGGGTAGGGCGACGCCATCTGGTGCCTCTGTAGGCAAAGGGCTCAGCGCTTCCCCAGATGTTCCGCTATTTGAGATGTCATCTTCACCGTCACTTTATATGTCATCGTCACCGTCTCTTTATACGTCATCGTCGCCGTCTACTATCGACTCTTTTATGGGTGATAGAGGTGGGCCAGGACCTTCCCATAGTCCACAGCAAGGAGCAAAGCAGGTTTACTTTACCATTTCTAATTGATTTACATATGTTTAGTTTTGTAAAACCACCTATGTACAAGCATCTTCAATAGTTGACATTCCTTCCTTCAGCACACTTCGTCGCCTCAGAGCCACGTCGGGGGAGGAGGTAGTTCTTCCGAGCAACCAATCTGGGGATCGGTAGATCCTGCAACAGGAAAGATTTGGATGTGTCCAGTTGGCACCACCGAGTAAGTCACGTAAAGTTAGCAATAATAATGTTACGATTTTCTACCTTTAGTTTCTATGCTAATATTTCCATCATATCCTCTGTGTTCAGATTTCTACCAAATAATGAGGTGAATAGTATCATCTCAAACCAAATATTTCGTAACTACAATCTGCCTTACAACACTTGGTCAGAGATTCCTAAGGATCATCGGGATGCTTGGTTCAATGAGTTCTTGGTAAGTTATGTGTTTTATGGTTATTAATTTCTTATCCAAATGCAAAATGATTAAGTACTTTTAAAATTTGGACGAATGATTGTTTGTCATTGATTTTCAGGATAAGTTTAAGACGTTGCCTCAACATAAGGGAGACATTAAAGCAGCATATAACTACAGGGCTGGCCGGTGGTTGTCTGAGAAGTTCTTTAAATTGAGAAGAGGTAGAGGCAGGCAAGATTGGATTCAACTCGAGGCTGGCGACCAATTACTTCAAAATTGGGCGTCAGATGAGAAATTTCAAAATAAAAGTCGAAAAATAAGCAAAATAGGGCCAAAATGGAAGGACCTTCCTATCTTTGGCGGCTCCATTCCAATGAGTGAGCATAAACGAAAAATTGTGAGTACACGTTATTTTGTATTTAAGTATTCAATATTTTGTTCTTTGAAATAATTACTTAACGGACATATGATGTGTTTGCGAGCCTTTGTCTCGAAGATGTTGCTCCGAAGATGTTGACCGGATTGCCTTTGAGCGTACCCATTCCCAGCCATCGAAGGAGTGAGCCGCGCTGGATTAACGCCAAGGCGCAGCAAGTAGCGGTGAGATATTTATATTGCATTCTTTGTTTCAGACATCAGCACATGTTTATTTCATTTCACATGGCTTATCTGTGATGTATTTTTTTGCTTCTAGGAAACCTATAAGAAGCTGATGTGGGAGAGAGACTCGGAGAGTGCGAACGAACCCACATCCTCGATGTCCGACAACGAGAGTCTATTCATTCAGGCTGCAGGCGAAATGAACAACAAAGGTAGAATCTTCGGGTACGGTGCCTCTTCCAACCAATTTAAGCAAACGAAGCGCACATCATCCGACAATGAAGGTGTTTCTGCAGGTAAACGTAATAATTTGATATTGGTTGTTACATTTTCATTCCCTATTCTATTTGTAGTTCCTACTTTTTTTTGCAGATAAGATGAAGAAGATGAAGGCGTTGGTCCAGTCGCAGGCAGACGAGCTACACGAGACACGCGAGATGGTTAGGCAGATGCAGCTTCAACTCATGTACCTAATGAAAAACAAGGGGCCAGCTTCTGGTAATGGTGGTGATGACAATGCTGATGATGATGGTGATGACAATGTTGATGCTGGTGGTAGTGATGATAATTATAATGCTGTTGTTTAGACTACTTTTATAACATGTTATTCGGGACAATATTATTTATATTTTGTTTTCTCTCTATGTAAAAACTCTTTATGCTTGATTCTTATCATATATATCTATATATATTTTTATGGAACACAGTTAGTTATCAAAAAAAAATTTAAAAAAAAGTTACATTTTTTTAAAAAAAAAAAATTATTTTTTAATTATTTTTTTAATTTTTTTTTTGCGCCAGAATTTATAAATCCGTCGCAAAAATAGAAACTTGCGACGGATACTAAATCCGTCACAATTGCGACGGATATGGAATTCCATCGCATTGCGACGGAATTGCGACGGATATATAAATCCATCGCAATTGTGACAGATATATTAATCCGTCGCAATTTGCGACGGATTTATATATCCATCGCAAAATTGCAACGGATTTTTAAATCCGTCACAAAATGCTTTTTGCGACGGAAAAGCCCATTTTTGCGACGGATTTTTTCCGTCGCAAAAACTGATTTTTTTTGTAGTGCACATTCTTCTGATCTCCATCGTCGGCGTCTTCCTAACTGGTGGAGAGCCTCCACATTGAGAAATACTTCATATCCCTCTCTCCTCTCTACTCCTTATCGTTTTGTGTCTCTGCCATATAGAAACTTGCCGCCAGCCACCACCGACATCCACATCGTCTTTTCTTTCGACCTTCACCTTCTTCACCGGCAGTCACCGTTGCCCTCTCCCCTCTCGTTCTCCTTGCGTTCTATCGAATTTTTTTTTTTTAAAAAAAAGCCATCCTTTTTTATCTGACTCGGCCAACTTGGCCGGTTGAGGCCGAGTTGACCGAGTTGACTTAGGGTCAACTCGTGACCCCGGTTTCACCCCTCAGTCGGACCGGTTTCCCGGCCGGTTCGGCGGTTTCCGGTCTGAACCAGCCGGTCCGGTCCGAGTTTCAAAACCATGGACCAGAGTGGTATTTTATACTCCCTTCAGTCATAAATATAAGATAAAGTTGACTTTTTTGGAGAGATTAAAGAAGCTAATTAAATTATTTTAGATTTTTTTTTTCAAATTAATTAGTTTGACTAATAAAATGATATACTCCGTATAATGTAAGGATACACAATATTATATGATATGATTAAATAACTTATTTAACTTCCTTAATTTCTCTAAAAAAAGTCAATTTTGTCTTATATTTAAGACCAGAGAAAGTATTGATTCATGTATGGAATATGGATTATCTCTACATTGTCTTAACTTTGCTTCAAGATAAAATCATAAAAAACGACAAGTTATAGGCTGAAATAAGAACAGGGTTTTGGTCATGGCTTGGATGCAGGCGGCCATGCTTATATTGAGGAAACTTATCCATAACCACAGTCTCAAATTGCGTCCTCTGTCTCCTCTCTTTATTTCTATTCTTTTTTCATTTACCTATTTAACTTGGTCATATTTGAGTGGTGTTGGGTTTAGCTAAAATTAGCTTTCTCAAAGGCGTTTTTTACGTTCTCATGAACTTGAACTTGAGACTAGGGTTGAAAGGACTGCCTGATGGTCAGTCCGCAACCCACCCATTTATTTTTTGATGGCCCATACCTGTCAAATGCTCATTGAAGCCCATATCAAATTAGCTAGGCTAAACCCAAGTGGGTTTGAAATGGGCATGTACAGCTTGATAGTGCATTTTTTTTATATATATAAGAAAAAACTCAACATGTAGCTGTACTTTTACTACATTATTGCAACTAATTTCTTAATATAAATCACAAAAATACTATTAATAAAGCACTGTAACCCTTATCATTCCTCATTAAAACCACGTATGGAATGACATGCATAAAATTATCAACAACAGCCTCCTTCAATTTGCAAGGACTTTTGCGTAGCTAATTTTGAGTACATATGAGTCCCTTACACTACCAAAAAAGAGAGATTGTTTGTAGCGGTTAAAATGACGTATTTGTAGTAGTTTTAACCGCAACAAACGATATTCATAGCGGTTGGTAAAACCGCTACAAAACACACTGTTGCAAGCTGTTTTGTAGTAGTTATATAAACCTGCTACTACATATAAAATAACTGCTACAGTAATTGTAATGGTTTCTCACCACCGCTACTATATGAGGTTGGGATGACGTTATGTGTGAAGAATCGCTACAAAATGAAATTAACCACATTAGTAGCGGTTACATAACCGCTACTACAGATATCACCAAAAAATTTAAAAATGGCACCAACAATTTGTAGCGGTTCACTGACTGCTACAAAATTGGATGAAATTTCAAAAAAGGCGTCGAAAGTTTCATATTATAGTAGTGGTTAGGTAACCGCTACAACTGTTTTTCCTGCCATTTTTTTTAAATTTTATCCAAGTTTGTAGCGGTTGTAGGATGCTACAAACGGACATATAATTTTTTATGTCAGAATCTATAGCGGTTAGGGAACCGCTACAAATAAATATATTTTTTTAAAAAAATTAAAAGAGTTGTTTAGATTATTTTATTAATTAATTAATAATTGAAATATTAATTATTTATATTAATTTTAAAAATAATTGATATTAATATATGATATTTGATTATATATGGTTATTATATAGGAGTATAAAAATGAGAATGTGTAGATATAATAAGAACTAATTATTATTTCATTTAAATAATATTTAATTATGAAAATAATGTATGTGAAAGTAGAAGGAATGTTGAAAAAGATCTCTAAAATTGAGAATTTAAAAAAAAAAAATAGTATCACAAAGTTAGAATAAAAAGGAAATATTTGTAAACAAATGATCATCATATTTGATATGCTTGAACAACACTTAACCTCTTCAGAAAATGTAGACAGATGAGAGAAACTGAGAGAAAATATGTGTAGAAAGAGATGATGAAGCATATAAAATGAGGTGTGGTGGGGGTATTTATATGAATATTTGCATAACACTTATAACAGTTGATACGACGTTTTTGGTAGCGGTTTGCGTTAGTAGCGGTTTAGGCGACTGTTTTTATAGCGTTGGGTTTAATTTATAGCAGTTATAGAACTGCTACAAATGCTATTTTTGTGTTTTTTCCCTGAAAAAAATAGAGAAATACAGATTAAATATGTTATCGTAAACATATTTTTTATATCAATCTTCGTCGCCATCCCTACAAAAAAAAGTGTGAAGAAAATATTACTTGTGAGTTTAATATGTTTAAACACAAATTAAACTTAAATTAAATATTATTTCATAAAGCGTATCTTAAAAAATGAACCAAACTATAGGTAAATTGTCATCGCCGTTTGGAAAGAAGTTTTCGAAAGTAGCGGGCTGGAACAACTTACTCTCGTAGGCGACGTTATCACCATCGCCCATGTAAAGGTCTCGAGGCTCTAAGTGAACCACCATATTCCAATCCTTGTGCCTCTTGTTCGCGACATAATAAACCTGATGTGCCTTTAAGGTAAGAATATATGGCTTATTATCTTCAGATTGACCAGTGTGAATAGGCCAGGAGAAATTCACTATTGTGATGCCAAATTCGTCAGTAGTGAGTCCCTGGGAAGTTATCGTATTTGCCCACAAACACTTGAACAACGTCACGTCATGGTAGAGCTGGGAAATTGGGCCGAGCCCATCGGGCCGGCCCGTTTAAGCCCTGGCCCGTCAAGGGCCGGGCTTGAAAAATGGAGGAGATATTTGAAATTGGCCCTGTAGGGCCAGCCCTGGAGGGCCTCGGGCTTAAACGGGCCAGCCCTGGAGGGCCACGGGCCGGCCCTGCGGGCCCTTTTCACTGTAGATTTTTCTTTTTCTTTTTCTTTTTTAATTTATTAATTTATATATATTTTGTATTTTTATAGAGTTATTTATCCATTTAACTACAAATATATAATAACTATACCCTAATTTTATGATTTGGTTTATTATTTGTTGCAAATAAAGATTATGGATGTGTTCATGATGCGAGAGAAGAAATTTATGATATTCTTACTCATGAGCCAGAGGCTACTACTCAAAGGGAAGAACAATCAAATGTCATTGAAATTGATGATAGTGGCTAAGATGACGACAATAATAGTTATCGTACTGATGTTGCTTAGTGGTATGCTTCTTATGTTTTATATGAGTTATTTGTGAATATAGTTTGCTTTTGATTATGAATTAGTGACTTTACTTATTTGTTGGATGCTTCGTGTTGTAATTTACTAATTATATTTCTTTAAAAAAAGGAGAAAAAATTGTTAAAATTTGGAATAGTAATTTAGGGCCACGGAGGGCGGCCACAGTGCTCTCGGGCCCGGCTTTGAAAAACAGATGTTTTTCTTACCTCGGGCCCTGGAGGGCCGGCCCTGGCCCTTCACGGGCCCGCCTTGGAGGGCCGGCCCGGCCCTGATTCCCAGCTCTACGTCACGGTGAAGCGACCTTGATAATTTATTTTGACCACGTCAAGCAGCTTTCCATAATATGGGACGTCACCGAACTGCATGTTCCTGTCACTTCTGCTCGCATAACTCCTTGTCCCAAAAGTTCCATAAACACCTGAGTTTTGGGTTAGCGATCCTTGATCTCGTGAAACCGTGTAAAACTTAACACCATTGACATTGTAAGCCGTAAACCTTTGGGCGTGGTCAAGTGGGACGGGTTCGAGAGCTTTGAATTCTGGTGAGTGTGGGTTGTGGTTATGTAGTATTTTCCGCGTAAACCAACCCGGGAGTTCTCTATGGACCTTTCTATCAATTTCTTACTTATGAACTTTGAGGAAGATGATCCCCATATCTCATACCATGTTTCTTACCATAAACTCCCCAGAATGTATATTCTTCCGGGAAAGGCTTCAGAAGTAGATGTTCCTTAGCAACTTGTCGTGTATTGATAGGGCAAAACTTTAAATCCTATAACTTCGCAAGTATACGGGCCGTATCAAGTAATAAAGTGATAAGAAAAATATCGTTCCCACGAGGACTTAGTATCACAAACTTTATTTAAACATTAATTTCACAATTTCGTTTAAGTTGAGCAAACCAGTTTGAAGTTAATCAAGACAAAAGAAAAGAAAATCAAAATAACAAACTACTAAAATAATCAAACGAGCAACCTAGAGTTACTAATCCCTTGTTTGTTCTTAGATCTTATCCCCACTAAACTAATTTTGACTTAATTTAATCAGCTAATCTAGAGTATTAATGTCTATAAATGCCTTCCGATCCACTTATATACCTACCTTAATTAATTATGCAATGTCTCACACAACTAAATAAGATGCGTTTTAAACCGGGCTCACTCTAATTTGATTATGCAGAGCTTCTAGGTATATTCCTATCCTAGACGCAAATTAGATTAAAACCTAATTCTACATTACATTTAAACCTAATTCCACATTATTTAATCCCAAGGTCAATTTAGGATTCCCTCTTCCAAGTTCAACCCTAAATCCCAAAACATGCTCAATGGTGGCCACTCATAAGCAATAGCAATAAACACAGGATAAAATAAACTGAAATAAAATTAAGCAAAACTAATTAATGGGAATAATCTCTAGAACCCAAACAAGTTCATAGGTCCTCTAGGTTGAAAAGAGAATTAGCCACACATGGCTATAACAAAATCCATAACAAAAAGATGAAACTCAGATTGAAAGAATAAAGGAAAGAGATGAAAGAAAGTTTCTCCGTCGCCTCCACAGTCCTTCCTTCCTTCCATGGAGATGATGAAGAGAATCGAAACGCTTAGCCGCTACTCCTCTGCTTCTTCGTTCCTCCTTGTTTTACGTCTCTCGATCTGCTCCTCCATGATCCCCTTCTTCTTCCTCTCTTCATATATATATCCTAAATATAACTTAGGCTGTGGGCCACTGATTCTCCTTTTCTTATTAAAAAGATATCTTATATCTTGTAATCTACTCCACTAGATTACGCAATTGATTTTGTTTCTATTTTTCTTGCATGGGACCACCGAGTTTGGCTGATTGCATATCCTCTTAATTGCTTTTTCTACTTCTTTCCAAATCAGCTAATATTTCCTGCAAAATATGATAGGAAATAAGTAGATTTTATATCAAAATATCTTTTTATCCTATAATGATAGTAAAGTATATAAAAGATAATTAAATAGGTATATAATATCAATAAATCCAACTAATTCTCATAAAATACACCTATTTAATCATAAAATATATACGTATCATGTATGCCACTTCTTAAACTTGCATCGACAACACAGACACACGATCTTACTATTATAGCCAGCGTGAGAGAAAGCGAAATCCAATAAAGTGTTCAATCCTACCAAATATGCGGGAGAATTGTGTGGCAACTTGATCCATGACTTATCCATATGTAGTAAATAAAGCGAGGATAGAATATAGATGAAGAGAGAATATTTAATTATCTTCATGACATCTATTTCTTAAATGCAACATGGGATCATTTGTAGCGGTTTAAAAACCACTACAAATATAAAAGCAGTTTTGTAGTGGTTTTACTAACCGCTACAAAATGTAGGCCATTAAACATTTGTAGTGGTTTATGATCAAGGCCGCTACAAAACTATGGAGGGATTTTAAAAAGTTTGAATTTGAAACTTGTAGCGGTTTATGTCTAAATAGCCGCTACAAAATGAATATCGTTTAAAAAAGTTGCGGGTTTTTTTTTTTTTGTTTTGAATTTCAAATGTTATACTTTTATAGCGGTTTCTGTATATAAACTGCTACAAAAGTTAACCGTATATATAAATTATTTATCTATATAAATTTATTCCATTATTATGTTTATGAAAAATATATTTAACTAAATATATTTCATCTTTTCTATTTTCAATAACAATTGTTATATAATATAATTAACATCAATAAACTAATATAAATTAGAGTTAAGGTGCAAAAATGCACATGTGCTTTACCCCGAGAAGCGCCCAACACCAAGTGCTTTCTTTAGGTGCAAAAGTGCACATGTGGTTACAAATTAGGTGCAAAAATACCGTTTGACCTTTAAGTTTGACTTTTTTGCTTTCAAATGTGCAAAAATATACATGTGGTTTGGCAAAAAGAGTGCCCAAAACGAAGTATTTTTTTTTTTATTTAATAATTTTATTTCAATTAAAGGAAAATTATTATTTCTCTAGGTATAATTCCTGGAAGCCCAAATTTTTTATTTCCATAATTTATTTTTTTTTAAAAAAATCCTTACTAAATTTTCTAATTAATAATTAATAAATGAGTATTTACGCATTTGAAATTTGATATTATAAATACTATATTTAATTAAAAATAATTTTAATTTTTTGTTCTAACAAATTGAACCAGAAATTATTTAAATAATTTTTCAATCAAAACCAAACGATATTATTTAATTTTTATTGCATTAAGAAATATGCAATATAAACGTTTGCACTTCTAAATGAGTTATTTCTATTTATATGATGAATGAAAGCAAATCAAGGAATATTATAGACTTATAGTTATAAAGTTGACTTTTTCAAAGTAAATGAACTATTTTTTTTATAGAATAAATGAATTATTTATTTAACTATTTATTTTTTAAAAAATTAAAATTATTTTAAAGTAAATATATTATTTATAATATCAAATTGAAAATCCATAAATACTCATTTATCAATTATAAATTAGAAAATTTAATAAGGATTTGAAAAAACAAAGAAATAAATTATGGAAATAATTTTTTTTACTGTTTTTACCTATTGAATAAATCCTCCTTCCAAAAAAAAAAAAAAACCGCCACAACCTTCGCGCAATCATGCGCCAAGCTGGTGCCAACTTTGTAGCAGTTTATTTCTTGTAACCGCTACAAAGTCGACGCCACAAACCTTCGCACCATTACGCGCCAAGCTGGCGCCAACTTTGTATTTGTTAGTTTCTGATAATCGCTACAAAGTTTGATACAAACAAGCCCGCGTTTTGCCATGGTTGTTGCCGCTGCAAATTTGTAGCGGTTTTGGTATAAACCGCTACAAAATCTGATATTTGTAGTGTTTTTTTCAACCGCTACAATTTTTTTTTTTGTAGTGTTAGCTATATTTGAAGACAAAGAGCTTATAAAAGTATCTAGTACTTTAACCTCAATACTAAAAGCGGATTCTATAGACACTATGGAGATTGATGCAGCCAACAAATCATATGCAAATCAAAGTATGCACTTTCCACCATGCTAAAAGGTCCAATTTTGGTTCACAATATTCAACTAAATCAGTTTGTAGATATTCATCTACCTCTGAAAGTTGCTCAACCCTCTTAATCATAGTCTTTACACTAGCTAAAAACTTATTTAATGTGTGATCAATGGAAGACGAGAACATTTCAATTTCAATCCGTGAGACTAAAACATTTCTAGCATAAATACTATCTTTCATTTGCTCTAGTGCTGACTTAGACTATGATTCAAATACTTCATTACAAGCAGGGGCGGAGCCAGGAATGAATATTATGGGGCGAAAATTACAGAATAAAATCCAGTGGAGTCAGTATTTGAAATTAGGGGGTGAAAATTACAGAATTGGACCCAAAATTTTAGGAAATTATGCTTTGACTTTATAAATATTTTAATATTTTCAGTTTAGTCCCTTTATGACACTTTTAAATAGGGACTAAAATGAAAAGATTAAAATTTTTAAGTAACTGGAGCATAATTTCTAAAAAATATTGGTCCAATTATGTAATTTTAAGGGGGCGGGGGCCACCCCTAGCCCCCCTAAATCCACCCCTGATTGTTAAGTAATGAAGCTATCATATAAACCATGTAAAATATCTATAATATACTTCAACTTGACTTCACAATGCATCTCATCAAGAAAAATTGCTTCCAAAGCAATTTTGACTTCACTTTATATATTATATAATATATTTATATTTAAATATATATTTTATCTCACATAAGACATAATTAAATTAATATGGTTTTTTTGCCTAAATTTAAACTTAAATACATAAAGTATATATGAAAATACATATATGTGTGTGTGTAATATACACAAACATATATGGGCTGGCATGGCCAAACCAAGGGTTTGTCTGTAGCACATCCCGTTTAGTACACAAGCCAGCACATTTAAGCCCGCTTGTAATACCCTAATTTTCATAATCCTTATAAATATTGTATTTTGATAAATAATTAGCAAAATACAAAGGTGAATATGTGTTTCAAAGAAATATAATCTATTGATTATATTTTTATCCAAATTGTGCTTTGGAATTAATTAATCAATGGTTAATTATGAGACTACATTTAGGGGCTACTAAATGTGAAAAAATACCACATGAAATAATAGTTATTTTAAATGCTCATAAGACCAAAAAAAAGGGAATGAATGACACTTAGTTGAATTACTATCAAATGATAACAAATCCTTGAGTAATGAAATTACCTTAATTGAAATTAAGGTTAAGCACTTGTAGCTACCTATTAGAACTATAATTTGGCCAAATGACAAGAGGTAGAAGACATTGAAAATGTTAGTCATTAAAGGGAATAAAATAAGTAATAATTAGTGTATTTTTTGAAAAGTTAGCACTTGTTGGAGAAGGGATTAATATCTAATTTCTTGATAATCAAATTGTGCTTATGTGATTAATCTAAGAGAAGCAATTAAGACTTCTAATAAGGGCCATTGTTTTCGAAAATAATGAGGGCCAATGGAAGATGAGATTAATTTACTAATGATACTCTAATGACTTGGATTATGGAGTAAACCAATTAATCAATGAGAGATGCAATGCAAGGGCAACTAAGCATTGGATTAAGAAGTTTATTAAGATTTGTTAATCAACTTTGAAAAGTCAACAATTGCAACTAAGATCAATGGTTAAGATTGTTGTACAATTAATTCAATCCAATGGTCCTAATTAATTAATTAACCATAATCCTCTTGTAAATTGATTAGCCAATAAGAAATCAAGAAAATGAGCTAAATCCTCATGAAATTAAATGAACCAATGGGACAATTAAGCCATGGATAAAGGTGAGGATTCAACTTAAACAAACAAAAATTAAATCTAATGGTTAGGGATCAAATTAAGAGGATAAATGATGAGATAAAATTTGAGACAAAAATTCAAGATTCTAATAAATGAGAGCACATGCATGACATTAATGCAAAATGGAAAAGATAAGGAAAGAGAATGAGGGGCACGGTTGGCTAGCTTGAGGAAGAAGGAAGAAGTTTTGTTTAATGTATTTTAATTGAGATAAGAGGCACATGGGATAATTAATGCAAAAATGGAAGAGGATAAGGAGGGAGGGAGGGAGGGAGAGAGAGAGAGAGAGAGAGAGAGCTTATTTTATTTAAATCAAAATGTTATTAATTGAATCAACCAATAGGAAAAATCACTAGAAAATGGGCTAAATCCTATGTAATTAACATTATCCAATGAGAACATTTGAGACTTGAATTTGTGTCTCCATGAAAGACCAACACCCATGAGCCATTGATTAAGAAGGATGATCTAATGGTTTAGGATCATGGAATTTCCCTATAAATAGAGACCTTGCCCAGTTTAAGAGGAGAGTCAAGCAAGAAGGAGGAAGGAGTAGCAAGATTCTTCAAGAGGTAAGCTCTAGCTTTGAGTTTTCTAGTCTTTAGCTTTTTAGTTCTTAGTATAAATTATAGTTAGATCTAGAATATTGTTAGGAAAATTCATTTACTTGTTTTTAAGGCCTCCATTGCTTTTAAAATGCAAAATGGGGGTAAAAACATGTTAGGGAATGAGTTTTGAAATCAAAGGATCAAGATTGTGAAAATTGTAGAATTTTCGGTTGTAAAACCTGTGCTGGCAGCGAACAGTGAAACTATTATTTTATGTATAAAATGATCTTAAAAAATAATAAAATTTTACAGGAATAAAGTAGACATGTAGGGATTTCCAAATATATAAAATATGTATCATTTAGAGTTCTAATTAAGGAGATAAAATTTGTTGAAGTTAAGCCATTTTCCTGAAAGAAAATCTGGGCAGCGTTGAGAAAAAATTAAAATGGGAATTATTCTTGGTGTTATAGGTTCTTGGAATATTTTTCCTTGAAAATAGACATATCAAGGGTCATGTGGAATTTTGAAGAACTCAAAAAGGAGTTTTTTAGAATTGATTATGATTTTTCAAAGATGCAGAAAAATCTGCCCAAAAAATCCAGTATTTCGTTTTTAATAAAATGTGAGGGTAAAAATGGGATAAATAATCCACTAAGGGTAAAAAGGTAAAAAGTGATGGAAATAACCCTTTAAGATATTATTCTAAGTGATATGATATTAAGTGTAATATCATATAAGTTATGGAAAAGGAAATAATCCGACGATAATGTATAGGATATCCAGGATCAAGTCCGGAGTCGGATTCTGTAACATCCCATTTTAAAAGCGGATTTTTTTTTTTTTCAATCAGAGTAGAGCAATAGAGCGAAAGAGTAACTGATACATATTCAAATATAAACCATAGTGTAACATAGTATTGATAATATAGTCATTCTACTGTTTCAAAAGTAAATACAAAAGCGGAATATAAATTCTCCGGCCAGCGGTCTAATCGTGCTGCTTCCCCCGGTCTCCAACTCTCGGTCCTCCAGACCCTGAAGCTACAGCTGAGATCCAATTTACCACATTGGATCTCAGGTAACGGTTAACCTTATGCTCAAACAATACAGTATACGACAACAGATATTCAAGACAATACAACAGATATCGACATACATACAAAGAGATGCACGATTATCATGACGACAGAACATAAGCACAGAGCAGTATGTAAAGCCCCATAACTTAACAACAACAACAGCCTGCACATAACCAGTGCCACGATAACCACTCGTGTCCTCAGCGCTAGGAAAACATAACGGCATTATTATGACTATAACCCGTGTAAAACTGTCTGTATATTCGGTCTATGAACGTACCTATCACATATATGTATTTAAGCAGCACAGGATTACAGTACGCGTCTATACCTCCGTTGACAATATACGGTACTTCTGGTACGTTTGACGGAAAACTGCACTTTTGACGGAAAACAACGGTATGACAGCGGCACGTCAGACAGCGGTACGATGACGGTTCGTGATCAAAGATTTCCTATAGGAATAATATCACGTTTATCAATATTTGACATCATAACAGACATTTTAAGTACAAATTACCATTTTGCCCCTATTTGCCTAATCGGCGAAATTTCGCCAGAGCTTCGCTACTTTGACTTTATTTCTCCAAAATTTTGACATATCTCTTTCTCCAATATATTTTTGAAATAAATATCATATCTACCCCTAAAACATGATATCTAAATCATACTTGAAAAACTAAAGATCTATCTAACATTCCTACTAAAACTACCGAAAGAACTAAAGACTAAAGACCGGAAAACTTACTCAGAGCTTCGATGCGAATTTCCCCGGACTCCTTCTCCTCTCTTCTCTCTAGGAAATTTCGAACTAGAGCTCTTGAAATGGTGTGAAGATTTCAAATGAAGGCTTGGGGTATTTATAGGAAAAATGGGTTACTATTCACACTTTGTCAGACGGATTCTGGACCGTAGGATCGCACTTTTGCAAAATGGCACATCTTGGACCCTTGGATGCTCTTGGCCGACCTCCCCCCATTAGGTGGCACAATATGACATCATCATTGATGATGTCACAGAGTTGCTTTTTGCCTTCGGCCCGATAAAATTCTCTGATCGGTGTCCTAATCGCGTAATCTTGGAAAATCTCAAAATTCCGGGAACATAGCCCTGAAGATCTCTTCTTCCTCTTTCAAGATACTTGGGTCAACTAAATTTTTGATCCCATTCAGGGCCTCTCCTATTTCGCTGAAGATTTTCGGATATCCGCCTTCGGTTGCGGAAATCGCTTCGGGTAACAACATCTTCGGACAAAATCCACTAATTCATAATATGCCCAGATGTTTACCAACTCATTCTTGGATTTCAAGTTATGGCTTGATTTCTATAGATTTTCATTTATCTGATTTGCTTTTTGAACATCAGATAGATTCTTAGCCAGTCCAGTATAACCCTTTTCGGTTATGGAAATGACTTCGGAGATAGCCTACTCCGAGATAAAAATTCACTTTTTTCTAATATACTCTGGTTTTAGAAACCTTGTTCATGGTTTTCTAGATAGGATTTAGTTTCTATCGGTGGTCATTTATCCTATTTGCTTTTTACAACTTAACCCCTATTTAATCAAAGTTACATGTTCTTTAACTTGAAAATCCTATCCTCTTTATCCATTAAGGATTTCGGTCCTTTTTATTATTATTTATTTTCTGTTTTTATATTTTATTTAATTAATTATTATTATATAAAATTATTATTTAAAAATTATTTTATATAATTTTTTACAAAATTTTCCTATTGGTCCATACTTGTTTTTAGGCTTAAAATTACTTAATTTCATATATTTTTCTTAATATTTCCCTATTAATTAGAAAATATATTTTATGCTAATTTTAGCCATAACCCACTAATTATAGGGTTTTACATAATTATCCTTGGATTTTCCTTCGTTTAAGCTCAAATAATTAGCCAATAATTATTTAATTAATTACCCACTAATTGTTGATAATTTTATTAATTAGAATAACTCATTACCTCACAACTTTTGCACTGACATTAGTATTCTATGTCTCATGTAATATATTAAAATTCACAGGGGCATTTTGGTCATTATAATACTTTTTGATTTTTCCCCCTTTATTTTTCCAAGGTTATATTTTATTAAATTAACAAAATTAGAGACAATATACTCTCTTAATTTTAATAATTATTTTACTGCCTCCTAGGATTTTTCATAATTTCCTTAGGTCATTATATGCTCCACAAGGACATTTTAGTCATTTTGGCACATTATTATTTTTTCCTGATTTCCAAGAGATTTTTCCTTAGGAAATAACATAACTATAACACAGGTATTGAAACCACATATTCACTTATCAAATATGGCCATTTTATTTATCCGTGTATTACAAATTCAAAGGACGGGCGTTTTGGTAAATACACGGTCAAAGGTACATTCGTGTACTTGTAACTTTAACTCTGATGTGTCTTGTATGCTGGCATGTGATAGAATGATTCATAGGGTCAAGGATAGGACTATGTCTTGGGTCATGTACCGTGGCTAAGACTCTGTCTTAGGTCACTATTTATACATTCAGCTTTATACGGATTATAGTCTTGATAATGCCGTTGAGTTTTCCTAGCGCTGAGGACACGAGGAGCTGTCATGGCACTGGTTAGTGCAAACGTGGATAACATTACATGTTATATGTATTGTTGTATTGTTAACATTAAATCTGTTGTGTGCTTATGTATTGTTGTAACCTTACATCTGTTGTGTGCTATGTATTAGTTCAATGCTGTAATGTAAATGAACATCTGTCATACATATACTGTTTATACTTTTCATATGAGGTTAACTGTTACCTGAGATTCGATGGGTATTGGACCTCAGATTTGTCTAAAGTTCAGAAAAGGAACCTGGAACTGAGAAGGCGCCAATGGACGGAGCCATGAAGAGACACCGATGGACAAAGCCATAAAGATGCATCGGCCGAGACAAGAATCGGAAGAAGTCTAATAGGACTAGTTCTGGCATGGATCTGATGAGGTTATTTCAAACCAATTGGTGCTTAAACCAAGAAATGGTTGTTCTATGTGGTTCAGTCAATAAGTCGCCGTGAAAGACGGGGAGACTTCCACTAGACACCCGGCCTGGCCAATGAGTTTGATTAACTAAGTTAGATTCATTGCTACAAGTCTAAGTTAAGGCTTGGTGTAAGAATGTATAGTTACTATTTGAGAATTGTAATTATACAAGTCCTGTACTATTGTATCACATGAATATTCCTTCGGGTTATTTAATGTAATCAGCATATGTCAGGCATCATCATATGTCGGGGCATTTTATATCAGTTACTCATTGTCCAAATATTGGTGCATGCTCTATGTTCCGCATTACTCTGATGTAGCACCTCAAACTCTGTTGTTTTTTTCTCTAAAACTATGTGTTCTTAAACAATAAGTGGTATGGAAGAATTTGGGGTGTTACACCGCCCGTTATGGGCCTTTCTTAGGTGGGCTAAAATGGGCAATTTTCCATTGGGCCTGGGCGGGGCTCATTGGGCTGGGGGAACCTTGCTCAGTCATCAAAGCTCTTTTCACTAAGACCAACACCTGGTGGTTTCTATTTCCACTCTTCTATGCTAATCCATTTATGTTCATATTCTGGCCATAGAATGAACTTGTAATATATGGGTGTTCATGGGTGGGGCTGGGGAGGGCATGACCCTTACCTAATGCTCAGCCTAAAAGATGAATGGGCAGCATCCTGCAGCCCATTGCCCAACCATACTTAATGAAAGCTTGAGTAATTTTAGGCTAGGCTGGGCGGTGTTAGGCATGATAGGATTCTATGCCCAAGAATCTCCCTAAAATTGAAAAAATAATGAAGCACAAAAAAATACATAAAACAATTATAGTTTGATATTTCAAAAACATATTATATACAATAGTCCTTTCTAGATTTTGTTGTTTAGATTCAATTCATTTTCCAATGAAATAAATTATTATTTTTCCAAGATTTTTTTCTTATTATTAATAATAATTTATTTCTCAAGCACTCAATTTACCAATTTCTTAATTAAAATGCTTATGAAAAAATATGCATATTTTCTGAGTAAATAGAAAGTATATTTATTGACTATATTGTTTTTTCTATTTTTGCTTTGACCAAAGGTTTCCCCCTCGAGGCTTAGTGGGTAAAGGGTTCTCACCTATCCTAACAAGTGCACTTCTTAGATTCGAACTTGTGTTATCTTCCTTATAAGGGGTGAGGCCCCTTACCATATCAACCAACAACTTGTTGGTTTTATTGACTATATTCTAATTGAATGGTAAGTTATAAATATACTTCTTCAATTTTGTCAAATAATGAATATGTGTGTATATATTATATATTATATATTTTTTAAATATAATATATATACACTTCCAGTAGGGCTAAATGGGCAAGGCAAGATATCATGCTCGGTACTTGGCTCAACCCAAAGATGTCCAAATAATTTATGGGCTGTTATAAATATAAAGATATATCTAAGATAAGAGATAGAGAACAAAAGCAAGATAAGAGAGAAGAGAGAAAAAGGAGAGTAATTCTTATTTCAGTGTGTCTTAAATACATAACATATGCCTTTTATTTATAGGCATAACTTTCTAATCTACAATTAATGTGATTATATAATCATAGTGATTAATGGGTGAGAATAGGAAATAATGGGAGATATGAACATCCACAAATATAATATTCATAATACTCCCCTTTGAACATCCATTATGAATGTGCCTTATTAAAAACTTTAACTAGGAAAAACCCAGTGGGGTAAAACTCTAGCTAAAGAAAAGAGTACACCATTCATTGATACTCTGTCCAGTACTGCCTCATTAAAAACCTTTCTAGGAAAACTTAGTGGGACAAAACCTAGATAAGGGAAAAAAAGTACAGCATGTATCGACTCCCCCTCTCTTGATAATATCAGTTTTACTCCCATTGGTGACAACATTACTTCCAATGTCCTTATGAGCATATTTTCCTCTAAGCCGACAAACATTCTGTTGTTCAATGTGAAACAACAAAAGAATCATCATGAAAATCACTCAATCTTATTTTCATTAGCCATTGTGTACCTACAAGAACTAAAATTTTACTGGTAAAATCATAATGAGTACAATGATCTCTAATTATTATCAGAAGGTACTTCTAAAATATCAAATAATATATATTTTGCAAACAAAAATTATCTTTGTATATGCTTCTGGCATTTTTTATCCTTTAAAGATTATTATGTAAGCTTCATAATTTAGTAAGCCATATGCATAGGCTATATATAACAATATCTAATAGACACATACTTTTTCTCTCATAACATGCTGAATAATAATATATACAAAATTATTGTATCCACCACAAAATCATATATCTCATCATAATCATATTAGACTGTGTGAAGATCTTTATTTTTCACATAAACATTCATATATCCCAAATTGGACTGCTGGTCCTTAACTATCATAATATAATCATATTTGCATCTTTTTCTTTTCCTTTTGGCCAATCATATTTATGTCTACTTCTTGTGACATATCTTTATATAATATCCTCATTTGATCATGTGATATCATTTTCAAAATTGTTGTCGACAATTTTATCTTTTTGTTCCATTTTTTCAGTTGTGACATAACTTAACAAGATCTATATTACTTTTCAGGTACTTGAACCTCTCTTGAGGTTTTGCAATTAGTTATGTCTTGGCACTCTTCTGGAGTACCTACCTCCTTAATATGATCATCTTAATTATATTCTCCAATTTATCCATAACATTTATATTTGGAACCGAATAGTTTCTCATGCATCAAACATGTCTCACTTGTATTTATACTGATTGGAGCATTTTTAGATGGAATATGAGATTTAGTAAATCTCATTTAGGTCAGTAATTTCATTTGGAAAATATGTCATGAATGTATAGTTTGACCAACTTCTGGTTCATATTTATTTATTCGAGGTTATTTACTTTATAATAATAAGGCATTTCATGTTGTAATACCCGCATATTTATTTATCTGAAATATTATATTTTGATAAATAAATGGGTTATTTCTCATAAGTGAAGTTATGATCGTAAGACTCGTGGAAATATAGTCTATTATTCTAAGTTAAATTCTGTAGGAAATCAGGGAATTTAAGGGCCAAAATGCCAAACTGACCAAAAACCCCTGTAAAGGGTAATTAACTTAGAGAAATTATAAAAAATACCAGAAGGCAGTAAAATGACCAAGTGAATTAGGAGAGTATATTATCTCTAATTATGGTAATTTAATAAATTATGAACTTGGAGAAATTGTATAAGAAGGTTCAAAAAGTAATAAAAGACCATAATACCCTTGCAATTCCTAAAAATGCAAGAGGCTTGAAAATACCAATGTTAATACAAGAGTATGAAGGTAATGAGGCATTGTAATTAAGAAAATTATCAACAAGTGATAATAAAGTAATTAAGTAATATTGGGCTAATTATTTAAGTATAAACAAAGGAAATTAAGAGATAATTGTGTAAAGCTCGAAAATTGGTGGTAATTGGCTTAAAATTAGTAAAAATATATTTACTAATTAATTGGGAATTTTGGAGAAAAATAGTTGAGTCTAGGTATTTTTAAAGCCTAAATGCAAGAATGGACCAATGGGAAAATTCTGTAAAAATTATGTAAAAATAATTATTTAATTAATTAAATAATTAATTAAATAATTAATCAAAAAATGGGTTTTTATCTTCCGTTAGACTCTTGCGGAAGTTAATTCAAGCCGTTTGTGCTTTTTCCTAATAAGACGAAATAGGAAATTATGAGAAAAGGGCAGATAGCCGGGTTGGAAGTAAAGACTTCAAAATTAGAGTTGTGACAACCGAGAAAGAATTGGGAATTTTTATGGACATATTTGAAATCAGTGCATCTATGTCTATAAGTGGAACTTCCGGATTTTCGTTTCAAACCGGACACGTTCGGACACGTTTTCAAGAAAACTTCCGTCAATCCGGAAATGGCCTAGGCAGAGTCAGAAAAATAGTTGGAATAGACATTTCTGGTATGGAAGAGAAGGTTTTCAAAGCTGTGGTTCCAGAATTTTGAGATTTCTCCGAAATTACGCAAATCGGGTACCGATCGGGGGAAATGGTTTAAAGAATATTCCAAAAGAATATTCTGTGGACAAAAGAATATTCCAAAAGAATATTCTGTGGACAAAAGAATATTCTTGGAACAAAAGAATATTCTGTGGTATATTCTGTGGAATATTCTGTTGAAGGTTGAGAAAAGACCAAAATGCCCTCGCAAATTTTCCTATAAATACCCCCTTCCTCTTCATTTCTCACAATTCCAAGAGCTCCAAACCGAAAATCTAGAGAGAGGAGAGAGAAGGAGAAGGCCGGGGAAAATCTGTAGCGAAGCTCTGGGTAAGTTTTCCGGGCACAGAGCTTTAAGCTTTCATAGTTCTTTCAATAGTTAGTAATGCTAGAGTAGTCTTTATTTTTATGATTGGATATCATATGGGAGGGCTATTTTAGTCTTTATTTTCGAAAATCATGATGGCGTCGAAGTTCTGGCAAAATTTTGGGAAGAAAATAGACTATGTAGCGGAAGCGCTGACGAAATTCCGCCAAGTAGGGGTATAGGGGCAAAATGGTAATTTTTACCTAAAATGCCAGTTATTGTGTCAAATCACTAATGAAAGTGATATTACTCTTATAGGATGTCGAAATCCTAATTTGCTGCCGTTACGCTGTCCAACGTGCCGCTGTCGGACAAACCACTGTTTTTCCGTCAGAAGGTACAGTTTCCGCCAGAAACATTTACGTACATCAACGAAGGTACGTTCGCGTACTGGTAACCTTAACACTTGTGTTTATAGTATGCATATATGTGATGATATGTTGTGTGAATAGTTTGGTGCCGAAGGCAAGGCTAGTCTATGTGGGTAAGCCATTGAGTCGCTGCTACCCGGTGAGGCCCCCATGATAGACACTTACCTGGCCATTCTGTTTAGTTAATGGATGTACGTTCGCGTACTGGTAACACTAATCTAGTGCTGCTCATATGCATATATGTGATAGGTACATTCACGGATAGAGGCTCTGTCAGGGTCACCGACTCGGATGGAGGCTCGTCTAGGGCCACCGACTCGGATAGGGATTCTTAAGTGCCACCGTTCCGGATAGAGATTCTGTTTGGGGTCACCACTTTGGATAGAGATTCTATTAAGGGTCACCAAACGGATAGAGATTCTGATTAGGGTCACCACTTATATGTACCGCTCTTTGCTTATATGATCTGTCATCATGAATCATACAACCTGTTTTATACTCTTGTGTTGTTGTCTTCTTGCTATGTCATGAATACCTACCATCCGTATCTTGTTTTATTTGAGCATAAGGTTAATCGTTACTCCGAGATTCAATTCGATAAATTGAATCTCGCCTATAGCTTCAGGGTCAGGAGGACCACGGATCGGAGATCGAGGCAAGCTGCACGAGTAAGCTCATAGTTGGAGGGCATGTAGCACGAGTGAGCTCTGAGACGGAGATGTCACTTTATCATTTTACGTAATTACCTATGAGAACAATAGGTGCTGTATCAATACTCTGTTACACTATGGTTCATGTTTTGTTATGATCGCTTACTCTTTCGCTCCATTGCTCTACTCTGATTGAAAAAAAAAATCCGCTTTAGAAAATGGGATGTTACACTTTATGGTATCGAGCAATCTTTCTGGCAAGTGTTTAACTATGTTACCACGAATAGTTTGGTGCCGAAGGCAAGGCTAGTCTACGTGGGTGTGCCATAAGTCGCCGTATAAGTCGGTGAGGCCCCCATGGTAGACACTTACCTGGCCATTCTGTTCGGATAACGGAGTTAGGTTCTTAAGCCTTTTGACTTTGAGCACTTTTTGAAAATGAGTACTGATACGACCCTGGTGTAATATGTAGTGATAACAGAAAAGAAAATTCGTATACCCTCTATCCCGTAATAATGAGACGTAACGCTCGTAGATCCGTAATTCCGAGACGGCGGGACGAAGACGAAATCCCGATATTTCGTTGACCCCAAACCGAAATATGATTGTGACCCAATATGCTACCCGAGTCATTGACTAGAATGCCTTTAGAGCGGAGAAACTCGTTGGCTCGATCATTCATCTGATGACAACAACGTGGGGATATACGAAATAACCACTGGTCATAAACCAGCTGGGTGATGTAATATACGTTAGTATGTACATTACATCTAATATGAAAACATATATATGTTTTGATGCCATGTGTTGTGTTATTTTCTGACACTTGTCCGTTATTTGACCAAAGGAAAGGTTAAAACATGGCCATCATAAGAGGGCGGTGCTCCAAGAAGTAGGGGCGGGCGAGGCCGAGGCCGAGGTAGACTAGGAGGCGAGACGGCCTCAAATAGACGCGATACCCGAACAAAATCTTATACCAAACCAACCTGAACAAAACGAGATTCAGGAGATGAGGAGAACTCTACAGGAGCAGAGAGCTCTCATTAACGCGCTCGTAGAGAGACAGAACCAACAAGATCTGGAAGCTGAAAGGCAACTAGCAGAACGAAGGGCGGAGGAAGAAAGAAGACATGCTGAAGAAGAAAGACAAAATGCCGAGGATGAATTAAATGATGATGAGGATGAGGAAAACGCTGAAGAAGATGAGGAAGATAATGAGTCTGAGAGATCCCGATCACCTCCACGACACCGGAGAGGAGAGAAAAACACTCAATACCGGGTTAACCAGTTTTGTAAGTGGCCGCCAACTTTTCGAGGAAAGCTAGACATGGCGAGAGGATTGGTGAAGTGATTAGAGAAGGTGTTCAAGGTGATAGATCGCCCGGAGGATCGCAAAGCTCAACTAGCAATCTACCACTCGAAGGAGATGCAGGACCGGTGGGAAGTCACGGCGAAACCTGCGGACCCAATACTATCCCGTGACATGGGAGAAATTTCTAGAGAAATTTCATGACCAATACTTTCCTCCTTCGGTGCAAATGAATAAGGAGTCGGAACTTCTCCACATCCGACGAGATATGAGGAATCTTTCGACGAGTACTATGCTCGATTCACTAATCTCTCCCGATACTCCCCACACCTGAGGAAGGGCAACGATGAAAGAAGTATGGTGAACATACTGATTGACGGGCTAAAATATGAAATCGGTGAAAGACTTATGTCCCAACGATTCCTGGATTTGACAAGCACGGTGGAAACTTGTCGGATGACTGAGCGTAATCTGAAAGGATTCCAGAGATCCAGAAACTTCAACAACAGCAATAACAATGCAGGACGTGGTAGCTTTAGAAACGGGAACTCCTCACGAAAGAGGAAGGTGCCTTGGGACAACTCTAGTGGTGGAAACAAGAGGCCAGTCCAAACTGAGCAACAGAGCAATCCCAGGATGGCAGAATCTCAGTCTTGTCCAAAGTGCAAGAAGTACCATCCAGGAGTCAACTGCGATGGGAAACGAATCTGCTATAAATGTCAGAAGCCGGGACACATCACCTGGAATTGTCCTGAGAAGGCTGCTGAGACAAGACTACAGAACTCAGGACGGATCTTTGCGCTAACCAATATGGAGGCTGGCGAATTCTCAGGAATGGACCGAGACACTATCAATTAGTAAAAAAATTCATGTTAGTTGTAAACCGATTCGGATGTTAGACCGATCAATTACTTTGGATGTATATACGGATCCTTTTGGGATGCATACTTATGTTGTAGCTACACCATTAGGTGTAAGCGTTTAGCCTGTAAAGCATGTTTTGAACCAAGTTGTGGGTTAATATAAATCTTCTTACTACTTCATAGCGTCAATAACATTCTCAATGGTGTTAAGCTAACAGTGATGTAGAAAGTAAGTAACAAGCGGATAGAGGCTCTGTTTAAGGTCACCGACTCGGATGGAGGCTCTGTTTAGGGTCACCGACTCGGATAGAGATTCTGTTAGGAGTCACCGAGATACATTCACGGTTAGAGACTCTGTTCAGGGTTACCAATTATACATAGCGGATAGAGACATCGTTTAGGGTCACCAATTATACATGCTGCTCTACACTTAAGTTGCTCAACGGAATTGCCGGAGCAGAAATTTTCTAGACCAGATATGATCAATCACATTTCATAGTTTGAACAAGACAAAAAGGAACGTTAGAGTCTTTTGGTGATTGTGATGATCGTATATCCTTCGGCCGGTGTCAATAAAGCACCTCAAGGGCGAATGTATAGTTTGCATTACGTGAGATCATTTCGTGAGATCATTTCGGGAGATCATCCAAGGATTCATTGGAAACAAACTAGTCAGCCTTATTTCCAAATATGATTAGACTTCCATAACAATTTCCATATTTCTCAAGTTATATTCGACCGTGATCAAGTCATTATGTAGGAGATATCTTATGTTACCATGGGGCATAGGAACCATGGGGACATTTTTGGTATCCATTTTGGTATTTGTAGTGTTAACCGCGGTGTGTGGGAACCACGGAGACACATTATATATATCAAAGTACAAAATGATAAGATCTTTATGGATAAACCGAGGCGAATTCCCGATCACCAAGAAGGGCGGCTGACAGACGAAGTGAAGATCCGACACGTATAGTCCAAAATCCAAGTAGGATGGGTTTTAGTTAGTACAAAGTTGAGATGTTAGAGTACAAATTTCGAGGACGAAATTTTGTTTAAGGGGGGAAGAAATGTAATACCCGCATATTTATTTATCTGAAATATTATATTTTGATAAATAAATGGGTTATTTCTCATAAGTGAAGTTATGATCGTAAGACTCGTGGAAATATAGTCTATTATTCTAAGTTAAATTCTGTAGGAAATCAGGGAATTTAAGGGCCAAAATGCCAAACTGACCAAAATGCCCCTGTAAAGGGTAATTAACTTAGAGAAATTATAAAAAATACCAGAAGGCAGTAAAATGACCAAGTGAATTAGGAGAGTATATTATCTCTAATTATGGTAATTTAATAAATTATGAACTTGGAGAAATTGTATAAGAAGGTTCAAAAAGTAATAAAAGACCATAATACCCTTGCAATTCCTAAAAATGCAAGAGGCTTGAAAATACCAATGTTAATACAAGAGTATGAAGGTAATGAGGCATTGTAATTAAGAAAATTATCAACAAGTGATAATAAAGTAATTAAGTAATATTGGGCTAATTATTTAAGTATAAACAAAGGAAATTAAGAGATAATTGTGTAAAGCTCGAAAATTGGTGGTAATTGGCTTAAAATTAGTAAAAATATATTTACTAATTAATTGGGAATTTTGGAGAAAAATAGTTGAGTCTAGGTATTTTTAAAGCCTAAATGCAAGAATGGACCAATGGGAAAATTCGTAAAAATTATGTAAAAATAATTATTTAATTAATTAAATAATTAATTAAATAATTAATCAAAAAATAAAAAAAAACGAAATAAAAAAAAGGGCAGAAAAAAAAAAAGAAAAAAAATAATATTAATGATAAATAAAAGAAAACTTAATATATAAGTTTTATTATAATAATAATATAATTAATTAAAGTGATAAAGGGTGAATAGTAAAATGGAAATTAGGAAACGGATCCTATCTGGAGATCTAGGAATGGGATTCCCAAAGTCAAGGTAAAATATTAATCAGTGGGTTTTTATCTTCCGTTAGACTCTTGCGGAAGTTAATTCTGAAGCCGTTTGTGCTTTTTCCTAATAAGACGAAATAGGGAAATTCTGAGAAAAGGCCAGATAGCCAGGTTGGAAGTAAAGACTTCAAAATTAGAGTTGTGACAACTGAGAAAGAATTGGGAATTTTTATGGACATATTTGAAATCGGTGCATCTATGTCTATAAGTGGAACTTCCTGATTTCGTTTCGAAACCGGACACGTTCGGACACGTTTTTCAAGAAAACTTCCGTCAATCCGGAAATGGCCTAGGCAGAGTCAGAAAAATAGTTGGAATAGACATTTCTGGTATGGAAGAGAAGGTTTTCAAAGCTGTGGTTCCAGAATTTTGAGATTTCTCCGAAATTACGCAAATCGGGTACCGATCGGGGAAATGGTTTAAAGAATATTCCAAAAGAATATTCTGTGGACAAAAGAATATTCCAAAAGAATATTCTGTGGACAAAAGAATATTCTTGGAACAAAAGAATATTCTGTGGTATATTCTGTGGAATATTCTGTTGAAGGTTGAGAAAAGACCAAAATGCCCTCGCAAATTTTCCTATAAATACCCCCCCTTCCTCTTCATTTCTCACAATTCCAAGAGCTCCAAACCGAAAATCTAGAGAGAGGAGAGAGAAGGAGAAGGCCGGGGAAAATCTGTAGCGAAGCTCGGGTAAGTTTTCCTGCCGAGCTTTAAGCTTTCATAGTTCTTTCAATAGTTAGTAATGCTAGAGTAATCTTTATTTTTATGATTGGATATCATATGGGAGGGCTATTTTAGTCTTTATTTTCGAAAATCATGATGGCGTCGAAGTTCTGGCAAAATTTTGGGAAGAAAATAGACTATGTAGCGGAACATCAACGAAGGTACGTTCGCGTACTGGTAACCTTAACACTTGTGTTTATAGTATGCATATATGTGATGATATGTTGTGTGAATAGTTTGGTGCCGAAGGCAAGGCTAGTCTATGTGGGTAAGCCATTGAGTCGCTGCTAACCCGGTGAGGCCCCCATGATAGACACTTACCTGGCCATTCTGTTCAGTTAATGGATGTACGTTCGCGTACTGTAACACTAATCTAGTGCTGCTCATATGCATATATGTGATAGGTACATTCACGGATAGAGGCTCTGTCTGGGTCAGGAGGACCACGGATCGGAGATCGAGGCAAGCTGCACGAGTAAGCTCATAGTTGGAGGGCATGTAGCACGAGTGAGCTCTGAGACGGAGATGTCACTTTATCATTTTACGTAATTACCTATGAGAACAATAGGGTGCTGTATCAATACTCTGTTACACTATGGTTCATGTTTTGTTATGATCAGTTACTCTTTCGCTCCATTGCTCTACTCTGATTGAAAAAAAAAAAATTCCGCTTTAGAAAATGGGATGTTACACATGTATTCTCTTTTCCAGCTATTCAGTTTCTCCCCCTCATGTTAAGAAAACAATATCAAATGACAATTGACTAATCATACAATATAAGTCTCCTAAATCCATTTGTTTCCTTTAGAAACATCATTTTGTTTCATAGAGAGACAAACAAGAAAAAGGAGGTTCTTACCCATCATTTATCTCAACTTTCCTTCTATATCCATGTGTGTGCATTGTGGTGGATTTATAAGCATTGCACATTCAAACATTTTAAGATGGAATTTGTCTGGCTACTGACCAAAAGCCAATTTTATCGGGAGAATTTTGTTGGCTTATATAAGTGCTGCAATATGTAAGATCAAATATACCAATATAAAAATTTTGTTCTCATAAGAATTGATCTAGCTATTTATGAAGGCTTTAATTCATGACTTCTAAATTGTATAATCTGGAAATTGCGTGCTCAATTTATTCAAACATTATTGCAAACTTCAGGTTGCAAGCGTCATTGCAAATTTCAAGTTGCAAACATTATTGCAAAGAATCTCACATGTAATTATCTTATAGATGTATCTTTCAAATTTATATGGTTTACATGCTATTTCAATGGGCCCATATTATTCTGTTTGATATATTTCCAGATATCCATTACTAATTATGACCAATGATATTCTTATAGACAATTTTTTTTTAGAACAAGTAGCACATAATTCATAAATAACATATTGGTTATCCATGAAGAATCTTCTGATTCTTCGATGGATGTCAATACATAATCTTATTTGCATTATATGACTCGAATGATCAAACAAGTCATGCCAACAATAAATTTCTTTGGATCAGTAAACTTCTGGTTTACTGTGACATATGTCTCAATCAATCGTAAACTTTTGAATTATAATCTGACATTCATTTTGGGAGATCTATTAGGCTTTATGTGAGAAGTATATAACTTTTCAAAAATTAGCTCACACTTGTTTTCTAACAATCTCCCCCTCAAGTGTGAGTCATACAAACATACTTTCTTTATATCTATTTCAAAATCACTTTCAAACCCTTTAAAGCTCGAAAGGAAAATCTATGTTAGTTTGTCAGGAACTACCATATAATATTACATCACTAGATAATCTTATTACTCATTAGTAATATACTTCAATTTACTTATATATGCCAAATATATACAATCGACCACATATGAAAATATTCATGATCAAAATAACTTAGAATTACATAGATTTAGAATCACACATATGAAAATTCTCCAACAGAAAATTCTCATGGCAACGGATTTATGAGATGTGATCACAATAAATGTAAATATTAATGATTTTTAATGACAACAAAAATTAAACATTATATTACCTTTTGGGCTTATTTTTTTTTCTTGGTTTCAAAATCAATCTAGACATATTTCAGTGCAGCATTTTGCCTTTTTAATATCTCATTGGCAAACATTTGGTTTGCATTAGCAAGTATGTATTATTATTTGTAAACTTCTTGTTTACAATAATAGCATGTATTTCAATATTGTTTCAGATATCTATTTTTGAAGATATCTTCGAAACTCAACAAATTTCTTAGAATAAAATGTATTTTTAATGCATAATTTTGTTCCTTCAGGTAACAAAATGTCAACTCTTCCGGATCCTTCAATCAAATTTATACTACCAAATATAGTCTGAACATTGGCCTCTCGCATTATTAAGTTGAGTAAAATATTCAAATTAGTCCCCTAGACTATTAGCCTTTAGAATTATTACTCTAAAGTGGCATAATTCTCTGCAAGTTATTTGTCTTCAGAACAATAACTAAAAACTCTTTGTATCATTCAATATTTGATACATTAAACCTTCTGGGCCTCAATATTAATTACAATCCAATGTCACTTTCTTGTTTACCCTTCATCTCTGGGTGTGAACAAGCTCCTATATCTCTTTCATGGGTATAGAAGACTAAAGGACCAAATATCTCATAAATTGTTGTACTATACAAATAGTAATTACTGTGCAAATAGTGCTGTGAATTTTTGCATCGTACATTAGATCTGAAAACCCTTATAAACCATATAATCATAATATATTAAAAATAAATATAAAATATGTATATAATGGGGAGCAAGATATCATAAATTTTTGTATATTTATTATTTCCAATAGTTTTCCTTTTATGGTTCTTATCAATTATTTTTCTCCACTTCAGGTGAGAATTTGAGCCACCATGATTACCACAATGACTACATACAAAACTGTAGCCACGTTTACACCTATGTCCATGTCCATAATTAAATTCATTCATTACGTCATTCACTTTTGGGAATGAAGTCGAGCCTGTTGAATGAGATTCATGATTCTTACAACAAAAACTCATCATTTTGTTTGGACACATGAGGTCAAGAAATTGATTCAGCATATTTCTTAAAGCCTCTTTCACAATATTATTGCTACTATAAGAACAAATTGAATACATCAATTTATAACGAGCTTTTGGAAGAACAACCATCTTCTGGTGGTCATAAAATTCCTTTAATTTGCTCTAAAGAATAAGGAGGACTTTTAAGGCCAAATATTCAATTTTGATGCCTTCATGCAAATGGTGACGTAGAAAAATCATAGATCAAACATTCAAGAGAAGCAGTTCTCTTTCATAATGACAAGGGCCACAAATTTGGATTTCATAATATTTAACATAGTTCAGACTAATGCAATAAAAGATAATTCATAAAATATGAAATGTAAACACTCAATATAATAACACAAACGATAATAACAGGAAATTCGTAAAAACAAGAAATAATTTATAAAGTAAGATATTGCAACAAAATTAAAACTTATGGCTTCAGGCCAATTAATTCTCATGACTTTAGACTAATTGTTCTCATGGCTTCGAACCAATGATGTGAATTTAAAATTATATGGCTTCTGCCATTATATCTTATGGATAAATAAAAATATATGGTTTCTAGCTATCCGATAAAATAAAACATGAAAAAGTATATGATTTCAGGCTATATAATTGGTAATCAAATGAGCATGGCTTCTAGCCATATTGTAAGATAGGAAAATGTATATAATTTCTGGCCATATAATATAAAAATAGAAATCAAAGGAATATGACTTCTAGCCATGTTATATCAAAATAATATATCAAAGTGATATGACTTCTGGTCATATAATCTCAAAGTAAGAATAAAAGGAATATGAAATCAAAGGTGTATGGCATCTGGCCACACTAAAATAACAATATCAATAATATAAAATAACTTGTAAAGGAGATCAATACAAGATATACAAACAATAATATTTCTAATCTTAGCCATGGATCCCGATGTATAAAACAATCAGTAAAAGTATCTTTTTAATTTCATATAATGACTCAGGTTATCCCAGATAGATAAAAGAAACATATAATTAAAGAAGGTAGGTTGAAATCGTTAAAGAAGCGATCAGACCTTCGTTCAAGCTTTCATGCTGATAACGTGTTATAAATATAAAGATATATTTGAGATAAGAGATAGAGAACAAGAGCAAGAGAAGAGAGAAAGAAGAGAGTAATTCTTATTCTAGTGTGTCTCAAATACATAATATATGTCTTCTATTTATAGGCATACCGCTCTAATCTACAATTAATGTGATTATATAATCATAGTGATTAATGGGTGAGAATAGGAAATAATGGGAGATATAGACATCCACAAATATAATATTCATAACATGAGCTGATTCTTAGAGTTGGGCAGGGCATTTTTTCATTGGCTCGATCGGGCGGGTATTGTAGGTATTTAGACCTCATGAACACCCCTAAATAATACATAAAATCTTTTGTTGTTCAAATTACACCTCCTAGATCTACCTTGATACCTCATAATTAAGCTTACAATAAGAGCACATACTCCTTGTTCAAATATGTGTATATATATACACATATTTTTCTCATTACCTTAACGCCAAAGTGGGAGCGTAATGTATATAAAACAAATGAAAATAATAAATTGTCAATTATATCATATCGTAGAAAAAATATTTCAAATATCATACATACAAATTGAATCATGTACCAACAATATAGGGCGTGTGGAAATGAAGCATGCATATGATGATGACTATTTCTGAGGTTATAGCTGAGATTTTGCTGTCAATCTTAAATACGAGTAATTAAACAATTGCTATTATTATAAAGGGCTAGCTAGAGTAGTGCAATCCCCCCTGGGACGTTTTCAGTCTCTCAATTTTAGTCCTAACGTAATTCTCGGCGCAATTTCCGTCCAAACGTTAATAAATCATCGCAATGTTGATCCTCAGTGACAGAATGGATACGTTGATGGTTTAAAATAGCTGTTTGACGAAATATAGAACACGTGGCAGTTGAGGTGGATTAAAATGTCTGAAGTTGAGTTCCATGTGTTGGCTTAGGTGGCAGGTGAGTGGTGTTATGAAAGCCCTAAATTTGTGCCCTAGTCACAAATAACCCTGAAGGATTTCCTGCTTTGAATGATTCAGGGGTCGAGATCGAGAGGTCTTTGAGCAAGCCGAAGTCGCTTCGTGAGAGTGAACAAGCGCGTGCGCTGGGTTTGAGAAGACGGTCGTGCCTTAGGATTGAGAAGGTTGTTACAGCTGTAGTATTGTAATATTATGTAGAATATTCGTTTAAGGTTGCAATCCCAAGTCTTATATAATAAAGCTAAAGGCCCCAGTATATTCATAGTATATTCATTCGGCTTATTCATACTAAAACCTTTTTAAGGCCACTCATTATATGCTTTTCTCTTGTGTGCTTGTTAGGTGTTTATCTCTTTAATTTGGGGGTGTGGACATTTTTTTATTTTTTATGTTTAGATTAAATTATACTCCCTCCGTCCGGTCCTAATTATAGGACATATTTAACCGATTTTGGGAAGATTAATGAGAGGAGTTAAATTAGTTAACTTTACTCTTTTTCCTAAAATACCTTTATATAAATTTTAAATGACATAAGTAAAAGTAAATCAATAGCTCATACCTCATACCTCTCCGACCTATAATTTTTCTTTCTACACATTTTCTCATTAAAATAACGATATTACTATATGTGTGTGTGTGTGACACACACACACACATATATCTATACACGCATATATACACACACACACACATATATATACACACACATATATATTGACAGATATGCACATATACAGACACACAGATATACATACATACGCACTCTCATAGACACACACATACATATATGTGTGTGTGTCTATATATATGTGTGTAGACACACACATATATACATACATACACACACACACAAATATATGTGTGTGTGTTGGCAAATTAATGTTAGTTGATCGATAAAAAAATTAAAATCCAACAATTTAAAAGTTTTATTGATTGGAAGAGTTTACATACCGACATACATATACTTACAAAAAATCAAACACACTTGAGAGGACAAAATAGGGGTATTTTAGGAAGAAATTGACAAAAATTAGAATGTTGTCTTATAATTAGGACCAAAATGAACCATCAAATGTTGTATTATAATTAGGACCGGAGGGAGTATGTTGCATCTTGAAATATTTTTTACACCTAATATTTTAAATTAAATAATTATCAGGATATTGGTGTTACAAGAAAAATATTTCTAAATAAAAGACTGAAAATTAATTATTTTGAGATAATATGTTAAAAAAATATTTTAGAATGTAGCATATAATTTAATTTAAGTAAATAAAAATTAAAAAAATGCCCAAACCCGGGATAAGAGCTTAACAAGCAAAAGAGTATGTAATGAGAACGCGCCAAAGTGGGACGCGTGTGACAGGATCACAGGAATATACTGGGGGTTCGAGCGCCCAGTTGAAAGCAACGTCTGAGTAAAGGTGAGTACGAAGATTCTCCGTCACTTTCAAATTTTTTTTTTTTCGGTTTTCATTGCAAAGAATAGTAAAATCGCACTGAAGCCCTTTGTTTTGTTGTTGTTGTTGTTGACTTGTTGTTGTGTCTGTGCTTGTGTTAATTTTGGAATTTGTCGGTTAAAATAGAGGGAGATGGGAAGTGGAGGGTCCGATGAAGACAATAGAAGGTTAAAGACAAAAAAGCCCTGGATGAATTGTTGTTAGAGTTTGAACAGAGGAAGAAAGAGTGGGAAGACACGAGGGAGTCGCTACGCGGTGGGTCGAGTTCGATAGCTGAGAGAATTAGCAGTTTGACTGTGAAACGTCCATATGGGAATGCAGAGGAGAATGTTGAGGGGTATCTTGAGGAACATGTCCCGTATGGCTGTCAAGATAATGATAATGAGAGTGAAGATGGTGCTGGTGACAATTTCGGTGATGGAGGAGATGGTGAATGCAGTGAAGATGGAGAGGATAATGAGTACAGTGATGATGCTGATTCCAGTGAGGACATGGAAGGATTGGAAGACTTCGAAGAAAAAGAGGATGGGTTGGGCCAAGATGGTGGGCATATAGAGGAAGTTAGGAGGCCCAGCGTATTCTTTATTTATGAGTGAATAGTTAACATTAACAACTTATTGGACTTATTATTTCTTTTAATTGGGATCAAGACGTCATTCTCCCTAATTAATAGTGTTAACCTAAAGTTGATTAAGAATGAGGAGAATGTCAGCCAAGTGTGAGAAGGGTTGCCCTTTTTATATTTCTTTTCCCCCAGGAGCGCCCAGCACCACGTGCTTTTTTCTGGAGCAAAAGTACACACGTGGTTACGTTTTGGGAGCGCCCAGCACCACGGCAGTTAGTTGACCGTTAGTCAACTGTTAAGTTTGATGGAAATGAACAGTAACTCGGGTAAAATTACACTTTTGCCTTAGTTTTAAATAAAAATTACCCTTTTGCCCTAAGTTTTTTTTTTAAAAAAAAAAAACTAAAAATACCCCTCCTTGGTGGGCCCCACCACTGGCCACCCCACCACCGCCGGCCGGCCGGCGGTGGTGGTCGGCCGGCGGTGGTGGGGCCGGTGGTGGAAGGGTATTTTTAGTTTTTATTATTATTTAAAACTAAGGGCAAAAGGGTAATTTTCATTTAAAACCAAGGGCAAAAATGTAATTTTCATTTAAAACTAAGGGGCAAAAAGGTAATTTTCATTTAAAACTAAGGGGTAAAATGGTAATTTTCTTTTTTTTCCTACCATCAGCGTCCACGTCAGCGTGTCAGTCCAAATAAGCGCCACGTCACGCCACGTCAGCGTTCCATCCAAGTTAACGGTTGACTAACGGTCAACTAACTGCCGTGGTGCTGGGCGCTCCTAAAACGTAACCACGTGTGTACTTTTGCTCCAGAAAAAAGCACGTGGTGCTGGGCGCTCCTGGGGGAAAAGCTCATGTGTAAAATTGCTCCTTAACCCTTATATTTATGCGTCCATGGATGGAACACTGCCAGGTTTGAAGGTGAAGTCATTACAAGAGGAGAGCATGAATGCCTAGGGGTGTATAAAAGTATAAGGGCTACAGCAAGGTGGATTGCAAAGTATTTAGGAACAAGGTCCATGAAAGGCGTTAGTACAAGGTAAAGGACCTGAAGAAAGATTTGGGGGATGAGCTGAAGCTGTCTGTTAGTATTCACAAGTGTAAGAGGGCTAAGACTATCATTGTGGAGGAAAAGAAAGGGAGCTATAAGGATGAATTTTCCTGCATTGAAGGCTATAGCAAGGAACTGAGATCCTCAAATCCTGGATCTGATGTGTGTGTTCAGGTTAGCCGAGAGGCAGAGAGTTTTTAGCAGGATGTATCTCTGCTTCAATGCATCTAAGGTAATGTTGTGTAATTTTGTTTTTGTTTTTGATACTTACTGTATCTGATTTGTTTTTGCTCCAATGCATGTGATGTTTTATTAAGTTAACTTGTGTAGGTTGGATGGAGAGCTGGATGTAGTCCATTGATAGGTTTAGATGGGGCATTCTTGAAAGGAAATGCTAAGGGAATTTTACTCACCGCGACGGCATTAGATGCAGACGATTTACTCTTCCCAGTAGCTTTCGGTCTTACGCAGCAGGAGAGCACACATAGTTGGAAGTGGTTCCTAGAGTGGCTTCAGAAGAGCTTCATCAGCTTGGATCTAGGAGATGGATCAAGTGTTACTTTGATGTCGGCCAAGCAAAAGGTTTGTGCATATATTTTTCAATTTGGCATTAATTTAAACATGTTAACATGACAGATTTTTGCGGGGCCGGGGGTTGCATGTGGCAGTGAAGGACATTTTGCCGAAGGCAGAACATCGTATCTGTGCAAGGCATATAAATGCCAATTGGAGTAAGCAAAGGAGAGGTGTCGAACTGAAAAAAAAATTCTTCATGTGTGCATGGAGTACTTATGAGGTGCAGTTCAAAGATAACCTCAAGGCTCTTGGCAAGCTAAGTGACGAGGCAGTGAGGAAAGTGTTGACATATCCATGCCAACATGGTATTGGGCGATGTACCATGCCAAAATGGACCCTATCGCCTTCCCCTTATTACCACAAGAGGTCATACCTTGAAAGTTATAGACACAAGTTTCAACCAGTCCGTGGAAGGACATTCTAGGACTTTGATGTGGCTCAATCAATGGAACCTCCTCCAATTATCAAACTTGCAGGCAGACCAAAGAAGAAACGCATAAGGACAGAAGAGGCATCAAGGAGATGGAAGAAGGCTCGGATTGCACCAGAGGTGGATTCTCAAGTACCAGAGAAGTTGCCGCGAAAATTGGTTAGTAGATCATATGTCCATAACACAATTTTGAGGGCACTCATGGTATGCAGACCAAAATGTACAAATATAATCTTCCTTCTTAATTCATAGGAAAAATACTGAGGTTATAAATGAGAAATGTAATCCCAAAGAAATTTTACATCAAATAAGCAACATACAATGAAAAATTTCAGTGAAGGAAATGCTAACAGATTCAAGCAGCTCACTTATTAGTGATTGCACTAATTCCTTGGGATCTCATCGTGATTACCCCTAATTCATATCTGCTGAATGCGATTATTATATACTACTACAAAATATACACATATAAGAACTATGCATTATTCATAACTCAGATCTTTAATTTTGAGTTTCATACAACACTCACAGCAAACCTTTAGCTGAAAACTTCTTTCTAATTTGGCGAACGATAGAATTTAAAGTACGGACACTTCCCGGCCAAAACATTGGGGAAAACAAAAAATATCTAGCAAGCCCCACTTGGCCACTTCTTCTAGAACTAATGGCTACTGACTGGCAAGTGCCAAAAAGGATAGTACAGTGTCCAATCCAGCTTTATATCTACACCACACAAACGCGCCCTCATGGCCTTAAATAGTTATATCACATTAATCAAAATGAATAACTCCATAATGACACCTCAGCATCATCCACTTCCACGTCAGCACTATCATACTGATCCCCAAAGCTATTTTGAGTAGGCGACATCAGCACAGCGTCCGCCATGTTCCTCAGAAACTCCGGCGTACCCGGCACCGCTTCTTCATCAATTAAGAATATACTTTGCTCCTCCCCGGCCGCTGCTGCTGAGCTGGTCGTCAACTCTGCATTTTCCAGCCTCAGTTCGTCGCTGTCCGATTCCGTTCCAGGACGGAATGCCTCCGCTGCTTCTGCCGCCGCCTTCTGAATATCCTTCGCCTCAGTCGACGCCGGCACCGGCAACCTCCAGGTAGAGTCAGCAAAGTTTAGACAAGCCGACCGGCCCCGCAGCGCTATTGCAGCCACGTCGTGGGCCCTTGCAGCCATATCCGCCGTGGGAAACGTACCCAGCCAAATTCTCGTCTTCTTATTGGGCTCCCGCACTTCACACACCCACTTGCCGGAGTTCCTCATCCGAATACCGCGGTACACCGGGTGGCGAGTCTCCTGGAACTTCTTCCTCCCGGCGCGTTTCTTCGGGTGACTCGCTGCCAACAACACCTCCTCGTCGGCCAAAACCAATGATCGAACTCCGCTGCCGCTGCCACAAACCGAAGCCGGCGAATGAGGGTCTGATGAAGAACACGTGAATGAAAACATCGCCATCAATTGAAAAGTTTGTCCTTCAAGTGAGTAAGAAACTTGGTGATCGATCTCACTACGTAGGTTCACACTGTTTGTGTGTTTGTGAGTAAGAGTATGTATGAAAAGGAAGACTTGTTTTAGTTTGCTCTCTCTGGGGTGTTTTAAGAGGCATGCAAGTACCCATGTATTTATAGATTATGTATGCTGCCTAAAGAAGGAAATAAAGAGCAGACAGGGAAACAGCTAGCTTTAAGGAAATGGAGGTGGGGCTTGAAGTTGAGCCAGCCGGGTGTTCGCATCGTCTTTCTGGATGACACGTGTTGGGGTTTGTCTCCACATAAGAGGATATTTTAAAAAGAAGAAAGTTAGGGTTTTTTAAAATATCGTTGTCATGGGAAAGCGGAAGGTGAAGGGAGAGTGATGAGTGAAAGGCTTGAATTTGAGTGAGTGTGGCGCCTGAAGAAAGATACTGGGAAAATCATTCGAGGTTCCAAGGACCATAAAATATTATAAAAAAGTCCCACACCAAATTTTTCAATCCAAAAGGTCCTTTATGAGTGTATTGTGACTAATTTAGAAGGTGAAGTTACCGAATTGTCCTTACTAACTTTCACAAATGCTTATACCCATTTTCAAAACTACTGGAGCCTACATTTTGGAATTAGATTTTCCTACATGGATTTGATAATATATTCACTTGTAAAAGTAGGGCTCATGCACACAAGAAGTTGTCAAATTCGCATATGCAAGAGGAGCATGAATGCCTACGGGAGTATAAAAGTTTAAGGGCTACAGCAAGGTGGATTGCAAAGTATTTAGGAACAAGGTCCATGAAAAGGCCTGAGTACAAGGTAAAGGTCCTGAAGAAAGATTTGGGGGATGAGCTGAAACTGTCTGTTAGTATTCACAAGTGTAAGAGGGCTAAGACTATCATTGTGGAGGAAACGAAAGGGAGCTATAAGGATGAGTTTTCCTGCCTTGAAGGCTATTGCAATGAACTGAGATCCTCAAATCCTGGATCTGATGTGTGTGTTCAGGTTAGCCGAGAGGCACTTGAGCAAGGGAGGAGAGCTTTTAGCAGGATGTATCTCTGCTTCAATGCATCTAAGGTAATTTTTGTAATTTTGTTATTGTTTTTTATACTTACTGGATCTTATTTGTTTTTGCTCCAACGCATGTGATGTTTTATTAAGTTAATAACTTGTGTAGGTTGGATGGAGAGCTGGGTAGGTGTAGACCATTGATAAGTTTAGATGGGGCATTCTTGAAAGGAATTGCTAAGGGAATTTTACTCACCGCGACGGCATTAGATGCAGACGATTTACTCTTCCCAGTAGCTTTCGGTCTTACGCATAGCAGGAGAGCACACATAGTTGGAAGTGGTTCCTAGAGTGGCTTCGATCAGAAGAGCTTCAGCTTGGATCTAGGAGATGGATCAAGTGTTACTTTGATGTCGGCCATGCAAAAGGTTTGTGCATATATTTTTCAATCTGGCATTAATTTAAAGATGTTAACATGACAGATTTTTGCAGGGGTTGCATGTGGCAGTGAAGGACATTTTGCCTAAGGCAGAACATCGTCTCTGTGCAAGGCATATATATGCCAATTGGAGTAAGCAATGGAGAGGTGTCGAACTGAAAAAAAAGTTCTTCATGTGTTCATGGAGTACTTATGAGGTGCAGTTGAAAGACAACCTCAAGGCTCTTGGCAAGCTAAGTGACGAGGCAGGGAGGAAAGTGTCGGCATATCCTGCACAGACCTGGGTTCGCGCGTACTTCTCAAGTAGATGTAAGTCATGGATAGTCGATAACAATGTCAGCAAGAGTTTGAATGCATGGATAGATGGATATAGGTAATTTCCTGTGATTCGAATGTTTGATGGGATATGTGTAAAAATGATGACAAAGTGGGCTGAGAGCGAGAGGAATGTAGAGAGGTGGAATGGGAA
Source organism: Acacia pycnantha (assembly GCA_025563575.1). Lineage (NCBI taxonomy): Eukaryota > Viridiplantae > Streptophyta > Magnoliopsida > Fabales > Fabaceae > Acacia > Acacia pycnantha. The sequence goes on along the minus strand of JAMWYP010000048.1, from coordinate 1,465,109 downwards.
TTTAAGTCCCAAGTGTCCAGAGTTATTTGAAACAAACAGATTCCTGGCTGTGGGGTGTAGGGTCTTTTTCAATGTGGATCAGGGCTATGAAGTAATTGAAGGTGAAGACAGGCATACCGTTTTCTTGTCGACTCAGATCTGTACATGCAGAGCATGGATTTGACTGGGATCCCATGCCAACATGCCTATTTGTGCGATGTACCATGCCAAAATGGACCCTCTCACCTTCCCCTTATTACCACAAGAGCTCATACCTTGAAAGTTATAGACACAACTCCAACCAGTCCTTGGAAGGACATTCTAGGACTTTGATGTGGCTCAATCAATGGAACCTCGTCCAATTATCAAACTTGCAGGCAGACCAAAGAAGAAACGCACAAGGACAGAAGAGGCATCAAGGAGATGGAAGACGGCTCGGATTGCACCAGAAGTGGACTCTTCTTCTCAAGTACCAGAGAAGTTGCCGCGAATTAACTAGCCACAGAAGTGCACCATTTGCAAGCAACATCGGCACAACAAGTCCACGTGCAAGGATGTAAAAAACAGACCCCTTAGCTTTAATTGAGATATTACTTTATGTATAATTACTGACATGGTGTATTCTTCCTTACAGGCACCCCCTACAACAGAAAAGAGAGTAGAAATTAGAGGAAAGCAATGTATTCGTCTTTTTCCACTGGACCTTCTGTCTTCAGAGCTGACTAATCATCTGCTATTTCAACAGCCCTTTTTCCAGCTAGCTGATATAGAATGGAAGGGAAAGGAGGATATATATCTTTAAAGGAGATCGTAAAGCAAGAGCTGCTTCATCTAATAGTTCAGTCCTTAGGCCGACATTCAATAGAGAGACGGGAGTAAACCATTTCACATAGCCGGGCTCTTGCCCATTCTTTCGTGGGCATGTGCTAAAGGAAGCGTAGAAGTAGGAGTAGCAGGATTGAACCTGAACTCTCTTACATCCGTCTCATTCGAGCATAATGGGTGATCTATGGGCTGCCTCGATCAACATTGCGAATATTTATTAACGCTTGAACGGAAATTGCGCCAAGAATTACGTTAGGGCTAAGATTGAGACGGGCTGAATTCGTTCGGGGGATTGCACTTTAACCCTATTATAAATCAAGTAAAGCATACCATATCCTAAATAATATAAAATAGAGTTGTCTTTTTTTTTTTTATTAAATAAGTTACTTGATCATATCATATATTGTATGTTCTTAGATTTAATATCAGTTTATAAATTAAACAAAATAGTTTGAAGAAAAAATCATAAACATAGATATTTTAAAGTAATTTTATTAATTTCTTTAATATCTCAAAAAAATCAATTCTATCTTATATTTAATATTGAAGAAGTAATTAACAACTATATATATTGAAATATTATTTGTAAATCCACCATGATATAGGAAAGAGTGTTGTATATATGTACAGTGACAAAAGGACGTGTGGACCAGCAAAAAAATATTCGTTGTCTGTCTCAAAAGCATTTGATTATTAATCCAGAGGGGAGGGGAGGGGATGGGGGCAAACACTGAAATTTGTGGGGAAACAAGACACAAAATCCGAGAAAAGAGAGAAACCAGTGAAAGTGATAGTGATGAGCACTTGGGAAGTTAACGCACTCCCTCTAGTAACAAGATACTAACTAACTTTTCTCAAAAATCAATAAAAATAGTTAAAATCAATAAAGTTATTTTAGAATTTAAGTAATTTTCAATATTACCCCTACTAATTACACTAAATTCTAATATTATATTAATTATTACTCTCACCCATTACATTTATTAATTAGGGGCCGACATGAAAAAAATTAATCAATTCTAATTGGGAACAAGCAAGTGCCTTATAAAAAGGATCAAATAAACTTGTTAGTTGGTGCCTTATAATAAGGACCAGAGGGAGTACCACTCTGGTCCTATTTATATAGTCCAGTTTGACCAAAAAAATTGGTCCTATTTATGAGTCCAGTTTCAAGTAATAAATGAGATTGTGACAATTTTACCCATATTAATTACACCCATGGAGATTGAGAGAGAAGAAACAGCTGAAAAATATCCAATCATAAATGAGGGCAAATTTGAAAATTTACCCCATAATCATTGTGTCAACTAACTTTTCTTGGTATGTAAGATTTGATCAAAATGAACATATAAATAGGACCAAAGTAGTATATTGAATAGGTCCTATTATTTCGGCTTTCTCTCTCACCTTGTTGACAAGTAGGGAGGGACCAATTTAATTTCCTCTCATATTATTGACTCTTCACGCAATCCCAAGGGAAAGAGATGTCAGCCAAACATGATGTGGCCTTTCTTCTTCTTTGACCAAGAAATAGATATATACCCCTACCCGATATGGTTTTAGGCTTTTAACTTAGCTACCACTTTGGTCCTATTTATAAGTCCAGTTTGACCAAATCTCACATACCAAGGAAAGTTGGGTATCTCAATGATTATAGAGCAAATTTCCAACTTTACCATCATTTATGAATGAGTACCTTTTAAAATTTATTGTCAAATCTCTCTCATCTTTTTCTCTTCCCAACATAGCTAGCCAATCTCTCTCATCATCATTAATATGGACAAATTTGTCACAATCTCATTTATTTGATCAAAATGGACTTATAAATAAGACTAAATTTTTTGGTCAAACTGGACTTATAAATAGGACCAGAGTGATACTACGTATACTAAAGCTACACATGCATGTTTGTGGAAAATGTAAGGGTTTTGTTTGTTTTCTTAGACGTGTGTGTTCTGTGTATGGGCTGTTAGATTTTAATTCTTCTTCCTCCAATGACTAATCCTAATTCTTTTCTTTGGTAACGGTATATACTATATCGCCAAGAGATTCCTATTAGATATTTTCCTAATGTGAAACCGCTTAACATGTGATGTTATTATTTCTAAGCTTATAAAATCCGAACCGGATTTTTAACCGTAGTGGGTCAATGGTTAGTGGGTCAGCTTGTAGTCAACCCAACAGCCAGACTAGTAGGGAATAAAAAACAAATAATTTAAATTATATCATACTATCAAAATATTAAATATTAATTCAAAATCATGAACAATCACTAACAAAATAATTATATATTTATCAAACATTTTTTACATTTTTTTTTTTTGATATATTGACATCTTAATATCAAACTATCATCAGAAGAGTAAGTAATCACTAAATATTCTTCCAAATAAAAGATCAAAATAGATAATTGATAACAAAATATTCCTACCAACAATCCTTTAATAACTAAACTCAGTCATTGACACCAAAATTATAATTATTTTCAACTAATATTGCCCTATGCAATTTTTGCCCCTAAAAAATGGTATTTTTTTTAAGGTGACCCGGGTCAACCCAGCAACTCACCCGGTTCACCTCGAGTCACCCCCAAACTTGAGTTTAGGATCTTCCTAGATTGGTTTCACATCCGGGTCGCCGGTTTCTGGGTTGACCTAGTCAGTTTGGTCCAAGTTTAATAACCTTACTTATATTCTAAGTAGAGCCGAGAAATCGGGCCAAACCCGTCGGGATGGTCCGTTTAAGCCCTGACCCTATAGGACTCGGACTTGAAAAATAGGCTAGAAATTTGAAATTGGTCCTGTAGGGCCTCGGGCTTAATCGGGCCGGCCCTGCAGGGCCTCGGGTCGGCCCGTTAGGCCTGTTTAACTGTAGCTTTTAAAAAAAATTAATTTACCTAGACTTTCACTTAATGAATTGTTTATTTGTAATTACTTAGATTTTTTTAGTTTAAACTATAACCCTTTTTATGTTTATTATTATTCTATATTAAAACACATAATTAGTTATTATAAGTTTTAAAGAAGGGATGTTTTCATATTAAATAATCACATACTTTGGTATTACAATATTATATAAGTAATAAATTATAAATATATTTTGTGTAAAATAAGTATAATTATTTTTACTTGTCAGTAAAATCATGCATGAACCGAAGGAATTTACATACACACACAAAATTACGAGAGGGAAAGACATTTTGTCATGGGCATACATAAAGCAATTCCTTTGTTTAATATTTTTTGAAAAAAAAGGAAAAAACATATTCTTTGTGTTTATTTGTTTTTTATTACGAATTAATGAATGTGTATATTTGTTGAATGATTTATATTGTTTAGATATTAATGTTGATAACATTTATTTGATAGATTAGAACTTTAATGGTTGCAATTTACTAATTATATTTCTTTGCAAAAAAATCGAAGGAAAAATAATTAAAATTTGGAATAGTAATTTCCAGGCCCTGTAGGGCTGGCCCTGGCCTTGGTACTATTGGGGCGGGCTTTGAAAAACAGATATTTTCCTTACCCCAGGCCCTATAGGACCGGCCCTGATTCCTAACTCTAATTCTAAGCCACTTGATTAATTCCTTTGACACTTTGTGGTCTGGATTTATAAGGCACTTCAGCATGTAAGACACAGACCAATAAAAACTTCAAATTTCATTAATTCTTCCACACAATCAACAACTTTTCAACTTTATCCCTATTTAATATTCATTAAAACCATAAGAATAAAATCAATACAATAATAAGTGAAAAGTAAAATTGTACATTCATATGAAAAATTTCTCTCTTTACTTTATAAATAGAATTAGAGGAGTAATACTTGACCCGTAAATCTCTTTGAAAACTCTCACTTGATTTTTTTTTTGTTCATTTATAAATTAGAAATCATTTTTCTTTTTCTTTTTTTTCCAGAACCTTTTTTTTAATATTTAATTTTAATTATTATTTGTGAAGTAGTCCTCTCTATGACACGTTTTGGGGTGAGTCCTAAAAATAGATGTCTTATAGTCGCAGTAGGATATGAGACCAGTCCTACCCTACGTCAAGAACAAATATTGTAGACAATTCCTTCAGAGCCTTCTTAATCCGCGACTGTCTATCCTTGGACTCTATTTTTGTAACATTTTCCTAATTAACAATCTTAAAAGCATGATTATCTTTCGATGAGACCCGCCATTGATTTTGCCTTCAAAGTAATTATTGAATCGAGACCAGGTGTTGTAGCCCAATGAAGGTAAACTCCTTCCTTAAGTCTTTCTTATATATATTATGTGTAAGTATTAATTCTTGTTACTTATCATATAGATGATAAATTATACTTCTATAGTTCATAATTTTTTATTTTAAAACCAGCCTCAGTGTCGTTGTGTCAGTATAGAATGGCGAAAATTTGTAAATTATATATAATTTGAAAAATGAAAATCATGTCACTTAAAAGTAAAAAATAACAATAATCCTACATAATGTATAGATTTAAATATTTAAAAGCCAAGATCTCGGAATTTCTGAGAGTTGGGGGGCATCATTACAATTTTGACTCTAACGTGAAATAGTCATAAAAAATGTTGCATAATACTGTTACTAAATTACTTTTTGTGAAACAAATTCTAAAAACACATAATATAATTTGGAATTAGCACTATGATTAGAAAAATAGTGTGTAATTTGGAAACAAGTGAGTTCAGCGTGCATAAAAAGTTAAGCACAGAGATATGGGAGACAGAAAAAAAGGTAAAGCAGATACGGCCACTAAGAAAAGATTAACTTTTAAACGAATAAGGGACAAAAGATATATAAAACTTTTTTATGTAGTATTCATTTCGGATTCGCTGGTCAAGTTCAATTATGTCGGTTTATTTCGAAGTGATTCACTTAATGTGATTTTAATAAAGTATATTTTTCAATTATATATGTGTTTTCATTTTTTTTCAGGGTTAATAATGTTGTTGTTCGTTATAGTTTGATCAAGTCATGTAGTTTTAAATCATGGTCTTCGGTCTTTATAGTTTTATAAGGATTTGATCTGAGCTAACGTCGCTAGATAAAGACCAAAATCAAAACTCATTGAGAGTACATGGATCAAACCAAAATCCTTATGGTTTCTGTTTTTTTAATGAGTTTAGGTTTTAATTAATCTTTATAATTTAAAGAAGTTTTAGTTTTGATTCATCTGCTATTAACAAATTTTGGCTATGGTCTCTATACTTAACAACATTAATGCTATTAAATTTAAACAAAGTCTTTATAAAATTATAGGGATAAAAAATTACGATTTGAAACTATGAATATTAAAACTAAATTTCAATCACACTATAAGGACCAATCATCGTAATTAATAAGGGTAATTACTAGGAGGTCTCAAGAAAGAAACTTAATCACTAAAAATTAAAATCCAAGTGACAAGTGAGGTGTTGTTATTTCTTATATTGGAATAGATCATTGAATGCTTCTCAGTTGTTAATAAATCTTCTTGATAATTAAGTCCCTTTCTTAGTATCTACGTAATCATCCCTAATCAATACTCCATCCGGTCCTTAATATGTGACATATTTGAGGAGTTGATATTAATTCTTTTTATAAAACATATTTTTTTTTACATTTGTTAATCTTTTCCTAATTTGTCCAAATTGACACTTGTAATACCCTGAAAATCTCACTTATGATAAGTATCATATTGAGTAAATAATACCTATTGGAAATAGGTGAATATATGGTCTCAAAGACCTTGTGGTGAATTAATCTTATTTTTGGGGTAGTTTCTCTTGAAAATAGAGTAATTTGCAAATAGGTTCCTAAAACGTTGGAAGATTTGCAAATAGGTCCCTAAACGCATTTACGGGTTATAAAATACCCTGTGAAAATTATAAAGAGGCAAGTAAATATTTATTTGAAATAGGGAAGAATATTGTCCCTAATTTAGGTAATTTATTAAATTATTACCTTGGAAAAATAAAGGGGGAAAAGTTAAAAAGTATTATAATGACCAAAATGCCCCCATGAATGTTAATATAACGCATGAGGCATAAAACACTAATGTCAGTGCAATTGTTGTGAGGAAATGAGTTATTCTAATTGAGAAAATTATCGAAAATTAGTGGGTAATTAATTAGATAATCATTGACTAGTTATTTGGGCTTAAACAAAGGAAAATCCAAAGATAATTATGTAAAACCCTATAATTAGTGGTTTATGGCTAAAATTAGCATAAAATATATTTGCTAATTAATTGGAAAATATGAGGAAAAATATATGAGAATAAGTAATTTTAAGCCTAAATCCAAGTATGGACCAATAGGAAAATTTTGTAAAAAAATTATATAAAAAAATTATTAAATAATTATTTTATATAAAATTAATTAAATAATTAAAAAAACGAATTTTTTTTTTTTAAAAAAGACCAGCTGTATTGGACCAAAAATTTGGATAAGAATTGAATGGAAAATATCATGATATTTCTATTATTAAAAAGGAATATTCTATGGAATATTCTATAAAAAGCAAATAGAATAAATGACTACCGATAGAGATTAAATCCTATCTAGAAAACCATGAACAAGGTTTCTAAAGTCATAGTATATTAGAAACAAGTGAATTTTTATCTCGGAGTAGGTCACTCTCAAGTGATTTCCGTAATAGAAAGGGTTAAACTAGACCGACTAAGAAACTATCTGATATTCAAAAAGTAAATCAGATAAATGAAAATCTATAGAAACCAAGCCATAACTCAATATCTAGGAATGAGTTGGGAATCAACTGGACAAATTATGAATCAGTGAATTTTTGTCCCGAAGTTGATGATTCCGGAAATGATTTCGATGCGAGCGCGTTTTCGAGAAACTTCAACAGACCGGAGAAGACTGAAAGGGATCAAAATTTAGTTAACCCAGACATTTCTAATGAGTAGGAAAAGAACTTCAAATTTGTGATTCCGGATTTTTGAGATTTTGTAAGATTACGCGATTCGGACACCGATCGGGGAACTTATCGGTAAGACGACTTCTAAGGCAAGTTTATGATGTCATGCATGACATCATTTTGTTGAAAAAAGGGGTAGGCAAGGACGTTTTGGAGCAATGGAGGGTCAAGATGAAGCCATCCAAAACACCTTCGATCCAACGGTTACGGTTCAGGATGAATAGTAACCGAAATTTTCCTATAAATAGGCCTTACTTCCATTTGTTTCTTCACACCAATTCCTCTTTGGAATTTCGAATAGGGAGCAGCAAGGAGGAAGGAAGGAGTCTTGGGAATTCTGTAGCGAAGCTCTGAGTAAGTTCTTCGGTCTTTAGTCTTAAGTTTCCGTAGTTCTTTCGGTAGTTAGGGTAGTAATGCTAGTATAGTCTTTAATCTTCCAAGTATGATTAGATATCATATGCCAAGGGTATTTTAAGTGTGAATTTCAAAAATCATGATGGAGTCGAGTTCGGCAAAATTTTGGAAGATTAAAGTCGAGTAGCGAAGCGCTGGCAAAATTCGACGATTAGGGAATAGGGGCAAAACGGTAATTTATACCTAAAATGCCTGTCATGATGTCAAATATTGATAAGAGTGATATTATCATTATAGGATATCAGTAATCCTGTTCCGCCGTCATTCCGCTGTTGTTCAGCTGTCTGACGTGCCGCTGTCGGACGTTCCGCTGTTTTCCGTCAAAAGTACGGTTTTCCGTCAAACGTATCAGAAGTACCGTATATTGTCAACGAAGGTACGTTCGTGTACTGTAACACTAACTCTGTGATGCTCATATACATATATGTGATAGATACATTCACGGATAGAGGCCCTGTTTAGGGTCACCGATTCGGATAGAGGCTCTGTTTAGGGCAGCTTCACACGGGTTATAGTCATAATAATGCCGTTTGAGTTTTCCTAGCTCCGAGGACACGACTGTACATCGTGGCACAGATGTTTCAAACCAGGGATAACTTTGCATGTTAATGTAGTTGTTATCACATGATCATACGATGTGACCGGATTGATCATTGCTGTTATGTCATGAATATGTGTTGTCTATATATTGTTTTATTTGAGCATAAGGTTAACCGTTACCTGAGGTCCGATGACCATTGGACCTCAGTCTTAATGAATAGTACAGGAAGGGATCAAGCAGAAATACCAGAGAAGGCACCGGTAGATGAAGCCATAGATATGAACCAAGGGGCAGAGTCGCAATAATGCACCGGTCGAGGCAAGAGCCGGAAGAAGATCATCAGAGCCTATTGTCAGGCATGGGTCTAAGGAAGTTATTTCGAATAGTTTGGTGCCGAAGGCAAGGCTAGTCTATGTGGGTCAGCCAATCAGTCGTCGTGAACTCGGTGAGGCCCCCATGATAGACACTTACCTGGCCATTCTGTTCGGTTAATGGAGTTAGGTTCATTGCCCCAATGTGGGTCTAAGGAAGTTATTTCAAATAGTTTGGTGCCGAAGGCAAGGCTAGTCTATGTGGGTCAGCCAATCAGTCGTCGTGAACTCGGTGAGGCCCCCGTGATAGACACTTACCTGGCCATTCTGTTCGGTTAATGGAGTTAGGTTCATTGCCCCAAGTCTGGTCAAGGCTTGGTCTAGGTTGTCTAGTTACTTTTTGTGAAATGTAATTGTACAAAGCTCTGTATATTGTATCACATGATTATTCCTTCGGGAAATTCTTAATATACCAGCATACGCTAGGCATCGTCATATGTCGGGGTATTTTTATTTCAGTTACTCATATATTGTCCAAATTTTTAGTGCATTGCTCTCCGTTTCCGCAGTACTCTGATGTAGCACCTCAAATTCTATTGAATGTTTCTAAAACCAAGTGTCATCCGACACAATTTGTAGTATGGAATTTGGGGTGTTACAACACTCTTACTACTATAGAATCACACATATATAACAGTTATTATCGACCATATATAATGATCTTGAACCGTTATATATGATTGCGCTACATATGCTCGATGCATGATATATAACGTACAATTCCAAACCATGATTTATTTAGTATATATTATAATGGTTCTAATATAACATTCGTTACGTATTGGGACTTTGTAGAACTAGTAAAACGGGTTGCAACCCATAAGATCAGGTTGGGTAAATGCCACAGGCCCGCCCTAATATTCAACCCGTGGGTTGGCCTGCTTAAAGAACCCTTTTTTTTATGACTTTTCCTTTAAAAAAAATCCAAATAATCTTGTTTTCTTTTCTTTAATGGCATGTTTGATTCCTTTTTGCTTTTATGTGACACTTTTTTTCACTTTGTTTATACTATATTTATTTATTCTACTATTTTTACATTAAAAAGAGAGGTGTTTACATGTTTTTGTGTTGTGAGTGAGTGAAAGAGAAAGAAATGTGAGAGTAGAATGGTTGCTTGACACAAAGTACAAAAGAAAGGGAGTGTAATATGAGTGGGTGAAAGAGAAAGGGAATGAGAAACTAAAAGAAAATGAGTGCACAATTTTTTTAAAAAATAATAATTGGTGGGCTCAGGCTGTAACATCTTTTTCTTGAATACTATACATAATTTTAACTCATCTTTGAAATGATAGAAAATGTAAACTAAACATTTCAAAGCAATCATGGATAATAATACCTTTATAAACATTTTACAATTCAAACTGTGTTAGAAAGAAGGCAAAACCCGCCTAACATGTATATCTAAATAGAACTCCTCTTTACTTATATTTTTAAAATAACACTTAGACCTTGAGTTTCACAAAACTCAGAATATAACATTCACCATAAGCCTAGCTAAGTATAAAACTCATTTTCTACATAGCATCCAAATCATAGTACAATAATTAGAAGTTTCCAAAATATGAGTGATCTTTGGATCTATATCCAATCACATGCAATCCTAAAGGCTTAAGGCCTTCTACCAGCACACTAACCAGTGACAATCTAATCAAAAGTATGCAGTTAAGTCAAAGTTTACAAAACATAGATCCTATGAGTGGCAATATACATCAATTCGTTACATTGTAAACCAAAAGAGGCTATATACACTACAAAAAAAGTGACGTTTTGTAGCAATGAAAATCATATTTTTGTAATAGTTCTCACAGCTACTAACGACATGAGTAGTGGTTAGAGAAATCGCTACAAAATGTACCAGGGCAAGCTATTTTGTAGCGGTTTATAAACCGTTACTCAAAATATTCACCGCTACTGAAATTGTAGCGATCACAAATTAACCGCTAGATGCCATATTAAAAGTACATGTTGTAGCAGTGTATAAACCGCTACAAGATGAAATTGGAATTTTGTGTAGCAGTCAACTAACCATGACCAAATACGTCTAAGAATTTTAACAATTTGGCGGGAAATGATTGAGTGGAGGCAAAATATTTTTAAACATTGGCGGCAAATAATTGTAATAGTTCCTTAACCACTATAAAAAATTGGGAATGAAATTTTAGAAACGGCGCCAAAAAGTTTGAATTTATATTGTAACGGTTTCATGAACCATTACAAATCTTTGCTGCCAATTTCAAAAAATTTAAAAATCGCACAAAAATTTTTTTAACAAATAGTGTTGTGGTTAAGTAACCGCTAAAAATAATTATATTTTTTTGAAAAAAAAAAATCAGTAATTGTAGTTTTTTTTTTTATTTACTACTTTGTCATTTTAGTGTTGTTACTTATATGATACTTTTTAATAATTTAAGAAATAATACTCTTGATGATATTTAATTATGGATATTATACAAGTATAATATTGAGAAAATATAGATAATGTAAAATTATAATGTTGTTCACTAGATCATTATTGTTTATGAAATGAATGTTGGTTGTCATAGAGGAATGTTGAGAAAATGTTGTTCTAGAAAATAAAAATAATTAGTATCAAAGAGTAATGAGAAATTAAGAGAGTAAAAATCAAAGATATGAAAAAAAAATATTTACCATATTTGATACCTCTCCGGAAAACATTGATTGGAAAAATAAAATGAGAGAGAAGTTAGGAAGGAAGAATTGAAGGAGTGTGTGAAATAAGGTGTGGTGGTGGTATTTATAGGGATTTCTGCTTGAAACTTGTAGCGGTTGACATGGCGGATGTTGTAGCAGTTGATATGACAGAATTGGTAGTGGTCTAGAGTTTAGTAGCGGTTTCATAATCACTACAATAAGTAATTTCGATTTTTTTTAGAGAAAATATAGATGTGGAGAAAATGTAACCGCTACAACAAGTACAACAAGATAAGCATTTTTTGAATCATTCTTCATCTCCATCACTACAAAAAAAGGGGAGAAAATGTTTGTTGTGAGTTTAATACGTTTCAACAAAAATTAAACTTAAATTAATTGATAATAAAATGTAACTTAAGAAAGATCACTGAATGATAGGTAAACTCTCATCGCCTTTTGGGAAGAAGTCATTGAAATTGGCGGGCTGGAACGACTCACTCTCGTAGGAAATGTTATCACTATCGCCCATGTCGTAAAGGTCCCAAGGCTTTAAGTGAACCACCATATTCCAATCGTTGTGCCTCTCGTCCTCGACATAATAAACCCGATGTGCCTCTAAGGCAATAATATATGGCTCATCATCTTCAAATTGATCAGTGTGAATTGGCCAGGAGAAATTGACTGATGTGATGCCTAAGTCATCAATTGTGAGTCCCCAAGAAGTTGTTGTACTTTCCCACAAACACTTGAAAAGCATCATGTGGAAATCACTTTGGTAATTTATTCGGCAATATCAAGAAGCTTTCCATAATATGGGACATCGTCGAACTGCATGTTGCCTTCATTGCTGCTCGCATAACTCCTTATCTTAAAGGTGCCATAAATACCCGCATTTTGGGTTAGCAATCCTTGATCTTGTGAAACCATGCAAAACTTGAAACCATTGACATTATCTATCATAAAACTAGTTGCATGGTCAAGAGGACCGAGTGCGAGAACTTTGAAATATGGTAAGTGTAGATTGTGGCCATTTAGTATTCACCACACAAACCATCCTGGGAATTCTCTGTGAACCTTTTTATCAATTTCAGATGATGTCTGTGTACAGATTCTGAGTTGACACTTCACTTGACTTCTGAATTCCCTGCAATTGATCATGAGATGGAGATCACGAAATGTAAGTATAAATTGTAAGGAAATATATAGGAAAACATATGAGTGTACAATGCTTACTGAAGGAAGGGTTCAACTTTAGTGCAATTAATCAAAACATGTTTATGTGCTAGCAACTTCTCAGTTGTCGTCAGTTTAAATCTCTTACTTCCTCCAATTGGTTTACCAACACGAGGGATCAACAACTCTCTTGATGATGACTCAGGTTCAGGTTCAGGACAATCGTCTACATGAGGGAAGTCATTTTAAAGACATTTCAATCTCATTAAAGTACCTTGAACAAAAATAAAGGACCCTAGCCATCCCCTATATAGCCTTCAGCTATAGAACGTTCTGGTCACGCCTTATTCCTTACGTAAGATTTCAATATTCCAAGAAACCTATAAAGTGAAGAAGGACAAATGTCCATTATTGGTTAAATGTGCGACTTACAAATTTAAAGAGTAATACTAATGCGTATATGTAAAATGAGCATCTTTCATTCAGATACATCCATCGGTATTGCATTGGGCCAGCTAGCTTTGTTTCATGAACAAGGTGTATTGTTAGGTGAACCATCACCTTGAAAAAGGACGGAGGAAAAATCATCTCCAAACGACATAGTGTAAAAATGATTTTATGTTGCAATTGACTGAGCTCCTCAACAATTAAAACCTTGGAACACAACTTCCAAAAGAAAGAACACTACTCCACTAAAATGATGGATACATCGGGAGGCAGCGTATTTTTTATTGCCAGCAGAAGTAACTGCTACATAAAAACATGTGAGTCATGATTCTTCAGCCCAACATGTGCAGTGTATAAGGCTGAGCACTAGTTAGGAGAATACAGAACTGAGACACATGGAAGGATCTTTGAGCTATTAATTTTTAAAATACAGTGAGTAAGCTCTCTAGATCTAGTAATTTCTTTTATTTGTCATAGTTCTTAGGTTGAAGCCATTTTTTCATCTGAGTAGATTTACACGTGATTAAGGCATTTGTTTTTCACCCTGAATCCTATACACAAACCACTGATGTCACATTTCTATTGTCACCCCTTTGAGCCTTTGCATAATGCCATGGCAGGGCCAAATAAATAGTGTAGTTAAAATTACTTGACAATGCTATAGCACAATGACCGCAAAGACAAGTACTGTGAAAATAGGGATGTTCTTAGTTTGCTTAAAAAACCACCATATAAAGAAATGTTAAGTAAAAAAAAAAATCTTACTATGTATCTGTCTAACACCCTGCTGTAGCAATTTCATTCCATTAAACCTATATTCACATCCTCCATTCATCTAGCCACCTCAACATTATTACATCCTTTGGAAGTCCTTTTGATGCAAGTAAACTCAAATGTAAGGTAGAGACTATAGACCTTTGACAAGCCTATAGACAGTATGGACAAGCAGAGACAAGTGAGACAAATCCCCTAATGTGGGAAAGCAATTAAACACTTACCCGAGAGTCTTTGGAAGCTGCCTTGATAGAGCAAAGTCTTATATAACATTAGGTCAGTGCTGGGCAGTAAGATTGTTTACACGATAAATTAAACTTGAGATAACAATAGGACACATGATTATTGTATAGTTGATTCTGCTACATCTTTTTATCTTTTATTTTTGCCCAAGGGTGCAAAAAGCTAAGTGTGGGGGAGTTTGATAAGTCATATTTCTGCCATATATTTCCTATATGTCATGATTGTTTTACATGGTAATTCTGAGCTTGAATGTGTTTTATTTGATGAAATATATTAGAATTTATGCACATATGGAAATAGGAGGTAGATGAAGTGAGTTGTTGCATTTTAAATACTATCCTGCATATAGGCAAAAGAAAATGCTGCATTTTAATGCATTCTAAAATCGCATGACAATGCTGACATAATGCTACAACATAGGGGATGTTTGCTTTGAACTAGCATCACAAGGCTACTCCAATACAATAGCATCATAAGTGATGAAGTGTTATATACTGTGCTACGCTAATCTTTTCTTGAGGATATTTCAGAAAATAAATGCAGATAATTGAGTCGAACGTTTAGACGGCGGTTGACTTGACAGAGACGGAAATAAAGAACACAGAGAATCAAATGGAAGATCTACAAAATCCCGCATAATTAACGAAAGAATCAATCAACTGAGTTTAAGGAGTCAAGCCTAACAGAATTGGAAAGCCTAGCTCACTAGACGTACGGTGCAAGGGTCCTGACTATAAAAGGAAAAGACGACTAGACCTAGAGGTCAGTCAGCGTGATAATTGAATATTATTTCACTTATTCTTATTTCTTGGTTAATAATTTAGGAATGTTTAATTAATAAATAATGGGTTTTATTACTTAATTGGGCTTTGAGATTTTAATTTGATTTAATTCATTTTTATGATTAAATTCCAGATTTAGAGTACTTCACTATTTTCTCCATAACTTTTGATCTAGATATCCGATTAGCCTCATTCTTCTTTCATTTTTAGATGATTCAGAGAACTACAATTGATATGCATACTTGAAAGGCTGATTCAGATAAGAAGATAGATGAAATTGGAGCTAAAGATAGACACGTTTTTTTGGATTTTTTATTGGGCCCAAATTTTGTAATAAAAACCAGTTATTATTAGAGGTTTCCATTTTGGACCTGTTTTGTAACCCTAGCCATCATTCCCTTTTAGGTTAACTTAGATGGCAGCTGCAAACACATTCTACATTATGTTTTTATTATTTTCGGATTAAAATTAGAAGCTTTTTATTTTCTCTGAGTTGTTCGTCATGTTCTTCGCTTTCTTTATCGTTTCATCTGCGTGTTGCCCAGCCATGCTTGGCTAATCTTTTGTTGTTGACCCATGGATTGAGGATTTCACGAATCCAGAAGACCCGCACTTTAATCGGTAACGTAATTCATTTATGTTTATTTTAATCAGATTCGATTATAATTACGAATTGGGTATTAGATTTAATATCCAGATTGATATCCCAAGGACATAGGTCGGACCGGGTTATAGAGAGCATTGTGCAATCGCATAGTGAACTCGCCACGTGTTTGATCAGATGCTAGGCGATCGTTTAGTCGAGGGAGTTTCTGGACAAACACAGAGATTTCGGTTTGTCTAGAATCAATCACAAGTTCGGTTATTATGTCTTTATCCAATGAAGATTATGGAATCCCAATTCTGGGTTCATCGTTTTTAATCTGATTAATCTCATTTTCTTATATTCTGTTCTAGCTTTGCTTTATTTAAATTACATTGAAAAACTCCCCCATTCTGGTTACTGTTTACTGCGCTTATTGTTGATTTTAGACCCATTATGAATTTCTTGAGAGAAATCCAGGTTTTCTATACTGTAATCTTTTTTTAACTTGGTTATTTTGCGAGAGCTTGACAAATCTCGTCACAGCGATAGCACGATGGAACTCAAGATGTGTAATCGAATTCAATGATATATATATATCAGAATTCTACAAAGAGCTCGAGAGAGACGAGCTGTGACAGAAGAGAGGCGAAATCAAAGAAGAGGCAAGGGCATTGCATGACAAATGTCCCCTTTGTCGTCGATCCTTCGACGATCTTCTCTATTTCATTTTTTCTTGCCTGTTTTTAATGGATAATCTTTGTTTGTTTTGATTGTGTTTCCCTCTTCAGTCATGAACTAAATTCCTTTGGTTGAGTGAGGATGGATTCTTAAGTTGTAGTATGAACCCAGAATGTTAGTTTTAATTCAATAAATTCAATTTGTTTAATTATGATATCAATGTCTTGTTTGTTAGTTGGCCGCTAATAGACGGGAATAGCGGCCTTAACTTACTAGAAATGAGTTTAAGGTTAGACCTTTGTTAAGCAATGTGTGCTAGGCAAGCTTGTGCAGGGCTCGATCTAAACTGTAAGCTACAGGAATGGGTTTACCTCACATAGCCAATACACCTAGGTTAAACTGACGTTCCAAGCCTGAAAATCACCATAGGAATATGGGAGAAGTAGAGTAAGAGATGTATTTACAGAATTGCGAAAGCTTTTGTATAAATCAGTGGTGGGTTAACTAAATAACATTATGGTAGGT
This sequence comes from Acacia pycnantha, assembly GCA_025563575.1. Taxonomy (NCBI): domain Eukaryota; kingdom Viridiplantae; phylum Streptophyta; class Magnoliopsida; order Fabales; family Fabaceae; genus Acacia; species Acacia pycnantha. The sequence goes on along the minus strand of JAMWYP010000048.1, from coordinate 1,448,196 downwards.
GGTTTGCAGTAGCATTGTAGAAGCTGTGCAGCAGATTGTTGTAGCAATGAGGAATATACAATCTGGGGGATTAATGCAATTTAAGATAACGTCTGAGTTCTACTTGTTTTAACTATCATTTTCTCAACTGTATTCTTGTTTATTAGTAGTAATGTCAAAACCAACCATCTAATTTATTACCATCTCGCTACTTTCAATTCATTAGCTAGCTGCATATTCGATATTCCAGTCTCTGTGGAACGATACTCTACTCACTACTCTATTACTTGTTCGACTGGTTCACTTGCCACAAGAGGATTTTGAAAATATACTTTAAAAAAGGTAGTTGGGGAAAGAGTAGTAAAGAAGACAGATCGTTTGAAAGTTTTTAAATATATAAGTTTAATTAGAGATTTATGAAAAGGTACTTTAAGTAAGAGTAGACAGATTATTCTTATATGACGATTGTTTCTTAAACAACATTATTTTTCTCATTCATACTTTACGGTCAATTGTTATGACCATTATGTTTTTGTTGTTATAAGGTTGGAAGATAAACCATTTGTAAGTGTTGCATGACGGTTGATTCATAAGAACCATCATATTTGTCACTAAATATATTACGGTTAATAATCACAACCGTTATGTATTTGTTTTCGTGAATTCTGCCTCTCAATACATGACGGTGCGCATAATTAACCTTTAAGTTTTAGCGTGATATATTTTTGTCCGACCTCCGCCTCAACATACATGATGTTTATTTACTGTAACCATTATTTATTAAGAGTTATATATGCACAAATCTTTAATCACTACTAGAAAACACCAAAATAGCGACGGAATTTGTGACGGAATATTTTCTATCACAAATTTTGTTTATATTTGCGACGGATTACAAAATCCATCACAAATTACAAGTTTTACGACGGAATTAAAGAAATCCATCTCAAAAAATGTCGTTTTGCGTCAGTTTAATCTATCCGTCGCAAAACGGCGTGAAAAATCACGTCGTTTCGCGAAGACATTCGTGACAAAACAGCGTCCTAAAGGGCGTCGTTTTGCAACGGCGTCATCACGCTGTCGCAAAACGACATCATTTTTTACGTCATTTTGCGACGAAATAAGGAAATCTGTCTCAAAAAGGCCTGATTTGCGACGGATTTCCATTCCGTCGCAAATTGGGCCTTTTATTCCTTTTCCATTTCAGATCCACTCAGAGCACGTTCGTGTCTGGTGTTTTCTCTCATCTTCGCTCGGTGTCGCCGTCCACCGTCCGTTCTGTCATCACGCCATCTTCTGTTCGTTCTTCCTTCGTTTCCTCCTCCCCTCAGTCGGCTCGTCTCCTCCTACCCTTGGTTCGGTCGCCGCCTCCCCTTCCCTTTCCAATAACCTCCCTTTCTTCTCTCTTATTTTACCATTCCCAGTTTCTCACGACCCCAAACACTAAAACAGTAAAACACCTTTTTTTTTAATTTTAAAGATCTCACTTTTTTCTCTTTAATTATATGAATTTATTCTTAGTTTGACTGGGTAATTTAATGTGCTGATACTAGAGTAAATGAAAAGTGCATGATTCTGCTTCCATAGACAAAGTCTGAGAACATGTCCTTTTACATGTTATTTTCTTTTTTCTTTTTTTGCAACAAAATTAATTTCTATACCCAAAACTATCATATGATTCTATTAAAAAAATATCACATGTTTTTTAAGAAATAGAATTAATTGCACCTAGTTAATTTTTTATACACATTTAATACAAAAAATTATGGATAGCTAAGCATATATATGCTTTGCAAGACTACAACACATGTTAGTTCCCTTAGTTTTCCTATGCATTATACTACTATTTATGCCTTACTATAATTTTGCATGAATTTTATATTATATATATTGATTGTTTTTCTTTTTTTCTTTTTTATTCTATGTAATTTAAAGTTACACTCACAAACATATATATTGAAGCTAAACTTGAGACCTCATCTAAGTCCATTAGGGAAGGCATGAAGTGTTGAAAATGGATGTTTAGGGATAAGAGAATTAATTAATTAACGTAAAGTAGGAGGAAGGTGAGTTTAGGGAATAATGAAATTTGTATGTATTAAAAAAATAGTGAAATTAGCTAGTTGAGTTAGTCTCTTATAAAAATGCCTGATAATTTTTTTTTTTAAAAATATCTCATTTAATTTTTTGATTTGAAACTACTTCTTCGTGATAATTTCCTTAACAAGAGTTATACAATAAGTATGGATAATTTGAAAAAACAAATTATAAATATTGTTTTGATTAAAAGGTAATTATAAATACAAAAGATAAAGTAGATTTTGTATATTATATAAACTTGATTAAGTCTTATATATTATTGTCTTATATACTATTAATTAGTTTGATATCAACATTTTTGTATTTGATTATTGGGTTAAGGAGCAATTTTACCAATAAACTATTGGTTCAGGAGCACCCAACACAATAAACTCTTATATGGACCTTAAATACCAACTAACTTTTGAATTGGATAAATGAGCACAAAAATGTTAGCTTATGGGTAACGCCGTCTATTGCTGCTGGAGGCGTAAATTTGTTGTTGGATTTCACTTGGTGTTTATACTCCGTATCTCCGAAACGTATAGTACATCCAGAACAGATTTCGACACCTGAATATTTGGTTGTCCACTCTGAACTATATTTTCTCTATCTCAAAGGGTACACTACATCTAATCGCATGAACAAAATTTCAGGAAAACATAGTCAGACGAAACTACAGAAATAATTTTAAGGTTGAAGCATCAATTATTTGACTACGGAAACAAAAGAATGTCTCGTAAAGTTTTTAACCCTCTAAGTGAAAAAATTAGATTAGATATTCTTACTAAGGAGCATAAACAGCGTGATGTGAAAAACCAAATGCAGAGATAGTATATGGGTATTCACTATTCAGATTCCAGATCCATAAAATTTGTGCGGCAAAAAAAAAAAATATATTCACTGCATATATGACACTTGAACTAACACATCTAGATTCAAGAATCATATAGATTTCACCAAAAACAATGAAAATGAATGACAGACACTACAAGTTTGAAGCAAAAGATGAATGAACAACCTTGTTCTGTTTCCCAATAAGCCAAAACAAAGTTCTTCTTGCAAAAGAGGGTGCTCTTCCCTGAGAATCCACACTTTAATAGCTGTGATTTTCATCATCAATTTCCCACTTCCCATTCTTCTCCTTCAAATCTTCCACCGCTGCAGAGAATCGAAGCGAAACAGCCCTTCTTGAGGATGAATCGGCCATGGCTTGTGGCTTCTCTTGCTTTCCTCAAAGCCAAATCTTTGAAACTGAAAAGCTCTCTTTTTTTATTCTCTCAACAATACTAGCAGTTCCAGATGAACTCTCAAAACCTTTGGTTGTGTCAAAACCTGTGAATTTGAAATCTCTGGAGGACTCACAATCACATTCTGACATGGCAATCCTGCGTCCTGGTGTTAAAGGCAAAGCAGGTTTCTTACTTGACTGCTTCTTCATCGTTGCGCCGTACATCTCTTTTTTCCCCCAAATTGAATGAGCCCTAATTGCTTCTTGCTAATTGCTTTCAATCGTTTATTCCCTTTCACGTTTTGGTTTCCACGTTTTGGCTGACTCACGCCTCCAACAGCAATAGACGGACGTTACCCATAAGCTAACGTTTTTGTGCTCATTTAACCAATTCAAAAGTTAGTTGGTATTTAAGGTCCATATAAGAGTTTATTGTGTTGGGTGCTCCTGGACCAATAGTTTATTGGTAAAATTGCTCATTAACCCTTGATTATTTACGGTAAAATTCCTAAAATAATCACATGGATTTTCCCCATATATATTAGAAAACCTTCAATTCATCCTATGCCATGTTATAACATTGCATTAGCCTTTAATATGACCCTTATAAACTCCACAAATACTTTTATGTCCGAGAAATTATTACATCAAATTGTACTAAGTGAAAATGTTGAAATGCCAATGGTTTGCCCATTCCCTAATTCAATGTGTAGTTTTCTATTCTTTGTTTTCCCCCTCCACATGCATGTCCCTATCTTTTGGTGTACTATCTTCATTCTCTGGTTGCTTCCTGAGATCTGTTCTTAGTTCAATGCATGTGTTTCTTTCTCACTTTCTTGATTAAGTGGCAATTGGTTGGCATAAGTGGCCAATTGTATTGGCCACTTATATTTGTGACATGTTGTTTTGTGGACTGGGATATGTCCTCACTACGGCACTACATATATTTAGGATGCAAACAACATCCCAACAAATGCTTGGGATGCAAACATTGATCATAATAAAACAAAGTCCTTGTGTAGGGTTGGGTTGGGGAAGTATGGAAGGCGATCGTGATAAGAGTTGGATGTATGATAAGTATATATTTTATGATTAGATAGGTGTATATTTTATGAGAATTAGCTGAAGTTATTAATATTATATGCCTATTTAATTATCTTTTATAAACTTTTCCATCATTGAATCAAACTTAGGATCAAAGAATAAATCGACATAAAATCTACTCATATCCTATTTTATTGTGCAGGAGATATTATATGAAAGAGAATAGACAAAAAGCATATAGAGCTTGCAACCATAAATTAAATAAAAGGAATAAAGACGTGGACCCCACATGCTAAAGATTAAACTTGGATCCTAAGCTTGGTGATTAAAGTTGGATCCTAAGTTTGGTGATTAATTTAGAGGAGGAGACCTAAATTATAAATAGGGAGGCAGAGACAACAAAAAGAAGAGATCACGGAGGAGTAGATCGAGAGACGCAGAACAAGGAGGAACGAAGAAGCAGAGGAGTAGCGGCTGAGCGTTTCAATTCTCTTCATCATCTCCACGGAAGGACGAAAGGACTGTGGAGGCTGTAATACCCTAAAAATCCCACTTATGATAAGTATCATAATTTGGTGAATAATACCTATTGGAAATAGGTGAATTTGTGGTCTCAAAATTAGGTATTATTTCTAGGACAATTTCTAATGAAATTAGAAGAGATAAAGTGCCAAAGAATTTCTAAGTGAATCTATGAGTCGTAAAATACTATGATAAATCCTAAGAGGCAGTAAAATATTTATTAAAAATTAGAAAGTATGTTGTCTCTAATTTAGATAATTTTTGGGACTATTTTCCTTAAAAAATAATAAGGAAAAATTAAAAGTGATTTTGGGGGACATAAGTTGTCCAATGATTTTTATGGAGCATAAATTACCAATGTCAGTCCAATAGTTGTGAGATAATAATTAATCTCAATTAAGAAAATTTTCAAAAATTAGTAAGTGATTAATTAGATAATTAATGGCTAATTATTTAGACATGAATAAAGGAGATATGCAAAGTTAATTATTTAAAACCCTTAAATTGGGATTAATGACCAATAAAGGATCAAGATTGGTATAAAGAATATTGCTAAGTGATTTGGCATAATTAAGAAGTATATAAGGTGAATTACATAGAATCCCTAAGGCTTAATTAACCAACAAAGGATTAAGCAATAAGATAATTAGATAATTAGATAATTAAAGCATAATTAGTTAATTAAATAAAATGTTGAAAAGTCAAAATTGGGGGAGAAAACCGAAATTATTATAGTGTCAAGTGTGAACATGGTTTTGGTTTAAAGAATATTCTAAGGAAAAAGGAATATTTTGTTAGATATTTGTTGAAAAAACAAATAGGATAAACGAGAACCGATAGAAAATAAATCCTATCTCAAAATAGGTGAACTAAGTATCCAACATAAGGACTTATTATAAACAAGTGTATTTTTATCCCGGAGTGGGCTATCTCCGAAGTCATTTCCGTAACCAAAAGAAGGATTAAGAGATAAGACGAAAAAGAAAAAGGGCAGATAGTATAAATGAGAACCAATGAAAAATAAATCATATCTTGAAATCCTTGGATTAGGAGGTTAACATCTGGACATATTATGAATCAGTGAATTTTTGTCCCGAAGTTGATGTTACCCGTAGTCATTTCCGTAACCGACGACGGTTATCCGAAAATGTTCAGCAGGCTACGAAATACCCTTAATGGGATCAAAAATTTAGTTGACCCAGACATTTCTAAAGAGGAAGATCAGACCATCAAGGCTACGTTGTCGGATTTCTGAGATTAGTTAAGATTACGCGATTAGAACACTGAACAGGGGATTTTATCGGGTAAATCCATAAAGTAAGGGATAAGATGATGTCATCAATGACATCATCAACTTGTTGAAGAAGTTGTAGATGATGTCATCAATGACATCATCAACTTGTTGAGGAAGTTATAGAAAAGTGCAAATTTGCCCTTAGAAAACTCTATAAATAGGCTTCATCTCTTCACTTCTTTTCTCACAAATTCAAGAGCAAGTTTCGAAATATAGAGAGAGGTTAGAGATAAGGAGGAGTCTGGAGAAAGTTGTAGCGAAGCCCTGGGTAATTTCTTCTGTCCTTAGTCTTAAGTTTTAGTAGTTCTTTCGGTAGTTATAGTAGAAATGTTGTTTTGATCTTTAATCTTCCAAGTTATTTTAGATATCATGTTTTAAGGTTAAATATGATATATATTTCAAAAATTATATTGGAGTAAGAGTTATGTTGAAATTTTGGAAGATTAGAGTCAAAGTAGCGAAGCTCTGGCGAAATTTCGTCGATTAGTCAAACTAGGAGCAAAATGGTAATTTATACCTAAAATGCCTGTTATAATGTTGGACATTGATTAAAGTGATATTATCCTTATAGGATATCTGTGATCACGAACCGCTGTCATACCGCTGTCAAACGTTCCGTTTTCCGTTTTCCGTCAGAAGTGCTGATTACCGTCAACGAAGGTACGTTTGCGTACTGTAACACTAACTCTGTGTTTATTGTATACGTATATGTGATATGTTATGTATGCCTATGTGTAATGGATGATAACTTTACTGTATGTTATGTACTGTTGGTATATTTACGTCTGCTAAGGGCCACACATTTTATTGTGTTATTGGGGTACGTCTGCTAAGGGCCATACGTTTGCTAAGGGCCACACATTTTAGGTACTGTTGGAAATATGTTGCTAGGGGCCACACATCTGCCTAGGGGCTTATATGCTGTTGGGATGCGCTTGCTGTATGTGATACTTATGTTGTATGATCATATACTGTTAGTGATATGAATGTCTGTAATGCATATGTGTGTATGTAAACATGAGGTTAACCGTTACCCGGGGTCTGTATGCATTGTGTTGGATATGATTAGTTTTGATTATGTCTTATATAGATGTCATTCTTAAGAGCAAAAAGGTTGCATACTACATTTATCTTATACTTAGACTGATTCTTATATTTAAATGTAGATATGAAGTTAAATTATGTAGAATGATCAGGAGAAGAGAAGAAGGAAAGAGTTAGAATGATCAAGATGGGAGCTCAAGAAGAAAGGAATTGAATAAAAGAAGAAGTGAAGTTCAAATGATGAAGAATAATCAAGATGGGAGTTGGAAAATGAAAGAACTTGCTCAATGGAATAAGAAAATCATCATACAAGTTCTTAGATTGACTCTAGAAGCCTCCACGATGATATGAAAGTTGGAATGGCTCAAATCAGAGTTAAAACAAGCAAAATCAAGGTCTAGATAGTCAAAACTCGAGCCAGAGGAAGCCCAGACTCGAGCCAGCAATTTTAACCTCGAGTTTGCCTCAAAACTCGAGCCAGAATCATTTGACTCGAGCCAATCGTGCCTTTTCAGCACCTCTGTTTCGCGTTTCAGCTGGCGACCTCTGGTAAATCAACGATATCTCTTAAACCAGAAGTCGTATTGAGGTGAAACCAATTTTTTTGGAAACTAGACTTCCAAAAGGTCCTATTCGCACAAGATTCAAGTCCAAAGGAGGTCAGATGAGAGAGATATGAATTTTTGAAGATGAGAGTGACATCACCGTAACACTACTGACCAAGCCTCAATGTTTTGGGTATATCTCACAAAATAGAAATCCGAAAAAAACTGAAATCGGTGCCATTTGAAAGAAGACTCAAAGGGCTTTCGATCAAGACTTGAACCAACCTAAAAGGATTTCTTACCAAGGAGATATGTCCCTCGAAAGTGGATAGTCAGTTCAGGATGCTGGAAATCGCTGGTCAAGAAGAACATGCATTCATCTGATGATAATGGACGAAATACAATGAGTTTGGAGCTGATTCTTCTTGCATTGGAAAGAAGATTTAAAGATCTATATGGGGATAAGTGACTTGCCAAATTTGGAGCTATATAAAGGCAGAGAGCATAAGCAAAATATCCTGATTATGCCGAGATGGTAGGAAGCAGACTATGCCGAGATATCAAGTCGACCAAGCAAGAAAATTACACCGGCTATCCTATCCTATGCCGAGATGCAATATTGACAAGAACTCGGATTGTGCTACATACCGGTGAAGGACCCCGGCATGCGCAACATAAGCACTTGCAAATCTTCTTGATGCTGATGTCGGCTACTGATCCCGGCATACTTAATGTTGATTCCTAGATAGCACGACAACAAAGCAAAATGCCGAGATATCATGTCGGCGAGCAAATCATACCAGCTATCATATGCTGAGATAACACGCGGACAAGCAAACTATGCCAACTATCCAATGCCGTGATTCCGAGATGAAACTTCGGATTTGCACATCAGTACCCCAGCTAATGATCCCGACATACTAGATGTTGATTCCGAGATTGTTTTTTTTTCTAAAGTATTTTTAGTTAACTCGGGATTCTGCAAGGCCAAGATATATCAAGATAAGTCAGAGTAACTCGGACCTGTGCATGTTTCGTTCTACGACGTCTCCAGGAAATCAGAAATGATTGCTATCAATTGATTCTGAAATGGAAACGAACAAGACACTGAAATCGTGGGTGATCTCTTTCAAACGGACAGTCAACCACGAATCATGATTCATTAAAGCTATTTTTAGAAACACTACATCATAGGAAGATATTCAGAATATGTCAAAGCTCCAACGGTAAAATCCTTGAATGAGAATCATGAAGAAATCCGATCAGATTATGAGCTTCAATGAAATTCAAAATATCAGCATCTGCAACGGTCATCTTCAAAGCATTATAAATAGATGAAGTACCACTGCTCTCACCAACACACTGCGAGCAAACGCACAAAGAGAATCGAAAGATACTTACGAGAGCTTGCCTTTGTCGAAATGCTGATATTCGAGTCCAACACTTATCTCATATACTCTGTTTCACAATGCTTATATAGTTATCAGTAGAGAGTGTGATGATCGATTATGCACTTCAGTGATTATACATTCACTTCTGTGAGAGAAGATTTATCTGTAAACATTTTATTTGAAAGTTACTCAAGATTGGGTGATCTTGAGTGGAAACACTTTGCATTGATTATAACTTGTAAGGGGAGTGGAGTTTGAGAGTGAGTAGACCATCCTTCGTTTACAGAGTGTGTAATCAAGCTGGTGTATCAACTACAACTTGTAAGGGGGAGTAGAGTCTGAGAGTGAGAGGACCATCCTTCGTTTACAGAGTGTGTAATTGTTCTTGAAAGATAGTGGGATCCCAGGTGTTCTAGAGACTGGACGTAGGTCAACGATTTTGGACCGAACCAGTATAAATCACAGTTTGCATATTCTCTTCCCTTATCTTTTATATTTCCAGTATATGCTTATTTGAATATCTAACTGTCGATTTAGAAATTTCGAAAAGATTTTCAAAGTACCTAAAGTTTTATCCAACACCCAATTCACCCCCCTCTTAGGTGATTGCCAGGTCTTTCATTTGGTATCAGAGCTGGGCTCTTGTTTAAAGCTCTTAACCGTCTCAAGAGTTACGATGGCTAATTTTGGGTGTTGTTTGCTTTCTGAAGGTTTCGATTATACTGTTCCACCATTTTTCAAAGATATTGATTTTTGATTTTGGAAAGCTAGAATGACATCGTTTATAAAATGTTATCATTTTGATATGTGGAATGTTTTTACAGATGTCTTTGATTTCAAACCAAGAAAGGATTGGACAGAGAAGGAAAAGAAAATGTTTTCATTGAATATTAGAGCAATAAAAATTTTGTATAGTGCTTTAACCGAAAATGATTTTGTGAAAATCAAATGTTGCTCTAGTGCTAAAGATATTTGGGATACTCTTGATTCTATTTATACTTCTAACAAGTGTGATGAAGTTGATAGTGTTGACAGTTCATATGAAATTATAAAGTGCATATTCACGATTGATGAACAAACAGAAGTTGAGAATGAAGAAGGTGAAATAAGAAAATGCTTCCACGCTCTAGTCAACAAAGATCAAGAGGAAGACGATTCCCAGGAGCTCATCATGCACGAATATGGTAAATCTTTTTCAGGAGCTCAAAATGCACATGTGGTAACCAAATCCAACCCTTCCTATGTAGATACGAAAATTGATTTTGAAATTTTGCATGAAATTGTTTCTCAAACAAGTATTGATTCTGTTTTGAAAAGCAAAAATGTTTTCAAAAATAATGCTGGAAAATTTATTGGGAAGAAAGAATGTTCAAATGAAGTTTATTTGAATTTTTACTCTCATGACCGACACAATACTTGCATAAAATCTCATAATTCATATCATCATATTATTTGCAATTATTGTGGAAAGTCTGGCCATATTTCTCACACATGCTATATCAAGAGAAATTATAATGTGAGAAATAAATTTGTTTGGATTCCTAAAGGGCAAGCAAGGTCCAATACTAACAGTCAAGGACCCAAGTATAAGTGGGTACCAAAATGTCCGTATAGTGCCTTGTGTGTGCAGATTGATTCCAAAAAGAATGGACATAAAGGTACACAGAAGAAGAGTCCAAGAGTTTCTCATGAACCTAAAAGAAGATTCACATCAGTTAGGAGAACTCATGGAAAAGCCATTGCTACAACCTTATCCTCAAATCATAAGAAGCAATGGATACCTATAAGAAGAGTATCATCTACCTCAAGAACAAACTACCATAGAGTACCATTCAATTATCTTGAGGAGATCAAGAAGAGGAGAATCTCTCAACTATCAACCAGAAGACTCTTGAAGTCTATATCCTCAGAGAGAACTTTTCAGATACCCATGGAAAGACATATGAAGAACCAATGGGTAAGCAAAGTCAATCCTCCAAGTACCTAAGGTAAAGGTATATAATAGTAATTGAATTATATATTGAGGTTTTATATTTTGTAGCCTTAGGAATGAGCATTGCAAACTATTTTGAAATAATTTTTTTTCACATCCCTTAAAAATCCACTTAATAAGTTTATAAAGAGATTACAATGTTCAATAATTTAATTCTTTATGCATACATGATGATTTGAAAAGAAAGTATCTCTTTTATGCATAAAGTCATGATTAATTCATTGTGCTCAATTATGCTGAATTGATTATATTCATAAGAGCATGTGAATTTTGGTTCCTACAAGCTAACAATGATTGGATCCAAGTAAGGTTGGATACCTAGAAAGAAAAAGATTTATACAGTTTCGTAGGATCAAAGAAAGCTTCTCAAGAATGCAATATAGAGAAATGATAAAGTCTTGAGAAAGCCTAACAAGTTATGCTTGATGTTGATGGTGAATATCAAAAAGGGAGACATCTACATCAATCCACCGAGCTTCTACAAGGACAAGAGGCATTACGGTGATATCTAATCTTTACCCCATACTGTGATTATATGAAGTTCATTTTTGGGTAATGAATATAATACTTGTCCATCATTACATTCCTTTAGCAATCTATCATTTATGTTTTTCAAAATGTTTTCAAATTGCTAAATGGACCATAAGTGAATTTGTGCTTAACTTTTCTGAGTTTATGTTTCTGAAATTCACAATTCTAAAATTTGTTTGAATTTCAATTCACTTTGTTTTATAAAGATGCATACAAATGTCTTGAAAAATATTCATACTTTGAAAGTATTTCAGATAGATTTGAAAAATACTTTGATTGCATTCAAATGATGTTTCAAATTGGAAGTTAATGTTGTATAATGAATGTTGGATATGCTTCAAATCTGTTTGGTAGAATTTTCCCTATCAGTCACATATTGATCTTTGGTATTCAATGTGTTGCTTGAACCTCTTATTCTTTATTCTCTAACTAGTTGGACCTCATGTCTAACAAGTTAATCATATATGAGTTAAGCTTATCTCCTATAAAAGAATTCAATTTGTGAGTGTTATTCCTACTATATAAATTCTTATTGGCCAAGTTATTCCAAGCATTTTGAATGTTCATTAATACATTAACCACTTGTGGAATAATTTACTAGGATAATATTCTGAAACTCTAGTAATTTGGACTAATGAGTTTGTGCATGCTTCATCATTCATGAATCCTAGTAGTCATTTTGTTACTCAAATACATAAACTTTGTCTTCATCCATCTTTGAGTAACTATATTCAAATTCTTGCTTTGAATGTTTGTATACTTTAAAACTCTATTCTAAGAGGCAAGATTATCTCTTGGTTATTAGAAAAGTCAATATGCATATATATTTCTATTATGCTAAGCATGTTTTGCTAATGCCATATCCATATTGATCTTTTGCTCTTGAGAAAATTCTTCAACGTGTAAACTTCAAAGTTCCACATGTTCTCTTAATCTTGAAGCATTCTGATTTATTCATTAAACATGTTGACTTCCACCATTTAGAGTGAGCATTGTTTTCAAGCATGTTTCAAAAGTGAACCCTTCATTCATCAAAATTTTGATTTCATAATTCATTATCATGATTTGAAAGAACATTCAAGATTTGAAACAATTTTCATATTTTACTATCATTCTTGAAAAATCTAATTTCATTCATGAACTATGATTTGGTAAATGCTTATCATTATGTATAAGATTTTCTATGCTCATTGATCATTTGTTCTATAACTTTTTGTTACCTTATTTATATTTGCTTTTGAAACTCTACTGCAATTCTGTAATACTTTGAATACTCTAAGCTATGCAGTATGATTTATGCTTCACAGTTAAGTTATGCAGTGTGCTTATTGCTTCATTCTATTTCTGCTGCAAACTCTGATTCAAATTTTGTTTCTGATTATGATTCTAACTCTGATTCTAATTCTGATGCAATCTGTGATTCTGTTTATAATCTCAATTCTAATTCTGATTGCATTTCAAAGCTTAATCTTATCTATTGAATCATATGTTGAATAACTGCTTTGAATTTCATCTGTGTTAATTGGTTCAAATCTGAATTTTTCTCAAAAGCTCAAATTCTGAACTTCTGGTTATTTTCTGATAATTGGTCATCATGACTGTTTCTAGTTTCCTGTACTAAAATGATGTTTTCAAGTGAACTGTCATGAAGCTTCTATTCGTCTAAATGCTCAAACGGAAATAACTCAGATGAATCAAATCCTTTTCAGAGAATTTCGGTGTTTTTGGCCAAACTAACTTTAATTGATTTCAAATGATCAATTTTTTTTACAAATGTTGTATGCTCTTTGCTCAAGTTTCATATGATTTAATTGCATAAGAGCATAAGAGTTCTTACCCTTAGTCATGCATTCATTAAGGGGGAGTTTCACATTAACATGTGTTTTATCTTAAAAGGCTCATCTCCTTGATTTGAAGAAAATTATCTTTAAATAATGCTCATCCGCACTCACTATGATTTATTAGTTTTGATGATGAGTTAATATCATATTTTCCTTTCATTATCTCAATTTGAAAATATCATATAGAAAGAAATATTTGGATATCTGATTGCACTAACAATTCTCTCTTGCAAGAAAATCTTACAATTATGACAGGAGAACTCAGTCTGTGCAAAGACTTTCCTAAATATACTACAAGGAAAACTATGACATTGAGGAAAGATGGTTTGATTACACTGAGCTGTGATATGCTCTACAAAGTAGAAGAAAACTTCTTGAAGCCAACTGAGACATATTCTGCAGAAGAACTATATAAAGGAAAGGAGAAGGATGGAAATGATCTCATACAAGAAGAAAGCAAGCAAATGGCATTCATTGATCATTCATCAATTTGCAGAACCTACATGAGCATTTCTGAACTTTATCATTTTATATTCTGTGAATTTTGCACATGTTTGGTATTTATATGCTTTAATTGTGAAAGATGTTTTGAAAACCTCTCCAAATTCACTCAATTTTTCATAAAAACATTCCAAATTACATCAAATGGGGGAGAGAAAATGTAATACCCGGATATTTATTATCTGGAATATTATAAATAAATTGGATATATCTGATAAGTGAATTTTTGATCTCCAGATCTGTGTAAATATAGTCTATTATTCTAAGTTAAATTTTGTAGGAAATTAGGGAATTTAAGGGTCGAAGTATCAAAATGACCAAAATACCCCTAGAATGCCAAAATGACTTAGAAAATTGTGAAAAATCCTAAAATAATGCAGAGGACATGGAAACAGAAATGTCAGTGTAAAAGTTATGAGGTAATGAGGTATTCTAAGTAAGAAAATTTTCAACTATTGATAAGGAAGTAATTAGGTATTTATTGGCTAATTACTTAAGCATAAGCAAAGGAAATTCATGAATAATTATGTAAAACCCTAAAATTAGTGGTTTTTGGCTTAAAATTAGTGAAGATATATTTGCTAATTAATTGGAAATTTTTGATAAAAATAGATGAGTTTAGGTATTTTTAAGCCTAAATACAAGAATGGACCAATAGGAAAATTTTGTAAAAAAATTATATAAAAAAATTATTTTATATATTATTAATTAATTAAATAATTAATTAAAACGAAAATTAATAAAATAATAATAAAAAGGGACAAAGAAATCTTAAGAGGATAAGATGATAGGATTTTGTAATATAATTTAATTAAGTGTAGTGAATAGTAATGAAATAAATAGGAAACGGATCCTATCTAGAGTACCAGGAATAGGTTTTAGAAGTCAAGGTAAAATATTGATCAGTGGATTTTTATCTTCCGTTAGACTTTTCCGGAAGTTAATTCTGAAGCCGGTAGAGCTTTTTCCTAATAAGACGAAATAGGGAAATTCTGAGAAAAAGCCGGATAGCCAAGTTGAAAGTTAAGGACCTAAACGTCATGATGCG
The DNA here is from genome assembly GCA_025563575.1 of Acacia pycnantha. Lineage (NCBI taxonomy): Eukaryota > Viridiplantae > Streptophyta > Magnoliopsida > Fabales > Fabaceae > Acacia > Acacia pycnantha. Next base: position 1,433,153 of record JAMWYP010000048.1, on the reverse strand, counting down.
GCATCTGGGGAAGAGTTGAGAGTTTTCCTGGACATATTTGGAATCAGTGCATTCTTGTCCATAGGCAGTAGCTTCCGGAATTTCGTTCCCAAACCGACACGTTTTTCCGTAAACTTCAGCAGGATCGATGAAACCCTGTATGGAATCAAAAATTTGGTTAACTTAGACATTTCTAATGAGAAAGAAAAGGTCTTCCAAGTCGTAATTCCGGATTTTTGAGATTTTCTGAGATTACGCGATTTGGACACCGATCGGGAACTTTATCGGTGCAAAGAGCATAAAGCAAAAGCATCACATCACATTAATTGATGTGACAATCCACCAACCAAGGGGGGGGGGAGGCCGGTTTTGGGTAAGTGGAGGGCCAAGATGAAGCCTTTCAAAAAAGTGCGTCAGACGGTCTTAATCCGTCGATAAAGTGTGAATAGTGCACCCAACTTTCCTATAAATAGCAAGCTTCTCCCTTTGTTTTCTTTACACCAAAATCACTTTCTCTAGTTGAACTTTGCTAGAGAGAAGAGAGAAGGAGGAGCTCGGAGAGGAAGGAGTCAGGGAATTTTGCGTGAAGCTCTGGGTAATTTTTCTGGTCTTTAGTCTTTAATTCTTTCGGTAGTTTTAGTAGTAATGCTAGATAGATCTTTAGTTTTATTTTAAGTATTAAATTCGAAAATCATGGTGGGGTCGGAGTTCTGACAAAATTTTGGAAAGTCGGAGTCAAAGTAGCGAAGCTCTGATACGTTCGTAGACCGTTATACAGACAATTTTACACGGGTTATAGTCATAATAATGCCGTTATGTTTTCCTAGCGCTGAGGACACGAGTGGATATCGTGGCACTGGTTTATGTGCAGACTGTTGTTATTGTTTACCTTATGAGGCTTTGCATATTGCTCTGTGCTTATGTTCTGTCGTCATTATGATCATGCATCTGCTGTATGCTTATGTATTGATACACTGTTGTATTGTCTTGAATATCTGTTGTCTGTATACTGTATTGTTTGGGCATGAGGTTAACCTTTCGCTCCAATGCTCTACTCTGATTGAAGAAAAAAAAAATTCCGCTTTAAAAATGGGATGTTACAGAAAATCAGTTCTTTGATTCTGTCTAATTGGGTTTCACATTTGCCTCTACAACCATCTCTTCTTTACTTCAACTTTTTGCTAATGACAAATAAGGGGGAGAGAATGGCAAGAAAAATATACTGGGTTTATTAGCTTTTCATATTCATAAATATTTTTCTCAAAGTATTTGTCATCATCAAAAAGGGGGAGAATGTTGGATATGATTAGTTTTGATTATGTCTTATATAGATTTCATTCTTAAGAGCAAAAAGGTTGCATACTACATTTATCTTATACTTAGACTGATTCTTATATTTAAATGTAGATATGAAGTTAAATTATGTAGAATGATCAGGAGAAGAGAAGAAGGAAAGAGTTAGAATGATCAAGATGGGAGCTCAAGAAGAAAGGAATTGAATAAAAGAAGAAGTGAAGTTCAAATGATGAAGAATAATCAAGATGGGAGTTGGAAAATGAAAGAACTTGCTCAATGGAATAAGAAAATCATCATACAAGTTCTTAGATTGACTCTAGAAGCCTCCACGATGATATGAAAGTTAGAATGGCTCAAATCAGATTTAAAACAAGCAAAATAAAGGTCTAGAAAGTCAAAACTCGAGCCAGAGGAAGCCCAGACTCGAGCCAGCAATTTTAACCTCGAGTTTGCCTCAAAACTCGAGCCAGAATCATTTGACTCGAGCCAATCGTGCCTTTTCAGCACCTCTGTTTCGCATTTCAGCTGGCGACCTCACGGTAAATCAACGATATCTCTTAAACCGAAGTCGTATTGAGGTGAAACCAATTTGTTGGAAACTAGACTTCCAAAAGGTCCTATTCGCACAAGATTCAAGTCCAAAGGAGGTCAGATGAGAGAGATATGAATTTTTGAAGATGAGAGTGACATCACCGTAACACTACTGACCAAGCCTCAATGTTTTGGGTATATCTCACAAAATAGAAATCCGAAAAAAACTGAAATTGGTGCCATTTGAAAGAAGACTCAAAGGGCTTTCGATCAAGACTTGAACCAACCTAAAAGGATTTCTTACCAAGGAGATATGTCCCTCGAAAGTGGATAGTCAGTTCAGGATGCTGGAAATCGCTGGTCAAGAAGAACATGCATTCATCGATGATAATGGACGAAATACAATGAGTTTGGAGCTGATTCTTCTTGCATTGGAAAGAAGATTTAAAGATCTATATGGGGATAAGTGACTTGCCAAATTTGGAGCTATATAAAGGCAGAGAGCATAAGCAAAATATCCTGATTATGCCGAGATGGTAGGAAGCAGACTATGCCGAGATATCAAGTCGACCAAGCAAGAAAATTACACCTGGCTATCCTATCCTATGCCGAGATGCAATATTGACAAGAACTCGGATTGTGCTACATACCGGTGAAGGACCCCGGCATGCGCAACATAAGCACTTGCAAATCTTCTTGATGCTGATGTCGGCTACTGATCCGGCATACTTAATGTTGATTCCTAGATAGCACGACAACAAAGCAAAATGCCGAGATATCATGTCGGCGAGCAAATCATACCAGCTATCATATGCTGAGATAACACGTGGACAAGCAAACTATGCCAACTATCCAATGCCGTGATTCCGAGATGAAACTTCGGATTTGCACATCAGTACCCCAGCTAATGATCCCGACATACTAGATGTTGATTCCGAGATTGTTTTTTTCTAAAGTATTTTTAGTTAACTCGGGATTCTGCAAGGCCAAGATATATCAAGATAAGTCAGAGTAACTCGGACCTGTGCATGTTTCGTTCTACGACGTCTCCAGGAAATCAGAAATGATTGCTATCAATTGATTCTGAAATGGAAACGAACAAGACACTGAAATCGTGGGTGATCTCTTTCAAACGGACAGTCAACCACGAATCATGATTCATTAAAGCTATTTTTAGAAACACTACATCATAGGAAGATGAAAGACTTGGCTATCACCCAAGAGGGGGGGTGAATTGGGTGTTTGATTAAAAACTTAGAACTTTAAAAACTTTCTGCAAATTACTGAAGGTAGTTTGAATGACAATAATAATTTAGAAGGTGATAAGCAATCATTCAAACATATATGCTGGAATGTAAGAGATAAGGAAGAGAGTATGCAAGCGTGATTTATCCCGGTTCGGCCCAATCCTTGACCTACGTCCAGTCCTCAAGTTCCACTTGAGATTTTCAATCCACTATCCTTTTGAGAACAATTGCACACTTTGTAAACGAAGGATGGTCCTCTCACTCTCAGACTCCACCCCCCCTTACAAGTAGTAATTGATACACCCGCTTGATTACACACTCTGTAACTCTTGGAGCAATTCCTCTCTTTTGAATAACACTCCCCCTTACAAGTTGCAATCAAATGACCCAGTCTCAAAGTCCCAATACTTTGAGTTCCTTACAAGAAATAATAATAGATTAATGACTCTCTCTAAGAGCAGATAAACATAAGCACTGAAGAACAAGATGTGACACAGTCTCAGAAAGTATTCGAAAGTATTGCAGAAGGTATTTCGAAAGTATCACTCAAGAGATTGGCGAAACCAAGCTCGGAGAGTATCTTTCTTTGATCGTTTGTTCTGCTGCATGTGTGTGTGTTCTTTGAGCACCCATGGCTTCATATTTATACTGGTTTGCTTAGTTGACCGTTTGAGGGAGCCTCTGTTTGAATTCAAAAAGAAACTATTCCATTCTTGCAATCAAATCAGAATTCAATCGTTTGTAGAATTTGGAAGTTTGTTGATGGCCATAATGACAGCAATGAATTCGTTTTTCTAGGTATAACTTCTACGCGTCTTGCATTCTCATTTCTGCTTCAATTTGAAAGTATATTCCATTTTTAACAGAGAACGCGTCGATCACATTTGCCCAATCTGATTCCTCATTATCCTGCACTTTAACTACAATATTCATGATCCTCTGTGGTCAATGGTTAGGAATCAAATCATTAAAGACTGAATCAATTTGAATTAAATAACAAAATCATCATCTAGCTTTCGACAGAGCGTCATCGGTTTTCTGCGTCAATACTCGAGTATGTGAATTATCATACTCGGGTATAACTTATCCTGCGTGAGTGTCCACTTTCGAAGATCATAACTTCCTGGTATGAACTCCAAAATTATCATATTATATATCCATGGAAATACCTTGATGTCTACTTTCGTATGGCACCGATTTGAGCTTCATTGGATTTCTAGTTTGGGAGATATACCCAAAACATTGAGGCATGGTCAGCAGTGTGACGGTGATGTAACTTTCATCTTAAAAAATTCATATCTCTCTCATATGACCTAATTTGGACTTTAATCTTGTGCGACTAGAACCGTTTGGATGTCTAGTTTCCAACAAAATTGGTTTCACCTTAATCCAATCTCTGGTTTGGGAGATATTGTCGATTTACCAAAGGTCGCCCGAAGCTGAACGTAGAACAGAGCTGAACAGAGTGATGTACTCGAGTATTGTTAATCCATACTCGGGTATTATCGGGATTTAAGCGCGAAGCACTGTTTATGTACCATACTCGAGTATATAAGTGACATACTCGAGTATTGAAGTCTCATACTCAACAATTGAAGCCGATACTCGAGAATGGATGTTGGATACTCGGTATTGACGGAATTTGAGGCAATTCATCTTGAAGCTCGTTTTTGATCATTTTAACTCCAAATTGAGTCATTCCAACTTCCATCTTCTCCATATCAACATTATATCTACATTAAATATAAGAATCAGTCAAAGTATAAGATAAATGTAGTATTCAACCTTTTTGCTCTTAATAATGACATCTACATAAGACATCATCAAAACTAATCAAAGCCAACATTCTCCCCCTTTTTGATTATGGCAAATACTTCAAGAAAAATATGTATGAATATGAAGAAACTAATAAACCCAACATATTTTATTTTTCTTGCTATTCTCTCCCCATTATTTGTCATTAGCAAAAGTTGAGTTTAAAAAGATATGCTTGTAGAGAGTCAAATATGAAAGCAAATTAGAATTGATTTTCTCTCCCCGATTTGAAAGCAAGTTTGAGAGAATTTGGAGAGTTTTTCAAAACATCTTTCACAATTAAAGCATATAGATACCAAACATGTGCAAAATTTCTACTGAATATAAAAGATAGAGATTAGAAATGCTCATGTTGATTTTGCAAATTGATGAATGATCAATGAAGTCCATTTGCTTGCTTTCTTCTTGTATGAGATCATTTCCATCCTTCTCTTTTCCTTCATACAACTCTTCTTCGAACATGTCACCGCCTTCAAGAAGTTTTCTTCTTCTTTATAGAGCAAATCACAACTTCAGTGTGATTGAGATCTTTCCTCAATGTAATAGTTTCTCCTTGTAGTATGTTGAGGAATGTCCTAGCACATAACAGAATCTCCTGCTACAAATTGAACACTTTCTTTGCCAAAGACATTTGTTAGTGTAGCATGATATCAAAATATCCCTTTCTATATGATATTTTCAAATTAAGACAATGAAGGGAAAATATAATTCATCATCAAAACTAATACAAGCATAGTAGATGTAGATGAGAATGTTTAATAGGGTTTTCTTCAAATAAAGGAGATGAGCTTTTAAGATATAAAACACATGAGAATGTGAAGCTCCCCTTAATGAATGCATGACTAAAATTATGAAGCTCCCTTTAATGATACCAAACTAATAATGTGACACCGAATTTTATAAGGATCATTTTAAAAATGAACTTGCTTGGGCAAAACTTCATGAAATAAAATGGAATGAATGAAATCAAGTTGGCCAAGCATGATTATGATATATGCACATTATTTTAACATACAATACCTCACTCGAGTAATATCGTAATTACTCAATTCATAACCATATGTAATTTATAGATGCTTTGCTGGCTAGCCATTATCAATTGCTCCGAATGCATCTTAGAAGCAGAAATCCCAAATAAGCCTTGCATAGGATCTTAAAATCAGTTTCTCTAGTATGCTCCTTATCATCTTGGTCTAAGCTTCTTTCTATAGATGAGAGGTCACTCAAGTGATATATGACAATAGAACATTTTGGTCAACTCCTGCAAAAATATGTGTTCTTTGGTACCCAATGATTCTTGGGTCCATACAAGATTAGACATAACAACTCTTATGCTCTTATACAATTTATCCATATGATATTTGAGCAAAGAGTATAACAATCAAAAACCAAACTATAGTTCTACCCAATTGAGTAAATTTAATCCAATGAGTCATAAAGGGTAACAACTATATGATATCAAGACAGTTATTTCTCAATGACAATTTGTAAATGCACTTTATGTAGAAAATATGTTATTGATAATAATGTATGTAAGTTTGATCAAAAAGCATAGAAAATCTTATCCATAGAGATAAGCATTTATCAACTCGCATTTCATGAATGAGATCAGATTTTTCAAGAATGGTAATAGAATATACAAATTGTTTCAAATCTCAAATTTTCTTTCAAACATTGATAATGCATTATGAAATTGAAATTTTAGTGTATGAAAGATTCATTTTTGAAACATGTTTAAAATCGATGCTCACTCTAAAACTGGTGGAAGTCAACATGTAAAAGAATATATCGAATGCTTGATTTTGGAGATCATGTCAAACAATGAAGTTAACATGTAGAAGAATTTTCTCAAGAGCAAAAGTCAAGAAGGTAAAAACATTAGCAAGACATTCTTAGCACAATAGAGATATAAATGCATATTGACTTTGCTAATAACCAAGAGATAATCTTGCCTCTTATAATAGAGTTTTAAAGTATATGAACATTCAAAGCAAGAATTTGAATATAGTTACTCAAAAATGGATGAAGACAAAGTTTATGTATTTGAGTAACAAAATGACTACTAGGATTCATGAATGATGAAGCACAAACTCATTAGTCCAAATGACTAGAGTTTCAGAATATTATCCTAGTATGTTATTCCACTAGTGGTTAATGCATTAATGAACATTCATAATGCTTGGAATAACTTGGCCAATAAGAATTTATATAGTAGGCATAACACTCACAAATTGAATTCTTTTATAGGAGATAAGCTTGAAACTCATATATGATCAACTTGTTAGACATGAGGTCCAACTAGTTAGAGAATAAAGAATGAGAGGTTCAAGCAACACATTGAATACCAAAGATCAATATGTGACTGATAGGAAAATTCTACCAAACAGATTTAAAGCATGTCCAACATTCAAGTATACAACATTAACTTCCAATTTGAAACATCATTTAAATGCAATCAAAGTATTTTTCAAATCTATTTGAAATGCTTTCAAAGCATGAATATTTTTCAAAACATTTGTATGCATCTTTATAAAACAAAGTGAATTGAAATTCAAACAAATTTTAGAATTGTGAATTTCATAAACATAAACTCAGAAAAGTTATGCACAAATTCACTTATGGTCCATTTAGCAATCTGAAAACATTTTGAAAAACATAAATGATTTATTGCTAAAGGAATGCAATGATGGACAAGTATTCATTACCCAAAAATCAATTTCATATAATCACAATATGGGGTAAAGATTAGATATCACCGTAATGCCTCTTGTCCTTGTAGATGCTTGCTTGATTAAGGTGGATTGATGTAGATGTCTCCCTTTTTTTGACATTCACCATCAACATCAAGCATAACTTGTTTAGCTTCCTCAAGACTTGATCATTTCTCTATATTGCATTCTTGAGAAGCTTTCTTTGATCCTACAAAACTGTATAAATCTTTTTCTTTCTAGGTATCCAACCTTACTTGGATCCAATTATCGTTAGCTTGTAGGAACCAAAATTCACATGCTCTTATGAATATAATCAATTTAGCATAATTGAGCACAATGAATTAATCATGACTTTATGCATAAAAGAGATACTTTCTTTTCAAATCATCATGTATGCATAAAGAATTAAATTATTGAACATTGCAATCTCTTTATAAACTTATTAAGTGGATTTTTAAGGGATGTGAAAAAAATCAATTTCAAAACAGTTTGCAATGCTCATTCCTAAGGCTACAAAATATAAAACCTCAATATATAATTCAAATAATAGCATAGGAGGTTTTACTATTATATACCTTTACCTTAGGTACTTGGAGGATTGACTTTGCTTACCCATTGGTTCTTCATATGTCTTTCCATGGGTATCTGCAAAGTTCTCTCTGAGGATATAGACTTCAAGAGTCTTCTAGTTGATACTTGAGAGATTCTCCTCTTCTTGATCTCCTCAAGATAGTTGAATGGTACTCTATGGTAGTTTGTTCTTGAGGTAGATGATACTCTTCTTATAGGTATCCATTGCTTCTTATGATTTGAGGATAAGGTTGTAGCAATGGCTTCTCCATGAGTTTTCCTAACTAATATGAATCTTCTTTTAGGTTCATGAGAAACTCTTGGACTCCTCTTCTGTGTACCTTTATGTCCAGTCTTTTGGAATCAATCTGCACACACAAGGCACTAGATGGACATTTTGGTACCCACTTACACTTGGGTCCTTGACTGTTAGTATTGGACCTTAATTGTCCTTTAGGAACCCAAACAAATTTATTTCTTACATTAGAATTTCTCCTAATATAGCATGTGTAAGAAATATGACCAAATTTTCCACAATAATTGCAAACAATATGATGATGTGCATTATGAGCTTTTATGCAAGTATTGTGTCGGTTGTCAAAATGGAAATTTAAATAAATCTCATTTGAATAATCTTTCTTCCCAATAAATTTTCCAGCATGATTGAAAACATTTTTGCTTTTCAAAATAGAATCGGTAAGTGGTTGAAGAACAATTTTATGCAATTGTTCAAAATCATTTTCTTAACTACACAAGAAGAATTGGAATTATTTACCACATGTGCATCTTGAATTTCGATGATGATTCATCATAATTGTCCATGATCGATCTTCTTGGGAATCCTCACTTTCTTGTTCTTTCATGTTGACTGGATCATAGAAGTGTTCTAAGATTTCTCCTTCTTCATTCTCTACTTCCAATTGTTCATCAATCGTGGATATGCACTTTATAGTTTCAGATGAACTGTCAACACTTTCAACTTCAACACACTTGTTAGAGGTATAAATAGAATCAAGAGTATCCCAAATATCTTTAGCACTAGAGCAACATTTGATTTTTATAAAATCATTTTCGGTTAAAGAACTATACAAAATTTTCATTGCTCTAATGTTCAATGAAAACATTTTCTTTTCTTTTTCTGTCCAATCCTTTCTCGGTTTAAAATCAAAGACATTTGTAAAAACATTCCACATATCAAAATCGGTTGCTTTGATAAAACTAGTCATTCTAGCTTTCCAAAACCAAAAATCGGTATCTTTGAAAAACGGTGGAACAAAGATAATCAAAACCTTCGAAAAAACAAGCAACACCAGAATTAGCCATTGATAACTCTTGAGACGGTTAAGTCCTTTAAACAAGAGATCGGCTCTGATACCAAATGAAAGACTTGGCTATCACCCAAGAGGGGGGTGAATTGGGTGTTTGATTAAAAACTTAGAACTTTAAAAACTTTCTGCAAATTACTGAAGGTAGTTTGAATGACAATAATAATTTAGAAGGTGATAAGCAATCATTCAAACATATATGCTGGAATGTAAGAGATAAGGAAGAGAGTATGCAAACTGTGATTTATCCCTGGTTCGGCCCAATCCTTGACCTACGTGCAGTCCTCAAGTTCCACTTGAGATTTTCAATCCACTATCCTTTTGAGAACAATTACACACTTTGTAAACGAAGGATGGTCCTCTCACTCTCAGACTCCACTCCCCTTACAAGTAGTAATTGATACACCCGCTTGATTACACACTCGTAACTCTTGGAGCAATTCCTCTCTTTTGAATAACACTCCCCCTTACAAGTTGCAATCAAATGACCCAGTCTCAAAGTCCCAATACTTTGAGTTCCTTACAAGAAATAATAATAGATTAATGACTCTCTCTAAGAGCAGATAAACATAAGCACCGAAGAACAAGATGTGACACAGTCTCAAAAAGTATTCGAAAGTATTGCAGAAGGTATTTCAGAAAGTATCACTCAAGAGATTGGCGAAACCAAGCTCAGGAGAGTATCTTTCTTTGATCGTTTGTTCTGCTGCATGTGTGTGTGTTCTTTGAGCACCCATGGCTTCATATTTATACTGGTTTGCTTAGTTGACCGTTTGAGGAGCCTCTGTTTGAATTCAAAAGAAACTATTCCATTCTTGCAATCAAATCAGAATTCAATCGTTTGTAGAATTTGGAAGTTTGTTGATGGCCATAATGACAGCAATGAATTCGTTTTTCTGGGTATAACTTCTACGCGTCTTGCATTCTCATTTCTGCTTCAATTTGAAAGTATATTCCATTTTTAACAGAGAACGCGTCGATCACATTTGCCCAATCTGATTCCTCATTATCCTGCACTTTAACTACAATATTCATGATCCTCTGTGGTCAATGGTTAGGAATCAAATCATTAAAGACTGAATCAATTTGAATTAAATAAAAAAATCATCATCTGAGCTTTCGACAGAGCGTACTGGTTTTCTACGTCAATACTCGAGTATGTGAATTATCATACTCGGGTATAACTTATCCTGCGTGAGTGTCCACTTTTGAAGATCATAACTTCCTGGTATGAACTCCAAAATTATCATATTATATATCCATGGAAAGCCCTTGATGTCTACTTTCGTATGGCACCGATTTGAGCTTCATTGGATTTCTAGTTTGGGAGATATACCCAAAACATTGAGGCATGGTCAGCAGTGTGACGGTGATGTAACTTTCATCTTAAAAAATTCATATCTCTCTCATATGACCTAATTTGGACTTGAATCTTGTGCGACTAGAACCGTTTGGATGTCTAGTTTCCAACAAAATTGGTTTCACCTTAATCCAATCTCTGGTTTGGGAGATATTGTCGATTTACCAAAGGTTACCCGAAGCTGAACGTAGAACAGAGCTGAACAGAGTGATGTACTCGAGTATTGTTAATCCATACTCGGGTATTATCGGGATTTAAGCGCAGAAGCACCTGTTTATGTACCATACTCGAGTATATAAGTGACATACTCGAGTATTGAAGTCTCATACTCAACAATTGAAGCCTGATACTCGAGAATGGATGTTGGATACTCGGGTATTGACGGAATTTGAGGCAATTCATCTTGAAGCTCGTTTTTGATCATTTTAACTCCAAATTGAGTCATTCCAACTTCCATCTTCTCCATATCAACATTATATCTACATTAAATATAAGAATCAGTCAAAGTATAAGATAAATGTAGTATTCAACCTTTTTGCTCTTAATAATGACATCTACATAAGACATCATCAAAACTAATCAAAGCCAACAGAAGATATTCAGAATATGTCAAAGCTCCAACGGTAAAATCCTTGAATGAGAATCATGAAGAAATCCGATCAGATTATGAGCTTCAATGAAATTCAAAATATCAGCATCTGCAACGGTCATCTTCAAAGCATTATAAATAGATGAAGTACCACCTGCTCTCACCAACACACTGCAGAGCAAACGCACAAAGAGAATCAGAAAGATACTTACGAGAGCTTGCACTGTCGAAATGTTGATATTCTGAGTCCAACACTTATCTCATATACTCTCTGTTTCACAATGCTTATATAGTTATCAGTAGAGAGTGTGATGATCGATTATGCACTTCAGTGATTATACATTCACTTCTGTGAGAGAAGATTTATCTGTAAACATTTTATTTGAAAGTTACTCAAGATTGGGTGATCTTGAGTGGGAAACACTTTGCATTGATTATAACTTGTAAGGGGGAGTGGAGTCTGAGAGTGAGTAGACCATCCTTCGTTTACAAAGTTTGTAATCAAGCGGGTGTATCAACTACAACTTGTAAGGGGGAGTAGAGTCTGAGAGTGAGAGGATCATCCTTCGTTTACATAGTGTGTAATTGTTCTTGAAAGATAGTGGAATCCCAGGTGTTTATATGCTTATTTGAATATCTAACTGTCGATTTAGAAATTTCGAAAAGATTTTCAAAGTACCTAAAGTTTTATCCAACACCCAATTCACCCCCCCTCTTGGGTGATTGCCAGGTCTTTCACATTGGACCTCAGCTCTTGACATAGCGTCAGGGTCAAGAGGACTGAGGACCGAGGAGAGAGGGAAGCAGCAAACTTAGAGACTCGACTGAAGACTATCTTTTGCTGTCACGGTGTGGGAATCGCCAGGGAGACACTTCTGTTGATATTTACTTTAAAAACTCTCGGTTGTTGTACCGCTTCTGTAATTAACCAGACTTACGGCATTTTGAATATATATATCAGTTACTCAGCTGTTCCGATGCCCTACTGTGATGAAGAAAAAATTATATTGCTTTTAAAAACGGGATGTTACAGAGGCGACGGAGAAACTTTCTTTCATCTCTTTCCTTTATTCTTTCAATCCGAGTTTCATCTTTTTGTTATGGATTTTGTTATAGCCATGTGTGGCTAATTCTCTTTTCAACCTAAAGGACCTATGAACTTGTTTGGGTTCTAGAGATGATTCCCATTAATTAGTTTTGCTTAATTTTATTTCAGTTTATTTAATCTTGTGTTTATTGTTATTGCTTATTGATTGGCCATCATTGAGCATGTTTTGAGGATTTAGGGTTGAACTTGGAAGAGGGAATCTTAAATTGACATTGGGATTAAATAATGTGGAATTAGGTTTTAATCTAATTTGCGTTGAATTAGGTTTTAATCTAATTTGCGTCTAGGATAGACATATACCTAGAAGCGCCGCATAATCAAATTAGAGTGAGCCCGATCTAAAATACATCTTATTTAGTTGTGTGAGGCATTACATAATTAATTAAGGTAGGTATATAAATGGACCGGAAGACATTTATAGACATCAATACTCTCGGTTGGCTGATTAAGTTAATTCAAAATTAATTTAGTGGCCGGGGATAAAATGTAAGAAACAAACAAGGGTTTAGTGACTCTAGGTTGATCGTTCGATTATTGTGGTAGTTTGTTTATTTTAATTTTAGTTTTAATTTCTTTTCTCCTAATTAAATTCACTTTATTTTGCTCAACTTAAACGAGAGTGTACAATTAATGCCTAACTGAAGTTTGTGATACTAAGTCCTCGTGGGAACGATACTTTTCTTATCACTTTATTACTTGATACGGCCCGTATACTTGCGGAGTTATAGACTTTAAAGTTTTGCCCTATCAAGTTTTTGGATCGTCTAACTCAGAGAAAACAACTAACTCAAGTATTCTTTGAGGGTTTGGAAAAATTCATCCAATTTGCTTTGATGCAAACAACTAATTCAAATACTGCGATCAGTTGTCCATGTGTAAAATGTAGGTGTTTAAAATTTCAAAATCCGGGCACGGTCAGAATCCATTTGTGCAGAAAGTGATTCATGAAGGATTATGTGTAACATCCTAATTCTTACATTAGGATTTAATTATAAGTAAGAAAAATTAATTAATCATGATACATGAATTTATTGTGTAATTATCAAAATAAATGTTTGTATATAAAATATCATTTATGATAGTAAAAGAAATTAGTGAAATAAGGGTGTGGAAATAATAATTAGTTGTAAAAAAAAAGGAAAAACGTGCAAAATAAGAAAAGAAAAGAAAAGAATAATTAATAAATTAATATTTAAAAAAAAAATCTATAAAACGGTGGCAGCTAATAATATATACTTGGGGAGGGGGAAATCATTGCGCATCCACCGCCTCTCCCGTCCTATTTAAATAGGTGATTGTGTGTGTGCGCACGCACGTGCGGAAGAGAGCGAGAGAGCAGAGTGAGAGCAAGAGGAGTGAAACGAGAAAATGGGAGAAAGAGAAGAAAAGAGAGCCTATCTGAGTTTTTTTAAGGTAAGATGTTTATTTTATAAGATCATTTAAGTAGTTAAATTAATTTCTTTTCAACAAACTTTCTGTATGAAAGTTATTCTACGTATTTTTCTCTTTTTAATGAGAGTAATATAGTATTGATTAGTAAAAAATTTGGAATTAGAATTATGATAAAGTTTTGAGTTTTGATAATAGTTGACTGTATATATCTAGAGCATAATTAATAAGTAATTTTAATCAGTTTGGATTTATTAGTTCGTTGTTGTAAGAATTTTAAATCAATTTTCTATTTAAATGAATTTAGGATCTTTGTCTTATAGGATATGTTTACCAATTAAATGAGGCTTAAAGCATTTATTTGGATTACTAGAGATATTAATGTCAGTTTAATCGGTTTAGTTTTGCTAAATCTTGAACTTTAAGTTGGGATTCACGATTTAAATTAGAGTTTGATATGATTTGATTATGTGGAAGTTTGGAGATTTGTTTAATAAATTTGGTTATGCTCATAGGTTAGTGATAGGTTGCAAAAATTAAGGTTGGTGACAGTAGGTCTCTTATATATGAATTTATAACCCCCTTTTTAACTTATTGGAGGTTATATTGAGAATTAGATAAATTGGATTTGAGGTTATAAATGAATATGAATATTAGAAATTGTTCTAGGTGAAACTTTTATTGTGAGAAATTGAATATTTTGGTTAAATTGAGGACAAGGTGATTGTAATACCCTGAAAATCTCACTTATGATAAGTATCATATTGAGTAAATAATACCTATTGGAAATAGGTGAATATATGATCTCAAAGACCTTGTGGAGAATTTATCTTATTTTTGGGGTAGTTTCTCTTGAAAAAAAAATAATTTTCAATTAGGTCCCTAAAACGTTTGGAAGTTTTTCAAATAGGTCCCTAAACGCATTTACGGGTTATAAAATACCCTGTGAAAGTTATAAAAAAGGCAAGTAAATATTTATTTGAAATAGGGAAAAATACTGTCCCTAATTTAGGTAATTTATTAAATTATTACCTTAAAGAAATAAAGGGGGAAAAGTTAAAAAGTATTATAATGACCAAAATGCCCCGTGAATTTAAATATTGTGCATGAGGCATAAAAACACTAATGTCAGTGCAAAAGTTATAAGGTAATGAGTTGTATTAATTAAGAAAATTATCAAAGATTAGTAGGGAGTTAATTAAGTAATTATTGGCTAATTACTTAAGTATGAACAAAGGAAAATCTATAAATAATTATGTAAAACCCTATAATTAGTGGTTAATGGCTAAAAATTAGCATAAATATATTTGCTAATTAATTGGAAAATATGAAGGAAAATTGGTGAGATTAGGTAATTTTAAGCCTAAATGCAAGAATGGACCAATAAGGGAATTTTGTGAAATTTTAAGAAAATTGAAATAAATAATTAATTAAATTAAAGAAAATATTTACAAATCCAAAAAGGGGGGGCAGCCGAATTGCACAAAAAAAAAAGGATAGGATTGAATGTGAAAATATAATGATTTTTATGCAACTTGGAATAAAATATTAATATAATTTATAATAGGATAAATGACCACGGATAGAAATAAAATCCTATCTAGAGAACCATGAACAAGTTTTCTAAAGTCAAAGAAGAATATTAATAAGTGAATTTTTATCTCGGACTGGACTGTCCCAGAAGTCATTTCCGTGATCGGTAGAATACTTAAGTAATAAGACGAAATAGGGTAATCTGTGAAAAAGGCAGATAGTCACGAATTGGATTTTGAAGAAAATAAATTATAACTCAACATCTAGGGATGAGTTGATAATTATCTGGACATATTTGGAATCAGTGAATTTTTGTCCAGATGTTGATGATTTCAGAAGTTCTTTTCGTAACCGGCACGTTTTTCCGTAAAACTTCAGCAGGATCGGAGAAGACCTAGAAGGGATCAAAACTTCATATAGCCCAGGCATTTTTAGTGAGTAAGAAAGGGGCTTCAAAGTTGTGATTCCAGATTTCTAAGATTTTACAAGATTACGCGATTCGGACACCGATCGAGGACTTTATCCAGAAAACCTTCCGGAAGCGTGACACGTGGCATCATATGATTGGAGGATTGGTTGACTTTGGGGCATGGGCAGGTCGTCCAAGGAGAGAGGAGAGAAGGGAAAACTTGTTTTCTAAGTTTCAAAATGAAGGGCTAGGATTCGATCTCATAAAGTTGATCCGACGGTTGAAATTCCATGGCTTCTTCTATAAATAGCCCTTTGCTCTCTTCACAAATCTCACACCATTTCAAGAGAGCATTTCGGTTTTAGAGAGAAGGTAGAGAGAAGGAGGAGTCCGGGGAATTCTGCAGCGAAACTATGAGTAAGTTCTTCGGTACTTAGTCTTAAGTTTCTGTAGTTCTTTCGGTAGTTAGAGTAGAAATGCTAGTTTAGTCTTTAATCTTCCAAGTATGATTAGATATCATATGTTAGGGGTATTTTAGTCATTATTTTGAAAATCATGGTGGGGTCGAAGTTCGGCAAAATTTTGGAAGATTAGAGTCAAAGTAGCGAAGCTTCGCCGACTAGTAAGGATAGGGGCAAAATGGTAATTTGTACCTAAAATTCTGTTATGATGTGAACCATTAATCAATATGAATATTCCGCCGATTATGGGGTCGGAAGATTAGGATAAAATGGTCATTTTGACTAAAAATGTCCGTCGTAATGATAGATCCTTAACAAGTACGTTGTTATATTGATAGGATATCTCTGATAAGGTTCTGACCCACTGTCGTACCGTATTCCGCTAGAAATACCGACGACCGTCAACGAAGGTACGTTCGCGTACTGTAACACTAACTCTGATGTTTATGGTATACGTATATGTGTTATGTCTATTGTATGTGTATACGTGGTTTGTTTATTGAGTATGTACGTTCGCGTATTGTAACACTAATCTGATGGATATAGTATGCGTGTATGTGATGTGTGTGTGGTATGATGTGGGTATGGTATGTGTATATGTGATGTGTTGTTGGGATGCATATTATGTTAGAAAATAACTGTATGCATGCTGGGAGCGATATATCTGTAAGGCTGGGAGCGATACAACTGTAATGCTGGGAGCGATACATCTGTAAATGCTGGGAGCGATACGTTTGCATGCTGGGAGCGATACATGTGCATTGGTTGGGTGCGAATTATATGTAGTGTTAATGTTGTTCTGTAACCCATATGTGTGTATGTAAACATGAGGTTAACTGTTACCTAAGATCCGGTGCGGATCTCAGCTCTTAACATAGCATCAGGGTCGGAAGGACCGAGGACCGAGGAGAGAGGAAAGCAGCTGGCTTGGTTGCATCCGTCGTGAGGCGGTGCGTAAAAGTAGCGGCTGAGGTACATTTTGTTGCCACAGCGTGTGATCGACAGTGAGACATTTTTGGTATCAGAGCAGTAGTCCTGGCATGAACCTGACTATGTTACTATGAACAGTTTGGTGCCGAAGGCAAGGCTAGTCTACGTGGGTGTGCCAATCAGTCGCCGTATAAGTCGGTGAGGCCCCCATGGTAGACACTTACCTGGCCATTCTGTTCGGATAACGGAGTTATGTTCAAAAGCCTTTTAAACTTGGAGCATATTTTGAAAATGAGTACTGATATAGCCCTGAGT
Organism: Acacia pycnantha; assembly: GCA_025563575.1. Classification (NCBI taxonomy): domain Eukaryota; kingdom Viridiplantae; phylum Streptophyta; class Magnoliopsida; order Fabales; family Fabaceae; genus Acacia; species Acacia pycnantha. The sequence continues at coordinate 1,415,585 of JAMWYP010000048.1, read as the reverse complement.
CAGTGTACCACCCTATTACGGTATACCAGATTGAACTGGTGTACCATCCTGAATCGGTGTACCACTTTCTGTGGGTGCATCACTCTAACCCAGAGTTTATGGTGGATCTGGGCCACGCCGGTTGAAACTCTGAGACCAACAACGATAAGTACATGTAGTATTTGACTCATGTAAAGGAACTTCTGATACGAAATTCCATAACCATTTTTGAGTAGACCAAATCAATGAAACCCTGAACGAGGGAAATATTTCGGGTACCTGTTCGTAGTGTGAATACGAAGTGCGATAAGTCTATGTGCAGTGTAGATACTAGTGCGATAAAATCTGTGATATACTAATTAACATTTTCCCTAAAAGAGGAAAAAGAACGCGACATGGCGAATCTGAGAGGAGCCAGAGCTCCCAGAGGCCGAGGCAGAGGCCAAGGTAGGGGTCGAGGCGGAGGACGAGGTAGACAACCTCGGGTAAATCCGGTACCAAACCAACCGGAGCAGAATGAGATGCAGGAAATGAGGAGAACCTTGCAAGAACAGCGAGCTCTCATAGATGCACTTCTGGATAGACAGAATCGACAAGACCGAGAAGCTGAGAGACAACTAGAAAGACGACAGAATGAGGAAGAGCATAATGATGAAGAGGAAGAAAACGAGCAAAGTGACGAGCACGATGAGGAATCTGAGGGGTCAGAAAGGTCCCAGTCACCTCCACGACGAGGGAGGGCTGTGCAGACCACACAACATTGGGTCACACAGTTTTGCAAGCTCAAGCCACCTGCTTTTCATTGAAAGAACGAATTGGCTGAGGATTGGCTGATGAGCTTAGACAAGATCTTTGAAGTGATGGAATGCCCGGAGAACCGGAAAGCTCAACTGGCGATTTACAAACTCGAAGGAGATGCGCACAGATGGTGGAGGAGTGAAGCCACGACGTTGCGGACCCGATTTTGCCCTGTCACTTGGGAGAAGTTCATAGAAAAGTTTAATGAATAGTATTTTCCTCCCTCAACACAAGTGATTAAGGAGGAAGAGTTCCTTCATATCCAACAATGTTCCGAGGAAACCTTTGACGATTACTTCGCCCGGTTCACCAATCTGTCCCGATATTCGTCATACCTGGGAAGTAATGACAACCAAAGCTGGAAGGCAAACAGGTTGATCTGCGGGCTGAAGTACGATATCCGAGCAAGGCTGGTATCCTAGCGTTTTCCTGAAATGGCTCAACCGGTGGAATCTTTCCGAATGAATGAGCGTAACCTGAAGGAGTTACGTATCTCACGGAATCACAATGGTAGCCGTGCCGATCGTAGCGAAAGCAACCATGGAAACTCCTCACGACAGAGAAAGGCACCCTGGAGTGACAACCAGAGAGAAAGCAAGAGGCCATTCCAAACTGAGCAGCGAAACAACCCAAGGATGCCAGAGACCCGACCATGTCCAAGATGCAGGAACTACCATCCTGGTGTTGACTGTGATAGGAGGCGGATTTGCTACAGATGTCGGAAGCCAGGACACTTTATCGCAGACTGTCCTGAGAAACCTGCGGGGTTCAGGCCACAGAACGCAGGCCAAATGTACACGCTGACCGATACAATGGACAGAGAACTTCCGAAGAGGGTCCAAGGTACCATCTCTCTTAAAAGAAAACTTTTTTAGGTGTTATATGAACTAGGTGTTAGCTATTCGATTGACTCATACGATACGAGAACCACCTCCGTGACGTATTCCATGTTTCTTAGTATATTCGACCGTGATCATGTCATTGAGTAGGAGGTATCTAATGTTACCATGGTGTGTGGGCGCCATGGAAACGTTTGTAGTATCTTGTGTTGCCATGGTCTAGCCATGGAGACATTTTGGTATCTGTAGTGTTGACCGCGGTGTATGGGAGCCATGGGAAACACTATATATCAAAGTACGATATGACAAGATCGTTGCGGTCAAACCAAAGCGAATTCTCGATCACCAAGACGAGCGGCTGGTAGACAAAGTAGAGATCCGACGCGTATAGTCCGAGAACAGGATAGTACAAAGTTTAGTGGGTAGAGTGCAAATTTCGAGGGTGAAATTTTATTTAACGGGGGGAGAAATGTAATACCCTGAAAATCTCACTTATGATAAGTATCATATTGAGTAAATAATACCTATTGGAAATAGGTGAATATATGATCTCAAAGACCTTGTGGAGAATTTATCTTATTTTTGGGGTAGTTTCTCTTGAAAAATAATAATTTGCAATTATGTCCCTAAAACGTTTGGAACTTTGCAAATAGGTCCCTAAACGCATTTACGGGTTATAAAATACCCTGTGAAAGTTATAAAAAAGGTAAGTAAATATTTATTTGAAATAGGGAATAATACTGTCCCTAATTTAGGTAATTTATTAAATTATTACCTTAAAGAAATAAAGGGGGAAAAGTTAAAAAGTATTATAATGACCAAAATGCCCCGTGAATTTAAATATAGTGCATGAGGCATAAAACACTAATGTCAGTGCAAAAGTTATAAGGTAATGAGTTGTATTAATTAAGAAAATTATCAAAGATTAGTAGGGAGTTAATTAAGTAATTATTGGCTAATTACTTAAGCATGAACAAAGGAAAATCTATAAATAATTATGTAAAACCCTATAATTAGTGGTTAATGGCTAAAAAATAGCATAAATATATTTTCTAATTAATTGGAAAATATGAAGGAAAATTGGTGAGATTAGGTAATTTTAAGCCTAAATGCAAGAATGGACCAATAAGGGAATTTTGTGAAATTTTAAGAAAATTGAAATAAATAATTAATTAAATTGAAGAAAATATTTACAAATCCAAAAAAAGGGGAGGGCAGCCGAATTGGACAAAAAAAAAGGATAGGATTGAATGTGAAAATATCATGATTTTTATGCAACTTAGTATAAAATATTAATATAATTTATAATAGGATAAATGACCACGGTTAGAAATAAAATCCTATCTAGAGAACCATGAACAAGTTTTCTAAAGTCAGAGAAGAATATTAATAAGTGAATTTTTATCTCGGACTGGACTGTCCCAGAAGTCATTTCCGTGATCGGTAGAATACTTAAGTAATAAGACGAAATAGGGTAATCTGTGAAAAAGGCAGATAGTCACGAATTGGAGTTTGAAGAAAATAAATTATAACTCAACATCTAGGGATGAGTTGATAATTATCTGGACATATTTGGAATCAGTGAATTTTTGTCCAGAGGTTGATGATTTCGGAAGTTCGTTCCGTAACCGGCACGTTTTTCCGTAAAACTTCAGCAGGACCGGAGAAGACCTAGAAGGGATCAAAACTTCATATAGCCCATGCATTTTTAGTGAGTAAGAAAGGGGCTTCAAAGTTGTGATTCCAGATTTCTAAGATTTTACAAGATTACGCGATTCGGACACCGATCGAGGACTTTATCGGTAAAACCTTCTGGAAGCAGGACACGTGGCATCATATGATTGGAGGATTGGTTGACTTTGGGGCATGGGCAGGTCGTCCAAGGAGAGAGGAGAGAAGGAAAACTTGTTTTCTAAGTTTCAAAATGAAGGGCTAGGATTCGATCTCATAAAGTTGATCCGACGGTTGAAATTCCATGGCTTCTTCTATAAATAGCCCTTTGCTCTCTTCACAAATATCACACCATTTCAAGAGAGCATTTCAGTTTTAGAGAGAAGGTAGAGAGAAGGAGGAGTCCGGGGAATTCTACAGCGAAGCTATGAGTAAGTTCTTCGGTACTTAGTCTTAAGTTTCCGTAGTTCTTTCGGTAGTTAGAGTAGAAATGCTAGTTTAGTATTTAATCTTCCAAGTATGATTAGATATCATATGTTAGGGGTATTTTAGTCATTATTTTGAAAATCATGGTGGGGTCGAAAATCTGGCAAAATTTTGGAAGATTAGAGTCAAAGTAGCGAAGCTCTGGCGAAATTCCGCCGATTAGGGGGTCAGGGGTAAAATGGTCATTTTGACTAAAAATGTTCGTCTTAATGATAGATCCTTAACAAGTACGTTGTTATATTGATAGGATATCTCTGATAAGGTTCTGACCCACTGTCGTACCGTATTCTGCTAGAAATACCGACGACCGTCAACGAAGGTACGTTCGCGTACTGTAACACTAACTCTGATGTTTATGGTATACGTATATGTGTTATGTCTATTGTATGTGTATACATGGTATGTTTATTGAGTATGTACGTTCGCGTACTGTAACACTAATCTGATGGATATAGTATGCGTGTATGTGATGTGTGTGTGGTATGATGTGGGTATGGTATGTGTATATGTGGTGTGTTGTTGGGATGCATATTATGTTAGAAAATAACTGTATGCATGCTGGGAGCGATATATCTGTAAGGCTGGGAGCGATACAACTGTAATGCTGGGAGCGATACATCTGTAAATGCTGGGAGCGATACGTTTGCATGCTGGGAGCGATACATGTGCATTGGTTGGGTAGGAATTATATGTAGTATTAATGTTGTTCTGTAACCCATATGTGTGTATGTAAACATGAGGTTAACCGTTACGTGAGATCCGGTGCGGATCTCAGCTCTTAACATAGAATCAGGGTCGGAAGGACCGAGGACCGAGGAGAGAGGAAAGCAGCAGGTTCAAGGATCCGGCTGAAGACTTTCCGTTATTGTCCTTTACTTTTGAAAACTCTCGGTTACTGTACCGCTTCTGTAATTAGCCAGTGGGCATTTTGAATATATATATCAGTTACACTCTTGTTTCGAAGCTCTACTCTGATAAATAAAAATTATACTGCTTTTGAAAAACGGGTTGTTACAGTGATATTTTGATGATCATACTTAGTGAGAAATAATTTATGAAGGAAGAAAATAAGATTGTAACGATGATTTGAGGAATAAATAAAATTGTCACTTTTTCTTAGAAAACTAAAATGAGACAATTATAGTTTATTTATTTATTTATTATTGTATTAATTGGTATTTTTATTAATGTTATTAACGTATAATTTTATATATTTATTTTTAGAGTGGTCTTGATCTCTCTCAAGTTTAGTTCTTATGTCAAGAATTTGAGGTAACCACTTTCCACTTGTTGTACTTGCTTGTATGATGTTTGTGAGTAATTTTTAACTATATAAATCTATGAAACTACGTTGGAAATGAAGTTGCCTTGTGAGATTTATTTTGAAATGATTAGTGATATTGTATGTTATGGAAAATGTACTTTTTATGGTTTCTTGAGCTGAAATAATATTGTTATCTTAATGATTATTGCAACGATGTATTATTGACATAAATCTTGTTTGGAATTTCATATATTCATGCTGAGATTATGATTGTTGCGTATGGTTGAATGTGGAGCAGTGATGGATGTGGAGTGCTAATGGGAGTTATTGTATATAAATACCACGTGGTATGCTACCACTCGGGGTACAATGGATGACTTTGACATTTTCAGGGCCCTTGATATGACCATTTTCCTTTGGCCAGGTTAAGGGTCAGCCCTTGGGACAATGACACCTTTTTATATTCAAAGGAAAGGGAGCCCATGGTCCAATATAAATTTTATAGCCTTTGACCGGGCTATACCTCATTATTGGAGCCCATGGGTTCTATCAACGGAATAAGGGTGTGGGTGATAAGGATTGTCAAGGTATTGATCTGTTGCTTGACATGTTATATATGTGATTCATGATATGAAATTTGATTTAGTAATTGCGATACAGGAATTGTGATTTAATAAATTTGTAAATTATATATATGGTACTTTGTTATATAAAACGTTCCACTTAGCACTTCACGAGCACATATTAGCATTTCTAATAAGTTGGATTAATGGTTACAAATATTTTTTAGGTGATGGTTCTTTGTGGGTCAATCAAGGAAGCTTTGGAAGCTTGAGTTACTTTTGCTAACGGTAGTGCTTCCACCTTTTTGATAAATGTTGAATTATTGTATATTGCCGCATTAGGGCTCACTTGGCATACTTTAGTATATTTTGGATATTTTGGCAAATTCTAAAGCAATATTTAGTTCTAATTTATGAGCCTAATAAAATCCAAAGCTTAACTGTATGCATAAAACATTTTAATAAATGGTTTAATCAAGTTAGTAATTAATAATTATCTCTTTAAAATGGAGGATGTTACATTATGAATGTTGGGAATGTCATGGGGAAGTCCAACAGACACCGAGTGGTTATTATGGGGACAGTTGTCATCAAAATAACCTTAATCAATATGAACAATTGGTTATGAATGCCGTGGGACCATCGATTGGCCAATATAGGCAAGACAACTTGGATTCAACCTGAGACCATAGCACAGTTATTCGAAAAATGGGCCGCCGGTGAGAAATTTCAACAGAAATCTGTGCAAAGTAAGTTAAATAGGTCTCGAATGGATGGACTGTCATATACTGGAGGCTTTATTCCAATAATTGAGCATCGAAGAAAAATTGTAAGTATACGTTATTTTCTATTTCGGTATTTAATATTTTGTACTTTGAAGTAATTAATTAACGGTCATCATTTGTGTTTGCAGGTAGCTTCTAAGGAGGTACCTTCAGAATTGGTTGTTTGGGCTACCTTGGAGCGGACCCATTCCTAGGAGTCTGTCGATCGTGGGAAGCGCTGGATTAACACCAAGTCTCAGCAATTAGCGGTGAGACATTTATTACATTTATTATTTGTTTCAGACACCAACATATTTATTTCATTTTACATGCCTTATTTGTGATGTATTTTTGTGCTTGTAGGAAACCTGGGAGAAGCTGTCATAGGAGAGAGCCTCGCAGATTGAGAACGACCCCGCATCCTCTCAGTCCGATAATGAGAATCTCTTCATTCAAGCTGCAGGCGGATTTGATAAGAAAGGGAGACTCTTCAGGGTAGGTGGCTCTGCCAACCGAGTGAAGTCTACGAAACGCTCATCCAGCCATGTTGGAGGTGTTTCTGCAGGTAAACGTAATACTTTTGATATTAATTGTTACATTTTCATTCCCTTGTTCATTTAAATGAAGTACAAAAAATAAACTGACTTCCTAATATAATATTGTTTTTGTAGATGAGCTTAAGAGTGTGAAGGCGTTAGAACAGTTGGTGAATCAACAAGTAGAGCAGCTGAATCAGCAAGGAGAGAAGCTGAACCAACAAGAGCAGCAAATGAGTCAGGAAGCGGAGATGATGAAGCAGATGCAAGATCTACTCCAGTCCCTATTGAAAGACAAGGGTATGTGTAACATCCCATTTTCTAAAGCGGAAATTTTTTTTTTTAAATCAGAGTAGAGCAATGGAGCGAAAGAGTAACTGATCATAACAAAACATGAACCATAGTGTAACAGAGTATTGATACAGCATCCTATTGTTCTCATAGGTAATTACGTAAAATGATAAAGTGACAACTCCGTCTCAGAGCTCACTCGTGCTACATGCCCTCCAACTATGAGCTTACTCGTGCAGCTTGCCTCGATCTCCGATCAGTGGTCCTCCTAACCCTGAAGCTATAGCTGAGATTCAATTTATCGAATTGAATCTCAGGTAACGGTTAACCTTATGCTCAAATAAAACAAGATACGGATGACGAGATATTCAAAACATAACGACATATCACTTATGCATATAGCGAGATGCATGATTGCATGATTGTGACACGAGACGAAACATAAGCGTTAAAGCAGTATGTATAAGTCCTACACAATAATAGCCTGCACAAAAACCAGTGCCACGATGATCGGTCGTGTCCTCAGCGCTAGGAAAACTCTAACGGTATCATTAAGTCTATAACCCGCGTGAAACTGTATGTATAATCGGTAACCACGAGCAGAGTCTCTAACCGTGAATGTATCTCGGTGACCCCTAACAGAATCTCTATCCGTGAATGTACTTATCACATATATGTATATGAGCAGCACCAGATTAGTGTTACGAGACGCGAACGTACCTTCGTTGATGTACGTAGATGTTTCGGCGAAGCGTACTTTCTGACGGAAAACAGCGGTTTGTCCGACAGCAGCACGTTGGACAGCGTAACGGCAGCAAATTAGGATTTCTGACGTCCTATAAGAGTAATATCACTTTCATTAGTGATTTGACACAATAACTGGCATTTTAGGTAAAAATTACCATTTTGCCCCTATGCCCCTAATTGGCGGAATTTCGCCAGCACTTCGTTACTCTAGCAAATTTTATTCCCGAAATTTTGCCAGAACTTCGACGCAACTATGATTTTCGAAAATAATGACTAAAATAGCCCTCCCATATGATACCCAATCATACTTGAAATTTAAAGGCTATTCTAACAAATTCTACCCTTACTTTTGAAAAAGCTGCAAAGCTTCAACTTTTCGGTGACTCGATCCCTACTATGTTTTTACCTCTGCATATTTTTCAACGCAAACAAGGCCTAAAACAAGAATAGGAATCTCATCACCTACTTTCTAAATCTAACTAACAATTCTACTATCTTTCGAACTAAAACTAAAGCCCGAAAGACTTACCCGTTGAAGATCTCAGAACAATTTTCCAGGGCTTCGCCGCAAAAATCTCCGAGCTTCTCTCTCTTCTTTCTCCCTCTAGGCTAAGCCAAACAAGGGAAAATGGTGTGAAGAAAGTGAAGGGAGGGGGGGTATTTATAGAAACGGTGGTAGGGTTTCGGCCGTCGGATCAACTTTGTGAGGAGCGATCTGGGCCGTCCAAAGCAACTTTTCAAAAAACCCTCTTTTTCCTTCTTCCCTTTCACACTTGGCCGAAATTTAGGCTCCAAAATAAAGGGTTTGGCCAATGGGAGGTGGCCATGTGTCACCTTCCAGAAGCTTTCAGACCGATTTCTCCGATCGGTACCCGATTCGCGTGATTTGGAGAAATCTCAAAATTCTGGATTTACAACTTTGAAAACATATTCTCACTTAGTAGAAATGTCCAAGTTAACCTATATTTTGATTCCATATAGGGCTCCAACAGCTCAGTTGAGTCTTCCTCGAAAAACGTGTCCGAACGCGTCCGGTTTCAGAATACATTTCTGGAATCATCAACTTCTTCAGAAAAATTCACTGAATCCAAATATGTCCATGAAAATTCCCAATTCTTTTCCAAATGTCACAACATAACCTTTTCGTCCTCTTGTCTATCTGGCCTTTTCTCAGAATTTCCCTATTCCGTCTTATTAGGAAAAAGCACAAACGGCTTCAGAATTAACTTCCGCAAGAGTCTAACGGAAGATAAAAACCCACTGATTAATATTTTACATTGACTTTGGGAATCCCATTCCTAGATCTCTAGATAGGATCCGTTTCCTAATTCTCATTTTACTATTCACCCTTTTTCACTTTAATTAATTATATTATATTTTAATTGCAACTTGCAAAAATTCTTTTATACATATATATATATATTCTCTTTTTCTTTTTCTTTTTCTTTTTTCTTCTTTTTTTTTCTGCCCTTTTTTTTATTTCGTTTTTTTTATTATTATTCGATTAATTATTTAATTAATTATTTAATTAATTAAATAATTATTTTTACCTAATTTTTTACAAAATTTTCCTATTGGTCTATTCTTGCATTTAGGCTTAAAAAATACCTAAACTCAACTATTTTTCTCAAAAATTTCCAATTAATTAGTAAATATACTTTTACTAATTTTCAACCATTTTCTACTAATTTTTGAGCTTTACATAATTATCTCTGAATATCCTTTGCTTATGCTTAAGTAATTAGCCCAATATTACTTAATTACTTAATTATCACTTGTTGATAATTTTCTTAATTACAATGCCTCATTACCTTCATACTCTTGCATTATCCTTAGTATTTATTCTATAATTTGTAAGGGTATTTTGGTCTTTTATTACATTTTGGACATTCTTATACAATTTCTCCAAGTTCATAATTTATTAAATTACCATAATTAGGGATAATATATCCTCCTAATTCACTTGGTCATTTTACTGCCTTTTAGGATTTTTCATAATTTTCTAAGTCATTTACCCTTTCCAGGGGCATTTTGGTCATTTTGGCACTTTGCACTACTAGAAAAAACTAAAATAGCTACGGAATTTGTGACGGAAAAAAATCCGTCACAAATTGCAACGGAATTTGCAACGGAAAATGAAATCCGTTGCGATTTCCATTGGAAAAATAAATCCGTTGCAATTTGCAACGGAAAATGAAATCCGTTGCACAAGTTTGCAAGGGAAAGAGAATTCCGTCGCAATTTGCAACGGAAAATTAAATCCCTTGCAACAGTTTGCAACGGAAAAATAATTCTGTCGTAATTTGCAACGGAAAATTAAATCCCTTGCAAACAATTGCAACGGAAAAAGAATGCCGTTGCAATTTACAATGGAAAAATAAATCCGTTGCAATAGTTTGCAACGGAAAAATAATTCCGTCACAATTTGCAATGGAAACTTAAATCCGTTGCAACAAATTGCAACAGAAAAAGAATTCCGTCGCAATTTGCAACGGAAAATGAATTCAGTTGCAAAAGTTTGCAACGGAAACATAAATCCGTTGCAAACGTTTGCAATGAAAAAAGGTTTCCGATGCAATTTGCAACGGAAAGTGAAATCCGTTGCAAATACTTTTGCAACGAAAAAATATTCGGTCACAATTTGCAACGGAAATTGAACTCCGTTGCAAAAGTTTGCAACAGAAAACAATTTCGTCTCAATTTGCAACAGAAAACAAAAATTTGTTGCAAGAGTTTGCAACGGAAAAAATATTCCGTCACAATTTGCAACGGAAAACACAAATCCATTGCAAATGTTGCGATGGAAATACAATTCCGTTGCAAATTTTTTTATCTAATGTAACTAATAATTAAATGTTAAAGCTTTCATGGACCATCTAAGACTAGCCGTGTATTTAATATATATTGATTTTTTCCAAAAAAAAAAATTGATATAAAATGTATAATAAATTATGTAATTCATTAACCATACATAATGTAACTAAATATTTTCTTAGATTATACACATCATCCAAGCCACGTGTAGTCAATGTTACTGTAAGAGATAGTATTATTCATGAGTCGGTAACAATATATAATACCTCTTATTATATTTATGCACAATTAATACATAAGTTAATTAATGTTTGTTTCTATTAATTCATTATTTCCCCTTTTTAACCATTATATATATTCATTGTCATGCGCCTTTTGATTCCATTTCTCTCCCTCCCAATTCAATATTCCATTCAACTTTACAATAATTTTTAAAAAAAAAAAAATAACAGGGTAGACATCACTATTAAGATCAAACCCACGGTCTCTAACTTATTAAAGAGTTTTCGGGCCACTAGGCTATAAACTTATTGACAATGAACTATACACTACATGTTTCTTGAGGTCCTTATTATAAAACATCAACTATCATTTATCACAAATCAAAGAATATAAGTTAAGTCATTGAATTGATCTAAAATTGATAAATGTTTTCAACTTTACTTCTACTTTAATAATGTGGATTATAAAAAAGATAAAAAATTTCCCTGCGTACATGTGTTGATGCTAACTCCCGTGATTTGGTGGATTGGAAAAGTAGAAGAATTGTTCATGATATTATTTGTCTTCTAAATACCAAGGTTGGGTTTTCTGTGTCTTTCACCCCCAGACGGGGGAACCATGTTGTTGATTCTCTTGCAGTAGATACTCATAAAGAAGTGTACCCGATTGGGTGGATTTTCCGACCAACACCTACTTTATTGTCACTTCTAACCTTAGACATTAAAGAGGCCAATCTGTCATGAACTATTGATTCTCTTTCTGGCCTTGTAATCTATGGGTTCTGTCTTTATTATTTCTAGCTTTGTTAGTATTTGTGTTTTTATTAGCATTGTATTGCGCCATGTGTTGTACGTAGCTGTTGTTATCTGGTTATGACTTTGTATTATGTCTGGTGACCTTTTGAAGTAATATAGATATTCCTTGAGCAAAAAAAAAAAAAAGATCACAAGTCAAACGAGGATATGAAAATGACCTAGAAGTAACAATATACCTTCTAGAAAATGTCTTTATAATAAAGATCAAAATAAGAAATTTAAGTGAAAGAAGCTCAATTATCACCAAACAAGGATGAGATCTAGTGTTTGAAGCTTGTGAACAAAAATAAAACTAAAAAAGATATCATCATTGTATTTTAACCAGTAAAAGAAGATTAGGACCACATATTAGAATCTTATCCAATAATAATTTGATATTAATTACAGGCTAGTTCAGCATAGTTTGAGTACAGTTAGCACAAGGAAAAATTAGATTGCAGGGCACGAAATAATTAAGAATAACAACCCACATTAAATATGGAGCATATTCATAGGGATATGACCGAAGTTGGCGGCCTCTCTCACAGTTGCGTACATCGTGGGAACGGTTTAACGTTTATACCATAGTCATATATATTCCTATCATACCATGCATATTTATAAAATGCAACTGATCAATTCTTGACTCACGGTTTTAATGGGATTTATTAAATTATTAAATAAAAAAACAAAAAAATCCTTAAAGGAGATTTTAATTTAAACTTGCTTTTTGGTTTATCATTGTTCCTGCCTTCGCAACCTCTCTCACCCACTGTCGCCCTTCTCCACTCTCACAGTCGTGGTCGTCGTTGTCCTTCTCTACTTTCACGGTTGCTAGTGACTCCACAGGTCTGTTCTTGTCTTCTCCTTCTTCGTTTTATCGTTTTGGATTGTCTTTCCTATCCGCCTAAATAGACTGAATACAGCTTTTGTAATTTATGATTAAAAATATTCATTTACTTAAGAAAATGCTAATTGCTTACAACAACTAATTTTGAATCAGTTTGCTTAGCTAGAACCCCTGATATCAGATTGAGCTTCTTTTTTTATTCAAAGGGAAAAAAACTTTGGAAATCACTCAGGTATTTGTTGATTCTCTTTATCTACATATTATGGCTTATGTTTAGTCTTTTTTTTTAGGGTTAATATAATCTTTATTCCCTCAATTTTACTCTTGTTTTAGTTTATTCACTCAAGTTTCAACCTGTTTAGAGTTTACCTCATGTGCATGGTAAAATGGTACAGTGACCAATGTTATCAACGGAATGAAACTCATTCCCTCACTTGTCAGGGGACCAATATTTGAATTAGATTGAGTTTTATTTCCCCCAACTTTTTGTGGGCTTTCGTTAACATGGTATTGTTAGCATGCATAGTATCTTTTAATTCAAGCTATATCATTCAACTCCTTAATCCTAAGATTACTTGAGGTTAATAAGACATGTTCTTTGTTTATTAAAATAAACAACAACAAGAAGATGCGTTCTTTTTATTTGCTAGCTATACATAATCTGTTTTATTACCATTTGCAAGCATCAAGGGAAAGGAATATGTTTGGAAAAATAGGGAAAAAAATCCATGAATAAGGATATATAGTGTGAAATTAAATCAATCGAATATGATATTTTTTGTTTCAATCAATTAAACCTTTCAAAATAACCTCCTCGCCAACTTATATATATAGAAATCTCACTGCTGGCCCAAGAAAAAAAAAAGGAAAGAAAAAAAATCTCACGCCCACAAATTAAATTGTTATTAATGGAAATGATCATAAGGATATTAAGAACTAGAGATGCAGTTTCTGATATTCTATAAGTACTAATTGATTATGTTGAAATGCCAATGATTTGCTCATTTTGCCGTAGTTGGATTTTGTGTAGGTATACTCTTCTGCATCGTTCGACTCTGTTTTTTCTACAATCGGTTGCTAGAAGTGAGGTAACAAACTAGAACCCTAATGTAATTGTGTGTTTTCATTGTGATGAGATAATAGTATGTATGTTTTCCCCATGTTTTGTAATACGTCCCCATTTTCTTGTGTATTTTCCCATTATTTGTTTGCCCCCTCTAAACACATGTCCCCATCTTCTAGTGTACTATCCTCATTCTCTGGCTGCTTGCTGGGATCTATTTTTAGTTCAATGCATGTGTTTGTTTGCCTTTCTTGATTAAATGACAATTGGTTGGTATAAGTGGCCAATTGTATTGGCCACTTATATTTGTGGAATGTTGGTTTGTGGACTGGGGTATTTCCCTATTGCATCTATTTGGGATGCAAACAACATCCCAACCAATGCTTTATTGATCATAATGAAACAAACTCCTTGTGTAGGGTTAGATTGGGGAAGTATGGAAGGCGATCGTGATAGGAGTTGGATGTACAATCGTCTAACTCGGAAAAACAACTAACTCGAGTGTTCTTGGAGGGTTTCGAAGAGTTCATCCAATTTGCTTTGGCCTGCAACTAGTTCAAGTAACGCGATTAGTTGTCCGTGTGTGAAATGTAAGTGTTTCAAATTTCAAAATCCGAACACGGTCAAAATCCATTTGTGTAAAAAGGGCTTCATGAAGGATTATGAATGTTGGAAATGCCATGGGGAAGTCCGACAGACACCGAGTAGTTATTATGGGGATAGTAGTTGATAGCGACTTCGGCAAGTGCACCGATCGTTACAAGTAATAAAGTGTGTGAGAAAGAGATCGTCCCACGAGGAATAGTACTCCAACCACTAATTCGTTATTTAAGCTTTAGTTGGATGAAATAGAGTAATAGGGGTGAATTTTAACTAAAAAGGTTTTAAATAATTAAATAAAAAATAAGAATCAAGAATTTCAAGAATTTCAAGAACGTTTTAGAAAAGATGATTAATAGAGAAAAACGCAGCTAGGGCATAGAATTCCCTATGTTCCTCTAAGTATTCGAATTAAATCCCTAATTGACTATTATTCCCATAATCGACGATCAATTCTCTAATATTTAACTAAGTCCCAATGTCTTGATGCTACCTTAGTCGTTATCTTTAAAAATAACCTAATGTCTCAGTATTATTTAGAAAGATTATGTAAACCGGAATTATAAGATCACATAAATTTGTAAGCCTATGTCTAGGTCATGCAATTTTATGATGAATTAAAGGTTCTGGTTAAGTGCACCAACATCTCTATTGTCATGCACTAACCTATGGGCAATCTAAAAGGTGATCAGTCTTTTGAGAAGGCTTTAAGTAAATATAACTCATTCAATATGGTAAATAACATTCAATAGAGAATTTCAAATAAATACTCAAATTAACATAGGGTTCATCCTCACCCTAACTACTAAAAGAAAACTAGCCAAGCATGGCTAGGTTAACAAAATTGGAGAGATAAAAATTCACAAATACTGATGCGGAGACGTATTCTTTCTTTGCGTCTTGATCTGATTCATGAACGTCTCCTTTGTCTTTGCGTTTCGTGGTTCCCCAATTTCAGTTTGATTATCTCGCGGCCTTTAATTCCTTCTTCGATTGCGTCCCTGTGTGCGTCGTCTTTTCTTTATTCTATTCGTCCGTTTTTTCGCTGCGTTCCGTCCTCTTCTTCAATTGCGTGGTTCTAATATATAATGCTCTTGTTATGCATTGTGGGCCCCATCCTTTTTAATCCTTTTGTTTTATGCGTTTTTTTTCTTTTTGATATGATATAATCTATCTGCTTCTATTGTAAATCTATATCATAACACAATAATCCTTCATGCTGCATGTGGGGTCCACGCGTCTCCTTCCATATCCCTTTTTAATCTTTCTCTGATGGTTTTCTTCTTATATATATATATATATATATATATATATATATATATATATATATATATATATATATATATATATATATAATTTGATTCCTTTTATCTCCTTCTTAGATCACATAATATCTCCCGCACAATAAAGTAGGATATCAATAGATTTTTACATTATAATATTCTTTTATCCTATATTTAATTAAAAGATAGATAAATATATAAAATATTATTAAATAGGTAGAATATTAATAAATTCAATCCAATATATCTCAGAATCTATCCTTATTTAATTATAAAATATATACTTATCAGTAGTCATCGAGACAACCTTAATCAATATGAACAGTTGGTTATGGATGCTGCGGGACCGTCGATTGGCCAATATTTTGATCCCGTTACTCATGCGGAACCATCATACATGGAAGATGATCCCGGTACACATGCTCAACCATCATACATGGTAGAGGATCCCAATACACATACTCAACCATCATACATGGGAGATGATCCTAATCCGGAAGCCGAAAGGTTCTATAAAATGCTTCAAAATGCACAACGTCCATTATGGGAAGGTTGCGAACACATTGAAAATAGTGAACATTCAGCATTATCGGCTACCCTAGCAACACTAAGCTTGAAGAGTGATCACAATATGAGTGAGAAGAATTATAATGAAATGATGCATATCATGGGTAAGGTTGTTCCCAATGACAATAATTTGCCAAAGGATTTTTACCAAGCAAAGAAAAAGGTGAAAGAGCTTGGGCTTAGATGTGAAAAAATTCATTGCTGCCCCAACGGATGTATGCTCTATTACAAGGATGATGTTGATCGCACCAATTGTAAATTTTGTGAACATGACAGGTACAAAGTTGTGAGGAATGGAAGGAAAAAAACCCTTCAAGCATTAAGCAAGATGTGGTACTTTCCTCTCGTGCCTAGACTTCAGAGATTGTATTCATCAGAACAAACAGCATCTTACATGAGATGGCATCGGGAGCATCGTAGAGATGAAAAATTTGTGACGCATCCATCCGATGCCGAAGCTTGGCTTAGTTTTGATGAGGCAAATCCTTTGTTTGCAGAAGATCCCCGTAATGTCCGTCTTGGTTTATGTTCGGATGGGTTCGCTCCTTTCAACAAGACAGGTAGGAATTATTCTTGTTGGCCTGTGATTGTGACTCCGTACAATCTCCCGCCTTCCATGTGCATGAGAAGAGAGTTTTTGTTTCTTAACGCGTTAATCCCTGGGCCATCCAATCCAAAAAAAAAAATAGATGTATATCTCAGGCCTTTGATAGACGAGTTGAATATGTTGTGGAGTGAAGGGGTTCTAACGTATGATGTATCATTGAAGCAGAATTTCACCATGCGAGTTGCCTTAATGTGGACAATAAATGATTTTCCTGCATATGGGATGTTGAGTGGATGGCAAACATCGGGGAAGCTTGCATGTCCAGTATGTATGGAACAAAACATGGGTTTTAGCTTGCAATACATCGCAAGGTCCGTTGGTTTGACGATTCTGGCGATTCCTGCCCCTCGGTCATTCGCATCGGAGAAACAAAAAAGACTTCAGGGTTGGTGTGGTTGAAAGGTCAAATGCACCTTGTCGTTTAAGTGGCCAAGAAATATGGGAGAGGGTGAAGCACATTCAAAGTGTTGAAGAGGGGGTTGCTTTAAGCGAACCTGAGGGATATGGTGTAGATCATCATTGGAACAAACGCAGTATCTTTTGGGATCTACCATATTGGAAAGATCAGTTATTAAGACACAACCTCGATGTCATGCATATTGAGAGGAATGTGTTTTGCAATATTTTGTATCTTGTGATGGACACAAAGGGCAAGACGAAGGATACAGTCAACGCAAGACGAGACATAGAAGCAATTTGCAAAAGGCCTGACTTGCATTTGGTTGAGTATGCCTCGGGCCGCACTTCCAAACCTAAAGCGCCGTACACATTGAACAAAGATCAAAATTTAGAATTGTTGCAATGGGTTAAAGATCTTAAACTCCCGGATGGTTATGCATCAAACTTGTCAAGATGTGTTGACATGAAAGAGGTGAAGCTTAGAGAAATCTGTGCTTCTGAGCTTAATGTTGAAAAGCTACGGCATTTGGAGGCGACCATGCCAATTATGCTATGCAAGTTACGATGGTGTTTCCTCCTAGTTTATTTGACTCAATGGAACATTTGCCTATTCACTTGGCCTATGAAGCAAGGGTGGGAGGTCCACAACAATATAGGTGGATGTATCCGTTTGAGAGGTAATATTTTTTCAAGCGGTTATTTAATTGACCCACATGGTGCTATAGTTTATAAGTACCCTCTAATTTTCCATTATAGGTTTTACGCACGCTTAAGTACACAATTAAAAATCAAAGGTACGTTGAAGGATCTATCGCTGAAGCGTATCTAGTCGAAGAGGCTACTAAATTTGCATCATACTATTATCCCCCTGACAATATATCAAGATGGAGAGGGGTACCTCGCAACGATGATGGCGGTGATACGAGTGTTCAAATATCAATATTTAATTTTCCAAGCCGAGTCGTGGGAAAACAATGTAGGTCAACTCTAGAAGGAAGAGATAAGCAAGTAGCGGAGTGGTACATTCTAAACAACTGTGAAGAGGTTGCCCAGTACATAGAGTAAGATTTCCTCTATTTTTATAGAAGGTCTTATCATTATGATAAGTATTAATTTCTTTTCTTTTCTTTTTTGTTACAGTTACTTCTCGAAATGGTTCCGGTCGAGAAATCCTTTTTGGTCAGATTCCGAAGTTGATCAATTCATGACCTCAAAGTTTCCTCAATGGTTTCAGGAGTACTTTGTGAAAAACAAATCAGCTCCACATGATGTTGCGTGGAGTTTATCTTATGGAGCTGCAAGAGTTGTTACCCGTTTCAGAAAATATGTAATCAATGGGTATCGATTTGCAACTGTAGAAGCGAATGAAAATATTTCAAGTTGCAATTACGGTGTATGTTGTCGAGGTGGCCAAGTTGACGGGGTCGAGGGCGACTACTATGGGAAGTTAATTGACATAATTCAGCTGGAGTACCAATGGAACAAGTCAGTGACTTTGTTTAAATGTGAGTGGTTTGATAACACTTTGGGTGGAACAAAATGTGTTAGTTTTTTTGTTTATAGAGATTTGTTATACTAAATACATTTTATTTTGCTTTTGACATATTAAGTATATTGCTTTTATATATATAGACATAATGTTTATAAGTGTTCACAGATGGAGCCTTCAGGCGGGCGTACAGGTAGTGGTGGTAGAGATCGGGGCCGTTCTATCAGAGGGGGTAGAACGGCATCATCTACCCCATCTGTAGGTAGAGGTCGTATCTCTTCCCCAAATATGCCTCCACTTAATTTGTCATCTTTATCGCCTACTACTGACTCCGTTATGGGCAGTACAAGTGTGCCTGTCACTCCCATTTATCCACAGCAAGGGGCAAGCCAGGTTAAGTTTACGAATTATGATTGATTTACATATATATTGTGTTATTTAAGCATCTCTGTACTAACTTTTTCAGTGCTTAATTTCTTCCTTCAGCACACTACGTCGCTTGGGAGCGAGGTCGGGGAAGAGAGTTTGTCTGATACACCAGTGTGGGGATTGGTTGATCATGCGACAGGGGTTATTAATTGCTTCTTATCAAAATGCAAACTAATTAATTACTTGTATAATATTGAAGACTAATTGTTCATTTTTTATTTTTAGAACAACTTTAGGTGGTTGCCCGCCCATCGACGAGATTTGGCAAAAGCTTATAATTACAAAGCAAGTAGGTGGTTGTCTAGTCGCTTTCATAAATTGAGAGAAAATAAAGGAAAGGTAAATTGGATTAATCATGAGCTTGCTACACAACTCAAGTTAAAATGGGCTGGCGATGAGAATTGGCAGCAGAAGTCTGCGCAAAATAAGCTGAATAGGTCTCGATTGGAAGGACCCTCATATACTGGGGGCTCCATTCCAATAAGTCAACATCGGAGAAACATTGTAAGTATACATTGTTTTCTATTTCGGTATTCAATATTTTGTACTTTGAAGTAATTAATTAATGATCATCAATTGGATTTGCAGGAAGCTTCTGGGGACATGACTCCAAAAAATGTTGATTGGCTTACCTTTGAGCGGACCCATTCTCAAGAGTTTGCGGTTGGTGAGAGGCACTGGATTAACACCAAGTCAAAACAATTAGCGGTAAGACATTTATTGTATTTATTATTTGTTTCAACAAGCAACATGTTTATTTCATTTTACATGCCACATTTGTGATGTATTTTTGTGATTGTAGGAAAATTGGGAGAAACTTTCACAGGAGAGAGACACGCAGATTGCAACAGACCCTGCATCCTCCTCTCAGTTCGATAACGAGAACCTTTTCATTCAAGCTGCAGGAGGATTTGACAAGAAAGGCAGAGTGTTCGGGTTGGGTGCCTCTGCGAGTCGAGTGAAGGCTAGCAAGCGCTCATCCAGTGATGTTGGAGGTGTTGCTACAGGTAAACGTATTACTTTTGAAATTAATTGTTTTACATTATCATTCCTTTATCCATTTAAATCAAATACAAAAAATAAACTTACTTTCTAATGTTGTATTTGCAGATGAGCTTAAAAAGGTGAAACAGGAGCTGGAGGCTACAAGGCAACAAGTGAATCAACAAACGGAGATGATGAATCAACAAACGGAGATGATGAAGCAGATGCAGGAACAGCTCCAGTCTCTTTTGAAGGACAAGCAGGAAAACAAGGATAAGCGGTCGGCTCCTGGTGATGATGATGAAGCAGATGCAGGAACTATGTAGACATTATTTTTTATTTTTGTGGTGTTTAGTTTATTTTGTTGGCAACATTGTTTATATTTCATTTTCTTTATGTCTATTTTTTAGGATTGTTATCGTATATGTTTCTTCCTATACACTATTTTTAATACATATTCAGTAATTCGTAATATTTTTTCATTTATTTCATTGGTTGTTGAAGAAGAACCCTAATAATTATAATCTTTTTAAATAATAACGGAATTATTTCATTTTTTTAAATAACTACAATTTTCATTTATTTTCGATAGATTTTTTTTTTCTAATTTATGAATTTGTAATGGAATTATAATTCCGTTGCAACTAATTGCAACGAATCTTACTCCATTGCAAATTGCAACGGAATATTACTCCGTTGCAACTTGTAACGGAATTATAATTCTGTTAAAGCTTGCAACGGAAAAAAAAAATCCGTTGCAATTTGCGACGGATTAATATTCCGTTGCAATTTGCAACGGATTATTTTTCCGTTGCACTTTGCAACGGATTTTCGTTCCGTTGCAATTTGGAACGGATTTTTGTTTCGTTGTAATTTGCGACGGATTAATATTCCGTTGTAATGTGCAACGGATTATTTTTCGTCGCAAATTGCAACGGATAAATTTTCCGTCACAATTTGCAACGGATTCTTGTTTCGTCACAAATTGCAACGGATATTATAAAATCCGTTGCAAATATGTTTGTAACGCCCTTTTTAGCTACGAAATTTTTTCCGTCGCAAATTCCGTTGCAAAACCAGTTTGCAACGGATTTTCTTTAATTTGCAACGGATTTTGTCCGTTGCTAAAAACGTTTTTTCTTGTAGTGTTGACCCTTAAATCTCCTGATTTCCTACAGAATTTAACTTAGAATAATAGACTATATTTCCACGAGTCTTACGATCATAACTTCACTTATGAGAAATAACCCATTTATTTACCAAAATATAATATTTCAGATAAATAAATATGCGGGTATTACAGTATGGGGTCGGCTCCTAGTGATGATGACCATACTGCTACTGTTTAGACGTTTTTTTGTTCATTTTGTTGGCAACATTATTATTTATATTTCGTTTTCTCTATGTACACTCTTATGATTGCAACTATATATTTTCATGATATACACTTCTTTTTTAATTTGTAATTTTTTATATTTTTTTATATAACTTTTTTTAGGAATTGAATTTTGCGACGGAATAGTAATTTTGTCGGAAAATGCAAGATTTGCGACAGAATTACTGTTCCATTGCAAATGTTGGATTTTGCGACGGAATTATATTTCCCTCGCAAACTTGGTATTTTGTGACGAAAATAATTTATGTCGCAGAAATTCAATTTTGCAATGGAAATTTAATTCCGTCGCAAAATTTTCATTTTGCGACAGATCTTATTTCTGTCGCAAAATTGAAATTTTGTGACGGATATTATTAATTACTGTCGCAAAATTGAATTTTTGCGACGGAAACAAAATACCAAGTTTGCGACATAATAGTAATTCCGTTGCAAATCTTGAATTTTGCGATGGAACGTATATTTCCGTCGAAAAAAATGCTTTGCGACGGACCTATCGTTTTTGGGACAGAATTTCCCTATTTTGCGACGGATTTTGTCCGTCGCAAATCGTGATTTTTTTTTGTAGTGATTAATGTCCCTTAACAATAGTCAAGATGAAAAAAGAATGAGGGAATTAAGAAAAATAATTATGATATTTTAAAAAATAAATTTCCTATTAACCAATTCAACTAACTTCATTAACCCAATCAAATTAAAGACGGGTGGGAATAACTTTTTGGAAAAAATCTAAAAAAATACTACTTGAACTTTAAAATTTTAAATTAATTATGGCGATTTTCAATTAAAATGAGTTGTCAAATGTTATATTTATACAGTTAATTAACTATATTTTTGTAAGTAATAAGACTATTTGAGATTTTGAAGTTTAACTATTATTTTTTTAGGCTTTTTTCTTTATTTTTTAATCATCGATGATTAACTCTGAGAAATATCTTTCATATATAGCAACGTCTATATTGCATTGAGGTGACTACTCAGTCTCAGAGAAACGCAACGTATTCAAGTCAAAAACGGAACGTATTCAAGTCAAAAAATTTATGATCAGAGACCGATACCTGACAAGCTGACATCACATATCAATAATCAATTTCTAATAAATTAAGAATTCTTGTATGAACATAAATTTTTCCGAGCAAAAAAAAGTATGAACATAAATTTGAATTCTTTCTAATATTTTCTTCTCTTCTTGGTTAGTTTTAGAACCTGGTAAAAAAAAAAAAAAAATCTTGTAGCAGATATATGATGAGGGGAGAAGATGGGGTCTACCTATCCAAAAAAAAAAAGATATTGAGGGGTCTTCATTAATAATTCATTACCAAATTAACTTTGTCTGTCAATTTTTTTTTTTTGAACACTAACTTTGTCTGTCAATTGGGTAGCCGCTTTTGGAATAGTTCATTGCACAAAATGAACAGTGATTTAATTAAAATCTAAGTTTGCCAGGTGAATCGAACCAAATCTGTACTTAAAATCCAAAACTGCCTCTTTCTGCAATACACTCTTTTCTTTTCTTTAATTATTATATGACTTCTGGCCCATCCTTTTCTTTCATCCTGTCTTATCACTACCTTCATGTAAAAATTACGACCCTTTTTCTTTCCCATCTATTTTTTTGTCTGTTTGCTTTTAAATTCTGATCAGTTGTAATTCTTGAAGATTAATATTCGATTAATGCCCCCACTTAGCCCCAATAATAATATAAAAGAAAAATAAACATTTGAGTTTGCATTTGATTATTATGAACAGTGGGTGAGAGAAATGTCGGCCTACCCTAAGATAGCAACCTCCTATTTCTTAAAGGATTAGGATTAGAATATTAATCAACTGTTTGTCGACCTCAAAAGTGAATCTTTTTAAAGACTTGAATTTTTTGTGAGTTTTTGACTGGTGATTGAAGTCGACTCTCGAAGAATATTGAAGAGGTGCGAACGTTGTGGTCCAATTAATTTATGATAATTCAATATGCTTAGAAATATTGTTATACATACATAAAACAATGAGCTTTGCTTCAAATGCATGCATCTAACGATTCAAAGGTTTTTTTCCCTTCAAAATTATCTGCGCTAGCTTTTTAATTTTTGATGTATTAGAGAATAATATATATTGAAGATGTTTTTTTTTACCTGGATATTGAAAGCTGGAATCTCTTTATGATGAGGCGATGTTTAAAAAAGTTGCGTATTATTAGTTAATTTTTTAATCACAAATATTGGAATTGTATTGTACGAATCCATCAAGACATTAATCAATTTTTATATCAACATAAGTTTCAGTTTTCTTCATGAACTTAACTGTTACATATATATCAAATTAATATGCAAATTAAGCTATAAACTGATCACTTTGTTCCACCCACAGAGACACTAAGCAACAATCCGATCATGAAATATAAAGGTCCACAACAAAAATTCCTTATAGTATGCTAATCAATTGAGATCCTGAACACTAATGAATTATTTGGAGTATCTTTGGAACAATCTTGAATATTTGCAAATCATGCCTTTGTACCGGTTTTCAATTTAATTAATGCACCTTTAGTTATATGGAGCATTAACTTGTTTAGACCAGATCTTAGACTAAAGAACGGTGCATCAACACAGTCGATGAGTAAACGTATCCAAATTAAACAGAGAAGGTAGAACAATATTCCGCAACAAATGGCACAAACTTTTAGTAAAGTAATGATAAATACGTTGATTTGAAGGGATCAAAGTGAGATAAGATATTTTGAACTTCATTTTTAACTAAAATGATCTTGTGATATTGTTTAGTTTTATTGGATATCTATGTAACGCATATTATTCTTCCATGATCATCTGTAAACTATATATGACTCAAAAAGTAGAATGTTAATTTGATGTATTGCACTGACATTTTCAATGTCAAATGTTAATCTCTTCTTCGATTTCCTTTCAAAAAAAAAAAAAAAAGTGGTAGTTTATAGATCAGTCGAATGTATAATTGATTAGTCAAGAACAGTTTAAATGGTTACATTATTCATTTTATATATTATGAGAATGATGTAGGAGTGCTAATTATATATCCAGAATGTTAAATGCTAATGTCCGAAAAAATAATAAAATATATAAACAGGTTTTTTTTCAAAAAAAAAAAAAAGAGAAGATCGATTCAGTTAATTAATTTGATCCCCTAGGTTGTCGCTGGAAAGTTCAGAGCAAAGCTTAAACAAGTTAAAAGAAAGATACAGATCTTTTGCAAATACAAAGCTTATGTTTATAGGACGATTAGAGTCATTAATTTATGCCATACTCACAAAAGAGGGACAAAACTAATTAAAATCATGAGTGATGAGGGGAAGAATCTCATCCACAATTATAGTACTTAGTCTTAGTTACCACTCATCAGTCATCACTGTGTGATTCATGGGTTGGGTTTCTTTCCTCATCATTTTCTCATTATCTTTAAATCATATCTATCCAATCAATCACAATACTATTTTATCACCACTCTCCTCTTCCCAATCAATGGCCCAGATGGGCTGAGGAGAAGAAAAGAAGAAAATGGATTATGAGAAAATCTTCTCCCGTGATTCATATCTGTCGTCAGAGTATGATCTTTTAAGTCGACTAATTAATCCCTGATCGGCCAACTCCTTCCAGAGTTTTTTTAATCATTCCTGTGATGACAAAAATGTTAACAATGATAAGTATTTAAACAGAAGCACAATCAAGCAAATCATGAGTAATAATATGGCCTAGGTTGAATGATAATGGCGGGTTGAACTAGCTAGTTAGTTATATTATCTGTACGATCATCATTCTCTGGTACCAACAACATAATACAGCACTAGTTATAATCTTATGTTAAGTACTATATATATATGAGATGATTAAGGTCAAGAGATTCAATATTGACCTGATCTCTTCATTTTCTCTCTTTGATTATCATCATCGTCATTGTGAAAGAAGAAATATTATATATATGAATAATTCTGCAAATTGCAAATGGAAAACGCAATAGGGTATTGGAAAAAGGGAGGTTGGTTGAACATTCTGCCATAACGGCCGGCACAAACTTTGCTTCTTGTCGGCTTAGTTTGACGACATCTCTCCCTCAAAAGCTATACGTACATACCTATCTCTCTCTGTCACATTCTAATCCCGCTACCTGTTTCTTCTTCCTTCTTCAATTCATCCATCTCAATTCTATATTCTTCTTAGCTACCTAATTTAATGGAAAGAAGAACAAGAAGAAGAGTGGGTTTACTTTGCTTGTCTTCTTCTTTAGAGGGTTTGAATTTGAACTTTTGAACCCTGGCTTCTTCTCGATCTTTCTGCACACACATCAGATATATCTCAGTAACAATTGACTACCTGCTCAGGTTTGAATGAAACCCCAGAATCATGCATATATTATATATATAGAACCAACTAGATAACTAGCTACCATCCAAATTAAAGCAGAAGAAGAAGAAGAAGAAGAAGAAAGAAGCCATTATAGTATAATCTCCAGAACCTTCTTGATCAATCAATAACCAAATATACTACGGAGAGATCCATTTAATTTACAGGTAGAAAACCTTAAACACTACTCCACATGGCCACAAGTATAGTATAATTAATCTCAGGCTCGAGGGCAAAAACTAATATAATGTTGCATAGAATCATACGTAAAGACTCGATCCCAAACAAATTGAAAGCTGGGACTGTTTAGATCATAGTACGTACTGTTAATTGATTAGATCCCCAACAGATGAGAAAGCACAAAACTTGTAGATCTATATGAAACAAATGATACAATAATCGTTGCTTATAAAATCAAATCGGTGTCTTTCTCAGATCAACACAGAAATGAAAGAGACCCTAATTAAGCCTATACACAGCTAGCCAGCCAGGGTAACGATCTGGGCACTGAAAAATTTTATAAAGAACACGTAAATCAGCCAAATACAACAAAATTATTACTAGTCGATCATAGCGAATTTATATATATAATCAAGAATGTTTAGTTGAATTAAAGCCCCCAAATGGGTTTCAAAAACTCCAGAGGCTATCTCCATGATCTGAATTCGGCGGCGAATCATCGGAAGCGTTCGGTGACTTCATCCTCGGCGGACTCACCTGCATTCCCCTCGCCATGTCATCCAGCAAACTCGGCATATTCAATAGCTCGTCCTCATCGATAAATTCCTCGCTTTTCTCCGTCGTCGCAACTTCTCCGCCGCTCCGGCTCCAGTCCTCGCCTTGGTTTCCTCCTTCGCCTCCGGCGTCTTGTCCTCCGCTTTCCGTAGACCTCACCAGCCTCGCCTCGGCGGCGGCTGATGCCGCAGCCCGAATATCGTTGGCCGACAATGACGCTGGGATCGGATAAGAGAGGATCAAGTTGGGGAAATTGAGGGTAGTGTCAGGCCCTTTCAATGCAAGCACCGCCACGTCATACGCGGCGGCTGCCATCTCCGGCGTCGGGTACGTACCCAGCCAAATGCGCGTGGATTTACGAGGTTCCCGTATCTCCGACACCCATTTCCCGCTCCGGCTCCGGATTCCCCGGAAAGTGGCGTGCCTCCTGCTGGTATGCTGACCCGAAGACGACGGCGATCTCGCCGTCCTCGGAGACAATAAAGACGACTCATGAGAAGAAGGGACTTGTAAAACCGAAGGAGCAACAGCAGAAGAAGGCGAAGAATCAGAAGATTGTTCAGGCGGAGGCAAGTTGCTATCCATAGTGTATGGTATAATAGTAAAGAGAAGAAGACGTTGGTTTTTTCGCAGAGAAAATTTGGAAATGGACAAATAATAAATATCTGTGTATACGATGATGAGGTTGATGATAGGGTAATTATATTTTATATGTGTGAGACACATATGAAGAATAGGGTATAAAGCGTGGGAGAGTCGCGGACTTTTCCACTTTTTTATTTTTTTGGGCATGAACAATAAATGTGGCCCTATATTGAACACGTATTTGGAACACAGTTTAGGCTGAATCAACTCGTTGTGGCCTTTCTGGATTCCTATTTGTGAAAGAGAGAGAGAGCGAGGGAGGGAGGGAGATTTATCTGGCTGTGGACATATGCTTTATTGACGCTAGTGTGCACTTAGCTTTCTTGAGTGTTTTTAATTACATGTTTGATTCAGTAAAAGCTTCTCTGTTGCCATCCTAGCTACCCCCTCCAGCTACTGTTTTGTCCCTTCCTTTTTTGTTTTTCTTTTCTCCTTTTTCATTTATTTGACCAGAAGATGACCCTCTAATATATACTCCCATTCTATTTATAAGTTTAACTTAGTTCTCATATGATATAAAAATGCTAATTAACTTAAAAAATATGGACTAAATTGATAAATTTCTCTAATTTTGCTATCATTTATGAATAAACATTTTTCACCTCTTTGTTCTCTCCCTACCTTTAATAGGGGCAAAATTATAAAACTCTCATTTATTACTTTGAGAATTGACTTACAACAAGGACCAAAATTCTTTTTCAAACTAAACTTATAAGTAAGACCAAAATGGTAATTCTAACTCTTACTCCCTTTAGTCCATAATATAAGACATATTTACTTAATTTGATTAGATTAAGGAAGTTAGCTGGATTAGTTAATATGACATGTATTTTCTAAAACACCACAATCATCTTTCTTAATTACATCATTCTAACTTATTCTTGATTATTGTTGAAGGAGCATCACACTACAAAAAAATTTGTCATTTTGTAGCCGTTAGAATGGTGTATTTGTAGCGGTTAAACAACAGTAATAGCGGTTTAAAAACCGCTACAAAGCACACTATTGCAAAGGTTTTTGTAGTTATTTTTTAGAACCGCTACTATATTAGTAGAGGTTTCATGTCACTGCTACAAGATATGTATCTAGATGACACATTATCTGAGAATCTTGTAGCGATTTTAAAACCGCTACAAGCGTTGGTGCAAAATTTTGGCAGAATTTGGCGTGGCAAGAAAGGAGAATTCAAAATGTGGCGCCAACATTGTAGTGGCTCTGAAACCGCTACTAAGTACAACTAGGAATTTGAAAAAATTGGCACCAGAATATTTGTAGCCGTTATGAAACTGCTGCAAATATTGGATGAAATTTCAAAAGTTGCGCCACATATTTAATTTGAATTTGAATTCAAATTTGTAACGGTTTTAAAACTGCTACAAAATATTGCAAAATAAATAAAAGCAAGATCATAATTTGAGTTCATTGTTATACTTTTATGTTGAATGTTTTATTATTTAAGTAATCATTTAAATGATAGTAGTTAATATTTGAGAAGAATGATTAAATTAAATTAGATAAGTATAAATACTATGTAGGTTTAATATTGAGAATGTGTAAGTAATAAAGACTTATTATGTTGTCCACTAGATGTTATTTGATTATGGAAGGAATGTTGAAAATGTTGAGGAAAAATCCTTATATTTCTGGAGAAGAAGAAAAAATAATTCATATAAGTATTATAAGAAAAAAAATAAAACATAGAAATCAAAGATTTAAATTATTTTATCAGTTTGCTTAGCTCTTAAGGAAAAACTTTACATATGAGAGAAAACGAGAGAAGAGGGGTGGGAACAAATGGAGGAGGGTTTGAAATGAGATGTGGTGGGGATATTTATAGGGATCAGCGTAATACTTGTAGCGATTAATGTGACGAATTTTGTAGTGGTTTATGTGACAGTGTTTGTAGCAGTTTCACAGTTGTAGCGGTTTTGGTTTATTAAAACCGCTATAAAAATTGGTTGGTATTTTTAAAAAATATATATAAATTGAGGTTTACAATAACAAAAGTATGATTTGTTTAATCATTCTTTAATTTGTGTCATCCCTACAAAAAAATGTGTGAAGAAGATGTTAGTGGTGACTTTAATATTTTGTACAAAAATTAAATTTAAATTAAGTGATAATAAAGTGTAATTTATAAAAACACACCGAACTATAAATAAATTGCCATCACCTTCAGGGAAGAAGTTTTGAAAATTGGCGGGATGGAATGACTCACTCTTGTAGGCGATGCTATCACCATCACCCATGTTGTACAAGGTCCTGTAAGTGTTGATATTTGTATCGGTTTTATAAAAAACTGCTACAAATCAAGAAACTCTACCTCATGCAACATGAAATTTTGTAGCGCTTTAATATAGCTTGCTACAAATGTGCAAACCCACTGCATTTTGTAGTGGTTTGTCATATCAACCGCTACAAAAGAACTGGCACAAATGTGGTGCCAGCTGGCTCCACATTTGTGGTAGTTTATATAACTAAACCACTACAAATTTGACGCCACATTTTGTATTAGTTTTTTTTTTTTTTTTGTAAAAGCCGCTACAAATGTTGTTCACTACCTTTGTAAATTTGTAGTGGTTAATTTCAGAATAAATCGCTACAAATCCTTATATTTGTAGCAATTTCTTTCAACCGCTATAAACTAACCGATACAAATTGACCGTTTTTATTATAGTGTCAATAAAGGTAAATTAATAAAAGATTGACAAATATAAAAAATATGTTTTATATTTAAGATCAATATCAACTCCTCAAATATTAGAGAGTGGAGGGAGCACTATATCCTATTTATGTTTATTATATCTTAATAAGACTTTAATATATAAGTGATTTGCGAGTATTAAAAAAATTAATTAAATTAGTTATTTATAATAAATGAGTACTGGTTTCATTAAAATACCACATTCAATCGTGTACATTGAAGCTACTCTTTGATGAAAACCCTACTAATATTGTAATGAATATGATATTTTGAGGCAAAAATTATAGATTTTAGAAGATAAAGTAGATTAAAATACTATCTTTATAATCAAACTAAATTTTTTATCTAGCTCTTGCAATAGGGATCAGATCGACAGAGTATTTTTTTTTTTCTCTTTTTAAAACATAAAGTTTGGGCATTCAGCTGGCCTAATGACGCTTAGCACACCTCCTTTAAAAAAAAAAAAAAATTAAGCCTGAGGTTGTGAGTTTGACCATTTGCATGATGAATATAATGTGTGAATTTCTTCCAATGCAACTGATGAAAAAAAGGTAGGAGTGTCTCTTACTATTATTTTCATAATTTCAACCATTTACGTGTAGAGTTTATTCCTCATTTATTTATTTCTTATATTTTTTAAAAAATACTTAGTATATTATATCTAAAGTCATCAATGTAGGATCTTGCTATTTCACTTTTTTTTTAGGAGCTGAGGGAGGTTTGGTTTCCTGTTCCCATAAATTGTTATTGTACAAAGTAGTTGTGCTTGGTGGGGGGTGGGCAGGGGCGGACCCAGGAAATTATAGAAGGGGGACATAAATGGTGGGGGGATACGGGGGTTCGGGGCAGCGCCCCTGAAATTATTTTTTTTTAAGGAAAGTTTTAAATGCATTAAAAAACAAAAAAATATAAATAAGAAAATATATA
Source organism: Acacia pycnantha (assembly GCA_025563575.1). Lineage (NCBI taxonomy): Eukaryota > Viridiplantae > Streptophyta > Magnoliopsida > Fabales > Fabaceae > Acacia > Acacia pycnantha. The sequence continues at coordinate 1,384,775 of JAMWYP010000048.1, read as the reverse complement.
TCAAAAAAATATTTATGAAATCAAGTGAATATTGATGATGTAATAAAAGAGGAAATTATTTTACAAACTTGTCATTTAGAAAAACAAGGCTAAATACGGTTAGAAATGCAGCTACATAAATTACAATGAAGGGTGGGCACTCAATAAGTTCAAGTACATATATTTTAATTAAAAAAAAGTATATTATATTATAATAAAAATAATTACAATGTCATCCTTCTAGACCTTATGTTTTGGAATTCCATCATAATTGTCTTATTATCAATGCTATCAAATACATATTTTTCAATATAAGGTACTAAACAATTATTCAACCATTCATCCCCCATCCGATTACGAAATGTAATCTTGATGTATTAAGGGTGAACACTTAATTTAAAGGTGTACAATCATTCAAACATGTATTAATTCAAAGAAAGTACATAAATAATACTAATGCTAATGAAAATTTGAAACCATTATATTCAAGTTATTAATTCTAACTCCTTTAACTTGATTTTTTTTTTTTTTTTTTTAAACCCAAATTTTTGGGGGCACTTGCCCCCAACAATGAACCTGGGTCCGCCTTTGGGGGTGGGGATTCCTGGAAAGCTACTCGTTGGTCCTTCCTTTGTTCTCTTAAAATCATTCACTTGGAAGACGTTAGCATATCGTAATCATTGAAGATATACCCTTATTGGTTCTTTTCTAGAAATCCTTTGGGCAAGTAGTCAAGTAGTGGACCTTCCGATCATTTGGTGCACTCAAATAAGAAGAATTAGCAAATACACTTGGAGCTAGCCCTAACGACCCACAAGAACTTGTGGCCACTCATCTCTAACCCTAAGGCTAGTTCATGAAGTTGGCCATGTGAAAGTGTTTCACCAAAGTCAACGCAGTATTTGTTCATATATATCGGTTGATAATTTAATTTGGCTATATTTGCGAAGGCTGTCTATGTTATATTATTCCAAATCCCACAATTTTTGGCTCGTGCTTTCCCTCAATTTCGCTCTGTTTCAGTTTTATGCTGTAATATATTTGTATAATTTCACATAATTTAATTTAATTTTAAATCGTCAATCTGCTTTAATTTTATGCTTTAAAAGTTTTGACACTGAATCATGGGCTAATTTCCCAATTTGCCCTTTATTAAATAAGTATTTACTAAAATGCCCCTGTCAGAAAACTATTTCCCAATTTGCCCCTGTCAGAAAACTATTTCCCAATCTGCCCCTGTTTAGTCGACTAAAAACATGGTTTAGTCGACTAAATCGTGGGGCCAAATTTTTTTTGGAGACCCCCGACATTTAGTCGACTAAAAAACTCATTTAGTCGACTAAATCATTAAAAATAAGGTTAAAACTTGGTAAGGCCATAACTTCGGTTGGAGTCCGAATCAAGTGATTCTTTTTTTGATTCCACATAACTTTTTGAGATCTATGCACTGACATAAAAATTAACTTCCAGATTTAATGAAGAGAAATGAGGAAAAATAAGTGATTCTTTATTATGCAGGAGATACTAACAATTCATTAAATATAATCAAGTGATTCTTATATATATATATATATATATATATATATATATATATATATATATTGTTAGAAATTGAACTCCAATAAAGAATTTATTTATTCATCCGTTTATTTATTCATCCGTGATTTATTCCTCTTAAATGAGGTATACTTATACAGATGAAAAATTAACAGCAACTAGCAATAAAGTAGGAAATAATCCTAAATCAACAACTACTAGCTAGGAAGTAGGAAATAACCCTAACAACCTGTTGTGAATGTAAAATGAATTAAATAATTATAATGTTTGATTCTTTAGTTGAGTGATTATTTATATTAAGTACTACTATTAGCATAAGTATTAATTATAAAATGGACTTTAATGACCGCTTTGATTAATTTCAAAAAAATATTTTTATGAGATAAATATATAAGAGAAGTTTTATCTTATAAAATATCAAAGTGATTATTTTAAAAGGTTTAATACACCTCCTTAATGTAATTTAATTTAAATTTCATCCCATTTGTTACCTGGTTTCTTATATATAATTTTTTAAAACAATTTCTTACTTAAGATGTATAGATTGAAAGCGTATTGGGCATATTTTATTAACAAAAAATTTATCTCATCAACTTGACTTGCAAATATATGTGTTTCATCTCTTATTTATATATTTTTCAATTTTATGATGAATATTAATATCAATTCTAATTTTATTTTATTTTATAACAATTCACAGTCTATTTGATTAGAGGGAAAAAATCAACATTCTATTCCAAGAATTAAACTTTCTTTCAATTCATCGTTTTGTTTTAGAAAAGGGAAAAGTAAAAATCATATAATGGTATTTTTTTCATAAATCAACTAAAAACCACACTTTAATTTATGAAAATTGGTTCAATTGATTTGTATTAGTTTATAAGATCAAGTCAATTTTCCATCATGAACCATAAAATTAATGAAGAGTTCCTGTTGCCTTTTATTTCTAACTAATTATTATATTTGAAAGATATCATTTCAATGTTTCATGTATAGGGTCACACAGACAAGATTCTTTAATATATATATATATATATATATATAGAAAAGAAAGTTGTTATTTTAATTATTTCTATTTCAAAGTTTAAATTTTGAATTATTGTTATTTTCATTCTTTTAGGAATTTCAAATAAGTAGCAGGTTGTTAGGGTGGTTTCCTACTTCCTAGCTAGTAGTTGTTGATTTAGGATTATTTCCTGCGTTATTGCTGGTTGGTATTAATTTTTCATCTGTATAAGTATACCTTATTTAAAAGGAATAAATCACGAATGAATAAAGAAATTCTTTATTGGAGTTCAATTTCTAACTCTATATATATATATATATTAAAGAATCACTTGATTATATTTAATTAATTGTTAGTATCTCCTGCACAATAAAGAATCACTTGTTTTTCCTCCTTTCTCTTCATTAAATCTGGAAGTTAATTTTTATGTCAGTGCATAGATCTCAAAAAGTTATGTGAAATCAAAAAAAGAATCACTTGATTCGGACTCCCGAGCCAGAAGTTATGGCATTCCAAAGTTTTAACCTTATTTTTTAATGATTTAGTCGACTAAATGGGTTTTTTAGTCGACTAAATGTCAAGGGTCTCCAAAAAAAATTTGGCCCCGCGATTTAGTAGACTAAACAGTGGCAGATTAGGAAATAGTTTTCTGACAGGGGTAAATTGAGAAATAGTTTTCTGACAGAGACATTTTGGTAAATAGTTATTTAATAAGGGACAAATTGGGAAATTAGCCCTTAATCATGTGTCATGAGTCTCACTTCAGAAGTGTTATCTTAAAATAAGGTCTTGCTCATTACGTTATGCTCTATGAGGAGTTTATGTACGCCTTCACCACTGTAATTTCTTGATTAGTATGGGCTAAAGTGCAAGCTCAGAAACAATATTGCCTTAGAAATTTGTTTGAGTTCAGTTTCGCTTTGAAAGTTCAAAACGCAACAATTTTGCTTCAGCTGATAAAAAAATTCATGTGAGTCACTAAAAAATTGATGTTGAATGTTAACATCATTTTAATGACAAGAGATAAAATTGCTCCATTTTAATATTTCCAAAGCAATTTTAAACCCTGAAAAAACTTATACTGGACAACATTACTCTTAATTAAAAATTTTATAGCAACTTTGCACCTTAATTCAATCAGTATAATCCATTTCTTAAGAACTAGTTAAAATATATGGCCATGATTTAATAAATAAATGATATTAATTTATATGAAATAATTAATTAATCTATGTGTATATTAAACAAGCAACTAATTATCAATCAAGTAATCACTGATATGATTCAAGACTAGTAAGAAAACTAGTTTTTGCTGGGACATGTACATATACGTACACACCGATGAAAAGAATTTAGGGAAAATCATTTTCAGGACCCTTTTAACACTAACAATCCCAAAAAATGCCCCAAGATTCTAATAATCCCAAAAATGGCCCCAGGGCCTTTTCTAGGATTTTCAGAATCTTGGGTGAGTTGTTAACATGGCTGATATAGTTGTTAAATGTACTGATTTAGTTGTTAGCCAAAGTGTTGTTAACGTGACTTTGGGGCCTTTTTTGGAATTGTCAGTATTAAAAGGGCCTTGAAAATGATTTTCCGAAGAATTTATTCAGGTCAAAGTTTTTGACTAAAAGTCACGGTTTTCTTGAACATATAATGAATACATATTAGCTTGCCATTCAAGATATTACTATGATCGTCTGAACATTCACTTATATTTTCATTTAAGACGGCTGTTTCTAATATATATATATATATATATATATATATATATATATATATATATATATATATAAAATAAAATGCACCTCACTCACACACACACAGCATAGGATCTCCAACAACAACAAAAACTGTACTTTTCTACTTTTCACAGGTTCAATTTCTAATTCTAAAACCGTTTCATTATTGTTTCATTATATATTTCTTCTTCTTTTTTTGGCCAGTGATAATTTTTATGTTTTCCAGTTATTAAACTTTTGTGTGTGTATTAGAGGTTTTATACTTTTACCACTAATGGGAGAGTCGAATACAATTATTATTCTTCTAGCTATTTAATATTCTCAACCTTTGTAAAATTATATTGTTGATTATTATTTGTTTTGAAGCTAGGTAAATACGCTTGAAAAATAGAATTTTCTTCTAAATTTATTGAATCCAAACCCCAATATTTACATATCATTATTTATAGAGTATTCCATATAAAAGTCGAATTGAATGGTGAGAATCATTTTTTTATATATAAAGAAGGTTGAGAGTCTGAAAATTAAACCTAATATTTAAATTTATGGATAATTATATAATTGCATGCAAATTATTACTACTACTCCCTCATGTCCTTATTATAAAGCACCAACTAACAATTGTATTTGGTCTTTTTTATAAGGCACTTGCTTGTTTTCAAAGCACATTAATTATTTTTTTTCATGTATGCCCATAATTAATAAGGATAGTGGGTGAGAGCAGTGGTGGATCCAGAAATTTATGGAAGGGGGGCACTATTGGTTGGTGTAATACCCTAAAAATCACACTTAGGGTAAATATCAAAAATTGGGAAATATACCTATTGAAAATAGGTGAATATGAGATCTCAAACACCTTGTATTGAGTTTACCTTGTTGTTAGGGTAATTTCCCTTGAAATTAGATAATTTGCAAATAGGTCCCTAAAAACGTTTGAAAATTTGCAAATAGGTCCCTAAACACATTATGGGTTATAAATACCCTGTAAAAGCTATAAAAGAGGCAAGTAAATATCTATTTGAAATAGGGAAGGGTATTTTCCCTAATTTAGGTAATTTATTAAGTTACTACCTTGAAGAAATAAAGGGGGAAGAGTCAAAAAGTATCCAAATGACCAAAATGACCCCGTAAATTTTAGTACAGCACAGAAGGCATAAAGCAAAAATGTCAATACAAAAGTTATGAAATAATGAGGCATCCTAAGTAAGAAAATTATCAACTATTGATAAGAAAGTAATTAGGAAATTATTGGCTAATTACTTAAGCATAAGCAAAGGAAATTCAGAGATAATTATGTAAAACCCTAAAATTAGTGGTTTTTGGCTTAAAATTAGTAAAAATATATTTTCTAATTAATTGGAAATTTTTGAGAGAAATGGATGAGTTTAGGTATTTTTAAGCCTAAATGCAAGAATAGACCAATAAGAGAATTTTGTAAAAAATTATGTAAAAATAATTATTTAATTAATCAAATATAAAAAAAACGAAATAAAAAAATGGGCAGAAAAAAAAAGAATAAAAATAGAAACTTAGTTTATAAATTATAGTATTTTATAATATAATTAATTAAAGTTATATTATTATATAATATAATTTAATGTGGTGAATAGTAATTCAATAATTAGGAAACGGATCCTATCTGGAGATCTAGGAATGGGATTTCCAAAGGCAAGGTAAAATATTGATCAGTGAGGTTTTACCTTTAAGTGACCTCTTCCGGAAGTTAATTCCGAGGCCGTTAGCGCATTTTCCTAATAAGACGAAATAGGGAAAAATGCAGGTAGGCACATTTTTGGATCTGAAGAAAATAAATTCTAACTCAACATCAAGAAATGAGTTTGAAATTATCTGGACATATTTGGAATCAGTGAATTTTTGTCCAGAAGTTGATGCTTCCGAAAACGAGTTTCGAAAGCAAGCCAAGTCACCATTTTTGGACCAATGGGAGGCTGCCACATCAGCCCTCCAAATCGACCAAGGGCATCCAAGGGCCAAGATCTTGCCTTGATGAAGAAGTTGCATCCAATGGCATAAAACAACTTTGAAATTCCCTTTATGTCCTTTCAAAACTCTATAAATAGGAAGCCATAGCTCTTGAAATTTTCACACCACTTCCAAGAGCTCCTTGGCCGAATCTAGAGGGAGAAAGAAGAGAGAGAAGCTCTGGGAAAATTTGCAGCGAAGCTCTGTGTAAGTTTTCCGGTACCGAGCTTTTAGCTTCCGTAGTTCTTTCGGTAGTTTTAGTAGAACTGTTAGTTAGATCTAGGAAGTAGGAGATGAGATTCCTATTCTTGTTTTTATGCCTCATTGCATTGAAAGATGCCTGACGAGGTAAAAACATAGTAGGGATTGAGTCTCTGAAAGTTGAAAGTTATAATAGCAAGCTTTAAGCTTTCGTAGCTCTTTCAATAGTTAGAGTAGCCTTTATTTTTTCAAAGTATGATTAGATATCATATGATAGGGCTATTCTAGTCATTATTTCGAAAATATGTTGGAGAAGGAGTTATGTCAAAATTTTGGAAAAGTGGGGCCAAAGTAACGAAGTGCTGGCGAAATTCCGCCGATTAGGGGGTCAGGGGCAAAATAGTCATTTTGACTAAAAATGTCCGTCGTAATGCTAGATCCTTAACAAGTACATTTTTATGTTGATAGGATATCCGTAATCACAAACCGCTGTCAGTAAGTGTTGCCAAAAATCTAAGAATGTCTGTTGTACATATATGATGTATGTAATCATGAGGTTAACCGTTACCTGGAGTTCGATGCATGGACTCCAGCTCTTAACTTAGCTTCAGGGTCGGGTGGACCGAGGATCGAGGAGAAGGACAAGCAGCACGCCTAGGAGTCGCGGCTGAAGACTTCTTTCTGTATTAGTTTTGAAACACTCTTGTACCGCTGTTTAACCAGCAAGACATGCTACCGTGGATATTTTAATATATATATCAATTACTCCATCGCTCCGGTGCTCTACTCTGATCATTTTGAAATGATGTTTGATGAAAAAAAAAATTATACTGCTTGTGAAAACGGGATGTTGCAGTTGGAGGGTACGGGGTTCTGCCCCCGAAATTTTTTTTTTCACTTGTCATCAAAAGCACCAAAAAAAAAAAAAAAAGGATTCAGATGGTTTCCACTTGTCATCAGTTGCAAGTTTGATCATCATCAATAAGAAAAAGAGCAAGTGTTAGCCATAAAATGCCCATGGCAGAAAATTAGCAACCTACATGCTCCAAGCAATTTTTTGTGCTATGAATATCCACCTAAAATACAGAGAAAATGCAACAAAATGTTAGGAAAGTATCTCAAAAAAGGAAGCAAATCTTTCCTAGTTGAGGTCACAATGCTAAAATATGTCAGCAAGTATTTTTACAGGGGAAAGAAGAATTGTGTGCAAAGAAGGCACCGACATCGTCCGCAAGTATTTTCATGACATTGAGAAGGCAAACAATCATGAGGAAAAGAATACTTTAAAAAAAAAATCAAGGAGGGGCACGTGCCCCCCTTCTCCAATAGGTGGCTCCGCCCATGGGTGAGAGTAATAATTAATATAATATTAGAGTTTAATACAATTAGTAGAGGTAATATTAGAAGTTACTTAAATTGTACGACAACTTTATTGACTTTAATTGTTTTTATTTGTTTGTGAGAATTGTTAATTGGTACTTTATAATAAAAACTAGAAGGAGTATATCTTTTGAATTATAATATCTAACAAAAAAAATTAATAGGACTATTGGGTCCCCAGGGTGATCATGGGAGATTATGTTTAAAGTGAAGGACAGGGCTGTAACCCTGTGAGAGAGAGTTATGGTGGCCAGGGTAAGTATAACTCACGTGGCATGGCCCCACATTCTGGTTGTGCCAAGACAAGCCCACGTGGAGTTGTGCAATCTTCCTTGTCTTTAGCACTTTTTCGATGTGGCCATTAGAATTCCCCAATCCCCGCTTCCCCCACTCGCTCTGTTTTGGTTTTCCTCAATCAACGTACTCCCTTTCCTCACCTCTAAAATATACAACTATGAGCCCGATTGACGCGCATGAGAGGTGGGAAGGGAAGGGAAGGGAAGATGAATAAGTTTTCTTATTTTATATATTTTTAGCATCTAATCTAGCTGGAAACTTAAGTTCTTGAGCCTGTCAATCGTCATTTAAAGGTGGAAATATAAGATTTCACCAAAATTGGTGGAAACTCAAGTCCTCTCTATAAACAATGAAGCTTTCGAATATATTTACTTCTCATAAAACATTTATTTCGCTCTTCTACTGCTTCCTCAAAATCATGTGAAAGTGGTTAAAGCCAACACTATTCCGACAAGGGTTAGTTTCTTAGCTTCGTCACAAAAATCTGACATGACTACAGATTGTTTAGCAGTTCTTGCGGCGTTGGCGGAGAATGAAGAGAGAGCCAAAGCTGTACCAAAAGTTTGTGGTTTGCCATTGATCATCATAATGTTGCAGACAGTAAGTAACATGGAGGACAAAGAAAGAACATTGTGTGGTAATTTTGATGTTGATGTGCATGCTCGTCGGAGAAGAAGTGGTAGGTGTTTTGGTGAAAGATCCATTGTTGATGTCGTGGTTTTACTCACTACTCACGTAGGCATCGACCTCCTCTGGTTCCCCCGTTTTATCGTTCAAAAACAGGGGATTTTTTTTCTGGTGATTGGCGAAATAAATGTTTCACCACCAAGCATGCATGTTGTGACATTCAATAGCCATAAAAGTGCAACCACCTTGATTTTGCATGCATACTCTGATTAGTAATCGAAAAAACAGGATAAACAAAATTTCATGAAAGTTGTTTTCTATAAGGCAAGAAAATAGGATTACATTCAAATTTATGCAACAAATTCAAATTTGATAAGAGAAGATTTTAGACAAATTCGAATTTGAAAACTTTGGTTTGATTATGATTAATATTTTTTATTAATGATATAGGTGAGAGATTTTTTTAGATATACTTTGAAGCCGCAAAACTCGCACACGATCAATTTAGAGATTTTCGGCATAATTTAGTTTATTGTTTCATTTTATTATTTTTTATTATCGCTATAAGGCCATAAGTTGTGAAATATGATAGATTTTATTCAATATCTTAATAAAACACAATCTCTTATATAATTTACATTATTATTTATTATTTTTATTTATTTCTTAACCATTTAATCAATTTCATCTATGGCTGCAAGCTTGCAACTTTTTTTTCCCTCCATTTAACAAAAAATAACTTTTTTTCTTTTTATTTTTAATAAATCACTTTTAAGGGTAAAATAGATATTTCTCAACTATCACCCTCATTTTTCTTCTTACCAAAGAATTCATCTTCCCTCATGCTTCAAAATCTTCCCTTCCCTTAAATTCCTTTATCTCCTCAAATTTTCTTTGTGCCAAACAGGCTCATATGTTTCTTTTTATAAGTCATTTACACTTAAAAAGTTTGTTTTAAAATATAAGTCACTTGATGTGTTTTTGAAAATTTTACCCCTGTTGACTTATATTAATAAATTAATAAAAAAGTAATTTCAATGGAGTTGTAGAGAAAAATGTAAATACAGAGAGATAAAGGGAAGTGAGGGAAGACGCGCACCCTTCATAGATAATGACAAATATAAAAAGATTTATCTATTTAATTTTTTTAATAATGGGATACAAGTAACTTATAAAAATGAACAGAGTGGTAAGAAGTTACTCCCTCCATTTTTAAATCACATTTAGCAGTTCAAAACATTGGTTAAAATAATAATGTGTCAAAATTATAATGCTTTTTGACTAAACTACCCTTATTTATGAGGACTGAGGAATAAGAGAGAGAATAAAGAAATTACTCCATTCGCTCTTATTTAAAAAAACTTGATAACCGAATTACGCGGTTTAAAAAATATGTTAAAATTAGTTAAAAATAATAAGTATGTCTTGAAATAAATATTTTTTCAGAGTATACTTTTATTTAAAAAGGGGCGAGTAAGAAAGAGAAATAGAGTAAACATAAGTATTACCAATTCTTTAATTAAGACCGTATATATAATTAATTATGGGCACAAATTAGAAAAAATCATTAAATATTAAGACAACTCTTGTTGAACTCTTACAAAAAGAATCAAAATAATTCAAACTTTGAGTCCTTATAAAGAGAACCAAATGGAGTATTATATATTGACCATTAGTTGACCAAATATGTTGAGCTAGCAATCCACATGGCATTCACCTCATTTTTGTTATAGTGTAAATTTGCACCAGAAGTCCATGTTTTATCTACGTCATCTTTTTTCAAAATTAGCTTTAAAACTTTTTGACAGAAAATTGCCTCTTGGTGAAAACTTTCAAGGCAAAAATGTCTCTTAACCCTTTTATAAATATAAATTAGTACCCCTTCGATCTTTTTTATAATAGCCCAAAATTTAAATTACTTTAGTCATTTTTATAAGAGCCCGAAACTCTTGTCTAAACATTTAATGAGTCTTTTTCATTTATACCCGTCATTCATTATATGTATTGTCTTAATTAAAAGGTGGGTTAAGGTGTAAAAATAGATATGTGCTTTTCTCCGAGGAGCGCCCAGTAGCAAATGCTTTTTTCAGGTGCAAAAGTAACTATGTGGTTACAAATTAGGTGCAAAAATAACGTTTGACCGTTAAGTTTGACTTTTGATCGTTAAGTTTGACTTTTTTTGCTGACTGGACGATGACGTGTCATTTCAAATATTTTTTCAGTATCCTTTTAGTACCGGTCAATACCTGAAATATTTTTTCAACATCCTAAAATAATTTTTCAAAATTATGAAATATTTTTTTATACCAATCAGTATCTTGAAAAGACTTTTTAGTACCAGAACGGTCAAACGCTATTTTTGCATCTAATTTGTAACCACATAGTTACTTTTGCACCTGAAAAAAGTATTTGCTACTGGGCGCTCCTCGGAAAAAAGTACATGTCTATTTTTACACCTTAACCCTTAAAAGGTTGACTATACTTATGTTTACTTTATTTTTCTCTCTTATTTGCCCCTCATAAATAAGAACATACTTTAAAAATAAATTTTATTTCAAACATGCTTACTATTTTTAACTAACTTTAATAAATATTTTAAACTATATAATTCAATTATTAAATTCTTATAAACAACAACGAGAGAGTAGTTATTTGAAGTTTATGTTTTAGACGCAAAAGAGGGTCAATAATAGAACTTACTTTCGAGAAGATGATAGGCGCAAATTGCAAAATCAATTCTAGTGGCAAAACGGGCCCTTGGAGCTTCCTAAAGAAAATGGGGAGGAGACAGAGGTGTCAGAGATAATGGTGATCAGGTGAGGGGGGAGGGGCAGAGAGAAAAGGTGATGGAGAGATTATAATGAGAGAAGGAAAACAAAAAGGTTGGTCAAGTCAAAGCTTCCTTTTGCTATATTTGTAGTCACCGTGAGGGCTCAGGCGACCCCTACCCTACCCTACCCTTCCCCTTATCCCTCTAAAGGTCAGTTCGTGGGGCCTCTCCTCTCTCCCCACCACCTTGCCACATTTTATCCTTATTTTTTATTTTGTATCACTACTACAAGAATTCTAAATAAATACTGTATGAAATTTTAAAATCTTTAAAAGTTTCTTGATATTTATAAAAGAGATAATGGTGAGAGGGATGAAATTGATATTTCAAAATGTCAATGAATTTATCATCATACCCTATATTCATCTTTCCCTCTAAATACTGTATGAAATTTTAAAACCTTTAAAAGTTTCTTGATATTTATAAAAGAGATAATGGTGAGAGGGATGAAATTGATATTTCAAAATGTCAATGAATCTATCATTATACCCTATATTCATCTTTCCCTCTCCTCACCCTCTCTTCCACCGCTATGACAATGCCATGAGGCTCTTAACGACGATGAAAACCCATGGAAGCTCCACAACAAGATTGAGATCAAACTCCAAAAACAATGGTTGTTAGAGCTCTCTCTCTCTCTCTTTCTCTCTCTCGCCTTTGTCTCCCTTCGATTGAACGTCAAAGCTTGCTAACGACAGTGAAGATTAAAGTTGTTCCTGGCGAGGAAGAGAGGTGAAGGTAGAGGAAGGTTGAAATTGATGTTGTTGGAGGAAACCAAGAGGCTAAGGAAGAAGAAGGTGAACAATAAAATGAGATTTACAAAATTCATAATGAGATTGACAAATTTAGTAATAATTTTGACAAGAATTGTAATGATTCTAACAATCTCACCATCACCTTCATCCATTTTTTCTGGCGACAATTCAAATCATGGGAGTGCCACGGACACTTGAACTTGGGAGACATCTGTCTTCCACCATTTTTACTTTACTCTACCTCCACTTTCGCTCCACCTTTATCGAGGAAGAGGCAGAGAGGGTGAGGAGAGAGAAAGAATATGTGAGGAGCATTTTAGTAAAAAAATTTAAATTTAAAAATCTCATATTCCTCTCAATCACTTTTGTATCCTTTTAATTTTTTAACAGACGTTTTGGGGTTTTGGAATTTCATATGGTATTTAAATGAGATTTTCCTAATAACCATTGAGGTTGGGGCTAAAAAGAGGGGTTAGTCCCACTACTAGAAAACAGCTGATTAGCGACGGAATTTTTTCCGTCGCAAATTTAGGGGTATTTGCGACGGAATTCCAATTCCATCACAAAACCTTGCTTTTTGTGACGGAATTCCAATTCCGTCGCAAAACCCCTTTTTAAATTTCCCCACTTCTTATTCCTCATTCATTTTTCACGATCCGTCCCTCCCTCTACGCTCTCCCTCTTCTCCATCCGTTCTCCACCTCACGTCGTTGTGCCATCGCCGCCCTCGGTGTCCACGGACGCCCCTGTCACCACCCCTTCCTGTCTCCATCGTCGCCGCTTTGCCAGGTAAGTTGGAAATTTTTTTTCCTAGCTTTTTTATCATTTATTGTTAGATAGTTGCTTTGTATTTGGACATGTTTGTCTTGGTTTATACACTTGATTGAGATCCTTTGGTATAATACTTTGATCAAATGTTAATACCAATATATAAATGATCATATATTGTCGAATCTTAGAGCTCATTGGAAATTTTGGCACCTTGTTCCAGTTTTTCACCTTTTTTTGGCATAAAAGGGATAATCCAACCTATCAATCTTTATTCATCCTCTACATTAGAATGTGAGTACGAAACACCCACCAAATCCATGAGTAATTGTTCATATAAGACCTCTTAGGAGAGACATCAAAACGACACAAATTATATTCACGGTTCAAGCTAAATTTTGTAAGCCAAAGACAAAGACTTTTGCCTGAAAGAATAATTAATATATATAAGGCTTTAAGAAAGTTAACTTTATATGATTTGAACTCAATTAGGAAATATGAATACTCTAAGGCTTGAATGTTACAAGGCTTGGCAAATTATTTTATCCATTAAAAAAATTATTTGTCTTAAATAATCACATGGATTTGGCCCATATATATTATAATAATATTTTTATATTTCGTAATTTTTTATATTTGGATTTTCCCCATAAATATTTTTATATATTTTTTAAATTATTTTGCTATTTCGTAATTTTTTATTTTTTTATGCAATTTTATATATATATTTTTTGAATTTTTTATTTTTATTTTAAAAAATTTTAAAATTTGCGATGGAATTCAAAATCCTGAATTGCAAATTTCAAAATTTGCGACACAATTCTTGTTTTCCGTTGCAATTGTGATGCATCTTTCTGCGAGACAAATTCCGTCGCAAAAAATGAATTTTTTTGTAGTGTCCATCGTAACAAGGCAAATCATGGTTCAAATTCTCGTTGAAAAAGGTGTCCATATTTAATACCCAACAGTACCTTAAACAGGATTGCCTCTAAAAAGAAAATTCATCTGCCTAACAATAAAAAGAAAATAAGAGTAACCAATTGGAAGGGGGGAATAGAGTAACCAATTAGATTACTGAGGCTTGAACCAATATTTGAATTTCTATTAAATAAAGACATTGTCAATGGCAGCTGCCTCTTTCTAACACATGTAGAGAGAAGCTTATGATGACCCATCATATAGTTAAGTTAGCTCAGATCAATTGGTGCTTCCTTACCTTATTGGTGCTTCCTTACTCAACCTCACATTTCTTATAAGAGGTGGAACTTAATAAACAAACGTAGTTGTCTTCTTGATGTAATATTGTCACTAGTTAAATAACTCCTATAATTAAGACCGGAGGGAGTATCTTATTAAAAGAGATATATTCATATTTAGTACCGAACCATTATCACTTCTAATAGTAGGATACTCCTACCTAATATTAAAAAAAAAAAAACAAGAAAACACCCCAATCTTTAAAAAAATATTTAATTACAGAATAATTCATTTTAAAAAATTATAAATATCAATTCAAATAGTTGTCGTTAAAAATCTCAGTTGTAGATTGACAAATTATAAATTTTAAAGATGTAACGGTATGAATTTTTATCATTCATTGATGTTAAAGAAGTTTGTCACGATCTGCAAAATTAAATTAATATTTTATAAATTAACTGTCATTCTTTCTTATATTTCAATCTCTATTATATACATTCAACCATAATATTCTCTCTAAATAAATGATGTAGTTACACTCAGAGGTGGTACTCCCTCCGGTCCTAAATAGTATAAGATAAAGTTGATTTTTTTTTTGAGAGATTAAAAAAGTTAACTAAATGATTTTAAAGTGTTTATATTTTTGTTTTCTCCAAACTAATTGGTTTGGCTGATAAACTTATATATAATATAAGGGTGAAATATCATTTTTGCCACGGAAGTTTTGGTTAGAGGGCATCCAGCACCCGAAAGTTTTCTTGGTATCATTTTTGCCTCGGAAGTTTTTTTTAGGAGCAAATTTGCGTAAACTTCCGGGGCAAAAATGATATCACAAATGATCAATCCAACGGTTAAGATCAACTTATGGACAAGATTGCTACATTTGTAAACTTTCGGGGTAAAAATGATATCAAAAAACCTTTCGGGTGCTGGGTGCTCCAAACCCAAAACTTCCGTGGCAAAATTGGTCTTTATCCCTATAATATAAATATGCACAACATGTAATATGATGAAGTAACTTATTTAATTAGCTTCCTTAATCTTTCCTAAAAAAATCAACTCTATCTTATATTATAGTACTATTTAGGATAAGAGGGAGTATTTTTTTTTTTTAATCTCTAATCTCCTTAATTCATCCTCCCTCCTTATCATCAATAATTGGACTATCATGGTCATCAATTGAAGGAATCTTTACTTTTGGGATTTGGTTGGATGGGAGATCATGATTGTTGTCCCCTGAAGAAATCATGATGTGGGTTTTGAAGGTGAAGGGCTTTGGTGGGGAAGCTGAAGACAAATTAACCCCTAAACATCATTAGTTTGTACAACAATACGCTCTATTGGACCCTAATCAAAGAGAGTGGTGAAAAATGTGTCTTCAATAAAGTTGTGATGACTACTTCATTTAGTTATTAATATTGTATAGACCTATTAACAACTTTACATATATCAAAATAATTCAATTAAAATTAGTTCATATTTTTCAAATTTTAAAATTACATTCAATAGAATTCATTAGTAGGTAGATGGGGTTGCTTATTTAGCAAGATTATTAGAAGGCTATTTACTGTATTTAATACTCTAAAGTATTTTATTTCCAAAACTAAAATTTATTGTATTCACCACTTTAAAAGTAATTTTTTTAATAAATCCTAATATGACAGAGTAATTTTTTATTAAATAGATATTTTCACATATTTTTTTCTCATCTTTTTTTGAAGAGAAAAATAAAGGGAAAATTGTATTTAGATCGACTCGAATAAGAGAAAATACAATAAATATTCCCTTAAAATCTTAAAATTGTATTTAAGTCCGTGAGACTTTTTGCAATAAATTTCAATTGTCAAATGCCCATATACTTATCAGTGGATGCCCATGGGGTTATCAGTATAAGTGCCCATGACTTATCAATAAATGTCCCTGGACTTGTCAATGATTGTTCATAGTCATGGAGTTGTAAGTGGAATTAAAATTTATGGTTAAGGTGTAAATTGGCCAACGAAGTATATATTATGCTAAGAGCACCGTGTATAAAAATGTTTTGAAATGAGAAAAAATACCAATGAAAAATTTAAAACTTGGGCGAATAGACCAAAACGGGGATTATGCTACTTTCATAAGTTTTAAAAAAAATCATCGATATTTTTACTCCATTTCAATTGTTCATTAATATTTTTGCTCCCTTCAAAACATTTCTGTGTCCAGTGCTCATAACGTAACATTTGGTTGATCAATTTACACCTTAACCCTAAAATTTATTGCAGAAAAAGACTCACATGATTTAAATTTTAAGTTTTAAGGGATAATTTTGTAGTATCTTCTTTTGTATGGGATCTAGATGAAAATTTTCCAAAAATACTAGTCTAAAGTAATGAACAAGAAATGAAAAGTCGACAGTAGAGTAGGATAGGGAGAATCTTTTACTCCAAGTTTCAAGTCGTCAGGACAATAGCAACTTCACTGACACTGTTCCATTAACGCACTCTTTTGTGACGTCCACGTCCATTCGGCCTTTTCCTGTTGGAGGGTACAAGAACAGTCATGGGTCAATTTCACAATATGTTAAAAATCTTTTTAAAATGTTCAGATTTAACTTTCTTCTTTTTTTCTTTATTCTCATTTTCCCTTATTTTACTGCTGGATTAAGATTTCAATAATCAAGATTTAACATATTATGAATGTATTATTATAATTTTATCTTAAAAACATAATATATTAAATTTAGAAAATGAGAGTGAGGAGAAAAGAAAGAAAATCAAATCCCTCAAAATGTTCGCCATTCATCTTTTGACTTTTCTCAATTTTTACAAGTCAAAGGAACATTCAACAATCTCGTTTTATTTCTAAGTAAAATTTAGCATTTGAATTATGGTACACCTAACATCCTAATACTATTTTCTTGGTGCCTCTAACGTTATTTCTCAGTGACATCCAACATTACAATCTTATTTATAGTTTAGGGTGTTTAAACACTATAAATAAGATTAGGGTGTTAGAAGTATCAGAAAAATAACTTCAAGATTCTATATGCATGCAATGTAAATAATATTAGAGTAAAATACTTTAATCACTTATATGTTTTACTTTAATTACACAGACCACCATTTATTTTGAAAACTCAAATAGATCTCCCTTAAAATTAAAATGGATATCATACAAACCTCTATCATATTTTGACATAATATTTCCATAAACTCAAACTATTAGTTGACGTTAAATTTAACTTTTGGACTTTTATTTTACTAAAATGTCTTTCTTTAACATTAGAATTATTTAAACATACATATAGGCCAAAACAATTTATACCAACAAATTTTAATTCTAATAGACTTTTAACTTTCTAATATGCTAAAAACTACTCCCTTTATAGGAAAACTTTTTATATTACAAATTGCACTACAAAAGTGTTTCTATAATTATGACCGGAGGTAGTATTAATTTGAGATTATAAAATTTATAATTTATTTTTTCACCATTTTATTGAAATTTACTTATTTTAAATTTCTTAAATGACTAAAAATATATATCAAACACATTCTTTTCTATAAAAAATAATGAACTATATAGGTTTGAGATATTGTATAAGTCATTCAAATTCAAATTCGTATTTTTATATTTTTTTCTACAAACATATAAAATACTTAATCAAAATTTTGAAAGTTTATGATATTTACAAGCTTTCAATTAGAAATTGAGATTTAATATTAAGGGTAAATTAGTAAATAAATTTTATTTTTCATATAAATTGTAATTAAAAATAGATTTTTAGAATATTCTTAACGAAGTTAACGGTTTGGATTTAAGTATATATTTTCAAAATAGTGGGAAGGTTTATGTAATTAAGAAAAATTAGAAGGGTGGTTAAAGTATTTTAATCATAATATTAAATTGTTGGATGCAATTGAAAATAATATTATGATGTTGGATGCTAGTTTACCTTTTTTATTTAAAAGAGACATGCAAATAGCTTATGGTTATAAAAGGGATTGAACTCACCACCATTTAGTTATAAGAGAGCTTTAATCACTACCAAAAAAAAAAACACAGATTACTCACAGAATTACCGATGGAAAAAATTCTGTCGGAAATTGCCCACGGAATTCTGTGGGTAATTTCGTCTGTAAGTTTTAATTATCGACAGAAAATTTCCGTCGGTAATTTTGTCATGGCAGAATAAATTGATTTTTGCCTTGGCAAAATTGCCGATGGAAATTTTCAGTCAGTAATTTTAATTACCCACGAAATTCCGTGGGTAATTTCTGATGGAATTTTTTCTGTCTGTAATTTCGTGGGTAATCTATGTTTTTTTGTATGAATGTCATTAGGTCGTAAGGTTTAGTATTCCACGTTTTCTCATCAAATGGTTGTTTTCTAACTTTTCAAATAAATTGGGCTCGTTTGGTTCAATCCCATTACAATTGAGTGATAAAGAGTATTCAGAGAAGGGAAAGTATTAATGAAGATTACCAATTCTTTTAGTAATTATCAATACTACAATAAAGCTACTATCATGCTAAAGATAAACCAAACACTCTTTTCTTTTGGTAATACAATCATTATAATCATTGCACGCATACAATATGGTTGAACTAAACGAGGACTTAGTTATAAATTTATTCTCGCACAAGGTAGATAGTAAGACTAAATTATAACGAATTAAGAGTATGAACATTCAGTCATTCTCTATACTTCAACTTCTTGTTGCATTTTGTTTAGTTGTGGAACTTTTTAAATGTCCTATCCTTAATATTTAAAAATACACTTTTTTTAATGGGTACTTAGACCAAGATATGAAATAAATGTTTCCGACAAAAAAAAAATTGTTAAAGAAGTATTATTATATAATATCATTATCTAATAATATTGCATCCCTTTTAGAGAATGTAGGCAATATTTGTCACAAAAGACTCGTGACTAATAAAACACATGCCATAATATAAAATTTGTATAAATTTTAAGAACGAAATGTATAATCCAAAAAAAAACAAAAAAAATTCAAAAATTGTGGGCCAAACACTCTGAGCCCTCCTCAACCCTTCTTGTTTTTGTTTATCCGGATTATCAGTTTTTTATTGTTGTTATTTTTTATTTAATTTTTTGTGGAAAAAAGGGATAACCTTTTGTCGTTTACCATTTATCGCCATTCCCCCCTCCTTTTGCCGGTCCGAAACGAGGAGGAATGTCTCCATCAAGGGAAAAAAATCGGACTGTACAGGTTCAAGGGTTAATAGGTCAACCAAGGTCTAATCGGTGGTTGGACCAGCAATATCAAAATATTACTTTCTCTGATTTTAAATATAGGTTAAAGTTTATAGTGCAAATTGTACTACAAACATTTGCACTACAAACTTTGTCATCAATTTATGATCGAAGGTGACAAAAAAAAAAAATATATTAATCATCATTCATAAGGCCCTATTTGGTTTAAGAAAAATTGAAGGAAGGAAAAGGAAAACGGGCATTTTCCGTCTAGCATGACTGTTTAGTTCACATTTTCAAAGAAAAATGTTTTCTGGCGGCTGGCCATTTTTCCTTAAACATGGAAAAATCAGTTCCCACCTATTTTGGTAGGAACCCATTTTCTGGCGGATGAAGAAAATGGAAGAAGACCAACTTACCCCTCTTCAGTGTCGAGGGAGAGGAAGAGAGTGATGCTAGAAAATACTGTGGAAGGAGGAGGAAGAAGCTGTTGGAAATTATGCCCTAGGGGCAAGTCATTGTACTTTAGACAATTTATGTTATTTAAAGTATTCTCCTTTAGTTATCATTTTGTTTGCATGTTTATAGTGATAATTGATCCTTAGATATATCTTATACATTATCCTAAATGTCCTAGTCACCATCTCATGGAGCAAAGATGAAATAAGACCGGTATGACTTTGATGAGTATGGAGATACGAGTCAAAGTCATAGGCACTTGTAAGAGTACGGGGTGTTAGGCCAGGCCCACTATGAGAAAGTTTGCATGGAATAAGTCATAAGCTTTTCTCATGTATAACCGCGTCACAACGCCCTTTGACCTGAGATCATCATGGATTCCTACATGATGAGTCGCTGATCTTTGACCTAGTCAAAAGTCACCTTTGACCGGGTGATGATAAATGCTATGATTGGGATAAATGGTTTTCGTGCAGAGGAATGTGAATGATCAAGATGGAATTTGTCCCTCACATTTGTAGAGAGAATACTGGGCCCCTCGATGAGTGAGTCTGAGAAATGTACATGGTTATACTACGATGGAAAAGAGTTTCCGTTTCAATTGTTAGACTACTCAGGAATCGAGAAAGTAATGGTCAAGAACAGGAAGTTGACATTAACCATGCCTCATCCTTGACCAAATTATCGCGTGACAAAGGGGACATGACATGGTTGTACAATAGGTTGTATCGTATCATCGATCCTCATATGAATTGGGTAGTTGCAATGTCTTGCTAGAGGCCGCTTGCGACTTGTGGGCCGGTACAGTATTGGCCCGCTGCCAATCTCATGTGGGCCTGCAGGGTCGCACACAAGAATAACCCAACACGAGTAAAAGTGTCCAGATTCATTCAATCTTAGATATATCTAAGATTTAATGAATAATGTATTTTGTCTAGGATGAATACACACACACACACACATTAAATTCGAAATTAATATAATAATATTATTTAATAAATATTATAATATTATTATATAATATTTGTTTATATTTAATTTATTTGATAAATTAAATATCTAAAACAAATAGAGATATTGTATCTCAGATTTAATTTTCGAATAAAGATATCATATATCTTATTTAATTTAAATTGAGATATAGTATCTTAGATTTAATTAAATAGATAGATATAATTTCTCGGATGTAATTTATAGAGATAAATTAAATCAGAAGGCTTTCAACTTGGATTAAATAAATAGATTAGATTAGATCTATCAGATAGATTTAATTAATATATTTTTTACTCCAGGTTCAAAATTTTGAATATATAACACACCTACCGGATTTAAAAAAACCTACGAGACTTTTGTCAAGCGTATCAAAAAGCCGCGAGAAACCCTAGAAAGAATATAGAGACGCGAGAATACTGAAGGCACTAGCACACTATCGTCTGTGTTCGAGGTTATTCGTGTGGATACCGGTAGAGGAAGGCGATTCGAAGAGTCGACTTCTGTTGATCGAGAAGGTAGCCCACCAGTCCAAATAGTTCGGCATAGGTACGATTTAGATTCTTTTAACCTTGATTTAAACGCTATTGATGGATCCTCCGATGAGATTCGTAAGTTTTTAATTCTGCTGCTTGTACGGATTTCAACAAAAGTCGCCAACGGTGTAGATCCGTTAGTGACCATAGCGGATGAGGAAGAAGCCGTTGACGGTGCAGATTAACGAAGATGAAAGAAAGTTGACGACCCGTTGGAGGCAACAATGTAGTGGATGAGAGCTTTGGCGGAGGAGGGAGGAAGAGAAGCGAGGGACAAGGAGCAAGAGTCGGAGGAGTGGGAGAGGCCGAAGGTGTTAGAATTGGTTGACACCTATTATCACTCGAGCCTTCTTGCATAGAGGTCAATTTTCAGTAGGCATACCATTTTCAATATAACTCCAAATTTAGAAAATGATCTATCCCTAGAAATATCTTTAAGTCTTCTTTTCAATGAAAAAAGAATTAGCTTCAAACTCATTGTATTCAGATAGTTTCATTCACATTAATAACATATGTTTTGGAGCAATGTTTTGCTCCGTCTTTATACGACTGTGAACTCCAAAAATTCATATCTCTTCCAGTTTTTCTTCTTTTACTATGATCTTGATGTTTTTGAAACGGTATTTGAGTCTAGTTTCATATGCCACAAATTTTAGTTCAATTGGATGTGCATTTTGTGAGATACATCCAAATTACTGAACTTGTATCTGATATAAGGCGAGAATTTTTATGTCAACTTCCGAAATCCATATCTCTTTCATCTGAACTCCTTTGAGCTTGATCTAGGTGTCTATGTGTTTCATTGTGAGTCTAGTTTCATATGAAACAAGTTTTTCCTCAATCAGATTTGTGGTTTGAGAGATATGACCAACTTATTGAACCTCGTGCATGTTGAACGTTAAGCAGGGGTGAACAGAGGAGCTAGAAACACGATTTCACTCAGTGCACAGAGTCACACTCGAGTGCTGAAAATATTCACTTTTAAGGTACTGTAGCAATACCTTAAACATGAATCACACTCGAGTGCATATTTTCAGCACTCAAGTGTTACACTCAAGTGTGACAATGCACACTCGAGTGTCAACATTGTGCACTCGAGTGTAATCACATTTCCAGCTCTTATGTTCAACCTTGTTTCACGTTTTATAGGAACAAGGTTCAATTATTTGATCATATCTTATAAATCATATATCTGATTAAGGTGAAACTTACTTCATATAAAACTAGACTTCCAATGTATCATATAGACACCAGAATCAAGCTCAAAGGAGTTCAGATGAAAGTGATATGAATTTGGGAAGTTGACAGTGAAATTATAGCATCATATCAAACATAAGTTCAATAATTTGGATGTATATCACAAACTACACATCCAAATGAAGTTAAACTTGTTTCATATGAAACTAGACTTCTAATGTGTCACATAGGCACCAAGATCAAGCTCAAAAGAGTTTGAAACAAAGAGATATGACTTTTGGAAGTTGACACTAGAAATTCTTGTGTCATTTCAGAATAGGTTCGGTTATTTGGATGTATTTCCCATAATACACATCCAATTGAGGTGAAACTTCTTTCATATGAAACTAGGCTCAAAATGAGTTTGACAAAATCTGAGAGCAAGTTGAAAGAGGTTAAGACAAAGGAGATATGGATCTCAAAAGTTGACATTCAGTATTATGATGTTCTTACTCTGTTTTCGGAATAGTTTTCATTCATTGGATCATAACCGTCAAAGTAAAATGAGTTTGAAACTGATTATTTTTGCATTAGAAAGGGGAATTAGAGATAGTTATGGGGATAGGTCATTTTTTAAATTTGAATTTATATTCTAAGAGTTATGGCCATTGAAAGTTGACCTCTATTCTGAAAGAAGATTTCACGAAGTACTGTTCATAGTTTATGAAAATTTAGGATAGGGATGAGCGCCGCCAGTCTCTATTTTTGGGGTGGGGATAAGTATCGTCGGAATGGATTTTGGGATGGGGATGTGATCTATTTGGGATTTGGCGAGATTTGGGGGTGGGATACATTAATGAAAAAGAATAATAATAATAAGGGCAAAATGATCTTTTTTCCATTTTCTTCCAACTAAACAAAAATTTTCCTATCAACTCATTTTGTTTTCTAGTACGAACCAAATGCATCGAAGTAAAATATTTTTTGTTCCATTCCATTTTTTTCATTCTCATTCCTTTCAATTCTACATTTTCTTCGATCTAAATGGGCCCTAAGTCATCATTAAGATCAAAATAGGCAAAATACCTAGTTACAAGTTAGTTCTTCAAAAGTGCATAACCCATAACTAACATCAAAATACACCAAAATAGTCAAAATATAACAATTCTAATCATCAATCATCAAACATAACCCAAAATTAACATTAAAATAGTTAAAACATAACAATTTTAATCATCATTCATCAATCACCCCTAGCTAGTTCTTCCCTTTAATAATCATTGACACCAAACTCTACAACTCATCAAGGAGATATGTTGGAAATGAGTCATTAGGAGCTGGATTGGGGAAAGTATAATGGTAGTAACATCATCATTCAAAGCTGGGGGTTCAACAATATCTATATCTTCGTCACCTATACATATGTATGACAATAATTTAATATCAATGGTTATGTATAAAAAAATGATATGGATGGATAATAAATTAGTAACGGAAGATTAATAGGACATATAAACCTTTATTAATCCTATCAATAATTGATGAAATTGCATTGCCCTCATTATTAACACCTTCAAGATTTTCTATATCTTCATCATTAAATTCTGAAATGGGATCTTCTTCAGTCACCCCAAAAATTCATCTTATCAATAGACTCATAATCAATAGGATCATAACTTGTCTTCTTTTTCTTCAATTCACTCCTTCAAATGACAAATAATTCCAGTTAAAAATAAATCTATATTAAATAAAAGCATTTTTCATAATATCTAAGATTACATATGCTTTAACTGCCAGTTATAGTTAGTGTAAACTAAATCATTCAGCCTTTGATGCTCCAATATGTTTCTCCATTTTGTATGAATGCACTCAAATAAGCTCCAGTTTCTCTTGCAACTGGAAGTTCGCAGACGTTTGGCTAAGAATATGTGTTGCAACATGTTGCAACTCTGGAATTGAATAGCCATAGTACATCCACCATTCATCTACAAAAAAAAAACATCTATATAATATTAGTTACAATCAATTAATGGCCAATTGTCCATGAATATGCTATTAAACATTAAACAATAAAGATGAATACTTAGTTACTTACAAGATTAATCTATTTTTTCAGCTGTCTTTTTACATGTCAATCTACTGAAAGATTCTCTGCCTTCAAGATACAAGGTCACTTGCTTCATTATCTTGAAGCAATCAACATCTTCATCTAAGTTAGCCTCCACCACGTCAATCAAAGCTTGCACTAACCTTCCATTGTTAACAAAGTTTGGACCATATACAAATGTTAGGTTCAATAAATAGGAAGTTGCATGAAGATTGGTCTTCAAATGTTTATCCCATCGCGCTTTAATGATACTTGTGTAAGGCTTGTAGTGATCTCTTCATTCCTCCTGAACATCTCCTCAATTCCATTTTTTGCCCTATGCATGCCTTCATAAACATATGACAGTGAAGGCTTCTCAACCGATTCAACAATTCTCAACAATTTTAGAAGAGGAGTTACAATCTTCACAATTTGGTAGCACTCATTCCAAAAACCAGCTATCCAATATGATCACACTATTTTTTTTTTTTTTTTGGAGTAGTCCTAGATAGCTTTGGTCCACAAAGTGTTTATCAACGACAAGGGCTTGCAAAGTCATGCTTCCGCATGTATATGCCGTGCAATGTAATAAAGGTAGTGGCAAACCTTAGCATAAAGACATACAATTTCTTTCAAACTTGGCCTTTTCCTCAACTAAGACAAGAATATCATATGCTTGTAAGCAAATATTGTTATCTTTGATGCCTTTGCTGCAATGTCCGACAAATGAGGCATGCTTGAAATGTCTTTCAACACAAGATTTAAACAATAAGTGACACAAGGAGACTAATAAATATTTATATATTTCTCGTTGATCAACCTTTCACAGGCCATATAGTTGGCAGCATTGTCAGTCACTACATAAACAATATTTTTGGAACCAACCCACTCAATCACTTCAAAAAACAATGTGAACAAAGTTTTAGCATCTTTGACTAAATGTGATGCATCAAGGAACTTAATAGACACCATACCGTGTGTAGAATAAACTAAGAAGTTTATCAAAGTCCGTTGTTTCACATCAGTTCATCCATCCGCCATAAGTGTGCAGCCATTACCCTTCCATTTAGCTTTATGACTATCAATGAGTAATAGACATTCCCTTTTCCCCCCTCAAAGTCAACAAGTTGGTTTTAAAATCATAAGCATTAGGGGCTTTTAAACCTAGGCCCTATAGAACACATTTTATCCACAACTCTTTGAAATAAAGGGCACTCCAACACTTTAAATGGGATGCAATTGACTATAGTCAATTCATCTAAATTTTAATGGTTGAGATTTAATGATATATAAAAATATTACTACCTCCGGTTCTAATTATAGGAACACTTTTATAGTATAAATTACACTACAAAAGTGTTTTTATAATTAGGACCGGAGGGAGTATTAAATATAACATTAAATAATATTAAATATTAATAATTAAAACTTGATCTAATAATAAATATATTTAATGTAGAGAAAATAGAGAAATAAATTAATGGAGACCATCCTTCACTTTCCCGTGAGAAACAGAAAGTCAGAACTCAGAAATATCAAATATCCCAAACACCGTGGACCAACCACAACCAATCGGTCAAAGAAAAAAACATGAAAAAAAAAAAAAATCCATAAAATCAGTGGGCTCTCCGAGTTCAAGATCGAATCTGCGTTTCTTATCCTCGCAGTCTCAAGCTCAAGCACACAACACAAGCCTCTCTGGCCCTCGTCTGCAATGGAGACAATCAAATCAACCCTCCCAATTTTCATGACCAACCCACCTTTTTACCAATCAAACCTCTCAGATCTTTCAGCTTCAAAGTCTCGATCAAACCCCCACCTCCAGATTTCAATTATAAGTCACAAATATCGGATGAATCCAGATCTGCGATTGCTGAGTCTCATCCTGAGTTGCTCGATTTAGCCGACAATGGGAGCTTGCTTTTGATTCAGAAGAAGCAGTTTGGACCTGTTCCTTCATGGAGATCCGAATTTGTGGAGCCTGAGGCGATCTGGTTACTCGGAACTACTCACATTTCTAAGGAATCGGCCATGGACGTCGAGCGCGTGGTGCGAGCAGTGAAGCCAGATAACGTAGTTGTCGAGCTCTGTAGAAGCAGGCAAGTACACTCGTTCTTTACAATACTTTTTTAAATTTGCAGCATCGGCTACATCTGCTATAATAATTTCGAGTAAAATTTTATTTAGGTCCACCTTTATCGATCATGAATACTTCAAAAATTCGTAATTGTATTATTCAGAAGGTTAATTTTGCTTGGATATCTTGCACTAACACAGTACTCTAACAAGCTTATGAGGATTTAATATCTTATGAGTTTGAACCTTAACCAAAAACTTAATTTATACGAATATCTGAGTAGCGATGAAAAGATTGATTTTGTTCCGTTATCATAATTATATGCTAAAATGATACTACCGTCCTAAATATAAGATATGGATGAAAATAGGCTTGGCTAAGTGAAATTTTAGCTAAATAGGCGTGGGCATACAATGAAAATCTAAAGTTTAGGTTTGAGCCTGTATGTATGCTTTTATAAGCATGGGTCTGAACCTTTAAAAAGCCTGACAAGACCTGAAACCTATTTAAATGTCTACTTAAAATATAGGCTTTTAAATAGGCTCAAAATCTATGCATTTAAGCTCATATATAATTGTTCAAGTTTATTTAAAAGCTTACATTATGTCTTAAAAGTTTTGGAATTCGTTCACATATAAAATAAAAGAGTTAGTAAGAAAGAGAAAAGAATACCTAGTAGCAACAAAGAAACAAATTATCTCATCATCCAAATTTCTATTCATCCTTCATCATCATTCGAAAGAAATCTACACCCATTTCACTTAATCTTTGCCATTCATTTTTTTCTTAATATTTTAAGGTACAAACGGGTACTAAAAAGATATTTCAGGATACTGACCTGTACTGAAAAAACACTTCATGATTTTGAAAAAAAATATCCTGAAGTGTATTTCTAGTACCAGTCAGTACCCTGAAATGTTTCTTCAAGATCCTAAATAATTTTTTCGAGATCATGAAGTATTTTTTTCAATACCATTCAGTATCCTGAAGTATCCTTTTAGTATTATTCAGTACCCTGCAATATTTTTTCAAAATCCTAAAGTAATTTTTTAAAATCATGAAATATTTTTTTAGTACCAGTCAATATCCTAAAACTGTTGAGACCTTTTTTTTAAAAAATATTTCAAGGTATTGATTGACATGTACTATAAGGATATTGACCGGTATTGAAAAAATACTTCATGCTCTTGAAAAATTATTTTAGGATCTTGAAAAAATATCATGAAGTATATTTTTAGTACAAGTCAATACCTAAAATGTTTTTTTTTTAAGATCCTAAATAATTTTTCAAGATCATAAGATATTTTTTTCAATACCAGTTAGTATCCTGAAGTATCATTTTAGTATTATTCAGTACTTGAAATATTTTTTTAAGATCCTAAAATAATTTTTCAAGATCATGAAATATTTTTTCAGTACTAGTCTGTATCTTAAAAATGCTGAGACTTTTTTTTTTAATATTTCAAGGTACTGACGTGTACTAAAAAGATACTTCATGATACTATCTGGTACTTAAAAAATACTTCACGATCTTGAAAAATTATTTTAGGATCTTGAAAAAAATATCCTGAAGTATATTTTTAGTACTATCGAGTATCCTGAAATGTTTTTTCAAGATCCTAAAATAATTTTTCAAGACTGTGAAGTATTTTTTCAGTATCAATCAGTATCCTGAAGTATTCTTTTAGTATTATTCAATACCTTGAAATATTTTTTCAAGATCCTGAAATAATTTTTCAAGATCATGAAGTATTTTTTCAGTACTAGTCAGTATCCTGAAGTGTCTTTTTAGTACCTATCAATAGTTTGAAATATTAAAAAAAAATGAATGGCCAAAATTAGGTGAAACCAATGGTGTAGATTGCTTTTGAGGGATGAGGGGAAATTTGGACAATGAGAGGATCTGTTCTTGTAGCAACAATTGTCTGAGTATGTAGGAATAAGAAAAATCAATCATCTATTGACTAAAGAGATATATTTTGTTTTTCTTGAATCAACTAAGTACGGCAAGTGACATGTAAAATTAGATTTTACTTGTTTTTCTTGCATAAAATGAGATAAACTCCTCCTGTTTAGATCATTTTCATTTGAACATCACTAAAATAAATTTACTGCAATTATTATGTTGCATTAAATTACAAAAATCGAGGGAGAGGTAATGAGCTAGCATTACCATATGGAACGAAAAAAGAAGAAGAGAAGTAAGATGTAATCAATTGATGAGTGAAAATGTTAAGCTCATAAGGTAAATGATGAAATGTGAAACTCAGGGTTAAGACTAAGTTATTATAAGGCACCAACTAATAATTGTATTTGGTTTTTTTTATAAGGTACCTGTTTCCAAAGCGCATTAATTATTTTTTCTCATATATGACCATGATTAATAAAGGTAGTGGCCAGTGGGTGAGAGTAATAATTAAAATAATATTAGAGTTTAGTATAATTAGTAGGGGAAATATTAAAAGTTACTTAAATTGTAGGAAATCTTTATTGATTTTAATTATTTTTATTAGTTTGTGAGAATTGTTAGTTTGTAAGGACATATTCCATTTGAAAATGTGTGTTTGGCAATTGACGTGACTAGTAATTTTTACTCGTAGATTAGCTTAATAGAAATGATTGATTTGAAGCCCAATAGGATTCGGTTATTTCTGGAAGTTCCCTAGTACCATTAACCTGGCGCCTTTCTATTTGTAGGGGTTGACGAAATAATAACACTATGTCCCCCTCTTTTTTTTTTTGTTGGAAAATTTCACCCATCCTCACTGTAGCTAAATAATTTTCAAAAGCCCCCATAACAATCTAAAATATCACTGCAGGAGTTTGGGGACAGTGAAATTTATTTTGAGGAGTGATGGACAAAAATAACCCTCCAAAAGCCCATTACAATGTAAAAAGCATCTATTATAAGACAAATGTGCCTATTTATAACCAATGGGTTGGCACAAGTGGTAAGCAGCTTGTGTCGCTTAAGCAAGGTCTCGAGTTCGAGCCTTGTGAATGCAAAAAAAACCCCGCTGGGAGACTCTCTCACCATAGCCAAGTGCGCGACGCGGGTCAGATTCGGATTAGTCAGGGCGAAGCTCTGGTGAACCGGGTGGGCAACAAAAAAAAACATGTGCCTATTTATAAGACAATTGTGTGTATTTACATGATAAATAAATTGATTTGCTTACAAGACAAATAAATTGATTTGTAAGACTAGTTATTGAAATGACAATAACACTTTATGCTGTTTACAAGAGAAGAGGGAATTCACAAGACAAGTGTGAACCTTTATAAGATGTATGTGAGAATTAACAATAAAACTTAGCTGATTTGCAAAACCAACAATTTGAATTTATACTTGTGTTTGTTGATATATGATAATTTAACATTGATCACAAGATATTGTCCTTTTAATTATTGGTCTTGTAAATCAGCTTCTTTCTTTGTAAATACGCACGATTATCTAGTAAACAGGCACATTTGTCTTGTAATACACACCTTTTACATTGTAAGGGGATTTCGGGAGGGTTATTTTTTGTCCATTCACTCCTCAAATTAATTTCACTTGCCCCTTAAGACTGCAGTGGGTTTTTATAATGTTGTGGGGGCTTTTGGAAATTATTTAGCTAAAGTGGAGGCTAGGTGAAATTTTCCCTTTTTTGTTTGTTTAACTATACAGTTTGATATTCGTGTCTAAATTCTGGAACCGCTGTTCAGTTTTCTACTCTGTGAATTACTATTGAATTAATATTCCTTCTAGATAACTAAGAAGTTGCATAAATGTCAAAATTGTTTGTGGTCAATCCACATCTTATTCTCATATGTTGCAGGGTTCATTTCCAGAGCTGGGATCATGTATGCTTCTGCTGATGGCGAGTTTGGCAAACAATTACGTTCAAATATGTTTTCTTTGAGTGGGACTGGGTTTTTTGGTGCTGTTGGACGCAGCATAAACTTGGGTAAGCAGTAAGTACAAATATGTATATACAAAAGGAAATTTATTTACTATTCATCTTATTGTCAGGTGGTCAAACTGCCTTAGCATTACGGTTACTCCTGGCTGCTTTTTCATCAAAGATCTCTTCTGATGTTAATCGCCCATTTGGCGATGAGGTAATTTCAAAATATGCTTCTGATCTTTAGATATAAAGCTCATTTTGATAATAAAGTAATATCTCCGTTGTAGTTCCGTGCTGCTCGAAAAGCATCTGAAGAAGTTGGTGCACAAATAGTTTTGGGAGATCGGCCAATTGAAATAACTGTATGTCCACGTTAACTCTTGCAACTATGACAGAAAACAGTTGATTACAGGCAATAATTAATTTCAGCATTGTTTGCTATTCATGTTCTTTAGAACAACGTGATTCTATATGATCTAAGAGAATTTCTTTTGTTGTTATGTTTAACGTACTGAAGTACAAAAGATCTTTCCTTTCATTCTCTGTAATCTGTTTTGCAGCTTCAGAGGGCGTGGAGAGCTTTGAAATGGACAGAGAAACTAAGTTTAGTGGTCTCTGTTGTTCGTGGGATAACATCATCGTCTAGCATTTCCGCAAATAATCTTGAGGTTGCTTCTCTTACCAAGATTATACAGTCCTAGCCCCTAACATTTTTCCCATCTGCTGAGTTTTATGTAGATAAAGGATCGACGCAAAAACTCCATTAACTTTGTCCCCTTTTCACTTTGACCCATTTGCAAATGAACTCCCTTGGTTTTATATTGGCAATTAATATTTTAAGAGGTAATCATATATTCCTTGGTCTTTAATATTAGATATATTTACCTAATTTGATCAGATTAAGGAAGTTAGTTAAAATGATATGTATTTTCCAGAACCTCCTAGTCATCTTCCTTAATTCCTCCCCCTTCTCTTTGATTATGGTTGAGGGAGTATCAATATCAATGGAGGTAAATTAGTAAAAGATTGACAAATATGAAAATTGTCTAATATTTAGGACCAAGATCAACTCTTCAAATATGTCTTATATTAAGAACCGAAGGAGTATCATTCAACCCCTTACACTCATTTGAGGTGAACAAATTTGCTCCTTGGTGAAATTTCTCTTGATTTCATGATAACGTTTTGTAGTATTTTGAGCATTTACGGTGGTATTAATTAAGTTCGCAGGACTTAGAGGAACTGGTTATTTGTCAAACACTGAATAAACTGGATTAGGCTAATTGCCAAAATTGAGAACTGCAGAGGTTATTTGAAGAAGGGCCGAAGTTTAAATGGTTATTTGCGTTGTGGCTGTTTTTAAATGATTGACTTGCCGAGAGAAAAAAACTATGTTTACATTCTTTGTACTTGCTAGTTATTTATTAACAACTTTTTCAGAAAAAAAATTTCATTTTTATTTTGTTAGTGTTCTACAAATAAGGGCCTGTTTGAGTTGGCGGTGGAAAAGCACGTTCATGTAAGTTGAAACAAAACTTCTCTCACAAACTTACCTTGTATACCGTAAATCACATTAAAAAATCAGTTTTTACCGCTAATTTAAACAGGCACTAAATCTTTAAAACTAAGGGATGACATTTTTGCTATTTGTGGGCATCCCAGCTGGGAATGCCCTGCACTATGGATGCATGGGACTGGATGTAGATTGTTCTCTACCATTGATATGGGGACGAGGATCAGAATCTGATCCCCAAATCCATAGGACCCCACTCTACTAGAATTACGAATAAACTTGTTATTTTTTGTCTTTGGTAATAATTCTATTGCCTTCATTAAGTATTCAAGGGGCTGTTTGTTTGGTAAGAGGGGACTAGGGAGGGGAGGAAAAGTGAGTGGAGAGAAAAAAATTTGGAATTGAATTCTAAAATACTAGAGAAGTGAGGTTAAAAGTTTTAAATTAGTTTTTCTTACTCTTTTATCATACTTATTCTCTATATTAAAATTTTATAACTCCACTTCTCCAATTTTTTTAAATTTAACTCGTAAAATTTTTCCTTTCCCTTCCTTTTAAATTTCTCGTACCAAACAGGCCCTAAATGTTTATTGTCATCAATTTAGTCTTAATGTTATAAAATATATTACTGTCATCAATTTAGTATTTAGGAGTTTAATTTTGCCTCCAAGAACACACGAAGCTCCTGTTTTGCTCATTACCATCCTTTCCTAAAATGAACTGGTTAATTAGTCTACAATCGGTTCATCTACATTTGCTTCCCATCTCTAGTTTGCAGGGCATTTCATGGATATTCATGCAGTGAATTGTTTATGTAGTCTTAATTTTTTCCATTAAACTTAAGCTAAACCTAGATGTAAATAATACTGTTATGTAGCCTTTTTACTATTTCTTCTGATTATTATTTTCCCTTGAATAAACTTTAGAACTGCGGGTAAAGTTTTGTTGAGATTTTTAGCATGGCAATTCATACTTCAAATTTTGTTCAAGTTGAATATACTACGTAGGTGAAAACAAGGAAAAGTAGCCATCATAAGGGTATATGACTTTTAGGTAAAACTGGTCAGTCCTGTCTGATACGGTTCTTAAGACAGTTGTTGATAGTAGAAAACAGTTATAGATTACGAGGCATTCACAAGAGAGGACATAGAATGTTCCACATAAGATGATATGATGGTGACATGCATTTTTTCTACATTTCCAAATAGTGCAGTACAGTGAATAAAAGAGGGGTTGATTGAAAGATAGATGCCTTATTGCTTGGTATGAACCTCAGAATATATGCCATGCCACTTTTCCCTCTACCCTATCCATTAAAGATCACTGAAACTATGATTTAAATGGATGCGATCTTCTGAAATGCAGGAAGAACCAAGTTCTGATGATGAGGGTACATTTCAGCTTTATGAGCAACTGAGCTTTTCTTACCCATCACTATTGCAGCCTCTTCTACATGAAAGAGATACTGTAAGATTTTCTTCTGTTTCAACGCCGGAAACATCAATGTCAAATAGTCATATTCCTCCATTACCTTTCTTCAAAAGCCAATCCTTTTTTCTTTTAAAAGAAAAAACATACAAAACGAAGACAGATGGAATGAATGAACAGGAAAGAATCCTGAGTGGTATTCCTTTTATAAAATGACTGAAGTACCGTTTTGGTTCCTGAAAGATGAATTTAACATCAGTTTAGTTCTTAAGAGATATACTTATCCCCATCAACATGTTACTGCCACAAGCATCTTCACCATCAATTCTAAAAGGATTAAATTCACCTTATGGTTCTCATGTATCAGTGAGTTCCCTAAAGGGTTAATACAATTGTTAATCTTTATAATTTGACTGAATTTCGATTTTGGTTCTATGTATCAAATCGTTGGTTTTGATCCCTAAAATTTTAAAAAAATTTGGTTTAAGTTTAACAAATAGTACCTATACTTTTAACAAGTTTTGGTTTTGGTCCATATACTCAAACTCAAACTAAGTCCATGTGAAACTGGGGACTAAAGCCATTGAATTGAAGCTATGGGATCAAAACTGAAATTCAATAAACTATAAGGAACAACAATAACGTTAACCCAATATTTTTTTTCTCGTGAAACCTGTATCGATATTATACTCTGAAGAATGATGAACTGTAAGTTTAATGTAAAATGTGATCCTGCATAATGCAAAATGGGGTTTGTTTTGCAGTACCTTGCATGGTCATTGAAGAGGAGCAAAGCGGTGAAGAACTGTAAAAAGGTGGTGGGTGTAATAGGAAAGGGGCACATGAATGGTGTAGTGTATGCTCTGATATCTGATCAAGGCAATTTAAGGTTTAGAGATCTTGCAGGCGGAAACCCTAACAATGGAGGCTGGATCGATGGTCTTCTCAAGAGTTTAGTGAGGGACACAATCATCGGCTTCCTTTTGTGGGCCTTATATGAACAGATCAATTGAGTTTAAGGCGATCTTATCTTGTTTTGACCATATATAGTACTCTTCTGGTCCTAAATGCAAATTGCACTACAAACTTTGTTTTGACTTGTATGAACAGATCAATTGAGCTTAAGGCGAACTTATCTTGTTTTGACCATATATAATACTTCTTCGATCCTAAATATAGGACAAAGTTTGTAGTGCAAATTGCACTACAAACTTTGTTTGATTTATATGATCAGATCATCAATTGAGCTTAAGGTAAACTTATCTTGTTTTGACCATATATAATACTTCTCCGATCTAAAATATAGGACAAAGTTTGTAGTTTAAATTGTACTACAAATTTTATTTTAATTTATATGAATAGATCAATTGAGCGAACTTATCTTATTTTGACCATAGTATTACAAGTTATTGCAAAACATTTGAGGTCAAAAAACTTGTTACAAAATACAAAACATAACATGAAATCTTAAATTTTTTTTTTTGATAACACATGAAATCTTAATTTAATTACTTGCATTTATGTTTCTTTATATTGGGCTAGTTCAACTTCACATACGCAAAAAGGATCTTTCATCTCATTTATAAAATCGTGGGTTTACTACTACCAAAAAAAAAAAAAGTTTTTTCGCAAACCTTGTCCGGATTTGCCCAAACCTTGCACAAGATTGCCACAACCCCTGCGCAATCTTACTCACACCTTGTCCAGATCTAGGCCTCACTTATCATGAATTTATTACATTTGTTATTGGGTTAAGGTGCAGATTTGCCAACGAACTATTACCCGAGGAGCGTTTGATACAAAAAATAATTGAGGGGACCAAATTGGCCAACGAACTATTAAAAAGTGAAAAAAGTACCAAATAACTATTAAAAAAAAACAACTATCACAATTATGTTAAAATATGAGGCATTGGCGGAGGACGGTGGCGAAGACACTGGAGAAAAGAGCGGTTAAGCCTTCTTGTTGGATAAGGCAAACACCAACAGAGATGAGACCCATGTGAGCAGGCGCTGTGGCAGCGGCGGTTGCTACTTGTGGTATCGGAGGGATGCAACTAGGGTGCAAGACGCGTGCCGGTCGAAAGCTGTGGACTGCTGGATGAGTTTAAGAGGGTGAGAAGAACACCCAGCAACAATAGAAGCTTTGGAGACGTTGACGTCGCTGACACTGTGATAGTCAATAGAAGACAGAGACACCAAGATAGTGACGGGGTTATAGTTCGTTAACGAATCTGCACCAAATTGTGTTTTTCTTCACTTTTTAATAGTTCGTTGGTCAATTTGGTCCCCTCAATTGTTTTTTGTGCAGACGCTCCTTGGGTAATAGTTCGTTGGCAAATCCGCACCTTAACCCTTTGTTATTTTGCAATTATCATAGCCTCAATCAATTCATGTAATTATGACTAGTAAATGTAAGAAGGGCAATTTAATTTTATAGTGGAATTAATGAAATTAGAAAAAAATAATGCTACATAAGTTTCCCTTAGAATTAAACTAATACTTCCTTTCCTATGAAATTTACCTTATTTTTTGTGCATAAAAAGATCTTAACTTTTAAAAAGAAAATATGGCTTTTTGGAAACAACAGGTAGAACCTGGTTTTCTATTTCTTTTCTGTATAATTTACAGGGGTTTTCTGAAATGGAATTATAGTTTTATTACACAATATCCTTTAACCCACATTTATTTCAAATTTAATTTTGTTTGGCCAATAAATTTCTTTAGAAATCTGCATAATTAATCAGTTTTAGAAAAGCTATGAATGTGTGGGCCCGTTAGCCCTTTCTGTTAGTCCAACAAATGTTCATCAATTTACAATTTCTGGTATCTGCTATAAACTTCCTAACATTTTTCTTTTTTCTTTATTTTTTTATCAGACAGGAAAGTTTTAGACTTTAAATTATTAACCATTATTTTTAATCCACCCCCACCATTATCAACTGAGTTAGCATCAGGTGGTTCAAGTAATTAATTACTGTGTAAGATAAGTTATTTGGTAAATGCTTTCCAACAAAATAAAAATTAGTGAAAACTGAGTAGAATATTTTATTTTGGATTATATTGAAAAAAACTCTTAGTAAGCGTAACGCGCGCTGCACACCTCCTTAAGCCTTGCTTAAGCATGAGATTGCATGTTTGGCCCTCCTTAAACCTTGAACATTAACCATTAATTATTAATCCAGAACTATAATTAAGCTGTCAATTTTTAGTAATTAATCCCATAGGTGTTGTTTTTAAGTTAATGACACCAGTGAGTATATGAGATTTTTCAGGTTTTGGTATAAGCCTGTAAAAATTTCGAAGGAATATAATTTAGAAACCAATATATGCTAGGTAAAATTCCATCTTGTATACAGATATTTACAGTATATAGTTAATTAGATCCGCATATGCCTACACAGATATATATAATTTTGGTTTTGTGAATTGCATTGTAAATTCACTGAAATCATTGAAAATGGCAGCATATGCAATTCAATTTAGGGCGTAGATTTGTTAACGAACCATTACATGATGAACATTCGGCACATATATTAATTAAGGGTACCTCAATTACCAATCAACAATTAAAAAGTGAAAAAAGTACCAAATAACTATTAAAAAAAAAACAACTATCACAATTACGTCAAAATATGAGGCACTGACGTAGGACGATGGCGAAGACGCTGGAGAAAAGAGTGGTTAAGCCTTCTTATTGGATAAGGCAAACACCAACAGAGATGGGACCCATGCGAGCAAGCGCTGTGGCAGCAGCGGCTGCTGCTTGTGGCATCAGAGGGATGGAACCAGGGTGCAAGGTGTGTGCTGGTCGAAAGCTGTGGACTACTGGATTTGGTTTTGGTGCGTGATTCTTGCCTTGAAGCTGCATACAAACCTTGATGAGTTCAAGAGGGTGAGTGGAACACCCAACAACAATTAAAGCTTTAGAGACGCTGACGTCATCGACAATGTGACAGTTAATGGAAGACGGAGACACCAAGACACTGACGTAGTAACAGTGACGGTGTAATAGTTCGTTGGCCAATCTGTATCTTAATTGTGTTTGTTTTTTTTTTCACTTTTTAATTGTTGATTGGTAATTAATGTACCCTCAATTAATGTTTTTGCTAGATGCTCCTCGAGTAATAATTCGTTAGCAAATCTGCATCTTAACCCTTCAATTTATTATAACTACTTGCCAAACCCAATCAAGACTGCGAGACTTGTCTTTTTTAAATGAACATTTAATTATATAAATTCGAAAATGTTAAAAATATTTAGCAATATATAGCAGCTTCATTGTTTAATTATCCCAATCCACTTTAAAAAGATTTTAACATGTACATAAAAGTTAAAAAGATACATAAAAGAAAATATATAGTTTTCATGAAAGGTAATAAATTTGTCTTAAGAAGCAAGGTGAAAATGAGAATATTACCAAATCTTCTAAAGAAAGAACCCAAGTAACAAATGGTAAGATGTAATAAGTATTGCATTTCTATTCTAGATTTTCTTGCCATTATAATAGGATTTTTTTTTTTTTTTATAAAAAAAAATCCTTCATTCTCAAATTTATGGCACTAAATGCACCTAAAATTTGTTTAAGAACTTAGTGTAACCTGTCTTTAGCAGTGCAACTTTATACTCCTTCCGGTCCTAATTATAAGACAACATTTGAGACTTGGTTTTAATCCTAATTATAGGACAACATTCTAATAATTGTCATTTTCCCCTAAAATACCCCTATTTTATTCTTTTAAGTGTTTGATTTTTTGTGAGTATATGTATGTAGACGCGTATACTCTTTCAATCAACGAAACTTTTAGATATAAATATATATATGTGTGTGTGTGTGTGTATGTGTGTCTACACACAAATATCTATGGACACTATAGACACACACATATATGTGTGTCTACATATATGTATGTGTGTATATATGTGTGTGTCTACAATCATATATTTTGTGTGTGTGTGTCTACACATATGTATTTTATGTGTGTGTGTGTGCGCACACACAAATATATAGACACACACCCACACACACACATATATATGGGTGTGTGTGTGTACATATATGTATATTTGTGTGTGTCTGTCAATATGTATGTGTACAAATATAAACACACACACATATATATACATGTATATCTTTGTGTGTGTGTGTGCCTATATGTGTTTGTCGACATATGTACACACACATGTGTGTGTGTGTCTATATGTATACACATATATATGTATATATAGTAAGACCATTATTTCAATTAATAGCATGTGGAAAAAAAATAGGTTAGAGAGACATGTAGTAGGAGCTATTGATTTATTTTTACTTAGGTCATTTTAAATAAAATAAGGACATTTTAGGAAAATGAGTAAAATTAACTAATTTAACTTATTTCCTTAATCTCCCTAAAATCGGTTAAATATGTCCTATAATTAGGACCGGAAGGAGTATCATTTGTTTGCAACCTAATTCAATTATATGTAAAATGAAAGGCATTTACACATATTTAAAAATATGTTGCACGTACACAACTAAAAAAGAGTATACTTGCTAATAGAAGATAAATTACACCCCTTCAAGAACATGGGTTTTTAGGTATCTTTGAATAATAAATTTTGCAGTTTTTCAACAATTTTTCTTATAATTAATTGGAAGATGTAATTTGTTTTTGTTTTTTTAAAAAGAAAACACAGGCTCAAATTTTAAGCTCAACATTATTCTTTTCAAAAGAAAAGGAAAGAGATATACTCAAAATCAGACAAGAAAGGAAGATTTTGTAGAAATAAAAAAAGGATATGTTTCCATGAGGAAGTAAAAGTGCCAAATGTAAGAATTTGTCTGAACACAATGCTGACCACCACACTCCTAAGGCATTATAAAAGGAGAAACATCTCTCACTAATTTCGCCCACAGTAACAGAGACAAAATATAGTGGTTTTTTGATAGCTTGGTTTTCGATCTGTCTGAGGATTCAGGTTTCATTCAGAGACAATGGCTTCTAATTCTCCTCAAGTTGTTGACTGTGCGAGACTCAATATCACTATCTTGCTCGTGGACAATGATACCACCACTCTCTCTGTCAACGCTGGTTTTCTCAGATCATGGCAATACAAAGGTTCTGTAATATTCACTTCGTTAAATTACGTAGCATGTTTGATTAAAATTAAGATTGTCTTTGCCTAACAATTGAGTTTATTTCAGGCTTATTGATCTCCTTCTTCGTCTCTTTTTCCTTCTCAAAATACTATTATTACATGATCATATGTGTCTCTCCCTCTCTCCTTGAAAGGTTCTATCATGTGGTCAAAGATAGTTGTGATTGATTGTGATTTGTAACGAAAGCCTCGATCTTTGATTCTTCAAGGAGTTGTTATTAAGAGACTGCTTTGAGGATGGCTTTAATTTCATCTCACCTCGATATATATGATTGTAATTACTTCTATTCAGTTTCTTCATGTTCTCATATAAATAATAAATTATATAATACATATTTTAAGGCTAAAATGATTTATGAGGCTGAAAAAATCATTACAATAATATATTAAAAATTAAAAACAACGGATGTAAATGGAGATTCAGTAATCAACTTTAATTACTTTACTATTCAGTAAGTCAATGTTTAATTATCATTTCTTCCTCGTAGTTTTTCTCTATGTTTGTTTTGTTTTGTCCTCACCCATCATATATATGCAGACGAGTTGAGTTTAA
Organism: Acacia pycnantha; assembly: GCA_025563575.1. Lineage (NCBI taxonomy): Eukaryota > Viridiplantae > Streptophyta > Magnoliopsida > Fabales > Fabaceae > Acacia > Acacia pycnantha. The sequence goes on along the minus strand of JAMWYP010000048.1, from coordinate 1,344,409 downwards.
GATTATATATATATACATCACACAAGTTGAGATGTCACTAAATTCAAAACATAATTAAAATATATAATTTAATTATTATTTTTGAATGAATTCAAACTATTTTGTTGTTTGTTGATGCGAAAATGGTATTTCATTTGAGAAAACTCCAATTTGAATTTCCTGCTTCTCAAGCACAATTATATGCGTTGTTCTTTCATTTACAACCTTCTTCCCTTAATGATCTCATTAGATCATTTTCCAATTAAGTTATATTCTCCAGATCTTTGCTTTAATTAATTTGTAGATCAATCTTGTTTCATACATATTCACCGGAATGAAGCAAGATTTTCTTGGGCAAAAAAATCAGCATAAAGATGACCTCATTATATATTCAACCACCGTTTATTTGTGCTATATAAATATAAGAGTTTACTTAATCTTTATTATTCTTTTTGTAGCCTATTCCTCATTATTCAATTAGTATTTTCTTAATTATAATATGAATAAAGGATTTGCTTTTGAAACTTCAGTTGCAACTGCTACAAGTGGTCATGAAGCTTTGAAGACTCTTAGAGAATTTAGAGGCTTTTTCAACCTCGTCATCACCGACCTTGACATGAAAGGAATGAATGGAATTGAACTCCAAAAACGTGTCAAACGAGAATTCCATCTTCCAGTCATCAGTAAGCAATCATGCATACCAGGACTCATTAACTACTCTCTCAACCTTGTTCAATCGAAGAGGGCTAGCTAGGGTTAGGGTTTATACAGCTATATAGTTAAACTTGATTCTTATAAATATGGATATGTGTGTGCAGTTATGTCTGTAGATTGGAGGAAGAATGTGATGTCGAGGAATCTAGAGAATGGAGCAGCATATTGCATGGCTAAACCAGTACGAAGAGAGGACGTAAAAGATGTGTGGCAATATGTTGTGACTGGGAGGAGAGAGAAACTAAGAATTGAGAATGACAAAATAGTGTCAGTGAGAGAAGAAGAAGAAGAAGAAGAAGGAGAAGAAGGAGAAGAAGGAGACTCATCACCATCACCAACTGTTAATTCAGCATCGCCTAAAAAGCAAAGGAAGAAGTATTGCAAGAGAAAGCGTAGTGAGGTGATTGAGAATGAAGAACTCATATTCTGTGGTCCAAAGAGATCCAGGATTTTCTGGACTACTAATCTTCACAATCGCTTCTTGTTGGCCATAGACTACATTGGCATGGACAGTGAGTATTCATATCCATCTTTACCAGAAATAGAGATGTTGAAACTACAAAACACAATTATAAAATAACATATATACTTTAAACACTAAAATCTTATTATCAAATAGTGGAATTCAATTAGTATTAATCCATTCTACAACGTTAATTACTTGGTATATAATGGATTTAATTTGGAATTTTTCATCTTCAATTCTTCATACAGAGGCTGTTCCAACAAAGATTCTTGAGATCATGAACGTGCCAGGTTTGACTAGAGAAAATGTTGCCAGTCATTTGCAGGTTTGCTTCTTAAGCAAAAATATAAATGTTCTCTTCAAACCGTGCATGTTTTTTACCTATTTTAATTCAATTTCAAACATTATGTATTCAAAGCTGAGAACAATTTTAAATTTATCTAAACCTAGAAACAGATAAAACAAGAGAACAAGAAAAATTAACTGATTTGATTAAATATTGCAGAAGTACCGATTGTTTCTGAAGAAAATTGCAGAGAAAGGAATCCTTGAGGGATTATCAGAGAGAGACTTAAGGTCAAAGTTTGCTATGGGACTTCCCACAGATCTCATCAGAGACCTTAAAAGGAGAGTTAGTAATTTTCGTGGTCATGAAAATTATTATCAACAACATTATGGTAACGTTGTGTCTAGGCCTCTAACAACCAGACCCCTTCTCAGCAATCAAACTAGACTGACTCAACCAAACCACTATGGGACCGATCATACTTACGGAAACTTCCAACAGAATCAAGCAAATCATCATAATCGTCCCGGCGCAAATGGAGGGTTCATGACTTCAGCAAATGCCCTCACTGCAAATGGTTTGATGAGTAACTATACCTCACTGGGGAATAGCAGAAACTTCAACTATGTCCCAACTAATTATGATAATAAGAACAATCATGGGATGATAAGGCCCTATGGAAGCTTTGGCCTGCAACGAACTCCTTGGACATATAATCACCACCATGGAACTCAACTAAATAACAACTATAATAACAATGGGATGATAATGCCTTATGAAAGTTCTGGCTTGCACCGAAGTCTCAGTACTTATAGCATCCACTGTGGAATTCAACTAAACAACGATGCTTCTCTTACATTTGGTGCGTTGAATCGAGTTCCGAATGTTGGTCATACAGGCCAAAATAACAACTACAATTACAACGACGACGACGACAACATATTTGGCTTGTTAAGTAATGGGAGTGCTTCAAACGATGCATTTGTGCCAATCTCATCCTCATTTGCGAATGTTTGTGTTGAACCAAATCAAGCAAACGTGTCTGCAGGCTTCCCATGTTTGCCTCAGAAGTCAATTAATGGTATAAGGAATGCTGGAGGTGGTAATCATAAGCAACATACTATCGTCACTTCTGCGAATCAGTTGGAAGCTGGCCGAATAGATGATCTTGATGAACTTTTCCTAATGCTAAACGACATGGTTCTTCCTGATGAGGAGGTATAAAACACACACATTTTCATTAATTAGTGGTAGATAATATTCAATATTATGCGTAAGCTTGACTACTTTGGATGCAAGAAGCTAAAAGTATAGTGTACTTGTTAATTATAATATTGATTGTGGTTTCCAGGTCTTCTCCAATCAAACTGAAGAAAGGCCTCATGCTGGTGCACGTTCGACTTCTGACATTCCTAGCTCCTTCAATATTAAAGACTGCATTGAGCTGGTTTGTGTTTGTTGCTTAATTATATTTTCAATATTGGTCTACTTCTACTTTATGGTTGAGTTTGTGTGAATGACTTAAATATATCATCTTAAATATGACATATATGACCAAGAACTTGATTGCAACAATTGCAGGGAGATGGTGATCATGTGACCGCTCAAACAAATGAAAGAAGCATCAATGTTCTACCGAACAAGTCCTCATCTTGCACCAACGAAAACCCTAATCTGGTTAGTTTAACTTTATAGTAATACTTGTGTTTTATTCTTGTTTCATGTGACCGTTTCCTAACTTCAAAAACATTTATGAGAGTGAATTAATTAAAGAGAAGGATGATAATTAAGATTCAATGAGAGTATATGTCATTCTCTCATGCGAGATCTCGCTCTTCTTTTTTTTCCTCTTTCTCTTCCTCCGACAATAAAACCTAAAAAGAAAAAAAGAAAGATTCTGCCCCCTAAAACTTAACAATTCTTAACATATTATATTGTTACATTTTCAATAATATGACATTTTTGTTAAACACATTCGAAATCTCATTACTATAATAAACCAACAGAATTTTAAGCCATTGTTAACCTTCTACTCTTACAATTGTAATGTGATCTTTGAAGGTGGTGAGGAACGATACATCCACAAACTTGGAACCCATGGACATGTTCATGGCGGACCAGCAGGCTAATTCATCAGCTGGAAACTCAACTCCTCCAGAACAGGCGAGCCATCTTACAAAAGTTTTGTTTTGTTTAGATCAGTTAACGACTCTAATTAGGATTGATGAAAATGCTTACTGAACATAATATCGATCTAATAACATGGATTCAATTTTCATGCAGGATTTGGACATGGATCTCATTGAGACGTTGTTGTTCGGTGTTGCAGATCCCAACTAGAAGTAATACAAAGTTGCTCCTTTCAAGAATCATGAACTTGATGCAAATCTTATATAGCTTGTTATCCTAGACTAATAAGTAGGTGGTTTTATTAAGGTTTCTTTTTAAAAAGCAAAAATATTAACCTTTCTTTACTAGCTAGTTAATGGACTTGTACAACAATTCAATGAACCTTTTAGATATTGTCTATTATATAAATATAATCCCTCGGTCCTAATTATAAGAGTACTTTTGTAGTGCAATTTGCACTACAAAAGTAGTCTTATAATTAGGACCATAGGTAGTATATGATAGATATGCAAGCCAAATGTGTACAACACATGCACACGCGTCCACAAACGCACACAACCTATTTGTGTCTGATAGAAAACATCATTGCTAACAATTATGTCCCAACTAATTATGATAATAAGAACAATCAACGACATTGAATTCAACTGAATAACAATTATAATAACCATGGGATGATAATGCCTTATGGAAGTTTTGGTTTGCACCGAAGTCCCAGCAGTACTTTTAATAACCATTGTGGAACTCAACTGCACAACACTGCTTTTCTTACATTTGGAGTGTTGAGTCGAGTTCAAAACAACAACAACATATTTGTCTTGTTAAGTAATGGGGGTGCTTCAAACGATGCATTTGTGCCAATCTCATCCTCAGTTGTGAATGTCGGTGTCGAACCAAATCGAGAAAACGCGTCTGCAGGGTTTCCATCTTTGCCTCAGAAGTCAATTAATGGTATTAGGAATGCTTGAGGTGGTAATCATAATCAACATAATATTGTCACTTCCGCGAGCTGGCCAAATGGATGATCTTGATGAACTTTTCCGAATGCTAAACGATATGGGTCTCCCTGATGATGATGTATAAAACACACATTTTAATTAATTAGTAGTAGATAATAGTTAATATTATGCGTACGACATGCGCACACTAACATTTCTGTGTGTGTGTATTGGAAAATATCATTAGGAGCAAGATTTCATTTGTTGAACTTAGTTGTTTGAGTTTACCGATTGATCTCTCTAAACTGAGGAAGAAGGGATATGATACATAACTCGACACATTTTCCAAGTATTATAACCAGCAAGCTAGTGCATACTAAACCTCTCATGTCATGGTAATTATATTAGCAACTAATCATTCAATTGCCCCCTTTATTATATTTCTTCCAAATACATTGCTTTGAGGTCAGATTCTCTGCTATAAGTGAAATATTGGGTATATGTAATTTAGTGCGTGTACACACACACACACAGATTTGAATGAATGTAAATAAATTTTATATATATATATATATATATATATAACTTCATGCACTTTTTTCCTTCGAACGTATTCAGTGATTCTAGCTCTATATGAGAAAAATAAGAACAACCAACAAATTGACTCTAAAAGAAAAACTAATCAAATGAAGTAAATCCAGCCAATTTTTGGCCAAATATTAAAATAAAAGCAACAACTTTATATGTTTAATTAATTTTTATTAGTTTCAAGAAATTAATAATGAACTACAGTCTACAATTATATAAGAAGAGTACTATCGTGGCCAGAAAATTTATTTATCTGGTCTTTGTTTAATTACTGTTTTTTGGCATAACATCATGGATTATAATTTTTTGTTTAACATATATAATAAATTATAAAACACCTTGAGTTTTATTTAAATCATATAATTATATTTTTAATTAAAACTTTTGTTTATTTTAGCAAATTATAATTTTGACAAAATTAAAGAATGAATAATTATTGTCCATAGATATCTATACAAGTAGTTTTGAATAATGACAATTGAGAAAAAATTATTTAATTTAGTAAAATTTAGAATTTTGTGCTGGGCGCTCCTGGAATAAGAGTTCGTTGGCCAATCTGCACCTTAGATAACGGAGGTTAACTTTTTGTTAACGGTGTTAATGGCGTTGTGCTGAGCGCTCCTTTTTAAAAAGTTTGTTGGTATTTTTGGTCCACTTAATAGTTAATTGTGCTGGACGCTCCTGTTGTCTAAAATATACTGAATAGGTAGAAATCGAATATACAGCAAGCAGATACTATTTAAATAGCACAATAAGAATCTGTATTATAGAAGCAGTACATACAGAAAGCATACACCAAATCTGTATAATGTGGAAAACTCTAAAACGAACTCACAAGATTGCGATTATGGTAATGAACAATGCAAATCCGGGCCCAACGTCGTTGTGTCCTTAAGACAATTTTGCTCCCTCAATCCGGATCTTAGAAGGTTTCGAGCAATTGTCTCCCGGGATAGAGCGGATTATACGTCTTGAGAATGAGGGCTCTGTCAATCCCGAAGCCCAAGCGAAACCAACGCAGTGCGCTTTCGGAACGCAGAATGTATATGCGGTATGAGTGTATTTGAAAAACTAGATAATATTCGTGACTAGGGCGCCCTATTTATAGACTCGAAAAACTTGATCGGATGGACTCGTCATTGCGGCCCAGGCCAGTGCGTTGTGCAAGCAGACGCACGAACGGAATGAACGAAGCGACCGCGTCATTTGCGGCGAGCATAATGCGCGCCACAAAACAGACACACCAGAACGGAGCGAACGATCCGAACGGATCGAAACACGCAGCCGCTGGTTGGAAATTCTCGGAAGGGCAAAAACGTAATTATTGAAAGTTCGGGGTCAAATTAGAAATTCAAAAAATAATTTATTAAAAAATTATCTTTTTTATTTCACAGACGCTTGACAGGATCGGAGCGGGCGGCCAGAACCGGCGCGCGCGTGTGGTGGACCAAGGGTCACCTAAGTCCTCGCCTCCACAAAGTGGGTTGGCCCGAGGGCCCAATTAGTAGGAGCAAGGTTGAGGCTTATATACCCTCAAACTTCTCTCCAACTAATCAATGTGGGACTTCTATCCACACACACATTCCTTCTTCCTTTTTCCTCTTCTTTTTCATCCTTCTTCTTATTCATAACCCATGGGATTTTATCCTTAATTCCAACAATCCCCCACATGGATAAGAAGTTAGTCCATCATGACCAAATGCAAATGATCATGTATGCAAAGTGTGGTTCCTCTACGAGTAACAACTGCATCGAGAAAGGTAGGGGTTGCCTTTGAACCTTCTCTAGTAAAACCTATCGGATATGCACACTCACATAGGTGATTCCTTGTGATGTAAGTCAACATACATCAACTGAAACCATTAAAAGCTTAAAAGCTTACCCTTATATATATGCACTGTCTTGTCTAGGAATTAGTATGAGTTTAAAAACTCCACAGTGTTAACAGTCGATCATCACTTAGTTGTCTCTTTGAACCTAGTTTGCGGGATCTCCACTCTTCTAGGTAGAGTTACCGCAATGATTAACAATGAATCGGCCTTAAACCCATTCCTTTGGACAAATTTTTAACTAACTCTCTAGGAATCCCTTTAGTCAATGGATCCGCTATATTCTCTTTTGATTTGACATAATCAATTGAGATGATTCCATTCGAGAGTAACTGTCTAACGGTATCATGTCTACAACGTATATGTCTAGACTTGCCGTTATACATGACATTCTTGGCCCTACCAATAGCTGCTTGACTATCACAGTGTATACACACTGCCGGTACTGGCTTTGGTCAATTAGGAATGTCTTCAAGAAAATTACGAAGCCACTCAGCTTCCTCACCAGCTTTATCTAAAGCAATAAATTCCGCTTCCATAGTTGATCTTGCAATACAAGTCTGCTTGGAAGACTTCCAAGACACAACACCCCCACCAAGGGTGAATACATATCCACTTGTGGACCTTGTGTCATTAGAGCTGGTGATCCAATTTGCATCACAATACCCTTCTAGTACTGCAGGGTACTTCTCATAATGCAAAGCAAAGTTTTGAGTTTGCTTTAAGTAACCTAGAACTCTTATTATAGCTCTCCAATGAAACACATTTGGATTACTTGTAAAGCGACTCAACATGCTAATTGCATAAGCAATATCAGGTCTAGTGCAGTTCATAACATACATAAGACTGCCTAGCACTTGAGCATATTCCTTTTGTTTAACAGCTTCGCCAGTATTTCTTAATAGTCGAAGACTAGATTCGACAGGGTTCGATACAGGAGCTATATTTAAACTCTAGAATTTCTCAAGAATTTTAGAAATATAATGAGTTTGAGATAAGGCTAACCCACCAGATGTTCTATGGATTTTAATTTCTAAAATAACATCAGCTAGTCCCATATCTTTCATGTCGAACTTACTAGTAAGCAATCGCTTAGTAGCTTTAATCATTTGATTATTACTACCTGTTATCAACATGTCGTCTACATAAACAAAAACTATGGCAAACCCATTTTCAGTATTTCGAATGTAGACACACTTGTCACATTCATTAATACTAAAGCCATTTGATAACATAACTTCATCGAATTTTGCATGCCATTGTTTCGGAGCTTGTTTAAGTCCATAAAGGGACTTTATTAAGCGACAGACTTTTCGTTCTTGTCCTGAGACAACAAATCCCTCAGGTTGTTCTAGATATATTTCTTCCTCTAATTCAAACGCGATTAACATCCGAATGGATGTAATTCTTGTAACAGGTGAATAAGTATCAAAGTAGTCTAGGCCTTCACGTTGTCTGTAGCCTTTTACTACCAGTCTAGCTTTGTACTTATCAATAGTGCCATCTGCCTTCATTTTCTTTTTGAAGATCCACTTAGTTCCAAGAGGCTTATTGCCAGGAGGAAGGTCAACCAACTCCCAGGTGTGGTTTGACATAATGGATTCAACTTCACTATTAATAGCCTCTTCCCAGAGTGGCCCTTCAGGAGAACCCATAGCCTCTCTGAATGTTTGAGGCTCATTTTCCAATAGATAAGTCATAAAATCAGGACAAAAGGATTTTGAAGTCCTTTGCCTAGTACTACGTCTAGGTTCCTCCTCTTCAATATTATCATTAGTCATAGTATCCTAAGATATCACAGTGTTGTTATTATCATTACTTTTATTGTACGGGAATATATTCTCAAAGAACGTAGCGTTCCTTGACTCAATAACCGTATTCACATGGATATCTGATACATCGGACTTATAAACCAAAAAACGATATGCACTACTATTATGTGCATAGCCAATAAACACACGTGATCTCATCGTCTTAGGTCCGATTCTTAACCTTTTAGGTTTGGGAATCTCAACCTTTGCCAAGCACCCCCACACTTTCAGAAATTTCAAGGAAGGTCTCTTTCCTTTCCATATTTCATATGCTATGCTTTGTATCGTTTTATGAGGCACTCTGTTTATTAGAAAATTAGCCGTTAGAACGGCTTCCCCCCACAAACTTTGTGGTAAACCCGACTCAATTAACAATGCATTCATCATTTCTTTCAAGGTTCGATTTTTCCTTTCTGCAATCACATTTGATTGCGGAGCGTAAGGAGCAGTTGTCTGGTGTATAATACCGGATTCTATACAGAATTCCTCGAAGGGGCCATCATATTCTCCCCCACGATCGCTCCTTACCACTTTAATTTTCTTGTTAAGTTGATTTTCAACTTCATTCTTATATTGTTTAAACGCAATAATAGCCTCATCTTTACTATTAAGTAAATACACATAACAATATCTACTGCAATCATCAATAAATGTAATAAAATATTTTTTATTACCCCTAGATGGTACAGATTTCATATCACATATATCAGTATGTATTAAATCTAATAACTCAGTTGATCTTTCAACAGGAGGAAACGATAACTTAGAAAACTTTGATTCAATGCATACTTGACATTTATCTTTATTTGAACAATCAACTTTAGGCAATAATTCTAAATGAACTAAATTTTTAATTGATTTATAATTAACATGTCCTAATCTTTGATGCCATAAATTAGAGGACTCAAGCATATGGATAGAAGCAATATTATTATTAATAGCACCGTTATTGGTGACAGTCATTACATTAACTTTGAAAAGGCCCTCACTAAGGTAACCTTTCCCAACATACATATCATTCTTAGAAAGTATAAACTTATCAGAAACAAATACAAGCTTAAAACCATTCTTGCTTAAGACGGATCCAGAAATTAAATTCTTGCGAATATCAGGCACATGAAGCACATCATTAAGTGTCACGACTTTTCCAGAAGTCATCTTTAACACTACTTTCCCAAAACCTTCAACCTTTGAAGCAGAAGAATTTCCCATATACAGTTGTTCATCTTGCTTCGCAGGGGTGTAAGAAGAGAACATCCATTTGTTTGCACATACATGCCTGGAGGCACCAGTGTCCACCCACCACTCCTTGGTATTTCCAACCAAGTTACATTGCATTACAACTGCTGAAAGACTCATACTATCAAGCCTATCCGTAGTATTGTCAACCATATTGGCTTCAGAGTTCTTCTTTTTGAAGAGACATCCCTTCAAAGATGAATCTCATGCACGATCAATTGAAGTTCTTCAACTTGACTTACCACGATTTAGAGTCAAGCATCTTGAAGTCCAAAATCTGCCAACAATGAATTTCTTCAAGCCAAGATCTTGACTTTGTACTTCTTGTCCAGATCGTCCCATAATGCTTTGGTTGTATCCAAAGCACTATATACAAGAAATAAGCGTATTGTCTAGACCATTGAGAATGTAATTTCTACAAAGGAAATCGAATGCTTCCAAGCATCTATTGCAAGCAACCTTTTCCTTGTCACCGGTTGTCCTTTTTCCAATTTTGGAGCATCTTCGGTGAGAAACCGTGCCAAGTTCAAGGTGGTTAAATAGAAAACATTTTCTTGCCATCTTTTAAAATCATTCCCATTGAACTTTTCTCGGTTTTTCACCATGCATTGGAACAGACCACTTGGGTTAATCAGATTGGTACTTGTACTTGCCATTTCGTTGTTAAACAAACTCGATTAATCACACAGATTAATCCACAAACAGTATAATAATAATATTCACAAAAACTAAACACAGATTCAATTCAATATTACTACCAACGTATGAAACCAGCAATCATATAACTTAATATAAACTGATTTCAATTAAAATTGTCTTAAGATTGTTGTCTAAAATATACTGAATAGGTAGAAATCGAATATACAGCAAGCAGATACTATTTAAATAGCACAATAAGAATCGTATTATAGAAGCAGTACATACAGAAAGCATACACCAAATCTGTATAATGTGGAAAACTCTAAAACGAACTCACAAGACTGCCGATTATGGTAATGAACAATGCAGAAATCCGGGCCCAACGTACGTTGTGTCCTTAAGACAATTTTGCTCCCTCAATCCGGATGCCGAAGGTTTCTGAGCAATTGTCTCCCAGGATAGAGCGGATTATACGTCTTCAGAATGAGGGCTCTTGGAAATTCTCGGAAGGGCAAAAACGTAATTATTGAAAGTTCGGGGTCAAATTAGAAATTCAAAAAATAATTTATTAAAAAATTATCTTTTTTATTTCACAGACGCGCGAACCGGATCGGGCGGGCGACCGAACCGGCGCGCGCGTGTGGTGGACCAAGGGTCACCTAAGTCCTCACCCCTCCACAAAAGTGGGTTGGCCCAAGGGCCCAATTTGTAGGAGCAAGGTTGAGGCTTATATACCCTCAAACTTCTCTCCAACTAATCAATGTGGGACTTCTATCCACACACACATTCCTTCTTCCTTTTTCCTCTTCTTTTTCATCCTTCTCCTTATTCATAACCCATGAGATTTTATCCTTAATTTCAAAACTGAGCCAATAGTTCGTTGGTAAAATCGCACCTTAACCCTTTTTAACAATATGATATTTTGAAGGAAACATGGTGGGCTAAATTCCTAAATCCATTCAATCCGGCTTTCAGTCAGAACAGGCAAACGGATGTAAATGGCATGATTTGGAAAAGATATTATTGTCCATTCATAAATGGAGAATTGGGAAATTTCTTAAAATGGACATAAATCTCAATTCTTGCTCTTTTTTTTTTTTGGTGACATTCTTCCTCTATTTCTTGCCATTCTTACTTGAACCTTCTCTTTTAGTATCATAATCTTGGAGGGAGGCAATATAGCCGTTGGAGATTCTTTCTTTTAACTTCCCATCACCCTAATACAAACGCTTCTCTATAGCAACGAGAGATCATAATCTTTTTAAATTATCTTATCAAATCATGATTTCAGGTCGATAATCAAAGAAGAAAATGTCCTCCCAAAATTGTATTTTTCTCTCTCTCCTTGTTTTCCTGCCAATGATCCTTCAAATATATTGTGGTAGCAGGGTTGGGAGAATTCTTCAGGTAATTCATTAATTTGAAAAATCAATATATATAAATCTTCCATGTTCTATATGCCTGTATATATATTAATAATATCGCTTCTCACATAAAATAGAAAATAATATATTTTGTAGAATTTTAGAAGTTTTTGTTTACTATTATGATTCTTATTATTGTTTTTAAATTTTACTCTACTACATTTTTTTTAAAAAAAAATATCTTGTCCAAATATGATGAATATTAATAATTTTTCTTTAAAAAAAAAATCTACAAAACACTAGCTTAAAGCTACAATTAAAATATTGCAGATTCATCATATGTAAGAGCAGTAGATACTAATGTAACAACCCGACTTTTCTAAAGCAGTATAAATTTTTTTTTTTTCAAATATCATTTCAAAATGATCAGAGTAGTGCACCGGAGCGATTGAGTAACTGATATATATATTAAAATACCCATGGTAGCATGTCTTGTCGTTTAAACAATGATACGAAGTATTTCAAAACTAATACGTAAAGAAGTCTTCACCGCGACTCCTAGGCGTGCCGCTTGTCCTTCTCCTCGATCCTTGGTCCACCCGACCGGCTAAGTTAAGAGCCGGAGTCCATGCATCGAACCCTGTGTAACGGTTAACCTCATGTTTATATACACCATATATGTACGATGCATATTTATAGAATTTTGGCAACTTTTACTATGGTCGACATAGGGAATACATAATCGGATACGTGTGGCAATAACAATACAAATCGGATGTAAGGTTAAAGCACAACGAGAAATGTACATAATCGATATGCACGGCGATAACAATACAATCGGATGTAAGGTTAAGGCACAACGGATAGTCATACAATGATGTAAGACATGACAGAGAATAATACAATGGATGTATAACAACAAGACAGTCGGATGTACGCACAATAGTACAATCGAGTACGCATAATAGTACAATCAAAGTACGTGCATGACAGACAATTGGCATGATGTAACAACAAGATGCAATGAGTAGTACGCATGACAGCATAATTGGCATGACAGTAACAACAAGACGATCGTAGTACGTGCATTATACACACATGCATACAATAAACATCGAGTTAAGGTTACCAAGACGCGAACGTACCTTCGTTGACGGATTACGGTATTTCTAGCACGTTTACTAAAACCGTATTTTTACTAAAATCGTGAAACAATGCACGTCGTCTGGCAACAGAACGGCAGCAGTAATCAACGCTTTCAGATATCCTATGAGAATAATGTCACTTCCATTAGTAATTTGACATTATAATCGGCATTTTAGGTAAAAATTACCATTTTGCCCCTATAACCCTACTTGGCGGAATTTCGCCACGCTCGCTACATAGGCTATTTTCTTCCCAAAATTTCGCGAACTTCGACGCATTTATGATTCTTGAAAATAAAGACTAAAATAGCCCTCCCATATGATACCCAAATCATAAAAATAAAGACTATTCTAGCCTTACTAACTATTAAACTAAAGACTAAAAACTAAAGACCGAAAGACTTACCCGTTGAAGACTTCGCGTAACTTCCCCGAGCTTCTCTCTTCTTTCTCACTCAAGGATTTCGGCCAAGAGAGCAAGAGGAAGGTGTGTAGAATTCTCAAGACCATGCATGCCTATTTATAGAATTCTCAAGGGATACATATGGCATTTTCAAAGTTGTTTGAAACCATTAGATCTAACTTGCTTTGGAAGACAAGATCTTGGTCATCCAACCCTCTTGGTCGACATGGGTGATGATGTGGCAGCCAAGGATTGGCTCACAAATGGTGAGTCATCCTACTTTATGCCCGGCCTGCCCGTATTTCCCGATCGGCACTCCGATTCGCGTGATTTCTGAGAAATCTCAAAATTCGGATTTACAACTTTGAAGACAAGTTCTCACTTACTAGAAATGTCCAAGTTAACCTAAATTTTGGTTCCATACAGGGCATTCCGTGTTCACCAAGTTTCTCGAAAACGTGTCCTGTCGCGTCTGGTTTCGTAACGCATTTCGAAATTATCAACTTCTTCTAAAAATTCACCGATTCCAAATATGTCAAAATAAATTCAAACTCATGCCTAGATGTTGAGTTAGAATTTATTTTCCTTATATCCAAAAATATCCCTATATGCATTTTTCCCTATTTTGTTTTATTAGAAATGCACCAACGACTTTAATTTTCTCCCTAAGAGTATAACTAAGACAAAATTCCACTGATCATTATTTTTCCCTGACTTTGGAAATCCCATTCCTAGATCTCTAGATAGGATCCGTTTCCTAATTTCTAAATTACTATTCACTATATTTAATTATATTATTATAATATTGCAAGTTGCAAAATTATTTCTCATTTCATTTTTCATTTTTTTTTCCTTTTCTTTTTCTGCCAATTATTTTTTCGTTTTTAATTAATTATTTATATAATTATTTTTGATTTAATTATTTAATTAATTATTTAATTAATTAAATAATTATTTTTACATAATTTTTATAGAATTTTCCCTTGGTCCATTCTTGCATTTAGGCTCAAAAATACCTAAACTTAACTATTTTTCTCCAAAATTTCCAATTAATTAGTAAATATATTTTTACTAATTTCAAACCATTTTCCACTAATTTTTGAGCTTTACATAATTATTTCATAATTTTCTTTGCTCGTGCTTAAGTAATTAGCTCAATATTACTTAATTACTTTATTATCACTTGTTGATAATTTTCTTAATTAAGACACTCCTTTATCTTCAAACTTTTGCCTTAACATTAGAATTTCCATGCCTCATGCATTATTTTATAATTTACAAGGGTATTTTCCATAATTTTTCTAAGTCATTTATGTCCCTTAGGGGCATTTTCGTCATTTTGGCACTTTGGCCCTTAAATTCCCTAATTCAAATTTCGTGTATTACATTTCTCCCCGTTAAACAAAATTTCGCCTCGAAATTTGTACCCATCCCACTATACTTTGTACTAACTAGACTCCGTCCTTCTAACTGAGCTATATGCGCTCTGATCTTCAATTTGTCTGTCAGCTGCTCCTCCTGGTGATCGAGAATTCGCTTTGGTTTGACCATAAAGATCTTGTCATATCGTACTTTGATATATAGTGTCTCCCGAGGCGCCCATACACCGCGGCCAACACCACAAATACCAAAATGTCTCCATGGCGCCCATACACCATGACAACACAAGATATCATACATGTCACCATGGCGCCCATACACCATGGCAACACAAGATACCTCCTACTCAATGACATGATCACGGCCGGATTGTATTAACTAAGAAACACGTTACGAGGTGGTTTTTCGTAATACTTGACTATTCGTTCATCTTTAAAGTTCTCCACTGACATCGGCCACCAAGGATGTTCACAGAAACATATGATCATCGACTTCGAACCACGGAGCCAGGTTTCGATCCTTTCCTTCGTCAGGGGAAACGTTAGATACAAGGAAGACATTTCGCATAACACAGACTTTATCACACTAGTCCCTAGACTCTTTCACGCTTTACATTGCACCCAGCCTTTATCATTCTATTATTCACACTGCTCCCAGCCTTTATCATACTCACAACAATTAAACTCTATTATACGTAGTATTCACACCGCGCGCAACATTTCCGAAATTTCTCTGATACAAGTTCTCAACATGGGTCAAATACCGCATGTACTTATCTTTATTGGTCTCGGGGTTTTCATCTGGCATGGCCTAACATCGCATATAAGCTCGATGCTAGGAAAGAATCACCGTCCAGCACAAACTGGCGGTTATCAGAGTGATGCACCGACCAAGGGTGGTACACGGCTCAAGATGGTATACCGGCCGTAATGGTATACCGAAGTAAGGTAGTACACCGACCTTAGGCTATATCGCACTCATTTTCAAAATATGCTCCAAGTTTAAAAGGCATTTTGAACATAACTCCGTTATCCGAACAGATGGCTGTGTAAGTGTCTACCATGGGGCCTCACCGAGTTCACGGCGACCGATTGGCACACCCACGTAGACTAGCCTTGCCTTCGCACCAAACCGTCCGTAATAACATATTTAAATTCATGTCGTGACTACCGCTCCGATACCAAATGTAACAACCCGACTTTTCTAAAGCAAGATAAATTTTTTTTTTTTTCAAATATCATTTCAAAATGATCGAGTAGTGCACCTGAGCGATTGAGTAATCGATATATATATTAAAATACCCATGGTAGCATGTCTTGTCGTTTAAACAATGATACGTATATTTCAAAACTAATACGTAAAGAAGTCTTCACCGCGACTCCTAGGCGTGCCGCTTGTCCTTCTCCTCGATCCTTGGTCCACCCGACCTCGAAGCTAAGTTAAGAGCCGGAGTCCATGCATCGAACCCTGTAACTGTTAACCTCATGTTTATATACACCATATATGTATTTGACGTACATTTATAGAATTTTGGCAACTTTTACTATGGTCGACATAGGAATACATAATCGGATACGTGTGGCAATAACAATACAATGGATGTAAGGTTAAAGCACAACGAGAAATGTACATAATCGATATGCACGGCGATAACAATACAATGGATGTAAGGTTAAGGCACAACGGATAGTCATACAATGATGTAAGACATGACAGAGAATAATACAATGGATGTATAACAACAAGACACCGGATGTACTGATAATAGTACAATCGGAGTACTGCATAATAGTACAATCAAAGTACGTGCATGACAGATAATTGGCATGACAGAACAACAAGATAATGAGTACGTGCATGATGCACAATTGGCATGACAGTAACAACAAGATTTATCGTAGTACGTGCATTATACACACATGCATACAATAAACATCAGAGTTAAGGTTACCAGTACGCGAACGTACCTTCGTTGACGGATTACGGTATTTCTAGCACGTTTACTAAAACCGTACTTTTACTAAAATCGTGAAACAATGCAGCACGTCGGGCAAATAGTAACGGCAAAGCAGAATCAACGTTTCAGATATCCTATGAGAATAATGTCACTTCCATTAGTAATTTGACATTATAACGGCATTTTAGGTAAAAATTACCATTTTGCCCCTATAACCCTACTTGGCGGAATTTCGCCACGCTTCCGCTACATAGGCTATTTTCTTCCCAAAATTTCGCGTAACTTCGACGCATTTATGATTCTTGAAAATAAAGACTAAAATAGCCCTCCCATATGATACCCAAATCATAAAAATAAAGACTATTCTAGCCTTACTAACTATTAAACTAAAGACTAAAAACTAAAGACCGAAAGACTTACCCGTTGAAGACTTCGGCAGAACTTCCCCCAGAGCTTCTCTCTCTTCTTTCTCACTCAAGGATTTCGGCCAAGAGAGCAAGAGGAAGGTGTGTAGAATTCTCAAGACCATGCATGCCTATTTATAGAATTCTCAAGGGATACATATGGCATTTTCAAAGTTGTTTGAAACCATTAGATCTAACTTGCTTTGGAAGACAAGATCTTGGTCATCCAACCCTCTTGGTCGACATGGGTGATGATGTGGCAGCCAAGGATTGGCTCACAAATGGTGAGTCATCCTACTTTATGCCCTGGCTCGCCTGTATTTCCCGACGGCACTCGATTCGCGTGATTTCTGAGAAATCTCAAAATTCTGGATTTACAACTTTGAAGACAAGTTCTCACTTACTAGAAATGTCCAAGTTAACCTAAATTTTGGTTCCATACAGGGCATTCCGTGTTCACCGAAGTTTCTCGAAAACGTGTCCTGTCGCGTCTCGGTTTCGTAACGCATTTCAAATTATCAACTTCTTCGTAAAAATTCACCGATTCCAATATGTCAAAATAAATTCAAACTCATGCCTAGATGTTGAGTTAGAATTTATTTTCCTTATATCCAAAATATACCTATATGCATTTTTCCTATTTTGTTTTATTAGGAAATGCACCAACGACTTTAATTTTCTCCCGGAAGAGTATAACGGAAGACAAAATTCCACTGATCATTATTTTTCCCTGACTTTGGAAATCCCATTCCTAGATCTCTAGATAGGATCCGTTTCCTAATTTCTAAATTACTATTCACTATATTTAATTATATTATTATAATATTGCAAGTTGCAAAATTATTTCTCATTTCATTTTTCATTTTTTTCCTTTTCTTTTTCTGCCAATTATTTTTTTCGTTTTTAATTAATTATTTATATAATTATTTTTGATTTAATTATTTAATTAATTATTTAATTAATTAAATAATTATTTTTACATAATTTTTATAGAATTTTCCCCTTGGTCCATTCTTGCATTTAGGCTCAAAAATACCTAAACTTAACTATTTTTCTCCAAAATTTCCAATTAATTAGTAAATATATTTTTACTAATTTCAAACCATTTTCCACTAATTTTTGAGCTTTACATAATTATTTCATAATTTTCTTTGCTCAAAGCTTAAGTAATTAGCTCAATATTACTTAATTACTTTATTATCACTTGTTGATAATTTTCTTAATTAAGACACTCCTTTATCTTCAAACTTTTGCCTTAACATTAGAATTTCCATGCCTCATGCATTATTTTATAATTTACAAGGGTATTTTCCATAATTTTTCTAAGTCATTTATGTCCCTTAGGGGCATTTTCGTCATTTTGGCACTTTGGCCCTTAAATTCCCTAATTCAAATTTCGGGGTATTACAACTAATGACTGAATAATAGAACAAGTAATATAATATAGGGTTAATGTGCAAATTTGTCCTGAAAAATTAGGTTCAATGTTGTCCGGAAAGTGTTAAAATGGAGCAATGTTGACATTTTCTGTTAAAAAATTCACGATCAACATCAATTTTTTGATGATCAGCGTTAACATTGCTACTTTTTGAAACTTTCAGAATAACATTGAACTTTAAAAAACTTTCAAGACAACATTGCTCCTCAGCGAAAACTTCTGTAAAAAATGTATACCTTAACCTTATAGTATGTATCATCTTTCTTTCTCATGCATGAGACTTTGGGTGTATATGATATATTTAAGGATAAAGGTGTACCCACAACCTCCTGAACTATTGAACTATTTTTGGAGGGGCATTTAGACCGATAAAGATTTTAGTGGTACAATTTTGCTCCTGATGTATTTAAATTGGTTCAATTTTGCTCTAAACTAACCGAATAAATATCGGATGTTTTCTCCCTTGACACCTAAGAATTTTATTTTAACAATTATGACACATGTTATTAAAAATGACGCCTATGTTTGAACTGTATTTAATTCTTTAGGCATATTGATCTTACAGTGTAAGAGATATTGCTTAGGTATAAATTGGTTGGAGAAATCTTTGCTTCCTTTTCTAATTGAGAGTAAAAGTCCAAATAATTAATTGAGAGTTCCTTCTTTTAAGACGACAAAAGGAAGTGACGTCATTATTATTTACCAGAGCTATTTCCATATATGAGCTTCATTTCCTATTTCTGCACTTGCCTCACACGACATTAAGGTTTTGAAATGTCTATTTAAATATTTAACTTTATGTGTGATTAAAAATAAGGTTTATTCTTGAAAATTTTTTGGAAAATACTGTCATCCCTCATAGTCCTTGATATAAGAGTTGGTTGACTTTTTTTTCAAGAGATTAAAGAAGCTAATTAAATAAATTACATTAAATTAAAGATTTGTATTTATTGTTTTTCTTCAAATTACTTTGTCTGACTTATAAACTGATATATAATCTAATAATATAGAACTTATGTTATGATTAAGTTGTTAGGATTTGAACAGGCAGCGGAAGAAGTTTATCAAAATAAATTTTGAATCCCAATGGAGGATCTATCAATGACGTTTAAATTAGATTAGTTAGGATTGTACCTTTCTTCCGAATGCGTCTTGATCGATCACTAGGAGCCAACTGAACGAACCAGCTCCCTCTACCGGTATCCACACGAACAGAATTCCAACACAGGCAGCGTGCTAGCGCCTCTAACTTTTTCTCCGTATCATCTAGGGTTTCTCTCTTGCAGCCAATCTAATACGACTTGCTCATTATCTTATAGGGTTTTTCAAACCCTAATAGGTGTAACATCCCAATTCCAGAGCCAATTTTTTTTAAAATCAGAGTAGAGCATTGGAGCGTAAGAGTAACTGATTCCCATTCAAACAATAACCATAGTGTAACATAGTGTTGATACAGCATCCTAATGTTCTCATAGGTAAATACGGAAAACGATAAAGTGACATCTCCGTCGTCTAAGAGCTCACTCGTGCTACATGCCCTCCAACCATGAGCCTACTCGTGCAGCTTGCCCTTATCTCCAATCCTTAGTCCTTCCGACTGAAAGCTACACCGAGATCCAATTTAACGCATTGATCTCGGTAAGTTAACCTTATGCTCAAATAAAACAAGATAGGGATGACAGATATTCATGACATAACAAACTATGATCAATATAATGACAAGACATAAGCGTAAAGCGTATGTAAGCCCCATAAAGTGCTCGCACTATTCACCGCTGCCACGATGTACGGTCGTGTCCTCGCCGCTAGGAAAACTCTAACGGTATTACTACATCTATAACCCGTGTGAATCGTATGTATAATCTGTGAACCCCGAATGAGTCTCTAACCGTGAACGTTTCTGACTCCTAACGTAATCTCTATCCGTGAATGTACCTATCACATATATGGACCCAATGATAATTTTCGAAATTCTAGACTAATATAGCCCTATCATATGATATTTAATCATACTTGAAAAATTAAAGGCTATACTAATATTACTACTCTAACTATTGAAAAAACTACGAAAGCTTAAAGCTCGCTATTTTAACTTTCAACTTTCAGAGACTCAATCCCTACTATGTTTTTACCTCGTCAGGCATCTTTCAATGCAAAGAGGCCTAAAAACAAGAATAGGAATCTCATCTCCTACTTCCTAGATCTAACTAACAGTTCTACTAAAACTACCGAAAGAACTCAAGACTAAGGACCGAAAGACTTACCCGTTGAAGACTTCCGTACAATTTTTCCCCAGAGCTTCTCTCTCTTCTTTCTCTCTCTATTTTCGGTTCTCACTTGAGAATGGGATGAAAAATTTGAAGAGAGCTCATGCCTTTATATAGGCAAAAATAGTGCCACTTTTGTAATTTCTACTTTCCTAATCTTGTAATTTCCCCCCCCTTTAATAACCATGTAAATTAAAGCTAAATGGTGGTTAATTCTTGTCCAGGGAAAGCTTCAAACCGTCAGCTCCCCCCCTTGAGTCATCATCTTCTAGCATCTTCTAAAAGCTTTAAACCGATAAAGTTCCCCGATCGGTACCCGATTCGCGTAATTTCGGAAAAATCTCAAAATTCTAGATTTACAACTTTGAAGACATATTCTCACTTATTAGAAATGTCCAAGTTAACCTAAATTTTGATTCCATAGAGGGCTCCAACAGTCAGTCTGAAGTTCCTCGAAAAGCGTGCCTGCTGCTAACGATTTTCTGAATTATCAACTTCGGACAAAATTTACTTGAGTCCAAATATGTCCAGATAATTTCAAACTCATTTCTAGATGTTGAGTTAGAATTTATTTTCTTCAGGTCCAAAAATGTGCCTATCTGCATTTTTCCCTATTTCGTTTTATTAGGAAAATGCACAATCGGCTTCAGAATTAACTTCCTAAAGCCTAACGGAAGATAAAACCCACTGATCAATATTTTACCTTGACTTTGGAATTCCCATTCCTGGTTCTCTAGATAGGATCCGTTCCCTATTTATCATTTTACTATTCACCTTTTTAATATTATTATTTAATAAGAGTTTTATGTTTTTACACTACCTTCATTACTTTTCTATATATATTTTTTTCTTCTACCAACAAAGATGTCGGCAGCCCACCATAATATATATACATATATTTTATTTTATTATTTACTTAATTATTTAATTATTATTTTAATTATTTTCACATAATTTTTCATAACTTTTTCCTATTGGCCCATACTTGTATTTAGGCTTAAAAATACCTAAACTCATCTATTTTTCTCAAAAATTTCCAATTAATTAGTAAATATGTTTTTACTAATTTTAAGCCAAAAACCACTAATTTTAGGGTTTTACACAATTATCCCTGAATTTCCTTTGCCTATACTTAAGTAATTAGCCAATAATTACCTAATTACTTTCTTATCAATAGTTAATAATTTTCTTAATTAGAATGCATCATTACCTCATAACTTTTACACTGACATTCCTGTTTCCATGTCCTCTGCATTATTTTAGAGTTTACAAGGGTCTTTTAGTCATTTCATACTTTTTGAACATTCCTTCTTAATTTTTCCAAGTTTATACTTTATTAAATTACCAAAATTAGAGATAATATACTCTCTCAATTTTAATAATTATTTTACTGCCTTTTAGGATTTTCCATAATTTTTCTAAGTTCTTTATACATTCCAAGGGTAATTCGGTCATTTTGACCCCATAGTTCTTTTTCCTAATTTTCCCTAAGAGATTTTCCCTTGGAAAATAAGCTAATTATTACTTAATATTTGATATCTCATATTCACATATTTTTGATAGGTATAATTTTACTAAATTATAATACAGATTTTTAGGGTATTACAATAGGCCGTATTAAATATTCAAAATTAATCTTAATTAATTTTGAAATTTTAATTGGATTAAAATAATATTAATTAAATGTATCCAACAGATCTAATCTAATCTAATCTATTTATTTAATCCGAATTAAAAACCAGTTTATTAAATTTATCTTCATAAATTAAATCTGAGATATGATATCTATCTATTTAATTAAATCTGAGATACGATATCTCTATTAGTTTTAGTTATTTAATTTATCAAATAAATCAAGGGAAAAGTATTTCTCCAGTCACTGGAGATAAGTTATCTCCAGTGACCCCTAAAACCCCTAAAACGTTGTGTTCATTAAATCTTAGACATATCGTAAATTCAATGAATCTGGACATTATAGCTCGTGTTGGGCTATCCTTGTATGTGACCCTGTAGACCCACATGAAATTAACAGCTGGTTATCAGCCTACAAGTTGCAAGCGACCTCTAGTAAGACATTACGACTACCCAATTCATATGATGATCGATGATACGATGCAACCTATCATACAACCATGTCACGTCCCTTTTGTCATGCGATAATTTGGTTAAGGATGAAGCATGGATAGTGTCATCCTCCTGTTCTTGACCATTACTTTCTCGATTCTTGAGTAATCTAATAATTGAAGTGGAAACTTCTTTCCATCGTAGTATGGTCATACTTTTCTCAGACTTGTTCATCGAGGGGCCCAGTAATATCTCTCCATAAATGTGAGGGACAAATCTCATCTTGACCATTCACATTCCTCTGCATGAAAACCACTAATCCCGATCGAAGCCTTTATCATCACCCGGTCAAAGGTGACCTTTGACTGTGTCAAAGATTAGCGACTCTTCTCATGTAGGAATCTATGATGATCTCATGTCAAAGGACATTGTGATGTGGTTATACATGAGATAAGCTTATGACTTAATCCATGCAGCTTTCTTATAGTGGGTCGGTCCAGCACCTTGTACTCTTATAAGTGCCTAAGACTTTGATTCGTATATCTATATCTTATCAAAGTCATACTGGTCTTATTTCATCTTCGCTCTTGCATAGATGACTGGCCAGAGACATTTAGGACAATCTTCATGATACATCCAAGGATATGGTCATCATAATAAACATGCAAATGATATGATAACAAAATTGGAGAAATACTTTAATTAACAATAATGTTTATTGGCTCTTAGAGCATAATTTCCAACAGAAGTAACTTATTTAACTTCCTTACTTTTTATAAAAAAAAAAAAAAATCAATTGGTTCTTATATTAAGGAGATGAGAGATTATTTATTTGTATGATTAGTTTTATTATCAGTACTGTGCAAGGGTAGCCATATTTATAGGGTAAGAACAAATGGTCTTAATTTAATTTCCTCCACCTTGTGTATTGTATGTTTTTCCACCTTTGAATCATAATTAGTTGAGTTATTGGGTCCCAAAAAAAAAACAGTTGAATTCACCAAAGGGTCTTATTCAATTTAAAGCTCCATTACCCTTGTCCTTGGGTTTAACTGGCAAAAGGGTCGGACACTCTTACCAAAGGGAGGGGGTTTGATCCTGGAGTTGGTTAAGGCGTTGGGAGAGACATCCTAGCTCCTGGGTGCCTAGGTTCATGCCTGAGGGTAATAGACGGCTCACCCTGCCAAACATCAGTATCACCTAGGAGGAAGGGAGATTCTGCCCTACCCTTGGATTGTGGGTGAGCCCAACCCCTTATTTAAAGCTCCATTAATTTCCAATTGCTTGGTGCATATTTTCCTAACTCTTTGATTATTGACTCATAATATGAGGAAAGTTTTATTAACCAGCAAATTAACCACGAACTAGTTTTGTATTCAATGTTACTCTTCAAATTTATTTTCGATCTTTTTAAACAATACTTTAGTAAAACCATCTTCACTTAAGCCTAACAATACTTAAATGACACCAGATATCATATCATTATACACATTTATCAAATAATTATAATGATTTAAAGCAAGTATCAAATTATGGGTTCAAGCTCAAAACAATGTGTTTCTTGCTTCGAAAAATCATCCTCTATTCTTGATCACTTTTTTTATAATTAAAAATGTATGAAATGAATTTGGTGTAATTGAATTATGCCCGAACAAATACTTGGAAGTCTATTCTTAATCACTTTTAATTCAAATGATTTCAATTTTTTTTTTTTATAGATAACAGAATTGTCTTCAACAGAAGGATAGCTATGCCTATCAAAAAAAAAAAAAGCAATAATATTGGAGGCATTGTCTAAACTAAATGTGGACACTTTTCTCAAGCAAAATTCAAAGTTTGGTTCCCTACATTTTGAGAAACTAGCTCATTTTGCTACACACAAACAATTTCAATTATTTTTTTAATGTATTGACTTTGTAGTATGGGCTTCCCTTGCCTCAAGACGTACCACGTAACAAAACTCAAAAGCCCAATGGCAAATATCTACATGTCTGAATCTACGCGACGTGCTAAAGCCCATAGATTTTTTAGAGAGGTTTTTTTAACTAGAAGATCTGAGGATTGAAAAAAAAAAAAATCTATTTACTTTATTAGAATTTAGAATATAAGAAAATGATGATAAAATACCATTTGAAATTCATAAACCCCAAAAAGTAAGGACATAAAGGTAACAGAGATCAAATTGAGATTTTAAAATGTTGGTGAATTTCTCATTTTGCCCTTAGCTTTTATATAAATAAAAAATGAGCCTTGCCGAAGTACCACTGCTGCTAGTCGCTAGAGCTTCGACCGTCGACAGAGCTCTAGTGGTGGGTTTTTTCGATGGGGTTAAATTTTTGTTTTTTTTAAAAATATGATTGAAAGTGTAATTGGTGAGATTCGAACTCACCCCACCCACATATTAGAAGAGTTAGGTGGCCATTGGGCCACCAAAGCTCCTTTGATATATATATATATATTGTTAACGTTTGTTAATTATGTTATGACTTTTGTTCATAGTTCTCAAATGTTGGCGAACCCAGATTGATATGTTTTCACCTGACAAACGCCTTTGTCAAACTTATTACAAGTCTTGTGAATACCATTGATGAACTTATTAATCTCATTACGACTTTTGTTCATAGTTCTCATATGTTGGTAAATAAGATACGTTTTAGATCAGGCTCTGTAATACCCGGATAAATGAAAGGGGTATTTTTGGTAAGCAAATATATAATCTCAAGACTTGTGATAATATAGTATATTTTTCTAAGGAAAAATCTCTTGGAAATTAGAGAATTTAAGGGCCAAAGTGCCAAATGACGAAAATGCCCCTAAGGGACATAATTAACTTAGAAAAATTATAAAAAAAATACCAGAAGGCAGTAAAATGATCAAGTGAATTAGTAGAGTTTATTATCTCTAATTATGGTAATTTGATAAATTACAAACTTGGAGAAATTGAAAAGAATGCTCAAAAAGTATTGAAATGACGAAATTACCCTTGTAAAGTCTAATATAATGCAGAAGACATGAAAACAAAAATGTCAGGGTAAAAGTTATGAGGTAATGAGGCATTCTAACTAAGAAAATTACCAACTAGTGATAATTAAGTAATTAAGTAATTACTGGCTAATTACTTAAGCATAAGCAAAGGAAATTCATGAATAATTATGTAAAACCCAAAAATTGGTGGTTGTTGGCTTGAAATTAGTAAAAATATATTTTCTAATTAATTAGAAATTTTGAAGAAAAATAGATGAGTTTAGGTATTTTTTAAGCCTAAATGTAAGAATAGACCAATAGGAAAATTTTGTAAAAATTATGTAAAAATAATTATTTAATTAATTAAATAATTAATCAAATAAAAAAAACGAAATAAAAAAAAAATGGGCAGAAAAAAAAGAAGAAAAGAAAAAAAAATGAAAATAAGAACAAAAAAATAAATATGATATTTTGAAAAAGTTTGATTATTATATAATATAATTTAATTTGGTGAATAGTAATTCAATAATTAGGAAACGGATCCTATCTAGAGATCTAGGAATGAGATTTCCAAAGTCAAGGTAAAATATTGATCAGTGGGATTTTATCTTCCGTCGACTCTTCCTAAGTTAATTCGAGTCCGAATGTGCATTTTCCTAATAAGACGAAATAGAAAAATGCAAATAGGCATATTTTTGGATATGAAGAAAATAAATTCTAACTCAACATCTAGGAATAAGTTTGAATTTATTTGGACATATTTGGAATCAGTGAATTTTTCTCTAGAGATTGATGATTCCGAAAACGAGTTTCGTAACCGGACCCGTACGGACACGTTTTTCGAGAAACTTCGACTGAAAACGGAATACCCTGTATGAAATATAAATTTAGATTAAAATATACATTTTTAGTAAGGAGGAGAAGGTCTTCAGAGCTATGTGTCCAGAATTTTGAGATTTCTCCAAATTACGCGAATCGGTCGATCGGGAAATGGGACTGGATGAGGACACGTGTCATCATCCAATTGGCTCACCCTTGGCTTGGAGAGTAAGTGACCGAATTGGTGAGGTGTGTGGCCAAGAATCACTCTTCAAAATATTAAAGGAAAAATTACAACTTTGGACCCAAAATTTGAGAAGGGAAAATTACACTTTAGGACCCAAAATTTGCCTATATAAAGGCATGAACTCTCTTCAAATTTCTCACACCATTCCCACTTCTTCTAGCCGAAATTCTAGAGGGAGAAAGAAGAGAGAGAAGCTCGGAAAAAATTGTGCGTAAGTCTTCAACGGTAAGTCATTCGGTCCTTAGTCTTTAGTTCTTTCATAGCTTTTAGTAGAACCGTTAGTTAGATCTAGGAAGTAGGAGATGAGATTCCTATTCTTGTTTTTAAGCCTCATTGCATTGAAAGATGCCCGACGAGGTAAAAACATAGTAGGGATTGAGTCTCTGAAAGTTGAAAGTTAAAATAGCAAGCTTTAAGCTTTCGTAGTTCTTTCAATAGTTAGAGTAGCCTTTATTTTTCAAAGTATGATTAGATATCATATGATAGGGCTATTTTAGTCTAGAATTTCGAAAATTATCATTGGGTTGAAGTTCTGGCAAAATTTTGGAAAAACGAAGCCAAAGTAACGAAGTGCTGGCAAAATTCCGCCAATTAGGGGTATAGGGGCAAAATGGTAATTTTTACCTAAAATGCCAGTTATAATGTAAGATCACTAATAAAAGTGATATTACTCTTATAGGACATCAGAAACTCTGATTTTCTGCCGTTCTGTTGTCCGACGTGCCGTTGGACGTTTCGCCGTTTTCAGTAAAACGTATCATTTCTGTCAAAGTACCGAAGTACCATCAAACGAAGGTACGTTCGCGGCGTACTGTAATACTGACTCTGATGCTTATAGTCTGCTTATATTTGATACGGATAGTTTCATAAGCCATGAGCGGGACTCTGTTCTAGGTCATGCACAGTGACTAAAGTAATAAACTTAGATAATCACTATTACAGCTTTACGGGTTATGGTTTTGATAATACCGTTATGTTTTCCTAGCGCTGAGGACACGAGTGAGTATCGTGGCACTGGTGAATAGTGCAGCAGATAACTTTGCTTGTAGGGTAGTTGTTATTAAATGATCAAGGATCATTGCTGTAATTCATTTTAGAAATATCTCGTTGATCATATACTGTTATATAAGCATGAGGTTAACTGCTACTCGAGATCCGATGGGCATTGGATCTCAGCTCTTACTATAACATCACATCAAGGTCTGGAGAGAGGGACCAAGGACGGATGATAAGAGTAAGCAGAGCGGACAGCACACATGAAGATGAAGACCGAGTAATGATCGGCCGATAAGATTTAAAGTCGTAGACAGATAATGTATTAATCTTTATGAACATGCGGATACGCCACTGTTATTGTTATAATCAGTTACTCAATGTTTTTATTCCGATGCTCTACTCTGATTGATTTAAAAAAAAAATTGGCTCTGAAATTGGGATGTTACAGGCTCACTCTAATTTGATTATGCGGAGCTTCTAGGTATATGCCTATCCTATACGCAAATTAGATTAAAACCTAATTCCACATTATTTAATCCCAAGGTCAATTTAAGATTCCCTCTTCCAAGTTCAACCCTAAATCCCAAAAACATGCTTAATGGTGACCAATCAATAAGCAATAACAATAATGACAAGATTAAATAAACTGAAATAAAATTAAGCAAAACTAATCCATGGGAATAATATCTAGAACCCAAACAAGTTCATAGGTTTTCTAGGTTGAAAAGAAAATTTAGCCGCACATGGCTATAATAAAATCCATAACAAAAGGATAGGAGTTCAGATTCAAAGAATAAAGAGAGAGGAAAGAAAGCTTCTCTGTTGCCTCCACAGTCCTCTCGTCCTTCCATGAAGATGATGAAGATAACAAAAATACCTCTCTTGCTCAGCCGCCGCTGTCCAGCCTTCGTTCTTGCTTTGCGTCTCTCACTCTACTCCTCCGTTATATCCTTTGCGTCTTTTTTGCTTTATATATATAACCTAAATATAATTTAGGCCACGATTCTCCTTTTCTTATTAAAAATATATCTTATATCTTGTAATCTCCTCCACCAGATCACACAATTGATTTTGTTTCTATTTTTCTTGTATGGACTACCGAATTTAGCTAATTGCATATCCTCTTAATTGCTTTTTCTATTTCTTTCTAAATCAGCTAATATTTCTCCTTTCTTTCTTTATTTTCCTTTTTGTTCTCAGCGTAGCTTCCAGCCTTTAGGTCTTCAATTCTCATTCAATTTTTGGGGCCCACATCTATTCCAAATCTCCTTCAATTCAATTGTCGTATCAACTCTCCTGATCATAGTGAAAAAGTAAAAGGAAATTATATAATAATAATACTTAAAACCTTAACATACCTAAATATTTCTATTTAATTAAAATTAAGATATTTACAATAAAATCTCCTAAATAATGTGCCAAATTGATATCTTATCCAAATATCTAATAAGCATTGATGACTCCCAAAATATATCAAAATATGTCTTAAATATACTAAAAATGGGAAGTCATCAAATAGATGCGATATTGGTAATCCTTTCTTTGTAAGGCAAATAGGCTTCTATTTCCCTAACTCCATTCATTCTTGAATCTTATGGGCTAACTTTTCAATACAAATGACAAATAAGTAGGGCAAAAGAGGATCACCATGTCTTACCCACTTGATGTTTTGAAACACTCTGCCTTATTTCCATTCCATAATAGCTGAAGATTAGTCATACTAATACACTGCTCAACCACCTGAATAATGTTACTGGGGAGATTCAATTCCCGTAAAACACTTGAGAAGGAACTTCCAATTCACCCTATCATATACCTTCTCCAAGTCTATTTTAATAGTCATAAATCCCTTATTCCCTTCCATTGTTCTCATAGAATGGATTACCTCTTAGGCCATAATTATCCAAACTATGTCTCCCTGGTACGAAGCTACACTAGATGGGGGAGATGATATGTGACATAAAGCATTTCATTTTATTTGCCACTATCTTAGACACTAGCTTATATATGACATTTCATATAGACTACTTGGCCTGAGGTCTCTAAATGTCTCTGGGTTATCTTTTTCGGGATTAGGACAACAAGATTCCCATTAACATCATAGATCCTCTTAGGACAGAGAAATACCTGTTTAACAAATTGGATAATATAACCCCGAATTGTTTCCTATTAGTGCTGAAAGAACAAGGCATTAAAGTCATTCAGTCCTGACAACTTGAGAGCACCCATACTAAACAGAGCATATCTAATCTCAGCTTCTTCAACTTCCTTTTGACACATACGTTCATGGACCTCCAATAACCTTAGATACGAGATGCCACAAGGAAGGCTCAAACTCTCTACAACCTCTTCCTTAATCAGATTTGAAAAATATTCTGTCATGACCATTTTAATTAGCTTCTTGTCAAAGCACCATTCTCCTTCATTAATATAGATAACATCAATTATATTCCTCTTCCTTTGACTGTTTGCATGAGCATGAAACAACCTTGTGTTCCTATCACCATCAACTGCCCAACTAATCCATGTTTTTTGGACCCACAACAAGGCTTCTTGTGTTAAAGTCTCATCAAGCTGCATCCACACATTCTTCTAGAGATCTTCAAAAAACTGGGACTTACCGCTTCTAGAAATCGACCGGTTAATCCCTCCCTTCCCGCCTATGGAGCCATTGGTTCCTCCGAACAATTCTTTAGATACGACCGAAAAAATTCCGATTCTATTGTCTGCAAGTAGAAGCGAAACTCTCAATATTAACCACCCAATCATTAGAACTACCCCAGTCCTCCTTAACCAAGTCATTAAACGTATCATGTAGCACCCATGATGCAATAAATCAAAATGACTGCTGATTCTACTATGGCGTTGAAGACCTCTCTAGTCTCAATAGTAAAGGTCTATGATCACACTTATACTATGGCAAATGTAGTATATTTGCGTCTATGTATTGAGCATACCATTTTTCATTTGCAAATATCTTGTCCAATCGAGCTTCCGTACTCCCTCGCTTCTAAGTGTATGACAGTCCATCAAAACCCAAGTCCACTAAGTTCATGTCCTTAGCTCATCTAGAGAATTCGCAATCCGTAGTTAACTTTGAATCCGCACATGAAAGCCTCTGCTTCACAAGTAAAGTGTCATTAAAATCACTCCCAATACACCATGGTCCTTGAACAAATTCTTTGATCCGAAAGAGCTTAGTCCACAGCGTGCGATAGCACACCCGGTTAGAGCTTGCATACACCATTGTCAGGAACCATTTTTGCCTTTTAGTGTTTTCGATCATTAAGTGCATAAATTGTTTACGTTGTTTCACTATATCTATGAGTAAATAAAGGAGAAAAGGAGCGAGGGGCGATGATGGCTACTTTGGCAAATTGAGAAACATGGGGGCATTTCATAAATCACAACCACTGTTTTTTTTCCTTCCGGCCCAACAAAAATAAAAAACCCACAGTCTTTTAGGTTCACATTAGGTACACATCCTTTATGTGTTAATCCTTTCAATTTTGGGGTGAGCTCATTTTTTTTAACTTATTATATATTTTTTTATTTAGATTAAATTGTATATTGCATCTTGAAATATTTTTTGTACTCAGTATCTCAAATTAAGTAATTTTTAAGATATTGGTATTACAGGAAAAACATTTTTAAATGTGCAACTGAAAATTAATTAATTTGATATATTGAATGCAAAAAAACATATTTTAAGATACAATATATAATTTGATATAAAAAAAATGTGTTCAACTCAAAATTAGAGATTTAGAGGGATGAGTATATAAAGTACACATAAGAGATGGGCAGCTAATGTGAATCCAGTCTTCTTCCCTCTAAAGCGTACGGACTGACGACTTTTATTACAGATCCACATATTGTCATCTTCTTTCCTATCTAAGGAAAGATAGCGAATCAGTGGCGGCAAGGTTTCTGCTTGGAAAGGTAGAAACTTGTTTTTGGGTAATTTCTCCCTGATGCCCGAATCTCGGTTTATTCTTTAGCTAAACTGTATAGGAGATTTTATATTTGTCTTGCGTATTGGAAAGCGGCTCTTTCATCTGTTAAGTTCTTGGATTATTATTGGAGTTGAATGTTTTTCTATTGTTTTCTGTAGATCTGATAAGTTTCTGGGCTGATCTGTTCAAAAAGGTAAGTTTCTTTTGTCTCATTTACTTTATTTTTCTGAATCATGTGAGAACCTTACCCCCTTCTTAATCGATATCGGATAAACAACAAGCATTTTCTTTGATGTAGTTTAATTTAGGGTATGAATTTTCATTTCGTTTTTAGGGAAAAAGGAGGGGGTGGGTGGGTTCGGGGAATTTTATTTGTCTCAAGAAGGATGCTTTATGCTTCTTGGCTGCTCATTTGTTCAAGGACCCCCTCTTTCAATTGTTGTTGAATATCTAGATTTCCAGCTCCATATTCAAATTTTATGCATGCATTTTGTATATTATATCTAGCACTCCTTTTTAACTCTAATCAATCTCCCTACTCAAGAATTCTTCTTAATTTTACAATCAGGTTTGTTCAATTTCACTGCGTGCAATAAGGGTGGTAGATTTCTAAAACCTCGTGTTCAGGGAAAATGCGGTCTATCTTTTGTGGAAACTTTGAATATGATGCTCGGCAGTCTGATCTGGAGCGGCTGTTTAGAAGATATGGAAAGGTTGATAGGGTGGATATGAAGGCCGGTAAGCATTTCTTGATCTCTGTGCATTTTAAGATAAATATTCTCCAATCTAGAGCTCTTTCATTGAGAAAGTTATCATGGCTTTGATGCTTGAGGTCGAAATGGGATATTTTGGGTTCCGTTAATACATGTAGCGGGCACTTGTGGCCTGGTGAACCAACGTTTAGTGAATTCTTTCTTTGATGGACCAGCAAGTTTATTCTATTTGATAATCATCAAATATACGTATTATACTGGAGCTTTCTGATGTTTTCTTCAGTCAAAAATATTTGCAACAAGGCAAGAATATTGTCACTGGCTTACCTTGTATTGAAGAACTGCCCTTGTAAAGGAATTTAGAGAGTTGATTGGATATCTGTAGTAATAGTATCATCTTCCTCTCTATTGGATCAATTCTTGTGGGATTGGATCACAATTGGGGATTGTTTAACTCAATATAACTAATTCTGAATTTTTTAAATAGAGAATAAGCTATTACACATTATCTTGAATGTGTAAATCTACCGTTATAAAGATTAATAATACTATGGATGAGATTTTATAGTAAGGATCGGAGGTAGTGTATCAGTTTATGTTGCTTGTAATTAAGAAAGAATGCTGGGCTTTGTTCTTTTTTTTTTTTATGGGAAAAGAATTAGAAACTACATTACTAGCACTTCCCGCCAACAGACATTAAATCACACTACTACAGTGGAGTGGCAGCATAGATGTTATGAATGTTGTCATCATGACATGTATTCAAGCGAGCTTCACCTTCCAGTTGAGATTCAGTCTGAAGAGTTGGATCCTGATGTGCGGCACATTGTTGAGCATTTGTGGGGCGTTCAAGAGATGTCTTTAGGAAAAAAAGTAAAAGCATATTTTTATTTGAGCATCGACCCCAATACTCAACATTTTCTTTGGCGCAGGATTATTTTGGCATACCCATACTCTTCCAGGCTAATGGATCAGCTTTTCAGAAATGTGTTTCACATCTGTGACGCACATCTTCTTTTTCTAAAGAAGATTCAATTTGGTCTCAAGTGGCACCACCGTACCATGTTTTACCAGTCACATTTGCCTTCCATTTTCCATGCCTTTTGCCCTGCCTTCAATATATCAGACATTTTTGAAGGTTGGAATATTGCCGACCTCACTGCAGAGGCAGCAGAATAAATGAAGATGTCACTCTATTTCCATTGACATACCATGAGACCTACACTTTTGGATTCTTGTTCTTGACATCAATTTGTTCATTACTCAAGGTCTGTCGCTAATTTTTCTAGTCAAATTAGTTTGTAGAAATAGTGAGGTTTCCCAAAATTTTAATTATGGGTGAAGTGTTGAGATGGTTTGTTTACTGCCCAGGGGTGAGTTGCTGCATTAGTATCAAAGTGTTCTTTTTCAGATGACTGTTCACCTAATTTCTCCTTTCTGCTTTGCAATTATAGAGAATTGTCTCCTTATTGTAAAAATTTTGCTTGGTTGTAGGGTTTGCCTTCATCTACATGGAAGATGAGAGAGATGCTGAGGCTGCAATTCGTGCACTTGATCGGGTAGAATTTGGTCGAACGGGACGGAGACTTCGTGTGGAATGGACAAAAGTAAGGCATATATTTTAATATGAATAAGATCAGTTACTTATAAAGATGTCAACACCATGTTTAAATAATTTTTGCTTTGTTATAGAATGAACGTGGCGGCATTAGAAGGCCTGGTAGTTCAAGAAGATCTTCAGCAAATTCAAGGCCATCAAAGACTTTATTTGTTATTAATTTTGATACAAATCATACCAGGACTAGGGATTTGGAGAGGCACTTTGAGCCATATGGCAAGATCACTAATGTGAGGATTAAAAGGAATTTTGCATTTGTCCAGTATGACTCATGTGATGATGCCATCAAAGCATTGGAAGCTACAAATATGAGGTAGATCTCTCTGTCTTTGCAAATTTGCTTCATCTCAGAAGGCCCCCATGTTAACCTTCATTGTGATGGTTAAATGTAAGATATTCTTGTTTCTTGTAATTTACTTGTCATTCAGACCGTTCCATGGTAAGATTTTGATGTGTTGAGAAAAGTTTCTTTGTGATGGATTGATCCAACTTAGGTTTAAGTGTTATTCTGCATTTTTCTAATTGGATAACCTCTGTAATGATACTCATAATGATTTCTGTTAAAATTCTTACATGTAGCAAGTTACTGGATCGAGTCATCACAGTTGAATTTGCTGCGGAGAATGATGATGACAGGAGGAATGCACACAGTCCTGATAGAAGCCATGATCGTCCACGCGATATAAGCTATGATAGAAGGCGATCACCCAGTCCTTATCGCCGAGAAAGAGGCAGCCCTGATTATGGCCGTGGCTCTAGCCCGTATAGGAGAGAGAGGAGCAGCCCGGACTATGGTCATGTCCGTAGTCAGAGTTCCCAACAGATTGAGAGAGGTAGCCCCGATTATAATCGCAGGAGCCGTAGTCCATATAGAAGAGAGAGGGGTGGTTCTGACCCTGTTCGCGGCTTTAGCCATAGTCCTGATCATAAAGAACAAGCTAGAACTGACCGTGGCAATTCTCATTCCCATAGTCCCGATGGAGGAGAGAGGGTAAGCCCTCAAAATGGTGGTTCCGACAACAGCCCTTCCTATAGGAAGAGGGTTAGCCCTGAAAATGGTCATGGCTCTACAAGTAGTCCTGATGCTAGAGGTGATTCTAGTCCTTCCAATGGTGATGAGGATCGCGTAATTTCCGCGCCTGAGCCAAAGGACAATGCTGACCATGATGATGCTCCTGAAAGTCCCATGAATGAAACAGACCGCAGGTTTGTGAAGCAAAAATTATTGCTGAGAGTTTGTGTTGTTCTAATATATAACTCTTCAACCTTGATTAATCCTTTTTGTTTTTGCACTTTCATGTTCATCGCCTGAAATGACAGCCAATCTCCTGCTGCTGAAGAATGATTTCTTGGTCTCGGAAGCAAACTTGGAGGCGTGAAAACTGTTTGTAATGCTTTGTGAGAGCAGAACTGAGTTTCGTTTGAGCAAAAATGATGGTGTAGAGGTAGGAAAGCAACTAGAACTTGTAGTTTTCATTGCATGTACAATTTAGATTAAAGCCGAGACAGATACTGAACCTCCATTTTATTCATGTTCAAAAAAATTTATCTGAAGTCCTTCTGTGCCTAGTAGTGCTGGTATCAAGGAAGAATATGACGGTAGGTATGAAGGCACAAATAGCTAGGGCCCGGTCTGTCAACATTAGGAAACCAAGTGGGTAAGGTACGGGCCGGGCCCTCCTTATTGCTTTCGTTTTTCCCAGATATCTTAATATTCTCTTTAGCCTACTTCGTTTTGGAACAAGTAAAACCCCTGGTTCAACTGGTAAAGGGGTTAGATACTCTCACTAAAGGGAGGGGGTTCGATCTTGGAGTTGGTCAAGGCGCTGGGGGAGGCATCCTAGCTCCTGGATATCTAAGTAAACGCTTGAAGGTAATAGACGGTTCACTCTGTCCAACATTGATATCACCTAGGAGAAATGGAGACTTCGCCTTGCTCTTGGTTGAGTTAGCTCAACCCCTTTTCTAAAATTTTATATCAATTTTTTTTTGGAACAAGTAAATCGAAATGTTGCGGGATTTGAAAATCATATATCAACAGACCATATTTTTTCATTAAAAAAATAATAAAATAGATGCGTGGATATCCTTTTTATGAGAGTCTATTTACCAAAATCGCAGTTTAAGGAATCAATTAAAAGTAGTCAAAAGTAATAAATATCTCATAAATGAACTTTATTTTTTAAGTATGCTTGTATTTAAATGAGACAAGTAACATAAAAATAAAATAATACTAACAAGAGAGTATGAAAAAGAGTGGAGTAAAAAAAAAAAAAAGAGCAAATATAATAGAATTATTAGGGATAAAAATGGTAAAAATTAATTAAATAATCAGACAATTCTATAAATCGAATCTTATAAAAATATTTAAGGTCTTTCAAAAATTTTAGGTGAAAAAGCATCATATAGATATAATATACAGTATTATCTTTTGAAATCTCATTGCAAATGGGAAGTATGAAAATGTGGCATGATTCTACCTCACATATTGTTAGTTCTCTATTGGTTTTGATGATAACAGACAATTGTAAACACATATAAAGTTTGTCTTTGTAAGTTGAAAAACTTACTGTCAAAGGCAAACTCGAGTTTCACTTTGGAAACTCGAGTTTGGACTTGACAGAGCGAAGCTCAAATTTTTATAAAGAAATGCAAACTCGAGTTAAGATTTGAAAACTCGAGTTTTGACCATACAGAGAGCTTCTGAGTTTTTCCACAGACAAAGCAAACTCGAGTTAAGAAATGAAAACTCGAGTTTTGACAAGACAGAGAGCTATCAACGTTTTCAAAGTTAGCAAAACTCTAGTTCACTTTTGGAAACTCGAGTTTTGGCTACACAGAGAGTTCTCTAAGTTTCCAACGTTTTATGGAAACTCGAGTTAACTTTGAAAACTTGAATTTGCATTATAAGAGAACAATGCTCATATCTAACCTTGTGAAAACTTCATGCTTCAATTCGACAAAGTCTTTCAAGGTTTTCTCTTAAGAGAGAAAACTCGAGTTTTGTTTTGGAAACTCGAGTTTCGAGCTTACAGAGAAGTTTCCATAGTTTTTAAAGAATGTGAAAACTCGAGTTAAAATATGGAAACTCGAGTTTTAGTCAGGCAGAGAGAGCTTTGCTATCTTTTGAACATTTGAAAACTCTAGTTTTGATTTGGAAACTCCAGTTTTGAGCTTTTGGACTAAAATATGATTTTTCATCAAAAGTCCAAAACTCGAGTTAGTCACTTAATGACTCGAGTTTTGCACTATTCACAAAACATGTCCAAATGCAAAATCGCGATGTTTTTCTCTGGAATGAGAAAACTCGAGTTAAGATTTAAAACTCGAGTTTCGGTCTTTTCTGCGAAAGTTCATCGAAGCATGAAAACTCGAGTTTGGAAGAACTGACTCGAGTTTGCATCGCAGAATTTGAATTTCGAACTGAACGAATTTGTGAAATGTTTGTGTTTAATCTCTATACTCTATATCATCACTCATAACTATTCCTAACTATGTGTGATCAGTTTGTTAGTGAGTTTCAGATGATTTAGACAGGATTAAATGGAGATTGAGCAAAAAACATAAAGCATGTCAGCACATTAAATGAAGAGTGCAGAAACCTTGCATGCTTTTGGACAAACATTCTCCACACGTTTTGTAGAAGTTAATGTCTGCTTTCCACATCCAGCAACTGCTCTTCCAACGGATTAATTGTCAGGAAGTCAACTCGATCTTACCAAAAATTTGGATTAACCAAAGAGTAGAGAGAGAAGAAGACCAAAACCTTCACTAATCATCCTCTAATGTCTCCAACGGTTATATGAGGATTTATAACGGTCATCTAATGATCTCTAGTTATAAATAGAGATGCATTCAAGTCTTCTCAACAACCAATCTGTGCAAGAACGAAAATCATTAAAGTTTCAACTACTCTTTGAGTTTTCTGTTGTAAAGTATCTTTTGATACATTCATTCTTTAGTGTTTATCATATCTACTCTTAGAGAGAGTTTCTTGATTGTAAAATCATTTATTGTAAAGTATCTCAAGTCAAGGGGACTTGGAGATTGGGTTATTGATTACAACTTGTAAGGGGGAGTAAGTTCTAGAGAGAGAATTACTCTTGAGTGCAGAGTGTGTAATCAAGCTTGATAGTGAGAATCCCGAGAGTCAGGGACTGGACGTAGGTCAGATTGTTGGACCGAACCAGTATAAATCCTTGTGTCTTGCTTCTCTTCTCTATACTCTGTTTTTACTTCTGTTTCGTATCCAAAAACAGAGCATCCGAAAAGAATTTTGAGAATCCCCAATTCACCCCCTCTTGGTGATTCAAGCTCCACTTTCAACCTAAAGCCGGGAAATCGGGCCGAGCCCATCGGACCGACACTTTTAAGCCCTAGCCCTTCAAGGGCCGGGTTTGAAAATTAAATAAGTTTAATAAAATAAGCCTTGCAGGGCTGGCTTTGTAGGGCCTTGGGCTTAAAAGGGCTGGCCCTGGAGGGCCTTGGGCCAGCCCTACAGGCCCTTTTAATTTATTATTATTATTTTTTGGATGCATGGATTTACATATGATGGTAATTTAGTAATTTATATGTATTTTGTATTTGTTATAGAGCTATTTATCCATTTAAGTACAAATATATAATAACTATACTCTAATGTTATGATTTGATTTATTATTTGTTGCAGATAAAGATTATGGATGTGTTCATGATGCGGGAGAAGAAATTCATGATATTCTTACTAATGAACTAGAGTCTACTCAAAGCAAAGCACAATCAAAATGTCGTTGAAATTGATGATAGTGACGAAGATAACGACAATAATAGTCATCATACTAATGTCACTTAGTGTTATGCTTCTTATATTTTATGTCAGTTATTTGTGAACATAATTTTTTATTATTATTATGAATTAGTGACAATGCTTATTTGTTAGATAATTCATGTTGTTTTGATATTAATGTTGACAACATTTATTTGATAAATTAGAACTTTAATTGTTGTAATTTACTAAATATATTTCTGGTGTTCTCAAACCGGACTTTGAAAAATAGATTTTTTTTTACCCCGGACCTTGGAGGGCCGGCCTTGTTAGGCCCTGACCCTTCACGGGTTGATTCTGATTCCCAGCTAAGGAAACACCGGCTAGATGGGACCCATTTCTATTCACCCATAGTACGATTCAAGGGGAGCTGCGTCCCCACGTGACACGCGTCGAACTCTTGTTGCAGCGGCCGTGTCTCCCAACGACCAGTTAACGTTCACAAGTACAGCCCTGCATGGCCCGTTTCGCTTCATTCCGAACCCTTAGATACCCGACACGTGTCCTTACTTTACATGTTTCGTTCCGTTTTTGGCCCTCCCCAACGACCTTCCCCACTGCTGAAACACTTCTCCTTCGTTTCTTGTCTCAAATAATAATTAATGATTGATAATTCAAAATATCAAAAAATTCAGTTGATAATTTAAAATAATAATTGTCTCTTTTCGCTTTTTCTACGCCCACCATGATTTGTGTAAATGAATAAAATGTGAATATAGCTTTATAAAAGTTTGGTGATGTGCGCAATGGATGACAACAAACACTCAACTAATAGTGTTTAGATAAACTTTACTGTATGATTAATTTTTAATGAATGATTTAAGTTTTAACATAAATTTCATTTAAAAAAAATTATTCATACATTATATATACACATGTTTCAGCTTTCCTATCATTTAAATATTTCTTGACTTGAGCTCCTTAAATAATTGAATAGCGTTCAAAAAACATATTTGAACGAACCAAAAAAAAAAAAAAATTGCATGCATGTATCGACTAAAAATGTTTACTAGAAACTTATTTGATACTCCCTCCAGTCCTAATTATAGGAGCAATTTAACCGATTTTGGGAGAATTAAGGAGAGGAGTTAAATTAGTTAATTTTACTCATTTTCCTAAAATGTCCTTATATAAATTTAAAATGACACACAAGTTGCCCTAATTATATGTATTTCTAATTTTCTTTACATTAGACATCCATGACATATTAGTTTAGTATATATGTATATTAGTTGCTTTTTATATAGCCATGTATATACATATAGATCTAATTTCCTTTCCACACGCTTTCTAATTGAAATAATGGTATTGTTATATAAACATATATGTGTGTATATATATGTGTATACATATAGATCTATCTACATACATAGACACACACACTCATATATCTACACACACACACTCATATATCTACACACACACACACACACACATACATACATACATACAAACATACATACATACATACATACATACATACATACATACATACATACATACATACATATGTGTTTATATATATGTGTGTGTGTGTGTTCACACACACACACACATATATATATATATCTACACATATATATATTGACACACATAAACACAGATATACATATATGTACACACACATATATATAAATGCTCCTAATAATAAGTATAAATAGGGGTATTATAGGAAAAAATGGACAAAAGTTAAAACTTGCTCTTATAATTACGACCAAAACCAACTCCAAAATTTGCTCCTATAATTAGGACTGGAGGGAGTATATAATTTCTCTAAAAAATTTCATATTTCATAAAAAAAATGTATACTTTTATTTCTTTTCATTGTTTTAAGGGGGAAGAAAATACAAGACGTACAAGTGTTAGACCAATAAAAAGTGATACCTTTCGTCTCAACTTTGCGTTCAAATCTGATTAATGTTTACATTCAAATCTGAACCCTAAAGCAGATTGTGATGATGTAATGAGCTTCATTAGGCATAATATGAATATGAAACCAGCAATAACGACTTTAAAAGATGAGAACACGTTTTATATAAACAAAAGTTTTTGTCTACAAAATAAAGCACATTCATCAAAACGTCGGCCTCTGATTAATTAGCCAATAATTAAACATGCTTTTATTATTACACATTCCTTTTTGGTTATCTTTTACATTACATCCTTCCCTAAACAATAAAAAATGAAGATAATTGTATTGTATATATCTTCTTCCTCCTTTATGTAAAAGAAAAAGTTACGTGCTTTGGCTCAAACTTTCCTTTTACACACTTCACTCACTAGTTTAGTTCACATAAGTGATATGTGTGTTTAGATTAGCTTTTAGAGAATACATTTTACGATGTATGAGCTAAACATAGAAGAATTTTGTCTCGGCTTAGGAAAAAAGGTTTCTAAAGCCGCGGTTTGGGTGTTACCGAGGCACTCACAATATGACCATGACTAGTATTTACTACAAACGATTTTGAATTTCAAAATTATTTAAAATGGAACACTCATAAAATTTTAACAGAAAAAAACTACTAGAAAAATGTTGAGATTTTATATTATAAAATAAGTATTTTCCCCCTATTCACTAATTCATATATTCATCACCACTCAACAATTAATAATAGCTCCTCTCACTAAAAATTTATAGCCCTTTAATAATTTCAAATTTTAAGATTTTGACAAGAAATATTTTTCATATAGGAGTATATTTTATCTTAAATTTGTATATGCAAAATATATGACAGACATGAGGAAAGTCAAATAATTAAGGTGTAAAGGGAAATGCTCGTAATTGATTAATGAGCTGTCACTCTAATCACTTTCATATTTCTTATCGGTCACTTAAGACATAATTGCGATTCACACAACTGATTGATACATATCGCACCTTTATATATATATATTCTCTATGTCTATAATTATCACATAAAGAAGGCCAAACCGCATTCAAAATCAAATAAATATATTTATGCTTAAGAGGTAGATAATAAATTTCTTGTTGCATGCGATGTCAAGAGTGAGTTTTGACTTGTGGGAAAGCAGATAAGTCCCACATCTGATACATATAAGGGGAATGATTCATGAATACTAGCTTCAGTCTTTATAATATTAAGCATTTTCTCACACTTAACGAGATTTTATATTAAAGAAGAAAGGTAGTGTATTGTTTTATAAACTTTTTCTCACGCTCATTTTTACTCAATCACAATTTTATCTTCCAATTATAATATATAATAAAACTCAAATCTTATATGCAACCAAGGCCAAACTTTTCCTTTCTCAAGTATATGTGTGGGTTTACATGCATGAAGGTGTGCTTTTCCTTTCTCATGAGTCACGTTG
Organism: Acacia pycnantha; assembly: GCA_025563575.1. NCBI lineage: Eukaryota > Viridiplantae > Streptophyta > Magnoliopsida > Fabales > Fabaceae > Acacia > Acacia pycnantha. Next base: position 1,301,918 of record JAMWYP010000048.1, on the reverse strand, counting down.
TCCAACTTGCAGATATCATTTTTGTTTTCTGGCAGATAATAATTCAGAGGAGTCTGGTTTCTCTGCCCATCAGTTTTCTGTCCATCCCTCCTCATCTTCACATCCTGACCGTCGAAATCTTGATCCAAGGGGTCAGATCATTTTTTTGAACTACCACATGTGGTAATTTGAAAAATATGATCTGGACCATTGGATTAAAATTTCGACAGCCAGATCTAAAGATGAGGAGAGATGGGGACAGTATCTGCTTCCTAATTCAGAGATACCCTAACCGAACATGTCTTGAACAAAATGAGTAGCTGAGGATTGATTTTATTTCTTTTTTCGTACTTTCCCTTCAAATAATGATATCCTCACACTGTGGCAGCAAAAGGCTCAGTTAAATTCCCATTCTTTTAATTAATATAGTAATAAAGTTAATATGAGCAATTAGAGGATTGCCAAGAACGAGGCTTTAATTACATAGATATCTTTCTGTGCTATGAAGGATTGCCAAGAATGAGGATTGCAATTAGATAAAGCTCAATCACAAAAGGCTCAGTTAAATTCCCATTTTTTTCTCATCAATTTGAGGATTGCCAAGAAAGAGGCTTTAATATGAGCAATTAGCTGAGAAATTCTCACTGTTTCGGTTTCTAAAGCAACTACTGAAAGATCTTTCTCTACTATGAAGATAATCAAGAACATGTATAAAAAAAATGGAAGACCAATTTCTTGATGATTCTTTAATTACATATATTGAAAAAGGAATTGTTGAGTTTTAGCACGGATTCAATTATACATGAGTTTAACAATATGAAAACACGTAGAGTTAGAGTCAAGTGAAGTGATTTTAATTTCTGTAATAGATTTCTTTCATTTTTTTGTATATTAGGTTTGCATTGTATTTCAAATATTTTTATTTATGATATCATATTTTTTATTTTCACCCCTCGCCATTAAAATTTCTGGCTCCGCCACTATATGCAACCACGGATATATATGGCAAAAATGTTCTCCAAACCAAACCTTGAGTTCCAAGAGAATAAGCGACTCACATTTCAATGTCCAACAATTTTTTTTTAAAATTATTCTGTAGATTTAATTTGTACAATAGATGTAGTTTAATTATGTACCTAACTAACCTTTTTTTATATAAACTATAGCTATATATGTATGTATCAGAGCATATATATGACTCATGTATGTATGTAATTAATAAGTTTTGTCTTATTATTGATAAAGCTAGTGATGTATCTAAAAAAGAGCATATGGCTATTGTTTTGAGGTACATCGATAAAGATGGTTTTATATAGGAAAGGTTTTTCGGTCTTGTACATGTGGAAGATACAAGTGCTAAGACTTTGAAACAATGAATATTCAATACTCTTCGTCACCATAATCTAGACGTTCAAAATATTCAAGGATAAGGCTATGATGGAGCTAACAATATGCGAGGTGAATGGAATGGATTGCAGGCTTTAATTTGCGCTAAGTGCCCATATGCTTATTATGTCTATTTCTTAGCCCATCGCCTTCAACTTGCCTTGGTTGTTGCATCTCATGAGGTAAAACATGTTCATCAGTTTTTTGAAAAATTGAATTTCATAATTAATATTGCTACTTCAATTCTAGTAAGCTAAATGATGAGTCAAGGATTGCCCAAACAAATGAAATTGCAAGAATGATTGTGAACTCAAATCAGGAGTTGGTCTTAATCAGATTGGTACTTTGCATCGAGCTGGAGCTATTCATTGGAGTTCTAATTACAATTCCATATGCAGTTTGTTTAAAATGTTTCAAGCCACATCATGTGAAGTTCTTGACAATATTTCTAATGAAGGAAAGACGTACAACATCACATCGTGGAGATGTAGATAATGCATACTCATCATTAACATCTTTTGATTTTGTCATCATATTGCACCTTATGAAAGAAATTATGGGTATTACTAAAGTCCTTTGTCAAGCTTTGCAACGAAAGTCTCAAGTTATTTCAGAAATTAAGAGAGACAATAAGAAAACACATAAAGTAAGAATCAAGTGAAGTGATCTTTGTTAGTTCTCTAATTGGTTTTGATGATACGGAAAATTGTAAACACAGATGGAAGTTTGTCTTTGTAAGTTGAAAAACTTACTGTTAAAGGAAAACTCGAGTTTCACTTTGGAAACTCGAGTTTGAACTTGACAGAGAAGAGATCAAGTTTTTGCAATAAAAGGAAAACTCGAGTTTGGAAATGAAAACTCGAGTTTTAACCATACAGAGAGCCTCTGAGTTTTTCACAGACAAAGCAAACTCGAGTTTAAATTAATAAACTCGATTTTTGACAAGACAGAGAGCTATCAAGTTCTTCAAACATACCGAAACTCCAGTTTCCATTCGGAAACTCGAGTTTAGGCTATACAGAGAATTCTCTAAGTTTCCACACTATGTTGGAAACTCGAGTTTACAGCTTACAAAGAACATTTCTAGATTCTGATCTTGTGAAAACCTTATTCTTCGATTTAACAAAGTTTTTCAAAGTTTTCTCATAAATGTAACACCCCAAATTCCATACTACAAATTGTGTCGGATGACACTTGGTTCTAAAATAATTCAACAGGATTTGAGGTGCTACATCAGAGTACTGCGGAAACGGAGAGTAATGCACTAAAAATTGGACAATATATGAGTAACTGATATAAAAGTACCCCGACATATGACGATGTCGAGCGTATGCTGATATGTTAAAAATTTCCCGAAGGAATAATCATGTGATACAATATACAGAGCTTTGTACAATTACATTTCAAAAAAAGTAACTATACAACCTAGACCAAGCCTTAACTAGACTTGGGGCAATGAACCTAACTCCGTTAACTGAACAAAATGACCAGGTAAGTGTCTATCATGGGGGCCTCACCGAGTTCACGGCGACTGATTGGCTGACCCATATAGACTAGCCTTGCCTTCGGCACCAAACTATTCGAAATAACTTCATTAGACCCATGGTGACAATAGGCTCGATGATCTTCTTCCCGCTCTTGCCTCGACCGGTACATTACTACAACTCTGCCCCTCGGTTCACATCTATGGCTTCATCTACCGGTGCCTTCTCTGTTCTTGGTCCTTACATACTATCATTTAAGGCCGAGGTCCAATGCACATTGGACCTCGTGTAATAGCAATTAACCTCATGCTTATATTATCATCATATGCATAACAGATATCTCTAATATTACAGCATAGATCCATACAGTACATCGTATGATCAATTGATAACAACTACACTATCATGCAAAGTTATCCCTGGTTTGCACTTTCAACCTGTGCCACGATGTACGGTCGTATCCTCAGCGCTACGAAAACCCAAACGGTATTACTATGTCTATAACCTGTGTGAAACTGTAATATAATCGGTGACCCTAAACAGAGCCTCTATCCGAATCAGTGACCCTAAACAGGGCCTCTATCCGTGAATGTATCTATCACATATATGTATATGAGCAGCACAGAGTTAGTGTTACAGTACGCAAACGTACCTTCGTTGACGGTATTCTGGTATGTTTGACGGAAAACTGTACTTTTGACGGAAAACGAAAAACAGCACGTCAAACAGCGGTTCGACAGCGGTAGGTGATCACAGATATCCTATAAGGATAATATCATGTTTATCAATATCTAACATCATAACAGGCATTTTAGGTACAAATTACCATTTTGCCTCTAGTTGACTAATCGGCGAAATTTCGCCAGAGCTTCGCTACTTTGACTCTAATCTTCCAAAATTTTGCCATATCTCTAACTCCAACATGATTTTCGAAATTAATACCTTAAATAACCCTAACACATGATATCTAATCATATTTGGAAGATTAAAGACTAAACTAGCATTTCTACTCTAACTACCGAAAGAACTACGGAAGCTTAAGACTAAGGACCGAAGAAATTACCCAGAGCTTCGCTGCAAATTTCCCCGGACTCTTCCTCCTCCCTTTGCTCCAAGAATTTCGAACTAGACAAGAGTGGAATGGTGTGAGAATTTCAAATGGAGGAGCTTGCTATTTATAGAGGTTTTTGGGTTACTATTCACACTTTGTCAGACGGATTCTGGACCGTAGGATCGCACTTTTGCAAGATGGCACATCCTTGGCCCTTGGATCAAGCATGCCGACCTCCCCCCTTAGGTGGCACAAAATGACATCATCTTTGATGACGTCACAAGCTCACTTTATGGTCTTGTACCGATAAAGTTCCCCGATCGATGTCCTAATCGCGTAATCTTGTAAAATCTTAAAATTCCGGGAACATAGCCCTGAAGATCTCTTCTTCCTATTTCAAAATACTTGGGTCAACTAAATTTTTGATCCCATTCAGGGCCTCTCCTATTTCACTGAAGATTTTCGGATATCCGCCTTTGGTTGCGGAAATCGCTTCGGGTAACAACATCTTCGGGACAAAAATCCACTGATTCATAATATGCCCAGATGTTTACCAACTCATTCTTGGATTTCAAGTTATGGCTTGGTTTCTATAGATTTTCATTTATCTGATTTACTTTTTGAACATCAGATAGCTTCTTAGTCAATCTAGTATAACCCTTTTCGGTTTCGGAAATAACTTCGGAGATAGCCTACTCCGAGATAAAAATTCACTTGTTTAAAATATACCCTGACCTTAGAAACCTTGTTCATGGTTTTCTAGATAGGACTTAATTTCTATCGGTGGTCATTTATCCTATTTACTTTTCACAATTATAACACTATTATATATTACAAAGTGTCATTATAAAAAAACTCTAAAATCATATCCTCTTATCCATTCCAAATTTTCGGTCCTCTTCTTCTTCTTCTTTTTTTTTTTTTTTTTTTTCTGTTTTTATAATTTATTTAATTAATTAATATTATATAAAATAATTATTTTATATAATTTTTACAAAATTTTCCTATTGGTCCATACATGTTTTTAGGCTTAAAATTACTTAATCTCACATATTTTTCTTCATATTTTCCAATTAATTAGAAAATATATTTTATGCTAATTTTAGCCATAACCCACTAATTATAGGGTTTTACATAATTATCCTTAGATTTTTCTTTGTTTAAGCCCAAATAATTAGCCAATAATTATTTAATTAATTACCTATTAATTGTTGATAATTTTATTAATTAGAATAACTCATTACCTCACAACTATTGCACTGACATTAGTATTTTTATGTCACATGCATTATATTAAAATTCACGGGGCATTTTGGTCATTATAATACTTTTTGATTTTTCCCTCTTTATTTTTCCAAGGTTATAATTTATTAAATTAGAAAAATTATAGATAATATACTCTCTAAATTTTAATAATTATTTTACTGCCTCTTGAGATTTATCATAATTTTCTCAGGGTATTTTATGACTCATAAATGCATTTTAGGGATTTTCGGCCCTTTATGCCTTTTAATTTCAATAGAAATTTCCATTTAATAAGATAATTACTCCCTCCGTCCCTAATTATAGGAGAAAATTTTGGAGTTGGTTTTGGTCCTAATTATAAGAGCAAGTTTTAACTTTTGTCAATTTTTTCCTATAATACCCCTATTTATACTTATTATTAGGAGCATTATATATATGTGTGTTTACATATATATGTATATTTGTGTTTATGTGTGTCAATATATATATGTGTAGATATATATATGTGTGAACAGACACACACACACATATAAACATATATATGTGTGTGTGTGTGTGTGTGTGTATGTATGTGTGTGTGTGTGTGTAGATATATGGGTATGTGTCTCTATGTATGTAGATAGATCTATATGTATACACATATATATACACACATATATGTATACACATGGCTATATAAAAAGCAACTAATATACATATATAAACTAATATGTCATGAATATCTAACGTAAGACAAATTAGAAACACTTATAATTAGGGCAACTTATGTCATTTTAAATTTATATAAGGACATTTTAGAAAAATGAGTAAAATTAACTAATTTAACTCCTCTCCTTAATTCTCCCAAAATCGGTTAAATTGCTCCTATAATTAGGGACGGAGGTAGTATATCTTAAGGGTTGATACCACTTATTCACCTATTTTCTATAGGTATTATTTACTAATTTATGATTCTTATCATAATTGGGATTTTTAGGGTGTTATAATAAACTAGGAAACTCGAGTTTAGTTTTGGAAACTCGAGTTTCGGCCTTTCAGAAAAGTTTCCATAGTTTTCAAAGAATAAGAAAACTCGAGTTAAAATTTTGAAAACTCGAGTTTTAGTCAGGCAGAGAGCTCTGCTAATTTTGAACATTTGAAAACTCCATTTTTGAAATGGAAACTCCAGTTTTGATTTTTCGGACTAAAACATGATTTCTCATCAAAAGTCCAAAACTCGAGTTAGTCACTTGACTCGAGTTTTGTACTGTTCACAAAACATGTCCAAATGACAAATCGCTATATTCTTTTCTGGAATGAGAAAACTCGAGTTAACTTTTGGAAACTCGAGTTTAGGCTTTTAATGAAAGAATGAAAACTCGAGTCTCAAAGAACAAACTCAAGTTTACATCGCCGAATTCAAATTTCAAGTTACACGAATTTGCGAAATCTTTGTGTTTGATCCTGATACTTTATATCATCACTCATTACTATTCCTAACAGTGCTTAATCATTTTATTAGTGAGTTTCAGATGGTTTAGACAGGATTAAATGGAGAATTAGCATAAAACATAAAGTAAAAGTCAGAACATTAAATGCAAAGTGCAGAAAACTTGCATGCTTCTGGACAATCATTCTCCACACGTTTTGAAGGAATTAATGTTTCCTTTCCTCATCCAGCATCTGCTCTTCCAACAGATTAAAAGTCAGGAAGTCAACCCTCACTACAAAAAAAACCATATTTTGTCGCGGTTAATTAGTCGCGGTTCACAATAACCGTTACAAAATACCAATTTGTAACGGTTTGAGCCCTAAACCGCCACTATATAGTAACGGAAGCGATGATGACATGACTTCGGCTATATTTGTCGCGGTTGACTCAATGAAAACCGCAACAAATTTGGCGCCACCTTGGCGCAAATTGGCGGGAATGTTTGTCTCGGGCATTTTGTAGCGGTTATTTGAGTATAACCGCTACAAAATTGGCGCCAACGTTCGCGCCAACGTTGTTGCGGTGATTTTGTAGCGGTTACATCACAAGAACCGCTACAAATAAACGAAAGGTCACAATTTTGTCACGGTTACCAGGAAGGGTGACCGTGACCACGTCAAAAGCTAAAATTTTGTGGTGGTTTCTAGGAAAACCGCTACAAATATTCACGATATAAATAAGGGTTTAGGCTCATCAATTATAACAATTAAAGGAATTACTAAATCTTCGACTTGTAACTGAATGAACTATCTCGCTTGGTCGTCGAAGAAATGCATATATCAGTAGCTCTGATCTCCTATCTCGGGTGATAAGAGCTGCAGATATTTGCCTCTCTCATCTTTGCGAGGCAATTCGTTCAGTCACAAGTCAAGGTTTTCTCATTTCTTTGGTGTGAATACTTCTACTCTTCTGAGAACAGTCCAACATACGACAGGAGATTGGGTTCCATTATAGCCACCTTTGTCTCACGAAAATATCTCTGATGAAATTGACTCAGCCAGTTTTTCGTGGGAGATCGGCGGCTATATTGAGTCCGAATCCCAACGGATATGTTGGACTATTTTTGGTTATTTCATTATGTGAAATTTATTACTGTGGACCCTTTTAGAAAAATTAAAGAAAAAAATTAAATGAATTGAAAGTTTGGTTTTTAAATATTTGTACCAAACTAATTAGTTTGATTCATAAAGTTTTAATGAGTTTGGAATTTTTTTTTCGAAACAACTAATTTTGTAGCGGTTTTTGATAATAACCGCCACAGAATGTGGACATATTGTAATGGTTACTAAGTAACCGCTACAGAATCTGAAAGGTCAGCTTTTTTGTATCAGTTATTGTAGCGGTTACATCGTAACCGCTACAAAATATCAACGGTCAGCTATTTTGTAGCGGTTTATGTGGCGGTGAGATGTCAACCGTTACAAAATTAAAAAATTTGTAACGGTGTCTTTGGTTAACCGCTACAAAATGTACGGTTTTTTAAACACTCACTTCTCATTTTCAAAGTCACACTTCCAACGGTTTGAGTTTTCACCGTTTTTACCTTTCAACCCATCTTTAAACTTTTACTTTTAAACTTCTACCTTTCAACATCATGGTTTCGGAGGAGATAAGGGAAAAGGGTGTCCCGAGAGAAGGGGTTTAAGGGGAGTAGTAGTAGGGGGGCACGAGAGGGCGTGGGGCCCGAAATATACCTCCGCCATCTCAGGGGCTGAACGAGTTTTCCGATCTCTTCGTCGATGAAGAAATTCCAAATGTGGGGACCGTAGGGGGAGATCAACAAGCAAGTTTGTCGTTCAACGACTTAGACGACGAGAATGCGGACATCCATCTCGACATTCCCTTAGCGGACGTGGAGCAGTTCATCGACCAGGAAAACCAGCAGGACCACGGGAACCCCTGACCGGCGTCTTCGCATTCCCTTAGAGGGTCCATCACACGGCAGGGACCAAGACGTTTGCTGTGACCTACAGTGAGATGGTATGTTATTATTTAACATGATGATTGTTTTGTTTTCAAAATAACAAAGTTTATATTGTTTTATTTCTTTCAGGAACAGAAGGCTCGGGAGGAGAACACACAGACGAACTATGGGAGGTTGTGGACACGCACCCATAGACACCATGATGGGACGCCGACCTCTGAGGCAGCAGAGGAGATAATAGTAAGTTACAAAAACATTGAAAATATAATGAATGTTGTATATTTAAATTGATCGTCCATTATTTTATTAATGATTGTTCATGAACCATGTGGGTCAGGCCCGGATTGAGAAGACCGAGGCAGAGCTACAAGCGTCGCGACCCAGAGTCACAGGGGTCTGTGAATCCTACTGCCCCATTGAAAGCTGCTATGGGCCCAGTCGAGCATCCTGGCCGTGTTAAGGGCATGGGCCTTGGCCCCAGGCCTAGCATGGTGTACCCGAAGCATGGCTCCTCCGATGCATCCGTACCCTCCAGCTCGAGAAGGACACCACCGAAGGCTTTTGATGAGATCATTGCTGAGAAGGTTGCTGCGCAGGTTGCCGCACATGAGGCTGCACGGAGGGCCGACGAGGAGGCCAGAGATAGGCGCAGGCAGGAGAGCATCGCCCGTTGGTACGATCGTCATGTGGAGAACTGGAATGTTGTTACTGGGGCCCTGACGCGGCTGTTACCCGACCAGCGGTTTCCATCTCCCGAGCCTCCCCCTCCGTTCATCTTTGAGGAATCCCCCCCACGTGCTACTGATGACGACGACGTTGTCAACTCTGATCGTGCACCAACCCCCCTGAGACAGACCCCCCTTGGACAGGACTTGATGATCATGTTCCTGATAGTTAGTTTTTATCTTGAACACTTAAGTCATTCTGTACCGTTGGATATTTGTTTACTTTGGTTTAAATATTTGGTTTGTTTAACCTGTGCTTTAGTTATATATTTGTTATCGTTAAATTTGATACGTTATTTCAAAACCTATAACTCATTTAACTAAATTTTAATCCAAAACCTTAAAAATTTTAATCCTTGTTTAACGTGTGCTTTAGTTATATATTTTAATTTTAATCCAAAATAATATCCTAAAATTTTAGTCCAAAAACACTAAAAATTTAAGTAAATTTTGTAGCGGTTCATATGGAGAAACCGCAACAAATTTGAAATTGAAAATCGATGAAATGGCGCCATATTTTGTCGCGGTTAAACGACCGTTACAATTTTCAACGGTCATCATTTTGTAGCGGTTCTGATGAAGCTAACCGCAACAAGATTGAATTGGCCAAGATTTGTAGCGGTTATGTATGGAAACCGCGACAAATTGTATTTAGTAGCGGTTCTTGTCGCGGTTGTCTAACCGTTACAAAACTGTTCCTGATATTTGCAATGGTTGTTGTAACGGTTGACAACCGCTACAAACCATTCGATGCATTTTTAAAGATCCCAAGTTCTGCGTTGAATGTAATTAAACATTGTATCCACATTTATGTTCTATCCTAGATTTGTTTGTTACATATGGATAAGTCATGGATCAAGCTGCCGCGTAGTTCTCCTGTATATTTAGCGGGATTGAACACTTTCTTAGATTTCGCCTTCTCTCACGCTTGCATTAATGGCAAGATCGTGTGTCCTTGTATGCGATGTAAGTTTAAGAAGTGGAAAACACGAGATTGTGCTTTGGAACATCTTCTTGTAAATCCTTTCCCAGAAGCATATACATTCTGGGCGGTTCATGGGGAGCAACGTGGTATGGGATATGGGCTCCATCTTCCTCGAACCTCACAAGTAGGAAATCAAGTACATCAAGATGATCCGGTTAACGAAGCTGTTCGTGATGCTTTTGGTGTTCAAGACGACAACTTCGTTCAGCCTCATGGATGAGAGCGATCGTCCTTTGTATCAAGGTTGTCAGAAATACTCAAAGTTATCTTTTCTTATCAAATTGTACCATATCAAGTGCATGTGTGGGATCACTGATAAGGCAATGTCGATGTTCTTGGAATTACTTCGAGATGCTTTCCCTGACGCGGACATTCCCTCATCCTTCTACGAGGCGAAGAAGATAATCAACAGATTAGGCTTGAACTACCAAAAAATAGATGCCTGTCCAAACGAATGTATGCTTTATTGGGGAGAGGACGATCGGAGGGAGACTTGTAAGAAGTGTCACACTTCGAGGTTCAAGATAGTTCGGAAAGGGAAGAAGCAGAAGAAGAAACCGGAAAAGATTCTAAGGTACTTTCCTTTAAAACCTCGCTTGCAAAGATTGTTTATGTCGAATAAGACATTTCGGCATATGAGGTGGCATGAAGATGATAAGAATCAAGATGGTAAACTCGAGCATCCACGTGATCTTTGAAGCGTGGAAAGCGTTCGACTCAGTCTTTCCAGATTCGCGGCGGACCCTAGAAATGTTCGTCTTGCTTTGGCGACCGACGATTTTAATCCATTTGGGAATCTTAGCACAAGCTACGTATATGACCGTTATGTTGATACCACAACTTGCCCCGTGGATGTGCATGAAACAAAGCTCCTTCATTATGTCCATGATCATTCCGGGGAAGAAGGCACCGGAAATGACATCGATGTGTATCTCCAGCCGCTGATCAAGGAGTTGGTGGAGTTGTGGAATGTAGGTGTGGAGACGTACGACACGCACGAGAAGACACTTTTCAACTTGCGTGCGGCCTTGATTTGGACGATAAGCGACTTTTCTGGCCTCGGGACATTATCCGGGTGGAATGTGCATACCGGCCTTGCGTGCCCAGCTTGCAATTTTGACTCTGACTCAGTGCGCCTTCCCCACAGTCGTAAGTGGTGCTTCATGGGTCATCGGAGGTTTCTCGATGGTACGCACAAGTTTAGGTTGCAACGCAATCGCTTTAATGGGCAACAGGAAAAAAGAGGACCACCTCGGAATTTATCTGGTGAAGAAATCATAGAGCGGCTTCGGGATGTTGATGTTGAGTTTGGAAAAAGGACGATCCGGCAAGGGCGGGACAAAGACTTCCGGGGCTTACGGTTCTACGCCCAAAGAATGGCGAAAGGTAAGCGTCTTCTTCGCTCTTAGTATTGGAAAGATAATTTGCTCCGACACAATCTGGATGTCATGCACATTGAAAAGAATGTGTGCGACAATGTGTTGTACACGATTCTCAACGAACCAGGCAAGTCCAAAGATCATCTGCAGGCCAGGAAAGATCTACGGGAGATGGGCGTTCGTCGAGACGCGTGGCCGGATGAGCATGACAGATTTCAACCGGCAAGATTCACCCTGACAAAACCGAATAAGGAAATCTTTCTCGCTGCCTTGAAGAAAATAAAAGTTCCTGACGGGTATTCAAGCAACATATCATGATGTATTGACTTGCAGGCTCGAAAGGTTACGGTGAAGAGTCATGACTCACATGTGCTTATGCAACGAGTTACTTCGGCGGCCATGAAAATACGCGCCTCTCGATGTGTCTCTCGTTTTGGTCGAGCTTTGTACTTTCTTTCGGAAGCTGTGTTCCAAGGTTTTGATAGTGGAGGAGCTCGACCAGCTGCAGGAGAAAATCATTGTTCTGTTGTGTCATTTGGAGATGATCTTTCCTCCGTCATTTTTCACAGTCATGGTTCACCTGACAGTACACCTTGTTCACGAAACAAAGCTTGCTGGCCCAGTTCAATACCGATGGATGTATCCCGTTGAGAGGTACTTGTTTAAAAATAATTACTTTAACATTACTCCCTAGTCGCACGTTTAACCATTGATCATTATTATTTTTATGGTTCTACTTTATAGGTTTCTTGGGAAACTTAAATCTTACGTGAGGAATAAGGCGTGGCTGAAGGTTCAATAGCGAAGGTTATATCGGGGATGAGGTCTTGTATTTTTGTTCCAGTACTTCGATGACATTGAGACGTCATTCAACCGACCGCCTCGTGTAGACGATTGTCCCGAGCTGAGCCGGAGCCGAGGCAACGAGTTGTTAATCCCTCGTGTTGGTAAACCGGTTGGCGGGAGTGAGAAATTCAAACTCACGGCACTTGAGAAGTTCCAAGCACATCGACATGTCTTGATTAAGCGCACCAAAGTTGAACCGTACCTTGATAAGGATTTCATTGCATACTATATATTTCCTTACATTTTATACATACTCACATTTCATTGCATGTTTAATTGCAGGGAATTCGGGAGTTATGTGAAGCGTGAGCGAGGATTCGTACACAGACATCCTCCGAAATGGATAGAAAGGTCCACAGAGAATTCCAGGGTTGGTTTAGGAGGAGAAAAATGAACGACCATCCCGTATTATGGAAAGCTGCTTGATGTGGTCAGGATAAGTTACACAGGCCTTTTCACCGTGACGTTGTTCAAGTGTTTGTGGGCGAATACCACCACGTCCAGGGGACTCACGATTGACGACTTAGGCATCACATCAGTGAATTTCTCCCGGCCTATTCACAGTGGTCAGTCTGAAGATGACGAGCCGTATATTCTTGCCTCAGAGGCCCATCAGGTTTATTATGTCGTCGATGAGAGGCACAAGGATTGGAATATGGTGGTTCACTTAAAGCCTCGGGACCTTTACGATATGGGCGATGGTGATAACGTCGCCTACGATTGTGAGCCGTTGCAGCCCGCCAGCTTCGAAGACTTCATCCCAGACGGCGATGACAATTTACCTATAGTTCGGTACGTTTTTTAATTGTGGCTTTATGATATTGAAACATTTAACTAAAGTTTTAATTGTGTTCAAACATATTCACCTCACGCGTAACATTTTATGCAAACTTTCTTTGTAGGGATGTCGAAGAAGATTGAGAGAAAAACTTAATGCCTATGCTGTAATATGCAATCTTTTTAAAAAAAAAAAAATTCAAGAACACATTTTGTAGCGGTTACTTAACCGCTACAAATCCTTAAGAACTGCGACAAAAAGAAACCGTTACATGAACCGCTACAAAAACGCAAACAAACCGATTCTAATAATAATAACCGCTACCTAAACCGCGACAAAAATGAACCGTTACATGACCCGCTACAAACACGCAAACAAACCGATACTAATAATAATAACCGCTACAAAAAGTGTGACCCCAACCGCTACAAACTGCTGCGCAGAAACCACCATAAATACCCCACCCAACCTCATTTAATATACATCAATTTCTTTTCTACCCACGTTTCTCTCCATTTTCTCAAATATTTTTACGTTTTGGAACATAGGGGTTAACTGTCTGAAGTCTGAAGGGGGTAAGTGCCGTGTAACCGGATCAATTTTAATGTTTCTCATATATACTAATTAATGTTTGTTATTTTGCAGTTGAACGGGATATTTTAATCAACTTTCATTTTTCTTCCAAATACATTATTCAATAACTTGTACACATATTTTTTAAACATTCAGTATTATTTTAATTACCTCTTTATTAGCTCTTATTATAGCTTCCATATTTTTATTATTTTGCATCTATACAACAAGCACCTTATATATTTAAATTTCATATTTTAATACTTTTTATTTTTATTAAAAAGATAAACTATTAATAAATAAAAATTAGTTAATTACGTTGATAAATAATAGTTTTATTTTTTAAAAAAAGTCATGAAATTTGTAGCGGCTGCTTGAACCGCTACTACGTTTCAAATATTTGCGGATTATTTTGTAGCGGTCAGAGTAGCGGTTTCAAACCGCTACAAATTTTTGAAAAAATGGCGGGAATATTTGTAACAGTTAATAACCGCTACAAATATTCACATGGCGGCAACTTTTATCCTTACGAAAATATGGCGGGACAATTTGTAGCGGTTAAGAACCGCGACAAAATATTCAAAATAATAAATTTAATGGCGGCAAAATTTTCAAAACATTAATTTGTAGCGGTTAGGTAACCGCTACAAGTAAATATGTAACCGTGACTAAGCTCTCAGAAGAGACGTCAGCCAAGCTCATTTAGTAGTGGTTGTTATTAACCTTAACAGATATAGTAGCGGTTCATATGCATGGAGTATCGGTTTTTCTTAATCGTGACAAATCAGCTTGCCACAGTGGATTTTGTAGCGGTTCATGGAACCGCGACAAATGTCATTAGTCGCGTCAAAAACCGCTACAAATAGGTGATTTTAACCGCTACAAAATGTCGTTTTTTTTGTAGTGCCTGAACCTCTGCAAAGCTGGATTAACCAAAGAGTAGAGAGAGAAGAAGACCAAAACCTTCAATAATCATCCTCCAATGTTGGCAACGGTCACATTAGGATTTATAACGGTCATTTAATGATCTCTAGCTATAAATAGAGATGCATTCTGTTCTGTCGTAGAACATAAATCTCTAGCCCTAAGTGGGCTAGGATGTGGATATAGGATCAAATAGCTCTCCCCCAAGCATCCATGAATTGGATACCTAAGAGGATCAGAGATCACAAAGCACAGGGACTTGACCTAGGTGCGATACCTAGGGCCTACGTACCACGAGGAGGGATCAAAGTCCACGTAGTTCGAGGATTACCGGAGGCGTTTAGCCAAGGGGTGGTGTGTGCTACGTGTGCGGTATATGCAATTGAGAGAGAGCTTAGAAGATAGAAGATGTGTACCTCTTTAGGTTAACCAACTATATATAGAGGCTACCTTAGGGTTAGGGTTTGGACTTGTTGGGCCTTTGGTGCCTCAAGCCCAAATGTGTTAGATGTCTCTTGTTGGGCCACACCTTGGGTGAGCCTAGTATTTTATTCCATAACAGTTGCCCCCAAGCTCGGTAGTTCAGGTCTACGAGGCTGCCGAGATTAATTGGCCCCTTTCGAGATCCCTGAATCCGACTTTGCTTTCGTAGCAATTTCTCCGGGCTAATTGTCTGGTTTACATTCCTGCATTTAATAACATGTAAGCAAATCACAATAAATGGAAAATACTTACTGTTTGTGCAAACCGTTCAATGTGCTCATTTCGGATACTTGTCTGAGCTTGCATTAAACTTGATGGTCTGCATTTATGGCGGTTTTTGATAACACGCTTTTCCACTTAACAAATCGTTGTCCCCTCTGTTGCCCCCAAGCCTGGTAGTTCAGGTCTTTGAGCTGCCAGGATGTGTTGCTTTTCAAATCCGGACGAGGTGCTCGCGACTGTTGGGATTCCGTGCGTGTCGACCTGAGATTCCGGGTTTATATACTTTGAGCCGAGATTTCGGGTTTATAAACTTTAACACCGAGATTCCAGATGTTATTTATTCTAACACCGAGATTCCGGTTTAGATACTTGAACTCCGAGATGTCGGGCTATAAACTTTAACACCGAGATTCCGGATGTTATTTATTCTAACACCGAGATTCCGGTTTAGATACTTGAACTCCGAGATGTCGGGCTATAAACTTTAACACCGAGATTCCGGATGTTATTTATTCTAACACCGAGATTCCGGTTTAGATACTTGAACTCCGAGATGTCGGGCTATAAACTTTAACACCGAGATTCCGGATGTTATTTATTCTAACACCGAGATTCCGGTTTAGATGCTTGAACTCCGAGATTCCGGGTTATTTACTTGAACTCCGAGATTTCGGGCTATACACTTTAACACCGAGATTCCAGATGTTATTTATTCTAACACCGAGATTCCGGTTTAGATACTTGAACTCCGAGATTCCGGGTTATTTACTTGAACTCCGAGATTTCGGGTCTATGATTTCTGGTTTGTTTACCCAAATTCAATCAAATAGACTTAGCGGCATTGTTGTTGCCAAAATGATTCCAATAACGGAAATCCAAAATAGATTTGCCGCCTCAATGCGGATCCCTGATTTTAACCAGATTAGTTATAACCGGGTCATATACATCTTTGTTTCTGCAAAACTTTTAAACAGAACTTATCTCGGTTTACCGTGTCCCAAAGGGTGCACGTTTTAACCATTAGATCTGGTTTTACCATGTCTCGAAGGATCACGTTTTGACCAGTTATTTCTACGGAACCCGGATGTTAACTAGATTCAGTTAAGCCGGGATCCGCCTTCGTCTCTGGCGTAGGAACGGACTCCACAATTTATCCGGGATCCAATTAAGGGGTGCGGATTTAATTGTATAAAATAGACTTGACATGATTCATGAAAGCGGGTTTGTGCACCTCGGATTCACGCATGTTTAAATTGGAACATGATTTTTGGAACCGGGTTTATGCACCTCGGATTCCTACATGTTTAGCTTTGACATGATTTTCGAAGACGGGTTTGATTACCCTGCCCTCTACATGTTTAAATTTGTACATGATTTTCGAAAACGGGTTTCTTTACCCTGTCCTCTACATGTTTAATTTGAACATGATTTTCGGAACCGGGTTTATATACCTCGGATTCCTACATGTTTAATTTGTACATGATTTTTGAAGACGGGTTTGATTACCTTGCCCTCTACATGTTTAATTTGTACATGATTTTGGAAGACGAGTTTGATTACCCTGCCCTCTACATGTTTAACTTGTACACGATTTTGGAAGACGGGTTTCTTTACCCTGTCCTCTACATGTTTAATTTGTACATGATTTTGGAAGACGAGTTTGATTACCCTGCCCTCTACATGTTTAACTTGTACACGATTTTGGAAGACGGGTTTCTTTACCCTGTCCTCTACATGTTTAATTTGTACATGATTTTCGGAAACAGGTTTATGTACCTTAGATTCCTACATGTTTAATAGTCTTGGCAGCTTTGCCGTCTTTATACGAAGCCCGGACTTTAACCAGATTCGGTTTAATCGGGTCCACCTTTTCTCATTCAGAAATTTCAGGCACACTTTGGCTCTTTGATATGAAGCATTCTGGCTAATTGTTCGATTGAAAACAATAGAACTATTGCTAGTAATGCTGTGAGATTTTGAAGAAATAAAGTCATATAATTTCTTGAACTCAGCTATAAACTCTTCATTTAAATGAACTTTCTTTCATGCACGATGCCTCTGCACTGCTTGAGCATCAGCCGCTACAGCTTTTATCAGCATGTTTAATGCCCTGTAGGTGAGTCCGTAATTGTTTGAACACTTTCATACAACCAGGCATTTCCTGCAACTTTATTTGACTCATCCAAAATAACGCTGAAACGTTCTTGTAAGTGGTCAACAAAGCTAATGACTTAAACGAAGATAAATCCTGCCCTTCCAGTCCACCTTTGATTTTATGATGCAAATCATTCAATAGTAGAAGAAAGGGTGGGTAATAACATTTATCAGACAGGGCCCTGGATCCCATTTCAAGCATACCGGCACAGGACCTCGGTTACAATTCGGCTTCTCATGGTGGGAGTTCAACAATAGATTCAGCGCCATAGACACGCATGTAAGCAATGTTCCACGAGTAACAACAAAGTAAACTTGAGCTTTGTAACTTAAAAAGTCTCATCAGCTGCAAATTCAAGAGTTGTAAAAATACAAACGCTTCTCAGATGGTGATTTTCCACATGGACGGATTCCAAGCTTTCGGTGCATACTTTGCCTTATTCAATACTACAACAATATATAATACAAACATGTATGTTTTCCTGTGGCTTCTTATCCAATTAATGGGTCCCACCGTGTAAGAGCAAAGAAGAACAAACAAATGACATCCTTCTTTCCTTTTTCTACTAGAAAGTGTGATAAAGTTGATAACCTTAACCATATATATCCAAGCACAT
Organism: Acacia pycnantha; assembly: GCA_025563575.1. Classification (NCBI taxonomy): domain Eukaryota; kingdom Viridiplantae; phylum Streptophyta; class Magnoliopsida; order Fabales; family Fabaceae; genus Acacia; species Acacia pycnantha. Next base: position 1,283,692 of record JAMWYP010000048.1, on the reverse strand, counting down.
TTTCCCATGATATGTGAAGCGGTTAAAGATTTAAAACAAAATCACCTTTGGCAACCAAATCAACATAAATTTATGTACCTTTAGTGAGCAACCGCATCAGTCTCCTCATAGTGAGGGCATAAATTTATCTGTCCTGGGTTGCAATCCAGTTTCAGGCGGTATTTCTCGTGCAAATGAAAGTAGCAGCACAACTTCCTTGCAGCCTCACTGTCTTTAACTTGGATTTAATGGGGATGAAATGGCCTTGGATATTATTCCTTCACGATCATCCTTCAGCATCAAATAATGTGGATTCTCAGGCCTCCTTCTCCATGCCCAATTGAAGATGGAGATCATTTTAAATTTTTTTGATTGGGAATCAACAAGCAAAGCCTCTGCTGTTGAAGGGATGGTTTCGGATTGCATGGCTCATTCTCCTTCAAACCGGCTTCAAGTATCTCGGTTCAAGCATATCTGATTCTAAACAGAAACTCGGAATCATTGAACCCATGCACCTTGGCATTTTATCTTGGGTCAACTTCAAGCCTCTGGACACTTCGTCTTGGTTTATGTCAGCTTGTGATCACTTCGGCCTGCCAACAACGCAGAGAACGCCACATAGAGCCTCCAACAAGCAGCTTGGAGGCCTTCACCGACATAAACTGATTCTACAATAACACAAACTTGTCCATCTCAGCACCTCGGGCTTAAACCTCAAAGACTCAGACCCCTCATCATCTCGGGATCAACGTTTATCTAAATATATCGGCATCCAAGTAAATCTCAGAATCTCTGATAAAATGGATGTGTCTCGGCACCATGCAAATCTCAGGATACAGGATGAGGGAGGGTTTAGCTTGGGAATCTCGGCATGCCTAACTCGGCACGAACCCAATCTCGGGATGCACCTTATCTCAGGTTCGAATGCATCTCTTGGTTTCTCTGTTTTAATCTTCCAGCTGCTTCCGTAAACCAGATTGGAAGTCACTTCTCCGCAATCCGCATCTCGGCCTGTCATCATCTCAAGGACAAACATGCTAACCGTCCCAGAGTTGACTTTTGATCAGTATTGGCGGTAACAGACTTAACGCCATTCCACGTTGGTGGATCTCAGAATTCCCAGCTTCCTCTTATCTCTATCTCGGCTTGTGAACCTTGGCATTGATGCTGTGTGTCCACTTCAAGCATCTCGGCCTGCATATCTCGGCGAGATGAAGATGCCATGTTGGGTAGGAACATGATTATCCACTCAAGTTCTTGATCACTGATTCACGGTTGTCTTTGACAAGGAGTTTTGGGTGTGCTTTCAAAACCGTCACTGGATTATTTGGAGTTATAGAATAATACGCGCTTCTTTGAAGAGCCTGCTGGTTGAAGACAACGGCACCTCAGCGTCTCACACCCCCAGCATCTCGGACCTCAGTTTGATCCATCCAATCTCTGGCGTCTCGGCCGTTGATCTCGGCATGTTTCCTTCTCCGAAGTCCCTGTCTATCTCGAGCATCATGCCATTCATCCACTAAGGCGGACTCGATACATATCAGCATACACAATTTAACAGTCCCAAAGAGATTCCTTGGGCAACCTCACTATTTAAACGTTTAAAGCATTCCAATGAATCTCGGCTGCATAGGCGAATAATTTCTACTCCTGCATCTTATCATCTCGGTAGTGTGATGACGGGGCACCCAGGTTAAGCACTTGTATCAAACCTACATCTCAGCATCAACCCGTTGACTCTTGATGTCACCGCTTTTAATGCAAGTGACGAGTCCCAACTGTGTATGCTCCCAACTCGGCTTCAACCCTTCTCCAGAATCAACATCTCAGCATGTCAGAATTAGTTGACACATCCAGACTTTCTAAGCATCTCAGGAAAATGGGATGAATCTCGGCATAGCATGCATAAAAGATGTCATAGATAATAGCATAAAGACACCCCGGTTCAAACACTTCCCGACATTGGAAGCATACCAGCATCATAGGTTCTCGGCTCACATCCGCATACTTGAGATTTATTGAGCCGGCGCTATATTTCAAAGAAACCTAACCGCTTAGCATCCGAGACTCCTCTTTCCCTATCACACGATCCCCATCACCTTACTGCAAATCAGGTATAACTCTTTAACTGAATAACCGTCACCCCCTGAGTGATAATGTTCTTCAGATGTTTGGAGGTGCTTCGGGCACTCACTAACATGCTCGACGCACGACGATCCTGCCCCCTGCCTGGCCACCGCGAACGAGTGCACGGCAGAACGAAGCGATGGGGTTGCTCTCCTGCGATGGGGGATGTAAAGGTTTAAAGATTAGGATTCTTTATTCAGACCCCAATCATTATTCGCAAGTTTTCGGTAATCAGCCCTCAAATCTTGGTCTGGAACCTGGAAAAAATTGCATCTGGTGCTGTTTCTAACATTAACCTCACAAACCCTAACTGTAAATATCCAAGATTGCTCGATTGGCAGTTAGGAATTGGGATCATTGACCATCTTCGGCCACAGGAATCAGAAATTTACCGATTCCCCACGGACGGCGCCAATGTTCTGTCGTAGAACATAAATCTCTAGCCCTAAGTGGGCTAGGATGTGGATATAGGATCAAATAGCTCTCCCCCAAGCATCCATGAATTGGATACCTAAGAGGATCAGAGATCACAAAGCACAGGGACTTGACCTAGGTGCGATACCTAGGGCCTACGTACCCTGAGGAGGGATCAAAGTCCACGTAGTTCGAGGATTACCGGAGGCGTTTAGCCAAGGGGGTGGTGTGTGCTCTGTGTGCAGTATATGCAATTGAGAGAGAGCTTAGAAGATAGAAGATGTGTACCTCTTTAGGTTAACCAACTATATATAGAGGCTACCTTAGGGTTAGGGTTTGGACTTGTTGGGCCTTTGGTGCCTCCAAGCCCAAATGTGTTAGATGTCTCTTGTTGGGCCACACCTTGGGTGAGCCTAGTATTTTATTCCATAACACATTCAATTTCTCTCAACAACCAATCTGTGAGAAAACGAAAATCATTAAAGTTTCAACTACTCTTTGAGTTTTCTTGTGTAAAGTATCTTTTGATACATTCATACTTCAGTGTTTATCTTATCTACTCTTAGAGAGAGTTTCTTGATTGTGAATCATTTATTGTAAAGTATCTCAAGTCAAGTGGATTTGGAGATTGGGTTATTGATTACAACTTGTAAGGGGGAGTAAGTTCTAGTGAGAGAATTACTCTTGAGTTGCAGAGTGTGTAATCAATTGTTATAGTGAGAAATCCCAGAGAGTCTGGGGACTGGACGTAGGTCAAGAGATTAGACCGAACTAGTATAAATCCTTGTGTCTTGCTATTCTTCTCTTCACTCTGTTTTCATCCCTGTTTTATATCCGAAAAACAGAGTAACCGAAAAAGTTTTTATAATCCCCAATTCACCCCCTCTTGGTGATTAAGCTTCACTTTCAATATTAATTTCTGTAATTGATTTCTTTCAATTTTTTGTATATTAGGTCTGTATTATATTTCAAGTACTTTTATTTATGATATAATATTTTTTATTTTGCCCCCCGTCATTAAAATTGTTAAGTCCGCCACTGTATGTATGTAGCCATAAGGCTTATATATATATATATATATATATATATATATATATATATATATATATATATATAAATAATAATAATAATAATAATAATAATAAACCAAACAAAAGTTAAAATTCTATATATTATCTTTCAATTATACATTTACCTAAACTATCTTTTTTCCATGAGAGCTATCACAACTTGAAGGAATTGCAGTGTATTGTGTAAGACCCTGCTAGATCTCTCTGGATCACGAGTTCGAGTCCTAAAAGAGTCACTTGTATTGAAAGGGGTAATCACGAACCCCAAACCAGATACCATATGATAATATAAAAAAAAAATACAAGTATATAAATACTTTTATCAGTGAAGAAAAAGGGAAAGCATTGACCTCACAAATTTGTCAAGAGATGCCATTGAGATTCTCATCATGATCATGGTAAGACCTAAATGAAATCACTGATATTAATTTAGAAATCACAGATACGTGGCCTCATAAATAATCGACCCAGATACCAAAACTGGACCACTATAATTCATGATCACTGGACCTTCCTCTCTTTACTTCTTTATTGTTCGTGTATATCTTATAGGGTAAAGATACAAAAATACACATGTGTTTTATCTTGAGGGGCGCCCAACACCACGTGCTTTTTTTAGGTGCAAAAATACACATGTGGTTAGAAAACAGGTGCAAAAGTCACATAACCGTTAAAATCTAACTTAACGGTGTTAACTTTGGAGTGGGCCCAGACTATTTTCATAAAAATACCAAAATGCCCCTCATTTAAAAAAAAAACACACGAAACCCACCCTCCTCCCTCTCGATCTGGAACACCCCCAAGCAGCCAAGCTCTAGAGGTCATTTGGCAATATAATATATTGAGATTTTCAGGAAACTCTTTGCTTTTAGCTTTGACAATTAAGTGAACGAGATTTTCCAGAAACATATAAAACCATCATTAAAGAGATCGAGAAGAAGTAACAAGACAATATATATATATTTGGGCAAACATGTATATGGAATCAAAACTGTGTGTAGGTAATGAATGAAAGTGGAGAAAGATATGGGAGCGGCAAAGGGGGCAAGAGTTGGAGCGAGAGATCCAGGCGTTGATGCAGCCAGAGTGGTACACGTGGCCGCAGGGTATTTGTTTGTTTTCGTCAGAATCAAAGCCTTCCATGCAAACCGAGCAAACAGCATTGGCGGTCGCATCCGTGTGTTGAACCTCCATTGATTTACGTCATTTGATGTAATATAAAAATTGCATTAAGTTTGTTTTAGTGATGCCCAAATGAAAATGATCTAAATAGGTGGAGTTTGTCTCATTTTTTACAAGAAAAATAAGAGGTAAAATATAGTTTTACATGTCACTTGTCGTGCTTGGTTGATTTTAAGAAATATATCTTCTTAGTCAATAAATGATTGATTTGTCTTATTCATACTTCCTCAAACAATTGATGCCACTAGGTGTTCTTTTCTTTCACTTACTACTCTTTTATTTCATATGAGAATGGATCTTTAGACTTTTTAGATATAACGTAGGCATTTAAATAGACTTGATGAATTATATATGAACTTAGATGCATATGCTTTAAGACTACGTAAAGACCTACATTTTAAGTTGGCCTTTAAATAGGCTTCAGGCCTTGCCAGGCCTTTTGAAGACGCAGGCTCAGGCCTAAAAAAAAGCCTACACACAGGCTTAGGCTCAGGCTCAGGCTTTGGATTTCCGTCGCAGGCCCAGGCCTACTTAGCTAAAGCTTAGCCTATTTCTACCCCTACTTCTAACCTTTGAGTTACAAAAGATAATAGACTCACATTTCAATATCCAATATTTTTTTAAGAAAAGTATTCTGTAGATTTAATTTGTACGATATGGGTAGTTTAATTATCTACCTAACTAACCTTTTTTTTATCTAAATTATATATATATATATATATATATATATATATATATAATAAAATAGTAAAACAAACAAAAGTTAAAATTCTATATATTATCTTTCAACTATACATTTACCTGAACTATATATCTTTTTGTCATGAGAGCCATCACAACTTGAACGAATTGCAGTGTATTTAATATGAGTATAGAAATACCAACATAGAATTTATCTAGTAGTGTAAGACTTCTCTAGCAGTGTAAAACCTTATTAGATTCCTTCAGGTCACGAGTTCAAGTCCTAAAGAAGCCATTTGTGTTAGGAAGGACAACCTTGAACCGCAAATCAGATACTTGATGATAATATAAAAAAACACGAGTATCGAAGTACTTTTATTAGTGAAGAAAAAGGGAAAACATTGACCTAACAAATTTGTCAAGAGATGCCACTGAGATTCTCATCATGATCATGGTAAGACCTAAATGGAATCACTCTGATATTAATTTAGAAATCACAGATACGTGGCCTCCTAAATAATCGACCCAGATACCAAAACTGGACCACTATAATTCATGGTCACTGGACCTTCCTCTCTTTACTTCTTTAACGTTCGTGTATATCTTATTCTATGCTTCTAGAAACTTAGAGATTTAGTAATGCAAATTAACACATTTGAAAATTTTGATATTAATTAACTCACATGACCAAAAAAGATTAGGTCCAATAATTGTTTAATATGAAGTTGGTTTTGACTTGTGTGTCACCAACATCAGTTCTCATACCTTGTCAAATTCAAATCAACTAGTTTAAGTGCTCCTTTAGGGTGATGAGCCCTAAAACATGGGCCGTTAAAATATAATTTGAAAGTCTAGGTTTACTTTTTTTTTTTTTTTTTAAACTTTTACTTTAAAAAAAAATCATTTTCATGTGTATATAACTTTAGGTCTGGCTCATGAAAATTATATTTGGACGTACAGTACATATCTCATCGCTTTGATACGATGAGCACATTGTGCACTAAAACTGGTTACCAGAATTCAAATACGTATATCAAGTGGCGGTGTTCCGGTTGGAGGTGCAAGAGCTGGTTGAATCCATAAGTATAGTTTTAATTTTGTACAATTTTTCTTAAATAATATTACATCGTAACTAGTCATCAATTTCGTTTAACTTCTAATAAGTAAATTAATGCTTAATCCTGGCAAATGATCTTTGATATAAGGTCACCCACTCACTGTATTCAGATTTTAATTGTATATACAAAAAAAAAAATGCTGACAACAAAAACAAACTTCGTCTATATGAAGCTGGAGTATTCAATTTGGTTCTTATTATAAGGCACCAACTAGCAAGTTTATTTAGTCCTTTTTATAAGGCACTTGCTTGTTCCCAATGAGTATTGATTATTTTTTTCCATGTCTTCCCCTACTTAATAAAGGTAATGGGTGAAAGTAATAATTAATATAATATCAGAGTTTAATGTAATTAGTAGGGGTAATATTAGAAATTACTTAGATTCTAAGGCAACTTTATTGACTTCAACTACTTTTATTGGTTTGTGAGAAAAGTTAGTTGGTGCCTTATACTAATAAGCACCCGAGGGAGTAATAAGCACTAGAGGGAGTACATAACAAACCTAAATGGATGATAAAATTTTGGAGTAATCATGATGTCATCAAACAAAATCGTCTCACCTGGTGGCTTCTGTGTTTTTCCTTTATGAACGACAAATCATTATTCCCTCCGATCCTAATTATAGGAGCAAATTATCAGAATTTGGGGAGATTAAGGAAGGAAGCTAAATTAGTTAATTATGTGTATTTTCCAAAAATACCCCTCTAAAAATTACAAATTACACAAGGCATATTGATTATACATATTTATTAAAAATATGACAAAACAAACTATGTGCATTATATATTTCCCTGGGATATCATTCTTGCGACCAGAACACGGTATCACAAAGATCAGCGGATAAGATTTTCCATATCTCCCTTGTTAGCATATATCACTCTCCTCCAGATATTAGTAGGGGTGATATGGGAAAAATAGGACAAAAATTGTTCAAAATTATTTTATATAAAAAAGTATAATTTAGGTGTATATGACATTAATGAGTTGCAAACATTATTTACTTTATAAAATATATAGATGTATTATTAAATTATTATTGTCTTTAATTATTATTGAGAAAGTATAAATATGGGTATTTTAGGAAAAAAATGACAAAAGTTAAAATTTGCTCTTATAATTAGGACCAAAACCAACTCTAAAATTTACTCCTATAATTAGGACCGGAGGGAGTATTAATTTGGTCGGACACATAATCAAACAAAATTGTCTCACCTGGTGGCTTCTGTGTTTTTCCTGTATGAACGACAAACCATTATTAATTTGGTCGCACACATAGTTGTACACTTGTACATATATAACTAATTATTTTTTGGCCAATTATGTTATTTTATATAAAAAATATATATTTAGTGTCATTATTTGGATATTGAAATGAAATCTTTCGATGAGATCTGGAATCTTGTAATTCACACTGTTGACCTCTCTGTCACTATAAACATAACAACCAAATGAGAATGGCATTGTTTCTTCCAGAGAAGGAAAAAAGACAACAAAGTTGGCATGAAAAATGGCTTTAATGAAGATGGCAAAGTCAAAAGACGAATTTAATTAACATCCTTTTTGTTCAAAGTTCAATTTTTAAAACGATCAATCGACAGCAACGCATCATATATTTATATATACTGAACTTTTAATTAAAATCTTCGATAACATCTCAGTCTTCAACTAAAATTATTTGACATAGACCTCAGACCAACAAGTACAATGTGAACAAATTAAAACTGAATAATGCCGAATTTTCCTCTAACCTTATCGCCTACGGCCTAGGACAACTTAACTATGTAAACCAGTTCATTAAACGTTTTCATTTTAAACGTTTAGTACTAAGAACAATGATGATGTTAAGTTCGAGATGTGCGCTTGAAAGTACACCTGTATGTTATTATAGTTTTTGACTGCTGGATGACTGGCTTAAATAAGACCACCCAATGGCAAATGCAAAGCCAAATTAAATTAAGTTCTCGAGGGTCGTTGGAAATGAAAATAATAATATTATTGTAATCCATCTTGTTCTTAAAATAAGAAATATTTAACTAATATGATTAGACTAAGAAAGTTAATTAATACGATATGTATTTTTTAAAACACCGTAGTCATTCTCCTTTATTCCTTTATTCTCTTTTTTCCTTGATTATTGTTGAGAGAGTATCAATATGGGTAAATCAGGAAAAGATTGTCAAATATGAAAATTTTGTCTTATATTTAGGATTAAAATCAATTCCCTAATTATATATTCTATATTAAGTACTGACAATATTCTTCTTATAATTAATAAATATCCTTGAACTATACACAAATGAGAGCTAGAAATGTGGGACTTTTCAGTCTCATATATATATATATATATATAGACACACACTCTTTAATGCGTTCCGTTTCAAGTGTTGTTTAAGGTTTTAGTATAAGAATTTAGAAAAACATTAGATAATTTGTAATATAATCAGTCCTTAATATAAGAATTGGATAACTAAATTGTGAACATTAAAAAAATAGTAAAGTTAATTATTTGTAACAAATATATATATGTCTAATCATCTACCTTGTAATCATCTCTTGATGGAAACCTCTTATATATGCAATCAACTAGGAAATTTTGAGAAAAAAATTATAAATTTGGGAGACAAAGTTGATTGACGTCTTATATATTTAGCACCAAATTAAATTTCTTATCAAGCTACTACATTTAGGATCTAGCTGAGGTAGTAATAATTTTACTAAATTATACTTATGGTATATCTATATATATATACCACTTTGGTCATGTATGTTAGTCACTTATATTTCATTCTCGCATACAAAATAATACATTAAATTGAAAAAAAAAATCATATTTGCCATATCATTATTATAATTTGTATTCTATCTACATTTATCAATCGTTATCATCTCTTTCTCTCTATCCAATAGAAATTAAATGGTGTAAAATGGGAAGTGTTATTGATTACCTAATAGTGACTTGTATTTAGGACCAAACTTTTCTCCCATAAGTGACTTGTATATAGGACCAAAGAGGTCTATTTTTTCCTTTTCAATTTTCATGAGGTTTTATACAATATTAATACTGCAACGGGTGCCAAGCGCCTTGTAGCGCGTTGGTACTAGTGCCAGACTTGGGAGTCTGGCCTCCCCCCCTCAGGGGTTCGACCCCTGCCTGATGTATCAAAAAAAAAATACTGCAACGGGTCCCATCGATTCCCATCGAAAAAAAAATACTGCTAAGGGTAGTTTTTTTTTTTTTAATAAAAAAGAAAAAAGTATCGTGTGTTAACTGTTCAATTAGTTTTATGTTGGCCGAAATAGAGTTTGGGTATAATTGATTCTGTAAACTTATTTTTGAGTATAACTGAAATTGGCTAAAATTGAATTTGGGCAAAAAGTGAGTTAACGGGGCCAAAAGCAGTCCACATGTTGCCTCTTCCTTAACCATAGCTTCTGAAAATGGTTGTTTATATGTTTCTTGGAAAAAAAGTACAACGTAGGGGAAGCATCATGATGTCTAAGTACATATAGATATCTATCTTAGGTTCTACCTACTGAATTTTTTAAAGGGAAATGGGTAAATTCAACCACCAAGTATATATTGCTTTAAAGTCCCAAGTGACACATACCAAACATTGTTAGGGTCAAACTACAAAATCTTCAAAAGGGGCTTCAACGTCTATGCATGCTTCTTCACTAATTATTCTCTCCTTTGAATTCATTAATTCTCACTTTAATATTATGTTAAAGCCCTTGCCATTGTCTTTTTGACGTGTTATACACGTGCCATCTGCCACCTCTTACACTTCTGATTTTATAAAGAAAAAAAAATCATGAAACCGTTGTGCTTTTATTTTGTTTTATTTCTGAGCTGGTGCGATAAAGACGAGAGGTCAAACTTAATATTAGGTGGAGTAGAACTTAATAGTAACTTTAATGATGTTTAAAAAAAAGATTATAATTTTCAATATATATATATATATATAGTGGTTAATAGCTCCCGTCTTGAAAAACGGTATAGTTCAAAACAAAAGACTATCGAGGGTTTGAATCCCCTCTCGATCTCCTTTTGCTTTTATCTTATAATATGAATCTTCAGAGAGTTGGTTTTAAGCAACTGCATACTGATATTAATAGAATCTGTGTGCGTTTGTACGGTTTTATGTTGTTGTGATGTGATTTGAAAGAAAATTAGAAAAAGTTAGTGATCGATCGATCGAGTTGAATGGTGCATGCACTGGAAAACACATGTTGCATGCATTGCAACTGTGTTCATACATACTCTTCTATCCATAATATAAGTCTGGATTAACTAGGGACGAAAAAACTCAATTAGTTGAAAGGATTGAAAGACACTCATTTCTAAATGAGAGCAAAATTAAAAATTTACTTCATAATCATTGAGCTAACCACCTTTTTTTGGTATGTGTGATTTAGTTAAAATGGGCTTATAAATAGGACCAGAGTGATATACTACTGATCTATTCTTATTTATAAGACACTTCTAACATATTTTACACAAATTTAGAAAAGCCTTGAACTTTATTAACTATATCATAAAATTCAATAACACTCCAAGTTTATCTTTATCTAATATGCATTATATATACCACATGAAAACAAAGTTAACACAATAATAAATGAAGAGAAAAAATGTCCTCCCTTTTGTCTTTTTTATGAAAGGCTAGAATTTGAATTGCCTTGATCCTTTTTATAAAAACCTAACAAGAGTTGTCTCAACATTTAATATGAATTGTTTCCATTTCAACCCCTCATCTTTTTCCTACACTACATTCTCTTTCCTACTTTCTATCATTATTGCTTTATTTCTCTCTCTTATTTGTTCTCTTATTTGCATACTTAAAAAAAAAAATTTATTTAAGATATACTTATTATTTTTAACTAATTTTAACTGCTTTATTAAATATTGTAATTAGGTTATCAGACTTTTATAAATAGGACCAAAGGAATTATATTCATGTGAAAAATACGTTATAAATAGAATGAAATTTGTTTTCTCACTTTGCCCTATAAATAGAATCAGAAGAGTATACCGTTGTGAATCAAAGCTTGTACATGCTATCTATATTGTCAAAAATTGAAAAGTTTTGATGGAGATGTCAATCATCAAGTTCCTCGTGTTCCTCTCAAAGCAATACTCAATGTCCAATATTTGGGCACAAGCTGGGGCAATCATGTTGTTCAAACTTTGAAGATTAGCAGCAGCTATAGTCTATGCCCTTTAATTTGCTGAATATGATGCCCATCAATTTGGGCATTATTTTTCAACTCTTCAGAAAAAAAAAGGTTACCACCGAAAGCTTTAATTGCTTTCCTACGAATCTTACGCACTTAGAATCTACACCATATCTAATTAATATAGTATCATATTCACACAACCTAATGAATGAATTATTATTTATTAAATAGAATCGATGGCTTTATAGGAAATAAGTTTTAAACATGACTATAATAGTATTTTGTTTTGAACTGCCACTGCCACTGCCACTGCCACTGGCTCTGTATTTTGTTTTAAAGTTAGTGTTATACGTGTATTATATGTTATTTTGTAACCCCGTCTTGGAAGCAATGTGATTTGTTGCTATATTAACGGACATTTTGATGACGATACATGTATTTTTTTTTTTTTTTTTAAAAAGGACAAAAGATTATACGTGTAGTCGAACTAAGAAATTTTGTTGGTACAAATAATACTCATATTCTACGATTCAAACTATTTAAAAAATTACAATAATATAATAAATGTTATATATCTTATTTTTTTTGTTAATTAATGTAACATCCCGACTTTTCTAAAGCAGTATAAATTTTTTTTTTCTAAACATCATTTCAAAATGATCAGAGTAGTGCACCGGAGCGATTGAGTAACTGATATATATATTTAAAATACCCATGGTAGCATGTCTTGCTGTTTAAACAGAATCGTACTTTTCTACGGAAAAACGTGAAAACGTCCAACAGCGGCACTTCGGCAACAGTAACGGCAGACGATTAGGATTTCGACGTCCTATAGGAGTAATATCACTTTCATTAGTGATTTGGCATTATAACGGCATTTTAGGTAAAAATTACCATTTTGCCCCTATACCCCTAATTGGCGGAATTTCGCCAAAGACTTCGTTACTCTTACAAATTTTCTTCCCGAAATTTCGCCAGAACTTCGACGCAATTATGATTTTCGAAATTCTAGACTAAAATAGCCCTTTCATATGATATCTAATCATACTTTGAAAAATAAAGGCTACTCTAGCATTACTACTCTAACTATTGAAAGAACTACGAAGACTAAAAGCTCTGACCTAAAACTTACCCAGAGCTTCATTGCAGAATTTCCCAGAGCTCCTCTCTCTTCTTTCTCTCTCTAAATCAGCTCTTGCTTCTCAAATGTGAGAAAAACCAAAGGGGAGGGGTGGGTATTTATAGAAAAGGAGGTAGGGTTTCGGTCGTCGGATCAACTTTGTGAGAAGCGATCTGGACCGTCCAAAGCATCTTTTCAAAAAAAACCCTTTTTCCCTTCTTTGCATTCACACTTGAACGAAATTCAGGCCCAAAAATAAAGGGTTTGGCCAATGGGAGGTGGCCACGTGTCACCTTCCAGAAGCTTTGAGACCGATTTCTCCGATCGGTGCAGATTCGCGTGATTTCGGAAAAATCTCAAAATTCTGGATTTACAACTTTGAAAACATATTCTCACTTAGTAGAAATGTCCAAGTTAACCTATATTTTGATTCCATATAGGGCTCCAACAGTCCAGTTGAGTCTTTCTCGAAAAACGTGTCCAAACGCGTCCGGTGTCGAAACTTGTTTTCGGAAACACTCATCTCTTCAGAAAAATTCACTGAATCCAAATATGTTCATGAAAATTCCCAATTCTTTTCCAAATGTCACAACATAACCTTTTCGTCCTCTTGGCTATCTGGCATTTTCTCAGAATTTCCTATTTCGTCTTATTAGGAAAAAGCACAAACGGCTTGAATTAACTTCCGCAAGAGTCTAACGGAAGATAAAAACCCACTTATTAATATTTTACCTTGACTTTGGGAATCCCATTCCTAGATCTCTAGATAGGATCCGTTTCCTATTTCCCATTTTACTATTCACATAATTTTACTTTAATTAATTATATTAATAAAATAATAAACTTAACTTATCAACTAAGTTTTCTATTTTTATTTCTTATTTTTTTTTTCGTTTTTTTTTCTTTTATTTTCTGCACTTTCTTTTTTAATTAATTATTTAATTAATTATTTAATTAATTAAATAATTATTTTTACATAATCTCTTACAACATTTTCCTATTGGTCAATTCTTGCATTTAGGCTTAAAAATACCTAAACTCATCCTTTTTCCTTCAAATTTTCCAATTAATTAACCAATATATTTATGCTAATTTTTAGCCATTTATCACTAATTTTGGAGCTTTACATAATTATCTCCGAATTTTCTATACTTGTGCTTAAGTAATTTGCTAATAAATACTTAATCACTCAGTTATCACTGCTTAGTAATTTTCTTAATTAGAATACCACATTACCCCTTAACCTTTGCTTTAACATGAGATTTTTCATGCATTACGCATTATTCGCATTTTCCATAATCGCAAGGGTATTATGGTCATTTCCTTACTTTTTGAGTATTCTTCTACAATTTCTCCAAGTTTGTAACTTAATAAATTACCTAAATTATGGACAATATCCTTCCCTATTTTAAATAGATTTTTACTTGCTTCTTTTATAGCTTTCGCGAGGTATTTATAACCCACAATGTATTTAGGGACCTATTTGCAAATTCCCAAACGTTTTAGGGACCTAATTGCAAATTATCCAATTTCAAGAGAAATTACCTTAACAATAAGGTAAACTCAATACAAGGTGTTTGAAACCTCATATTCACCTTTTTCCCTAAGTTATTTACTCCTCCCAGGGGTATTTTGGTCATTTTGGCACTTTGGCCCTTAAATTCCCTAATTCAAATTTCGGGGTATTACAATTAAAAATAAATAATTTTAAAAAATGAAACAGTAGTTGTAAATATTTTGCTTTATGCTTGGCCAAAAACCAAGCACACCAGGCTGTAATATCCCATGTTTGAAATGCGGAAATTTTTTTTTTTCAAACAAACAATCAGAGTAGAGCAATAGAGCGAAAGAGTAATTGGATTCTTAGCCAAAACATCAACCATTGTGTAACATTGTATAGATTACAGTAGTCCTATGGTTTAGAAAGGAACAACAGATAGAAACAGAAAGCGGAAAGGAATGCGTAAAGCGATAAAGATAGAAACACATATAAGTATTTAAGATGTGCAAGATTAGTGTTACAGTACGCGTCCGTACCTTCGTTGACAACGTTAGGTACTACCGGCGGAAACGTACTTTCTACGGAGAAACGTGCAAGAATCCTACAATGCACGTCGGCGTAGTCCGCTACATAGGCTATTTTCTTCCCAAAATTTCGCCAGAACTTCGACGCATTTATGATTCTTGAAAATAAAGACTAAAATAGCCCTCCCTTATGATACCCAAATCATAAAAATAAAGACTACCCTACCTTACTAACTATTGAACTAAAGACTAAAAACTAAAGACCGAAAGACTTACCCGTTGAAGACTTCGGCAGAACTTCCCCCAGAGCTTCTCTCTCTACTTTCTCTCCCTAGGATTTCGGCCAAAGGAAGAGGATTTTGGTGTGAAGAAAATGTGAAGAGCTCTTGGCTATTTATAGAGGATTTTAGGGACATGGTTGGCATTTTTCAAAAGGATACAAATGGAATAATCAAAGTTGTTTCTACCCTTTTGGTCCAAATTTTCACCAAACTTTTTGCCCTTCATTTTCACCCCTTGGCCGAAATCCATGGGTGATGTGGCAGCCCTTGGTTGGTCCAAAATGGTGACTAGGCTTGCTTTATGCCCTAGTCTAACCGTTTTCCCCGATCGGTACCGATTCGCGTGATTTCGGAAAAATCTCAAAATTCTGGATTTACAACTTCGCAAACATGTTCTCACTTAGTAGAAATGTCCAAGTCAACCTTTATTTTGATTCCATATAGGCCTTCAACAGTCCAGTTGAAGTTTCCTCGAAAAACGTGTCCGATCGCGTCCGGTTTCAGAACGCATTTCTGAGAATGCCAACTTCTTCAGAAAAATTCACTGATTCCAAATATGTCAAAATAAATTCAAACCCATTCCTAAATGTTGAGTTAGAATTTATTTTCCTCTTTTCCAAAATTATGCCTATATGCATTTTTCCCTATTTTGTTTTATTAGGAAAATGCACAAACGGCCTCGGAATTAACTTTCGGAAGAGGTCACCTAAAGGTAAAAACTCACTGATCAATATTTTACCTTGACCTTGGGATTCCTATTCCTAGATCTCTAGATAGGATCCGTTTCCTAATTTAAATATTACTATTCATAATTTTTGCTTTAATTAAATTATATTATTATTATATGTGCAAGTTGCCAAGTTGTTCTTCTTTCATTTTTCATTTTTTCTTTTATTTTGCCTTGAATTTTCGGCTGGCCCTTTTTATTTTTTTAATAAATATTTATTTTTTTAATTTATTTAATTATTTAATGATTTAATTATTTACTTTTTCCAAAAATTTCACAAAATTACCTAATTGGTCCATTCTTGTATTTAGGCCTAAAAATACCTAAACTCAACTATTTTTCATAAAAATTTCCAATTAATTAGTAAATACATTTTTACTAATTTTAAAACAAAAACCACCAATTTTAGGGTTTCATATAATTATTTGTGAATTTCCTTCACTTATGCTTAAGTAATTAGCCCAATATTACTTAATTACTTAATTATCATAAATTGATAATTTTCTTAATTACAATGTCTCATTATCTTCATACTCTTGTATTCACATTAGTATTTTCATACCTCTAACATTATTCCATAATTACAAGGGTATTTTGGTCTTTTTACTACTTTTTGAACATTCTTATACAATTTTCCCAAGTTCATATTTTATTAAATTACCATAATTATGGATAATATACTCTCCTAATTCACTTGGTCATTTTACTGCATTTTGGTATTTTTCCCATAATTTCCTAAGTTGATTACCCTTTCCAGGGGCATTTTGGTCATTTTGGCTCTTTGGTCCTTAAATTCCCTAATTTCTTGTAGAAATTCTACCTATAAAATATGCTATAATTATGCAAGACTGGAGATTGAATTTTCACTTATCAGAATTATCCAACTTTTATTTATAATATGCCAGATAAATATCCGGGTATTACACAGGCCAACCCCGAATTTACTTTAATTTGCATGCATGTTTCAATCTGACAAAAACATTATGTAAAAGTTGAATCAATCCTTGTAGATGCTTGTCAAATTAAGTAATTAACTAATTTAATGTCTATTAATGGTTTTTCACCGGTAAATTTTCTTGTTTTTGTTCCAAAATTTTGACATAGCCCCTTAGTAATTGTGAATGCAGAAAAGCCTGGTTGGGAGATTAACTCACTATAGTCAGGTGCGCGACCCGGGTCAGATCTGAATTAGTCAGAGTGAAGCTCTGGATACCGGATGGGCAACCAAAAAAAAAGATGAGAAATACTTACATACTGCAAGAGTACCACATCATTTGAACACTGTCTAATGAAAATATAACAATTCAGATCATTTTAATTCTAGTTAGATGGTAACTCATATGAAAAAATTCAAATTTTATCTTTTTTTTTAAAGGAAAATATTAGTTGATTAGTTTTTTTTAAATCAAATTAAGATGTTTTTCTTTAAAAAAAGATAAAATTTGAATTTTTTTTTCAAACGAGTCTCTAGCCAACTAGAATTAAAATGATCTAAGTTGTTATGTTTTTATTGAATAGAGTCTTAGAATATAGAAGTATTTCTCTTAAAGCATTACTTTCTTGACGTACACATTTATTGAATTTGTGCGGAGTCAATGATGAAATGGAATATTGAGAGTTTACTTTCTCCCCTTGAAAGATGATTTTTGACAATGTATATTTCATTCCCTTGCTTTTCTTCAATAGATTACAATTGTCATAGATGTAGCAAAGTTGTATTTGAATCAAAAATCTTTATTTGACATTTAATATATTAATTGTATCATGTGAAAACAATTTACTACCATATTTCCAAATGTGGTGTAAGAAATTTGGATCCTTATGAAACTCAACTGTCCCTTGTTCCTTAGATGAAAAATTATAAAAGAAATGTAAGGACTAAAATAAATTATTTAATTTGATATTTGTGCTGACACACTCGAAAAACCATTAAACCTAAACAGGCGCACACGCAGATCGACACAACATGCGATTTCCTGAGGCTCCATATTTTCGAAAAACTGTGTGTGTGTCAACAAAATCTAGGATATTAATCATTAAGTTAAATAAATAAATAAAATAATTATATAATCATTAAGTTAAATGGCGATCGAATATCCATATTTGAAGAGAAAATAAAAGAAAATGTGTCGTGTTTTGATTTTTAACAACAACTCGAATCATCATTATGTAATAATAATATTGAACCGACGTAATTTTTAAGGTTGTGAGGAATAATTCAAGCATGCGCACAGACTTATTATAATTAGTTCAACATATTGACTGCGTATATCTATCTAACCTATAATATTAAAAGTTGACGCCGTTTCGCTTGGGACGTACAATTTATATATATGTTCATACGTAACTTAAACTTGTGTTTAAGCCTTGAACCAGACTTCAATATATTTATACTTATACCATTGTATTCTTTATTCGTTTTTTACGTAAATTCTCAAAAATTATATTCAAGCATTGACATAACATTAATGAAAATATAGTTATTACGTGTTTGTTATTCAAGAATGCATAATTACATACGCGTGAGATCAAGAATCTTCAGTGCATGTTTGGTTTTACATTTGAAGCCACACCGCTTTCATCAAAACCATGATTTTGGTAAGGATTGTTTGGTATGAGTTTGACGGCTGGTTCATATATACTTTTAATGAGTTTTAGGTTCAGTCCCTTTACAGACTAATTCTTTATGAAAATTTTGGTTGGGTTAATATTATTATTGGTCTTTATATATAGTTTCATCGAATTATAGTTTTAATTCCTATAGTTTTGAATCGATGATTTTGATCCCCTATAATTTGATGAAGATTTGGTTTGAGTTTAACCTCTAATCCATATTATTTTAATGAGTTTTG
The DNA here is from genome assembly GCA_025563575.1 of Acacia pycnantha. Classification (NCBI taxonomy): domain Eukaryota; kingdom Viridiplantae; phylum Streptophyta; class Magnoliopsida; order Fabales; family Fabaceae; genus Acacia; species Acacia pycnantha. Next base: position 1,264,939 of record JAMWYP010000048.1, on the reverse strand, counting down.
ATTTTATTCTTTATACTTAAATGTAATACCCTAAAATCTGACTTAGGGTAAATATCAAAAATTGGGAAATATACCTATTGAAAATAGGTGAATATGAGGTCTCAAACACCTTGTATTGAGTTTACCTTGTTGTTAGGGTAATTTCCCTTGAGATTAGATAATTTGCAAATAGGTCCCTAAACACATTATGGGTTATAAATACCTGTGAAAGCTATAAAAGAAGCAAGTAAAAATCTATTTGAAATAGGGAAGGATATTGTCCCTAATTTAGGTAATTTATTAAGTTACAAACTTGGAGAAATTGTAGAAGAATACTCAAAAAGTAAGGAAATGACCGTAATACCCCCGTAAATGCTAAGATAATGCAGGAGACATGAAAACAAAGATGTCAGGGCAAAAGTTATGAGGTAATGTGGCATTATAATTAAGAAAATTATCAACTTGTGATAATTAAGTAATTAAGTAATATTGGGCTAATTACTTAAGCTTAAGCAAATGAAATTCAGAGATAATTATGTAAAGCTCAAAAATTAGTGGAAAATGGTTGAAAATTAGTAAAAGTATATTTACTAATTAATTGGAAAATTTTGAGAAAAATAGTTGAGTTTAGGTATTTTTAAGCCTAAATGCAAGAATAGACCAATAGGAAAATTTTGTAAAAATAATTATTTAATTAATTAAATAATTAATTAAATAATTAATCATATACAAAAAAAACGAAAATAAAAAAAAATGGGCAGGAAAAAGAAAAAAAAAAGAAAAAAGAAAAAATAAATATATATATATAAGAATTTATGCAACTTGAAAATATAATATAATATAATTAATTAAAGTAAAAAATGATGAATAGTAATTTAGAAATTAGGAAACGGATCCTATCTAGAGATCTAGGAATGGGATTTCCAAAGTCAAGGAAAAATATTGATCAGTGAGTTATTATCTTCCGTTAGACTCTTCCGGAAGAAAATTCTGAAGCCGTTTGTGCATTTCCTAATAAAACAAAATAGGGAAAAATGCATATAGGCATATTTTTGGATATAAAGAAAATAAATTCTAACTCAACATCTAGGAATGAGTTTGAATTTATCTGGACATATTTGGAATCAGTGAATTTTTCTGAAGAAGTTGATGATTTCAGAAATACGTTCTGAAACCGGGCGCGTTCGGACACGTTTTTCGAGGAACTTCAGACTGACAGTTGGAGCCCTATATGGAATCAAAATTTAGGTTAACTTGGACATTTCTAGTAAGTGAGAACATGTCTTCAAAGTTGTAAATCCAGAATTTTGAGATTTTTCCGAAATTACGCGAATCGGGTACCGATCGGGGATTCTATCGGACCGGAGGCAAGAAGCAAAATTTGAATTGGAGACTCTTGGGAGCAGCTGGACGTTTTGGGTATTCCATGGTCAAGAATCATCCACCAAAACCCTAATTTTCCATGGTTTAAATTGAATGTTGGAAGTTGGGAAAAAGACCGAAATGCCCCTGCAAAATCTCTATAAATAGGCCTTGAATCCTTTGAGATTTTCACACCATTTCAAGAAGATAATTTCGGTTCTAGAGAGAGGTTTTAGAGAGAGGAGCTCTGGGGAAATTTGCAGCGAAGCTCTGGGTAAGTTTTTCGGTACTGAGCTTTTAGTTTCCGTAGTTCTTTTAATAGTTAGAGAAGAAATGTTAGAGTAGCCTTTTATTTTTCAAGTATGATTAGTGTAATACCCCGAAATTTGAATTAGGGAATTTAAGGGCCAAAGTGCCAAAATGACCAAAAAACCCCTGGGAGGAGTAAATAACTTAGGGAAATGGTGAAAAATCCTAAAGGGAAATGAAATAATTATTTAAATTGAGAGAGAGTATATCTCTAATTTTGGTAATTTAATAAATTACAAACTTGGAGAAATTGAAGAAGAATGCTTAAAAAGTATGGTAATGACCATAATGCCCTCACAAATTCTAAAATAAAGCGAGAACACATGGAAACAAAATGTTAATGCAAGAGTATAAAGGAAATAAGGTGTTCTAAGTAAGAAAATTATCAACTTGTGATAATTAAGTAATTAAGTAATATTGGGCTAATTACTTAAGCATAAGTAACGGAAATTCATGAATAATTATGTAAAGCTCCAAAATTGGTGGTAAATGGCTAAGAATTAGCATAAATATATTTGTTAGTTAATTGGAAATTTTCAAGAAAAATTGATGAGATTAAGTAATTTTAAGCCTAAATACAAGAATGGACCAATAGGAAAATTTTGTAAAAAAATTATATAAAATAATTATTAAATAATTATTTTATATATTATTAATTAATTAAATAATTAATTAAAACGAAAATTAATAAAATAATAATAATAAGGACAAGAGTTGGTAAAAATCATGGTGCCTTAACTTGCAAGTTGAAGTGTAAAATTGTATAAACAAGTACAATGAATAGTGATCAGATTTATAGGAAACGGATCCTGTCTAGAGTACCAGGAATAGGTTTTCCAATGTCAGAGTAAAATATTGATCAGTGAATTTTTATCTTGATTAGCCTTTTCCGAAGTTGATTCCGAGGTAGGTAGAGCATTTTCCTAATAAGACGAAATAGGGAGAAATGCGAGATAGTCACATTTAAAGATCTGAAGAAAATAAATTCTAACTCAACATTTGGAAATGAGTTTGAATTTATCTGGACATATTTGGAATCGGTGAATTTTTGTCCGAGATTGATGATCCCGAAAAGTTCTTCCGAAACACGCACGCTTTCCGTAAACTTGGATGACTTTTGGAGCCACTGGATGGAATCAAAAATTAGTTTAGATTAGATATTCCTAATGAGAAGGAAAGGGGCTTCAAAATGGTAATTCCGGATTTTTGAGATTTTTCCGAGATTACGCGATTCGGACACCGATCGGGAACTTTATCGGTACAAGTTCATAAAGCAAAAGCATCACATCACATTAATTGATGTGACAAACCACCAACTAAGGGGGAGAGGATGGTTTGGACAAGTGGCATGGTGCGGATCTCAGCTCTTAACATAGCATCAGGGTCAGAAGGACCGAGGACCGAGGAGAGAGGCAAGCAGCCCGAGTAGAAGACCTGACTGAAGACTTCATTTCGTTGTTCCGACAGGAGTCTTCCTTTTGATGTTGTCTTTTACTTCTGAAAACTCTCGGTTATTGAACCGCCTTTGTAATCAGCCAGATACACTACCGTTGGCTTTTTGAATCTATATATCAGTTACTCTTCCGCTCAAATGCTCTACTCTGATGATTTTGAAATGATGTTTGACAAATAAAAATAAAAATTTATACTGCTTGTGAAAAGTCGGGATGTTACAATTAGATATCATATGGTAGGGCTATTTTAGTCTAGAATTTCGAAAATTATCATTGGGTCGAAGTTCTGGCAAAATTTTGGGAAAAATCGGAGTCAAAGTAACGAAGTGCTGGCGAAATTCCGCCGATTAGGGGTATAGGGGCAAAATGGTAATTTTTACCTAAAATGCCTGTTATAATGCCAAATCACTAATACTAATCTGATGATTATTGAATGATTATATGTGATAATATGTTATGTGAATAGTTTGGTGCCGAAGGCAAGGCTAGTCTATGTGGGTGTGCCATTTAGTCGCCGTAAAGTCGGTGAGGCCCCCCATGATAGACACTTACCTGGCCATTCTATTCGGTACTACATGCTCCGTGTCTAAGGAATCGTACTTAGATACTCCGTGTCTAAGGAATCGTACTTAGATACTTCGTGTCTAAGGAACCGTACTTAGATACTCCGTATCTATGGAACCGTACTTAGATACATCATGTCTATGGAATCGTACATGGATGCACTATGTCTATGGAACCGTACTTAGGCGCACTGTGATTAAGGTATCGTACTTAGATCACTATTACGTTTTTATGTTGTTATTAAATGATCATGTACCGCTTGATCAATCTTTGTGAAATTGGAAATACTGTTGTACATATACCGTTTATAAGCATGAGGTTAATTGCTACCCGAGATCCAATGCGCTAGGCCACGTAGATCGAGGACAAGGAAGGGAGCTAGCATGAAGATCAGATGGAGACGCTTTAGTTTTGTTGTACTTACGTTAGATGTAAACACTCGGAGGAATGTACGGCCTTATGAACAACCAGATACACTGTTAGCAATGTTATTCAGTTACTCTTTATTATGAAAAAAAATTTGTCGCTCAAAACTCTGATTAAAACGCTATAAAAACATTTGTGAAAACCGGGGTGTTACATTAAACCTTAGATATGAAACCAAAACCAATGATTTAAAACTATACATGGACCAAAACCAAGATTGAATCAAACATGTAAGAACCAACAATTCGTATTGAGCATATAATTGAGGTGGTTACAGAGAGATAGATGAGCAAAGAAGCATGTGGGAGAGGGTATGTGTAGGTAGGAGGAGACAAAGCAAAGAGGGGAGAAGGAGGGGGTAGATCAGTAATGGAGGAGCAACGTACAGCAAAACATAGGAATCAGAGTATGCCTCCTAAACAACTACGATAAACCAAAACTCATTAACTACTCTTGTTCCAAACATGTCTGCCAGCCAAACAGACAACGTAACTTTGCTTTTGCCATTCAAATTCCTCTGAACATCAGCTTCTGCATTTTCATTCTCTCACAAATCAATGCTTAACACCGATGGCTGCTATTCGCCTCTCTCTCCACAATATAACTCTCCAATAACTCTCTTGTCTCTTCTACCTTTTATGTTCTCCTCGTGCATGCGGTCTAAAACATAGGATATAGTTAATTGTACTATAAATTAAATCCTACATTAGGACCGGGGTAATAATTTATATGTAATATATTCCCTCATTTATTTAATATAAAAGTTGAATAACTAATTTACATATATTAAAGAAAATATTATAAATTTGAAGATAAAATATATGGATTGTGATCTCATATTTATGACCAAATTAAATTATTTGTCTAACTTATATATTTAGGATTGGAGGTATGGCCCTTTTTTCTTTAAATTTTTCCCACTACATGAAGACAATGCCAAATATAATATTTCCTTTATATATATATTAAAATATTTTAGCTAATTATATTATTTTGTCCCCTTTTTTCGTTTTCACTTATAGTGTTTCTTTTGTGGAAATAATGTTTTGGATTCAATTTTTAATTTATTTTGTAAGAATTTTTTTTTTAAAATGTAAAGAACGAGAAAATGACACAAAGAATAATACTTATGCAAAGTAAATTCACTCACAACTTTATTCAAACTTTGTTTGTTGTTAAAAGTACAGACTCTTGTTTGTGTATATATCCTAATTGAAATTTTGTTTCGCATGCGTATACTATTTTCTTTTTGAAAAAAAAAAAAAAAGCAGTGTGGACAAATCTACGCATAGCATTTTTTTTATAAAAAAAAAAGGCCGTTCCCCAAAAGTGCATCGATCCCAGTCGGCACACAGTATTTTCATTTCGTAATTCAAAAAGCTCAAATTCTCACTCTCTCTCTCTCTCTCTCTCTGTAGACTCTATATAAAGCTCTTAGCAACCCATTCCCACAACCCACTCTCTAATCTCTCTCTCTCTTGCTCTCCTTCATCTCTGCATTTATCAACTTTTCACACTCAAAAACACATAATGCCTCATCTTACTTCAACTTCCCTTCTCTTCACATAAAATACCAATTTCTATTTCCTTACTGTTTGAAAACTTTCCTAAAACCTACTTACCAAACATGATGATGAACAAGCCACTCATCCCAAAACTCTTGGAATCCCAAACTCCTTACACTTTCTCTCGCCACCCCTTCAAAGAGTTCATTTCCATTTCCCAGATTGCTCTGCCCATGATCCTCACCGGCCTCCTCCTCTATTGCCGTTCCATGATCTCCATGCTCTTCCTTGGCCGCCTCGGCGAGCTCAGCTTGGCCGGCGGCTCCCTCGCCATCGGCTTTGCCAACATTACCGGCTACTCCATCCTCTCCGGCCTCGCCGTCGGCATGGAACCCATCTGCGGTCAAGCTTATGGCGCCAAGAAATTCACCCTGCTCGGCCTCTGTTTACAGAGAACAATTATTCTTTTACTCTTTACCTCCATCCCCATCTCTCTGCTTTGGCTCTACATGAAGCAGATTCTTCTCTTGTGTGGCCAAGATGAAGCCATAGCCACAAAAGCTCAATCTTATCTTGTTTATTCAATTCCTGATCTTTTAGCTCAGTCTCTCTTGCACCCATTACGTATTTACCTTCGATCTCAATCAATTACTCTGCCTCTCACACTTTGTTCTGCTCTGGCCATTCTTCTTCACATACCCATCAATTTTTTCCTGGTTAATTACCTTGGTTGGGGAATCAAAGGCGTGGCTTTGAGTGGGGTTTGGACCAATTTCAACCTCGTAGCTTCTTTGATTATCTACGTAGTTTTCTCAGGAACTCATAAGAAAACATGGGGTGGTTTCTCTTTCGAGTGTTTCACGCAGTGGAAGTCGCTAATCGAGCTAGCAATCCCAAGTTGTGTCTCTGTTTGCCTCGAATGGTGGTGGTACGAGATCATGATTTTTCTCTGTGGACTGTTGGTGAATCCGAAAGCTACCGTCGCTTCCATGGGGATTTTGATCCAAACAACTTCTCTTCTCTACATTTTTCCATCTTCCATAAGCTTCAGTGTATCAACCAGAGTCAGCAACAACCTTGGCGCTCAAAATCCCTCAAAGGCAAAACTCTCTGCCATTGTTGGACTATCTTGCAGCTTCATCTTAGGGATTTCAGCTCTTTTGTTTTCTTTTATGGTAAGGAACGTTTGGGCTAGCATGTTCACAAATGACAGAGAGATTATAAGCTTGACGGCGAAGGTTTTACCGATCATAGGACTTTGTGAGCTGGGAAATTGCCCACAAACAACAGGGTGTGGTGTTCTTAGAGGCACTGCGAGGCCGAAAGTGGGCGCGAATATAAACTTGGCAAGCTTTTATCTTGTGGGAACGCCTATGGCGATTTGGTTAGGTTTCTTTGCTGGGTTTGATTTTGAAGGATTGTGGATTGGCCTACTGGGGGCTCAGGGGACTTGTGCAATGACCATGTTGGTGGTTCTGAGTCGAACCGATTGGGATTTTGAGGCGGAGAGAGCTCAGAGATTAACACAAACAGGGGAAGCAGGGGATGAAACAGAGGAGGAGGAGGAAGAGGAGACAGAGACATACAAAGTAGATATGAGAGAAGATTCTCTCACGTTAGATGGTTGAGAGGAATTACAGAAACAGTCAAGGGTTTTTAAATTCTTATTTTGTTATACACTCTACCTTTTCTAGTTTTATTTATGATTGTAAATTTTATTATTCATAGAATCAAACTCTTCACAAATCCATCCCTTTTCTCATACTTTTCTCAACTCGTGCCTAATATAGAAAAATTACCTCCAACAACAAAGAAAATTATTTGGTTGAAAGAATGGTAAAAAAACAAAACAAAACAAAACATTTTGAATACTCTAACAATGTTGTAAAAGTAAATGCGCATAACACGTTGGAAGAAAACTCAAAATAAAAATTAAAACAATGATAGGCATAATATATTATCTGTTTTTTCCCACACATATTAAGGTATAAATATGAATATAAATAATTCAATTTTAAAAACAAAAAAGATGGCCTTTTCTTTTTCCCTTTGTTAGAGAGGAAAAAGGCAATGGGGACATTTTCCTTTGGAGGTATGCATACCTTTCTTCTTCATGAATCCCTATTATTCTCTTCGGACTTAAATATAAGATATAGTTGACTTTTTTAAAGAAATTAAATAAGCCAATAAAATTACTTTAAAGTATTTTTATTTTTATTTTATTCTCCAAACTAATTTGTTTGACTTATAAATTGATAGATAATATAATGATACACAACATATGATATGATCAAGTAACTTATTTAGTTTTAAAAAAAAAAAAAAAAATCAATCCTATCTTTTATTTAGAACGAGGGAGTACTGCCACTTTTCTGTGAAGTTGTTGTCATTTAATTTTACAGAGGGTTGAATCATTCCATTTTGCATGTCATGGGGTTGAAGGTGAAGGGAACTTCCAAGGAATAGTAGTAAACAATATATTTCTCTGATGTCCTAGGTTTTCTCATTTTTATACAATTGAGACACCCAGTTCCTTGTTTTTGTGAATGAAGACGTCAAACTCAGAGAAGGACCAAACTTCAATAAAAATATAGGAGAGGATGATAATTAAATCTCAACAGAATAAATTAAATTTTAAATGTAACCTTTAGTTTGCGATTGAAATTCTTATTTGCAACTGTCTGAATCAATATTTATGATTCATTTAAAAAATATATTTAGATAAACCATGATAATATTGTTTATGAAAAGGAAGTTTTAATAGATGTACGTACAATAGTTGAGCCATTTTCCTTCTTTATTTATCATGCATAGCAGCCACTTTTTTTCTAAGCATAAATTACATATTCTTGTAGCTTTCTAGTAGTGGAGAAAAAATAATGCACATCATCTTACCCATATAATTGAAAAATAATAATAATAACTACCAAGCTTCTTGGTTGATGTCTCTCTGTTGACTTAATTAATGGCTGCAAAATTGAAATATTCAGTACAATGGATTAGGCACTTAAGGCTGCTATCAAAGAAATTTGGCAAGGCAATTGTTAGAATTGAGATCATTGTGTTTCACGAATCTACATATTAATATACTATAATAATTATTTATGAAGTATGAGTAGTGCAACTCATTGCTCAAACTAAATGCAATGCATAACCTACGAGTAGTCAAACTCGCGAGTTAGAGTAAACTCATGACAGTGAGGTAGACTCGTATCGTGAACTCAAATCGTATACTTGTAAGAGTTTACATTTACCATTAAATAGATATTAATAATGTATAATTAAATATAATACATAATAATAATTTTATAAAATATTTTTTAAATCTAACTAATTAAAATTAAATCTATCAATATTCATAATTTGTCATATTTAACAAAGAAATTTCTATAAAACTTATATTTAAAGCAGTTGAGCATGATCAAATTAAAGAGTTAACACAAGTTTAAGGATGAGTTAACTCGATTTTGTAAGCTGAAAATGTAAAAACAGTAAACTCGGTATATAAACTAATAAATTTAATCGAGTTTACAATGATCATGAGTTTACTAGAGACTTGACTCAATTTTATAAGTTAGAAACGTAAAAATGCTAAACTCGGAGAGTCAACTCACGAGTTTGACAACAATATTACGAACGTTAGTTAGAGTGAAATTAATATGTAATTAATATGGGATACTTTTCTATGAAATGAAATACCTTTTTTACTGCTCTTTAGACTTTAATAAGGAGCATAAATATATTAGTTTGGGTGAGAAATGTTTATATATGACTCAAATGATTTATTTAAAAAAAATTACTTTAAACCCTACAGAATACAGGATGAATAATCAATTTAATGATTTATCAATATTTTGTTCATAACTGAAGAGGGAGTTTTGTGAGATATAGATTTTTATTTTATTCATATTGAACTTGAACTTATAAATCATAAGTCACAAGGAGAAACTACTTGTCATTGAATTATACGGCATGAACTGGTGTGATATGGATAACCTGTTGTGGTTTGGCAATAATTGAAACATAATCATTGAAGGGTTAACTCTCTGTTAAATTCACCAATTAGTATTATTTGATTTAATGATTAAAATTCTTAAAGAAAATCACCCAAAAGTTTGAAGCTTGAAACTTTTTTAGCCCCATCAATTTTTCCCTTTGGCATTGTACCCCAAAAAATATCTCACCTATAGAATCTCGTTTTCCAAAAATAAGATGGGGATCATAACAAACATGGAATTACTAACAATCCCAGATTACAAGATCATTCATGGGGCAGAGAAAGTTTGACCAAATTTAATTTCTATGAGAATTTTTTCAAATTTCCTTCAAGCCATAGGCCCCACATTCCGGGTATGGCCATCAAACACCATTAAATGAACCAAATATTCTAATGTGTACTGTGCTCTTTAAAGTTAAATGTAAGAAAACAACAAGAGAACTTTTGTCGTGAAGCGAGCAAGATTATAAGAGATTAATAAAACTTGTTTATTGAGTTTATAGAAATGCGTTAAGAACATGAATTTTCAAGTCAAAGTTGATGAGCTTCTTCTTCTCCTTCCTATATGGTTCTTGTGTGCCTTTTTGTGTGACAATGTCCACGTCTTCAGTGGGCATTATGATTTGGTGCTTCATAATTAAATAGAACGAGATAAGACGCAACCAAAAAATAAACCATTAATACGAAGCACAAAATGAGATGATGAGAACTTTTTTGTGGAGATAAGCAGAGGAATTTATGCAGATTAAAATCTTTCTTTTGGTGCAAGTTGATGAGCAACTTGCAATTTGATTTAATGGGTCAAATAGATTCTTGTGAAGAGTCAGCTCTAAGACTTGGGACTTGGGAGGCAAAAACAAAATCTTTTTTTTTTCACCTTCTATGTTTAGTTTTGTAATGCTTTCATTTTTGTTTGAAACTGATGGAAATTAAAGATGTACTATATATTATCATGGTTGTGCTTCTTTGTTGTGGGGAAAATTTAGTTATTATTTTGAACAAAATCTGATGTAGTTAATTTGAACAATCATTAAATATAAATATTGTGTTGGTCCTATTATTGACTTGGATTATTTTTTTCCCCGTTAAGAAAAATAAGAGAATCTGGATCCAATTCACTTTTGTTGGAATTAATTAATTTGTTGACTTGTAAAGTCTTAGAATATGAGAAATTGGGAATAAACTTTCTCTTCCTTTTCCCCCCACATTTATTCTCTCAAAAAGTGAATAAAATTGATATGATTTTCTTATAAAATATATGTAAAAGTTATCTATCTCTCTTTATCAAGAGCTGACAAAGGATTTTTATTCTGAATTAAAGCTAAATAATTCATACAAGATTAATTCATACTATACATTTTAGTTTTATAATCGCAAAATATATGTATTTTGTCAAAAAAGTTTAACCATTTTAATGATACATATTCTTCCATGTTCAGTTAATTCTTTTATATTGGTACGTACTATTTTTCAAAAGTTAATTGGCTCCACACATTTAGTTTACCTCTCTAACTCCATGCATGTTTTAAATTTATCTATAAACATCAAAATATCTATATCAGATACCTGAACTTAAGGAGTAAGAGAGTGACAAAGGTTTAATTATAATTATAAGTATAAATTGATTGCATATAATGGGTTAATATAAATTTCGTAGCTTTTTCTGATTTTTTTGATAGTCGCCAATTAAAAGGAAATATTTTTTCCATTTTTGTTATAGCTATCGCAGCCGCTGAAGCAGCTATTGGACCGGCTATTGTTTCGTCAATTTATCGTAACAGAAAATCAACTCGTATCAATCAATCGAATTTGTTGAATAAATAGTATTAATTAGAAAAATTGTTTCACATAATGTTTGATATTTTATATATTCATCTTCCTTAAATTAGTGCTCTATAATTCAAGATAATATTGGATAATGAGGTTGTGAAGTACACGTACAGTTTAGTTTTTAATTATAAATATCAAAACGTCAAAAATAAAGTTGATGACTTTATAGATTAACTAACAATGTAAGATTACAAGGAGTCAATATAATCGTATTATTCATTAGGAAGTGAGATTGGTGAAATTGAAATAATTACAAAAGTTATAGTATTTAATATATTATTTGATGAAGAGGGACAAACCCCCAAAAAGACGTGAATATAAAGAAATAAATATGAACTCTATCATCTATGCTCTTCTTTATGTTTTTTTTTTTTTCCTAATTAGAGAGAAGAAGTCATTAACATTCTAATAAGAAGAATCATCGAACCCTTGAGTCATGACCTCATACTTATAAGAAAGGTTTCAAACCACTAAAATTACAAGACTACTATTGCCTCATCATTTCTGTATCAATTTACTGCATGATAATTAATTAAATAAGAACATTTTAATCAGAAACAGATTTCATTATTGGAATTGTACACTGACAAATTAAAATAAGGATTGGAACTATTTATAAGTAAAAAATGGATTCAGGTGTTTTATGATTAGACTCCCCCACATGGTGTGAACTGTGTTTAGTGTGTACATGCAGTCTGGAGAAAGAAAAAAAAAATGAAAAGTCTTGAGAATGAAACGTCATGCATCCACACAAAAAAAAGGTCAAACATGCATGAGGTGTTATCTGACTAGACTTCTTATTGTAAGGAGTGAATTATATTAGCTTTTTGTCCAAAAAACATTATATCAGCTTATAATCAGATTTGGTCAAACTTCGCTCTATATCTTTTTTATTTGCAATTTATAAATATTATTTCGCTTTCTCCCATTGAAAATGAAATTAAATGTGGGAATAATATACATTTTTCAAAAATTAATTAATAATATTTAATTTAAATAAAGTCTTGTGTGTGTGTCACCCAATTAATTCCCATACAGCTTATCATTAATTTAGTAATTTTCAAAGTTAATTTAAAAAGATCATGCTTATTATTCTGAAAGTTTCAGAACTTCAATTAAAAAGAAAATTTTAAACCATGAGTGTAACATCCCAAGTTTGAAATGCGGAAAATTTTTTTTTCAAACAAACAATCAGAGTAGAGCAATAGAGCGAAAGAGTAATTGGATTCTTAGCCAAAACATCAACCATTGTGTAACATTGTAATGATTACAGTAATCCTAAGGTTTAGGAAGGAAATAGTGTAATAACAAAATACGATAAGATAGAGATAGTCTTCAGCGCACTCCTACTCCGGTACTTGCCTCTATCCACGAACCGTGGTCCTCCCGACCACGAGCTACAAATGAGATTCAATTCAACGCATTGAATCTCGGTAACAATTAACCTCATACCCAAACAACACAAGATATGGCCAATGAGATATTCAAGAGCTAATACAACAAGATATCATAAGCATACTAGAGATGCATGATCATTATGCCGACAAAACATAAGCACGAGCAATATGTAAAGCCCCATAAGGTAAATAACAACAACAGCTTGCACTATTCACCAGTGCCACGATAATTAGTCGTGTCCTCAGCGCTAGGAAAACAAAACGGCGTTATCAAAACTATAATCCGTATAACTGTCTGTATAACGCTCTACGAACATATCATTGACATATAAGTATTTAAGATGTGCAAGATTAGTGTTACAGTACGCGTCCGTACCTTCGTTTGCGACGTTAGGTACCACCGGCGGAAAACGTACTTTTACGGAAAACGTGAACTTCAAACAATTTCGTCGGACAACGTAGAATTCAGAAGAATCAGCGTTTCAGATATCCTATGAGAATAATGTCACTTCTATTAGTAATTTGACATTATAACGGCATTTAGGTAAAAATTACCATTTTGCCCCTATACCCCTACTTGACGGAATTTCGCCAGCGCTTAGCTACATAGGCTATTTTCTTCCCAAAATTTTTCCAGAACTTCGACGCCATCATGATTTTCGAAAATAAAGACTAAAATAGCCCTCCCATATGATATCCAATCATAAAAATAAAGACTACTCTAGCATTACTAACTATTGAAAGAACTATACAAGCTTAAAGCTCGGTACCGGAAGACTTACCCAGAGCTTCGCTATAGATTTTCCCCGGCCTTCTCCTTCTCTCTCCTCTCTCTATATTTTCGGTTTGGAGCTCTTGGAATTTTGAGAAATGAAGAGGAAGGGGGGGTATTTATAGAAATGGGGGAAGGATTTCGGCCGTCGGATCAACTTTATGAGAAACGATCTCGGACTGGTCCAAAGTAACTTTTTCAAAAGTTTTTCTTCTTCTTCCTTCCTCTTGGCCGACCTGCCCACATGCTGAGGTGGCACCAATTGGCCAATGGGAAGTGGCCATGTGGCCCTTCTAGAAGCCTACCGGATGAATTTCTCCGATCGGTGCCCGATTCGCGTAATTTCGGAAAAATCTCAAAATTCTGGATTTACAACTTTGAAGACATGTTCTCACTTAGTAGAAATGTCCAAGTCAACCTTTATTTTGTTTCCATATAGGGCTCCAACAATCCAGTTGAGTCTTTCTCGAAAACGTGTCCGATCGCGTCCGGTTTGAACGCATTTCAAAATACCAACTTCTTCGAAAAATTCACTGATTCCAAATATGTCAAAATAAATTCAAACTCATTCCTAGATATTGAGTTAGAATTTATTTTCTTCATTTCAAAAATATGCCTATATGCATTTTTCCTATTTTGTTTTATTAGGAAAATGCACAAACGGCCTCGGAATTAACTTCGGAAGAGGTCACTTAAAGGTAAAAACTCACTGATCAATATTTTACCTTGACTCTGGGATTCCTATTCCTAGATCTCTAGATAGGATCCGTTTCCCAATTTTTAAATTACTATTCACATATTTTACTTTAATTAATTATATTATTATTTTAATATGCAAGTTGCACAAGTTGTTCCTATTTCATTTTTCATTTTTTTTTCTTGGGCTTAAATTTCGGCTGGCCCTTTAATTATTTTTATTTAATTAATTATTTAATGATTTATTTACTTAATTTTTCCAAAAATTTCCACAAAATTATCTAATTGGTCCATTCTTGTATTTAAGCTTAAAAATACCTAAACTCAATGATTTTTCATAGAAATTTCCAATTAATTAGTAAATAAATTTTTACTAATATTCCACTAATTTCCACTAATTTTTGAGCTTCACATAATTATTACTGAATTTCCTTTGCTTATGCTTAAGTAATTAGCCCAATATTACTTAATTACTTCATTATCACTTGTTGATAATTTTCTTAATTACAAAGCCTCATTACCTTCATACTCTTGTATTAACATTAGTATTTTCATACCTCTTACATTATTCCAAAAACTCATATTGAGTTAAAAGTTCAGATTTGACATTATTAAAATATTAATATGCGTTTAATTAATTTGAACCAATAATTAAGAAAAAATTTAAAAAAAAAAGAATATAATTAATTCCAATTTCAATGAAACGTTTTGTGTCTATTACATGTTTGTATTTACTCGGTAGATCATTAAATTTTTAACATAAATGTACTATATTATTCTTCATTTATTATTGTGCAGACTGTAAAGTGTTATTTTCTTGAAAAGTGTATATGTTAAATAGGGTCACATTGAAAAGTTACTAAATTTTAAGGCAAAATTAATGAGATTTAAGTTTTATTTTTTGGTTCCGTGAAATATGTTGGATGTGGCTTATAAATAGGTTCCAATTTAACCAATGGTTTCATGTTCTAGCCCTGGATATGGAGCCACGATAATTACTTAAAGGTAGCAAGGTACCCCTATAGTGGGCCTACATTCTCGCGAACCGGACTAATCGGTTGCTAATAGCACCAGTTACCGGAGGATTAATAAAAAAAATAGGATCATATACTCATTTGCTAGATGGAATTGTTATTTTAAAAAGAAGAGATTCAGTTTTGATTTCATTTTTTGGTGACCTCATCCCCAGATTCATTACCCCAAAACCATAATTAGTCACTTTCTCTAATTATTCAGAAGATCCAGTGAGTAAGGGTTTACTTGGGTATCAACATATAGACCTCTAGAAGGAGATATATCCTCACATTTTTGCTAATACTAAGATATTACTAGTGTTATGTATTCTCTAGCTCTTTTTCTATTGATTGATATGTGTAACTTAATTATTTGAAATGACTTAAAACTCAACGTCTTAAAGCCTTTTTTTTTTTTGGGTCACATGCTAGTTTAAGTTAGTTAAAAGTTTGGATTTGATGCTCCTGGTCACTTTCAAAGAATTTTAGATTTGCACGATTCTTCGTGATCTTTTGATCTTAATTTGGATATGAACATCGAAAGTGACCTTTACATCTTCAAATATTCTTGAAGGCGATCACATGATTACTTTCAAATATGAATCTGCCAATCATATTCGTGATTGATACTATATGTTCATTTTCATTACTACTCTATGAAAGTGACGCGTGCATTATTAATTAAGCGCTTTTGAAGCAATAAAAATAACAAACATTGATAGTGAACTATACGAAGTTAACTAAATTAATAGAGTTATATATTGGTCGTATCATGTGTGATGTTATTTGATATCTTGAAAATATATATTTACTAGTGCATAGTTTGATTTACGAGTTTATTGTTATAAAATTATATCTTTTTTCAAATAATCAAGAGTGCAAGACTCTTCGACATGTTTATGACTAGGTACGAAACGTTATGTACGTTGGGGTAATCACCTCACTTTCACTTAAGATTGTAGTAATTAATTACTATTCCTTTCAGGTATTTTTTATAAAAGCCTGATAACCAAAATACATAGTTTAAGAAAACAGTTAAAATTAGTTAAAAATAATACTCCTTCCAGTCTTAATTATAAGACACATTTAACTGATTTTGTGGAGATTAATTAAAGAAGTTAAATTAGTTAATTTTACTTATTTTCCTAAAATATCCTTATATAAAGTTAAAATGATATAAGTAAAAGTGAATCAACAGCTCCTACCACATATTTCTCCAATCTAAAATTTTCTTTTCCACACGATATCTAATTGAAATAATGATCTTGCTATGTGTGTGTGCGCATGTGTGTACATATATCTACACACATATATATATGCACACATACAGATATATGTGTGTGTGTGTGTTTATATATGTACACACACACATATACACACACACAAAGATATATATGTATATGTGTGTGTGTTTATATATGTACATATACACATACACATATATTGACAGACACACATACATATATACATATATGTATACAGACACACATACACATATATGTGTGTCTATATATATTTGTATGTAGACTTGCACATATATACATACATATATATATATGTATACACACACACACATGTACGTGTGTGTGTCTATATTGTGTGAAGACACACACACATAGGCGGATCTTCTAAGGGACAAGGGGGGGCCATGACCCCCCAAAAAAAAATCTTTAGAATTTTTCAATTTTTTTTAAATATAATGTAAAATTAAATTTTGGCCCCCCAATTTTCCTCCCTCTTTTTATATCTTTGGGGCTTATAATTCAAGTTGTGTTCTATGTGGAGCCTTATATGATTTATGTTAATCTTGTCATTTTTTTCTATATTTCATTCTAATTACCTGAAATGTTTAGCTTATTAATGAAATTTACTTTTGTGGTGTATTCTTTAGTATGCTTTTACCCATTTTACACTACACCTATATGGATGAAGTTTATTGATTTTTTATTCTAAACCTCAGTCTCTTACCTTCCAATGTTGTGGTGTTCAATTACATGAAGTCTATGGTTGAACCAAAGATTCACAATCACATAAATTAAAGCCTCTTGCCTTCCAATGTTTGTGGTATATTTTTTTTATATTATTTTCTTTTCTTGTTTATATTCTTTTATTTTTTAATGCATATAAACCCCCGAAGCCCCCCACCACTATTTGGCCCCCCCCCCCAAAAAAAAATTTTTGTCCCAAGCTCCACCCCTGCACACACACATATACATATATAGATACACACAAATATATATCTAAAAGTTTCACTGATTGGAAGAGTCTATGCACCTATATACATATACTCACCAAAAACTAAACACACTTGAGATAATAAAATAGGGGTATTTTAGGAAGAAATTGATAAAAATTAGAATGTTGTCTTATAATTAGAACCAAAACCAACTTCCAAATGTTATCCTATAATTAGGACCAAATGGAGTAAAATGTAGGCAATGAACTTTTTTTTCCTAGGCATGACCTTAGTTATAAGGGGGCAAATAAAAAAGAGAAATGATATAAATAATAATGAGAGAAAGTATGAAAGATAATGTAGTATGAGGAAAAAAATGAGGAGACCGAATAAAATTAATTAGGGAAAAAATCGTAAGAACACATTAAATGTAACAACTCTAAGTATAATCTTATAAAAATGACTAAGGCGATTTAAATTTTAGGCTCTTATAAAAAATAGCGAAGCAAGTATTTATTTATCCACCACTTTGATCTTTTGATAAACATATAATAGAGTACAATATACAGTATTTTAGAAGCGACAAAATTATAATCAAATGTAAAAGAAAGGATCTCTTTATATTCACCGTGCAGCCGTCTGATAAATAACTGCCCTTCAATGTTCACGACAAGCTTCTTGCATACCATGACAAAGGAATAATCACAGTGATGATTCTAATTAGAAGCTTAATTATGATAATTAAATAGGATCAAATTAAGATTTGCAATCAAAGTATTAACTGCTCCTCTTAAGAAGTCATTTAGAAGTTAATTAGTACAATGATGCCTATACGTTCACCTTCAAAGGCCAACATGACAGAGTGGAGGAATAGTTTAAATTAGGCTGTTTATTGGATCACGTGAATAAAATTATGTATTATTATGATCTCAGATTATATTGTTGATATTTAATTAATTAGTTCTGCTCGCATCTTGAGGGTTTAGTTTGTTAATATAAAATATATTTAGTCTTCTCTCTTCGAGATCATCTCTTTCTCAAAAGGTAATCAATTTATTAATTCTAATGAAGATCCTTATGACGTCTAAGGAGAATGTTAGACAGATTCATGCCAATGATCATTTCTATTACTGGGAATTTTTAACCAACGATATGTATTTGAATTAAACAACATTTTTGAAGCATTGTCATTTTCTTTGTTGAAAAAGGTATTCCCTATTTTCGAAATAGAGGGTCCTTTTAGGCAATTTGTTTTGATCCTTTTATACAAGAATTCATACATTTTGTCTCCTGCGTACATTTTGTTTAACCAAAATACTCATAGTTAATGCTCAATTTTGTTTGGTAATAAGTCATTAGAAGCTAGTTAAGATACGTTTGATTAAATGCTAGAGGTAATTATTGTAGAAGAAAGTATATACATTTGACACCATAATTGCAAATAACTATTTTAATTAATTTTTTATCTTTATAAATAAGTTACTACCTCCGGTCCTAAATATATGACATATTTTATAATGTGATTTGCACTATAAACTACGTCATATATTTAGAACTGGAGAAGTAATATATAATCCCTTATTTAAGACCAAGGGGTCTTATAATTGGAGAAAATTTACATACTTAATATGTGGTTGTGTTTAAGGGGTGGAAGTAGGCTAAGCCTTATCAGGGGCTAATAGCCTGACCTACTTTGAGCTTAGTCTAACAACTCTAACCTAACTAATAATTAGGTCAAGCGTAGGCTCATGCCTATGTAATACCCGGATATTTATCTGGAATATTATAAATAAAAGTTGGATATTTCTGATAAGTGAAATTTCAATCTCCGATCTTGTATAAATACAGTCAATTTTCTAAGTAGAATTTCTGTAAGAAATTAGGGAGTTTGAGGGCCAAAGTGCCAAAATGACCAAAATACCCCTAGAAAGGGTAATTAACTTAGAAAATTTATGGAAAAATCCTAAAAGACAGTTAAATGACCAAGTGAGTTAGGAGAGTATATAATCTTTAATTATTGTAATTTTATAAATTATGAAATTGGAGAAATTGTTGGAAAATACTCAAAAAGAAGTAAAGACCAAAATACCCTTGTAATTATGGAATAATGCAAGAGGTATGAAAATACTAATGTTAATACAAGAGTATGAAGGTAATGAGGCTTTGTAATTAAGAAAATTATCAACAAGTGATAATGAAGTAATTAAGTAATATTGGGCTAATTACTTAAGCATAAGCAAATGAAATTCAGTAATAATTATGTGAAGCTCAAAAATTATTGGAAATTAGTGGAATATTAGTAAAAATGTATTTACTAATTAATTGGAAATTTTTATGAAAAATCATTGAGTTTAGGTATTTTTAGGCCTAAATACAAGAATGGACCAATTAGATAATTTTGTGGAAATTTTTGGAAAATTAAATAAATAAATCATTAAATAATTAATTAAATAAAAAATAAATATTTATTAAAATAATTAAAGGGCCAACCGAAATTTTGGGCCAAATAAAAAGAAAAAAAAAATGAAATAGGAACAACTTGTGCAACTTGCATATTAAAATAATAATATAATTAATTAAAGTAAAATATGTGAATAGTAATTTAAAAATTGGGAAACGGATCCTATCTAGAGATCTAGGAATAGGAATCCCAGGGTCAAGGTAAAATATTGATCAGTGAGTTTTTACCTTTAAGTGACCTCTTCCGGAAGTTAATTCCGAGGCCGTTTGTGCATTTTCCTAATAAAACAAAATAGGGAAAAATGCATATAGGCATATTTTTGGAAATAAAGAAAATAAATTCTAACTCAATATCTAGGAATGAGTTTGAATTTATTTAGACATATTTGGAATCGGTGAATTTTTCTCTAGAGATTGGTGATTCGAAACGCGTTTCGTAATCGGACCGTCACGGACACGTTTTCGAGAAACTTCTACCAACACGGAATGCCCTGTATGGAATCAAGGTTTAGATTAGAATAGGCATTTCTAGTAAGTAAGAGGAGATCTTCAAAGTTAGTTAACCAGAATTTTGAGATTTCTCCGAAAGTACGCGATTCGGACACCGATCGGAAACTTATCGGTAAGACAGCTTCTTGAGGAAGTAAGTGACATCACCACCATGACATCATGGCTTTAAATGATTATGTCAGCTGCCAAGTGGCCCGGTGAGGATCGTGACATGTGGCAAAGTGCGATCCGGCGGCCGATATCCGATATGAAAAAGTAGTGAATAGTGTCACATTTTCTTCTATAAATAGCCAAGTTTCCTCTTCATTTCTCACATCATTTTGAATAGCAAAACCGATTCTATAGAGAGGATTTTAGAGAGAGAAGCTCTGGGAAAAATTACAGCGAAGCTCTGGGTAAGTTTTCCGGTACCGAGCTTTAAGCTTTCATAGTTCTTTCAATAGTTAGTAATGCTAGAGTAGTCTTTATTTTTATGATTGGATATCATATGGGAGGGCTATTTTAGTCTTTATTTTCGAAAATCATGATGGCGTCGAAGTTCTGGCAAAATTTTGGGAAGAAAATAGCCTATGTAGCGGAAGCGCTGGCGAAATTCCGCCAAGTAGGGGTATAGGGGCAAAATGGTAATTTTTACCTAAAATGCCAGTTATAATGTCAAATTACTCATAGAAGTGACATTATTCTCATAGGATATCCGAAACGCTGATTCTGCTGCCGTTACGCTGCCCGACGTGCCGCTGTAGGACTTTTGCACGTTTCTCCGTAGAAAGTACGTTTTCCGCCGGTAGTACGCTGATTCTGATGTATTTCCGGAGGATCTCACCGAGTTACCTCCTATCCGAGAAGTGGAGTTCAATATTGATTTGATGCCTGGCACGGGATCAATATCAAAGGCGCCGTATCGAATGGCTCCTAACGAGATGCAGGAGTTAAAGAAGCAACTAGAAGAGCTTTTGAAGAAGGGGTTCATTCGACCCAGTGTATCACCATGGGAGCCCCGGTGCTTTTGTAAAGAAGAAAGATGGAAGCTTCCGACTCTGTATCGATTACCGCGAACTCAACAAGGTGACTGTCAAAAATAAGTACCCACTTCCCCGGATTGATTATCTTTTGGATCAATTATCTGGTTCCACAGTCTTTTCGAAAATTGACTTGCGTTCGGGATACCATCAGTTGCGAGTTAAGGATGGCGATGTTCCCAAGACGGCTTTCAGAACCAGATATGGGCATTATGAATTCCTTGTGATGCCCTTCGGATTGACAAATGCACCTGCGGTATTCATGGATTACATGAACCGAATTTTCCGACAACACCTAGACCAGTTTGTGGTGGTGTTCATTGATGACATTTTGATCTACTCTAAGAGTAAAGAAGAGCACGAAGAACATCTGCGAAGGTGTTGAGCATACTCAGGGAAAAGCAACTATATGCTAAGCTGAGCAAATGCGAATTTTGGCTGCCGAAAGTTAAATTTCTGGGCCATGTTATATCTAGCGGCGGAGTTGCAGTTGATCCAAGCAAAGTAGAAGCAGTTCTGGACTAGAAACGGCCAGAGACTGTGACGGAGATCCGTAGTTTTCTTGGTCAAGGGATACTACCGCAGATTTATACGGGATTTCTCGCGTCTTGCCCTACCATTGACAAAGCTTACGAGGAAGAATCAACCCTTTATATGGGGAGATGATTGTGAGGAGAGCTTTCAGAATCTGAGGGAGAGGTTGACTACAAGACCGGTATTGATTATCCCCGATCCAGATGAGACCTATATTGTCTACAGTGATGCCAGTGGGCAGGGATTGGGATGTGTCCTAATGCAGCGGGGGCGGGGTGGTGGCCTATGCCTCTCGTCACCGAAACCTCACGAGTTAAACTATCCTACACACGATCTATAGCTTGCGGCTATCGTGTTCGCTTTGAAGATATGGAGGCATTACCCGCGGTGTAACCGTAGAAGTGTATTGTGACCACAAGAGTCTGAAATACTTGTTCGATCAACGAGAACTCAACATGAGACAACGTCGTTGGATGGAGCTGATTAAAGATTACACCCTGGAGATCAAGTATCATCCGGATAAAGCAAACGTTGTTGCTGATGCTCTTAGTAGAAAGACAATGCAGGTATCATACATGATGATACAAGAGCAGAAACTGTTGGAAGATTTCAGAGACCTGAATCTATCCAATCAAATCTGCATGGGTCTGCACGCACCAACTGATGCCTATCTTGCTACACTTCTTGCGAGTCAAGGGGAGTATGATCTGAGAGATGAAGTGGAGAAAGCTCAAATATTCTCAGGAAGGATTGGCGGAGATTTATATCAAAGAGATAGTGAGATTACATGGTGTTCCTAAGAGCATTGTCTCTGATCGTGATACACGATTCAAATCCAGTTTCTGGCAAGCGTTACATGAAGGTATGGGGACTAAGTTGAAGTTCAGCTCGGCTTATCACCCACAGATCGACTGGTCAATCTGAGAGAACCATACGAGACGCCTTTGGAGGATATGCCGCGAGCATGTGCCCTGGATTTCAAAGGAAGTTGTGATCAACATCTTTCGCTAACTGAGTTTGCATATAACAACAGTTATCATGCTAGTATACAAATGGCCCCGTTCGAGGCATTGTATGGGCGGAAGTGTCAATCACCATTGTGCTGGACAGATTCGTCCGAAAAGCAATTACTTGGGCCGGATATGCTTGAGCGGACCTCTGAGCGCATCGCATTGATCAAGAAGAGACTCCTAGCAGCACATAGTAGACAGAAGAGCTATGCTGATAAAAGGAGGAGACCTCTAACGTTTTATGTCGGCGACCATGTATTTCTAAAGTTATCCCCAGTAACTGGTGTCGGCAGAACGCTTAAGAGGAAGAAACTGAGTCCACGATACGTAGGACCCTTTGAGATTTTGGCTAAGCGCGGAGAAGTAGCTTATCAGATAGCTTTACCCCCGAACCTGAGTAATCTCCACGACGTTTTCCACGTGTCGCAATTGAAGAAGTACCAACCAGACAGTGATCATGTCATCGAGTACGAGGATGTCGAAGTACGGCATGATAATACCTTCATAGTTGAGCCAGAACAGATCATTGATCATAAGGAGAAACGGCTCAGAAATAAGACTATTTTGATTGTGAAGGTGGTCTGGAAGGGTTTGTCACCCGAAGAAGCGACTTGGGAAACCGAGAGTGACATGAAGGAGAAGTACCCGAGTTCATGTTCCGAAGTTTAGTTAGTATAGATTAAATTTCGAGGGCGAAATTTTGTGTAAGGGGGAGAAATGTAATACCGGATATTTATCTCGGAATATTATAAATAAAAGTTGGATATTTCTGATAAGTGAAATTTCAATCTCCGATCTTGTATAAATACAGTCAATTTTCTAAGTAGAATTTCGTAAGAAATTAGGGAGTTTGAGGGCCAAAGTGCCAAAATGACCAAAATACCCCTGAAAGGGTAATTAACTTAGAAAATTTATGGAAAAATCCTAAAAGACAGCTTAAATGACCAAGTGAGTTAGGAGAGTATATAATCTTTAATTATTGTAATTTTATAAATTATGAAATTGGAGAAATTGTTGGAAAATACTCAAAAAGAAGTAAAGACCAAAATACCCTTGTAATTATGGAATAATGCAAGAGGTATGAAAATACTAATGTTAATACAAGAGTATGAAGGTAATGAGGCTTTGTAATTAAGAAAATTATCAACAAGTGATAATGAAGTAATTAAGTAATATTGGTGATTCCGAAAACGCGTTTCGTAATCGAACCCGTACGGACACGTTTTTCGAGAAACTTCGGCTGAACACGGAATGCCCTGTATGGAATCAAGGTTTAGATTAGAATAGACATTTCTAGTAAGTAAGAGGAGATCTTCAAAGTTAGTTAACCAGAATTTTGAGATTTCTCCGAAAGTACGCAATTCGGACACCGATCGGAAACTTATCGGTAAGACAGCCTTCTTGAGGAAGTAAGTGACATCACCACCATGACATCATGGCTTTAAATGATTATGTCAGCTGCCAAGTGGCCCGGTGAGGATCGTGACATGTGGCAAAGTGCGATCCATTTACCGATATCCGATATGAAAAAGTAGTGAATAGTGTCACATTTTCTTCTATAAATAGCCAAGTTTCCTCTTCATTTCTCACACCATTTTGAAGAGCAAAACCGATTCTAGAGAGAGGATTTTAGAGAGATAAGCTCGGGAAAATTACAGTGAAGCTCTGGGTAAGTTTTCCTGCATCGAGCTTTAAGCTTTCATAGTTCTTTCAATAGTTAGTAATGCTAGAGTAGTCTTTATTTTTATGATTGGATATCATATGGGAGGGCTATTTTAGTCTTTATTTTCGAAAATCATGATGGCGTCGAAGTTCTGGCAAAATTTTGGGAAGAAAATAGCCTATGTAGCGGAGCGCCGCGAAATTCCGCCAAGTAGGGTATAGGGGCAAAATGGTAATTTTTACCTAAAATGCCGCTTATAATGTCAAATTACTAATAGAAGTGACATTATTCTCATAGGATATCCGAAACGCTGATTCTGCTGCCGTTACGCTGCCCGACGTGCCGCTGTAGGACTTTTGCACGTTTCTCCGTAGAAAGTACGTTTTCCGCCGGTAGTACCTAACGTTGCCAACGAAGGTACGGACGCGTCCTGTAACACTATTCTTGCACATCTTAAATACTTATATGTCAATGATATGTTCGTAGACCGTTATACAGACAGTTATACGGGTTATAGTTTTGATAACGCCGTTTTGTTTTCCTAGCGCCGAGGACACGACTATGTAGCTTCAGGGTCAGGAGGACCACGGTTCGTGGATAGAGGCAAGTACCCGGAGTAGGCGTGCAGCTGAAGACTATCTTCATCTTATAGTATTCTGTTATTACACTATTTCCTTCCTAAACCTTAGGATTACTGTAATCATTACAATGTTACACAATGGTTGATGTTTTGGCTAAGAATCCAATTACTCTTTCGCTCTTTTGCTCTACTCTGATTGCTTGTTTGAAAAAAAAAAATTTTCCGCATTTCAAACATGGGATGTTACAGCCTACATGTCAAACCTATTTAGGCAAACAAGCCGAACATATCTATATATGGCCTAGCTTACAAATCTGACCTATTTAGTTTTTTTAGTCTACATTGTTATATATATAATCCAAACAAATTTTATAAATTATTTATAAATTAAAACTACTAACTTGATAATAACCCTAAGTTTCACATGCCATCATTCACACACAAAGCTCACCATTTTCATTTATCAATTGTTCACATGACCTCTCTTCTCTTTGATCGCTCAAGACAACAATGCTAGTTCACTCCCTTTCCCCTTGATTGTTCACTAAAGCATAATAATTGTTGTAAGTTCATTTAGTGATGCCCGAATAAAATATTATAATCCCAATAAGAAGAGTCTGTCCCAGTTTAATTTCTACAAAAAAACAAAAGAGATAGAATCTTCTAGCTTTATGTAATACCCGGATATTCATCTGGAATATTATAAATAAAAGTTGGATATTTCTGATAAGTGAAATTTCAATCTCCGGTCTTGTATAAATACAGTCTATTTTCTAAGTAGAATTTCTGCAAGAAATTAGGGAGTTTAAGGCCGAAGTGCCAAAATGACCAAAATGCCCCTAGAAATGGTAATTAACTTAGAAAATTTATGGAAAAATCCTAAAAAACAGTTAAATGACCAAGTGAGTTAGGAGAGTATATAATCTCTAATTATTGTAATTTTATAAATTATGAAATTGGAGAAATTGTTGGAAAATACTCAAAAAGGAAGTGAAATGACCATAATAGCCTTGTAATTTCTAAAAATACAATGGGCATGGAAATTCTAGTGTTAAGGCAAAAGTTTGAAGATAAAGGAGTGTCTTAATTAAGAAAATTACCAACAAGTGACAATAGAGTAATTAAGTAATATTGGGCTAATTACTTAAGTATAAGCAAAGGAAATTAAGAGATAATTGTGTAAAGCTCAAAAATTAGTGATAATTGGCTTAAAATTAGTAAAAATATATTTACTAATTAATTGAAAATTTTGGAGAAAAATAGTTGAGTTTAGGTATTTTTAGGCCTAAATACAAGAATGGACCAATTAGGTAATTTTGTGGAATTTTTGGAAAAAGTAATTAATTAATTAATTAAATAAAAAATAAATATTTATTAAAATAAAAGGAAAGGCCAGCCGAAAATTCCCCAAGAAAAAGAGAAAAAAAAAATGAAAAATGAAATAGAACACAAGTTGGCAACTTGACATATTATAATAATAATATAATTAATTAAAGTAAAAATTGTGAATAGTAATTTAAAAATTAGAAAACGGATCCTATCTAGAGATCTAGGAATAGGAATCCCAAGGTCAAGGTAAAATATTGATCAGTGAGTTTTTACCTTTAAGTGACCTCTTCCGGAAGTTAATTCCGAGGCCGTTTGTGCATTTTCCTAATAAAACAAAATAGGGAAAAATGCATATAGGCATATTTTTGGAAATAAGGAAAATAAATTCTAACTCAACGTTTAGGAATGGGTTTGAATTTATTTAGACATATTTGGAATCAGTGAATTAATTCCAAGAGATTGGTTATCCCGAAAACGAATTCCGACACCGGACACGTTCGGACACGTTTTTCGAGAAAACTTCAACTGGACTGTTGGAGGCCTATATGGAATCAAAATTTAGGTTAACTTGGACATTTCTACTAAGTGAGAACTTGTCTTCAAAGTTGTAAATCCATAATTTTGAGATTTCTCCGAAATTTCACGAATCGGGTACCAATCGTGAAATTCGGGCAGACCGGGCTTAAGGTGACATGAGTCACCATTTTTGAACCAATTCTTTGCTGCCACACAGCCCCCTCATGTCGACCAAGAGTGTGTGAGTGTTGAAGAGTTGGCTTCTTGAACAAGTTGCAATTAAAGGGTTATTACAACTTTGATTTTCCAAACAAATCCTTAAATTTGCCAAACAAGTCCCTTGTTTTTGCCTATAAATACCCCTTCAACTCTTTAGAAATTTCACACCATTCCCTTTCTTGCTCTTGGCCGAAAAAGCTAGAGAGAGAAAGAAGAGAGCAGCGCTCTGGAAATCTTGCAGCGAAGCCCTGTAGAATTGTCCGGAAATCTTCAACGGGTAAGTCTTTTGGTTTTTAGTTCTTAGTTCGGTAGTTAGTAGAATTATTAGATAGTTTTAGTAAGTAGGGAATGAGATTTCTACTATTGTTTTTAGGCCTCATTGCATTGAAAAATGCCTGACGAGGTAAAAACTTGGTAGGGATCGAGTACCTGAAAAGTTGTAGTTTTTATAGCTCTTTCAAAAATAGGGGTAGTAATGTTAGAATAGCCTTTAAATTTCGAGTATGATTGGGTATCATATGGGAGGGCTATTTTAGTCATTATTTTAGAAAATCATAGTTGCGTCGAAGTTCTGGCAAAATTTCGGGAAGAAAATTTGTCAGAGTAACGAAGTGCTGGCGAAATTCCGCCGATTAGGGGTAGAAGAGCAAAATGGTAATTTTTACCTAAAATGCCAGTTATAGTGTCAAATCACTAATAAAGGTGATATTATTCTTATAGGATATCAGAATCTCGATTTGTCTGTCGCCACGCCGCCCGACGAACCGCTTTTGAAGTTCACGTTTTCCATAAAAGTACGTTTTCCGCGGTGGTACCTAACGCCGCAAACGAAGGTACGGACGCGCATCGTAACACTAATCTTGTGCTTCTTAAATGCATATATGTCAAGGATATGTCGTAGACCGTTATACGAGCAGTTTTAAACGGGTTATGTTTGGAATGTCGTTATGTTTTCCTAGCGGCGAGGACACGAGTGTTTATCGTGGCATCGGTGGATAGTGCAGTGCTGTTGTTGTTATTTACAGGAGGACCACGGTTCGTGGATCGAGGCAAGTACCCAGAGTAGGCGTGCAACTGAAGACTATCTCTATCTTATCGTATTCTGTTATTACACTATTTCCTTTCTAAACCTTAGGATTACTATAATCATTACAATGTTACACAATGGTTGATGTTTTGGCTAAGAATCCAATTACTCTTTCGCTCTATTGCTCTACTCTGATTGTTTGTTTGAAAAAAAAAAAAATCCGCATTTCAAACATGGGATGTTACACTTTACATGCCATTTGTTTTGCTTGGTTATTTTAATATATATGTGTGTGTGTCTAGTCAACAGATAATTGATTTTTCTTACTCCTTCTTAGCCAAACAACTATTTTCACTAGACATTTTTTTTTTACTGAACTCATATTGCATGTGAAAATGGGTCCTAGACTTTTAAGACACGACGATAGACTTTTAAATAGACTTGAATGATTCTATATAAACCTAGAGGCATATGTTTTTAAGCTAATTTAAAGCTTACATCATAAAAAGGCATTTTAAAGGCTCATGCTTGAATCTTAAAAAAGGCTATATACTAACTCAAGGTTTAGATCTCTGTTGCATGCTCATGCATATTTAGCTAAAGTCTAATCTAACCTATTTTCATCCCTAGTTGTGTTCAATCAAATTTTTTTGGTCAAAGTGTTCAATCAAATTGAGACATGTAGATTATGCATTATTTTTTATATTGTTCTCTAACTAGGTTAATTAAATTCAAACATTGTCGGGCCCAATTAGAATAACTTTCCCTAAGATGTTTTTTGCTTTTACACAGACTACTAGAACTCGAAACCTTGTACCTAAGTAGTAAGTAGTGAAAGCCCCTCCCACTAGGATTAACACTTTTTGGTAATTTTTTATAATAGTGTTTTCCCGAAATTTCTGACCCATTGTATTTTTGTTGGTGCAATTCCAGTCCTGACTAGCAGAAACATCAAATAGTGTTAACACATATATGAGCCTCACACATTGATGCCACGTTCACTAACACATAGAAAACAATTAGGTGAAAAAGGATTATATAATATCCATACTCTATATAGCTACTTGGATCTTATCTAAAGTCTAACGTAACTAATACCAAGACTAAATAACCAGTTCAACTTTTATTATAATATATTTGCACTTGACTCGTACTAGAGGTTAGGTCAGTCTCGATTGTAATTAAATAAGAAGCACACATACACACAAACATATACAAACATACATATGTGTGTGTAATTAAAGGAGTGAAATAATATGAAAAGAATCAATTTGGAAATAAAGAAGGAGGTTAAAGCAGAGCTAAGATACTGTGAAATAAAGCAAAGGATAACATATAGATTTGACACCCTTTGAAGGAGGCAAGAAGGGTTACTCAACAAAACCTGTACGTATGCACGCAACATGGAGACATAAGAGAGATAAAGAAGCATAAGTGAGAAACCCTGATATTAATTAATACTATTACTTACCTTTTGGGCTTCAGTGGTCGTAAGTCATGACGTATCATTCAAGTTAGGCGCTCTTGGTGGCTTCAAAAGTCACTACATATCTCTCTTTCTCTCTCGTCTTAGATTTCTCATAATCTTTCAACATTTGAACGGTTAGGATATCTATACATATATAATATTCGATTCTTTCCTGTTTTCTTTTGAGGGAACTGATTCTTTACCTCTAATCAAACTATCACTATGCAACCACATATTATGATTTTAATATGTGTGTGTGTGTGAAGTTATGAACGCATGTATGATGTCGATCTACGCCTAGAAAGTTGAAATTAAAGGAGGGATATATACCATACCACTCTGATCCTTATTATCAGTTAATTGTGGAAGAAATTTTTGGCCCTAGATATAAGTTTACCCAGAAGATTATTAACGACTATTTCCTAATTTTACCCCTTATAAATGAGGAAAGTGGTAAGAGAAGATGTATAACATATTTAGATTTTAAGTAAGCCTTCTTTAAAACAATGAGAAACTTGGAAAATTTAATAAATCTAAGACTATCCGACTGCCTATGAGGTTGGATCTAGTGAAAGAAGTTGATCCCTCACAACATGACGAATAACCAAGGTTCGGATCTCCGTTGTGAGAGGTACCCACGTGTAGTACCCGACAGTGTCTCGAACAAGATTGCCTCCAATAGGAGGATTCCCATGTACTTAGCAAAAAAAAAAAAAAAAAACCTATTTGACTTGATCATATTAGAGCATATATGGTATGTGAAAAATAGTTGAAATGAACTTATAACAAGACTATCTGACTTGATTAGATTAGAAAATGATCGGGCCCAATTGTGTAGCTCTCTCAAAGATGTTTTCTGCATTCACAAGAATTCGAACTCAACCTCATATACTTCACCAGTCAAAGCCCTTTCCACTAAGACCAACGTCTATTGGTGCAATTTTTGTCTTTTAAAATTACGTAAGTTTTCATTTTAATATTCCCTTAATCTTATAAAGTGTCTTTAAAGTTTGTCCTAACGCCATTAATCAAAAAAGCTGATATTGAAATTTTAAATGTTTTAACAAAGCATTGTCATCAAATGCTAACATTTTGATTAAGTTTAATTTTCAAAATAACAACAATTATTGCAAAAAAAATCATTATTTTAGACTAATAACAATGTTAGAGTTAGAATAATAAAAAATTACTTTTTAAAATTAATGGAGCAAGCTTAAACATCGTATAAAATTAAAAGATTTAAAGTTACACTTTTTCCCACATGCAGTTGATTATAATAACTCACTATCGATTCATCTTTACCTTTTTTTTTTGGCGTTTTGTTCAGAAGGTTCTATCTGATCAGTTTATGAGTTAGGACTTCTTCCATTTAGATTATTTTCTTAAAAAAACAATTTTAAAAAATATGACTACACAAAATGGTGAAGTATAATGTGTGTGTGTGTGGCCTCTTCACTTCTAGAAGACGCATGTGGGAGATCATTATGAGTTTATAAGACTAAAAAAAGCCCAAATTGGCCACTTAGTTCCTCAAATGTCAAGCGCCTACCTTTAATATCATTCTTAATTTGGAATGCGTCAGCTTTTGCCTATCTGCTATAAATAATTAATGTTTAATACATCAGGTTGTCAAAATTCGCATGAGAATAGGAGAAATACCAACACCTCATTTATACTCGACTAATAAAAATACAAAAAATCATCTCATTTGAACCACACATGGTAGATGAGTCATCTGTAGAAATTTAAATTTTATGATTTTAACACCTCATGGGAGGGAATTGCGTTTTTTTCTCTAAACTATGATTTTTTTGTTTTTTCAAATTATAAAATTTGAATTTCTCCAGATAACTCATCTATCATGCAGGATTAAAATAAGATGAGTTGTTATATTTTAATTAGTCAGAATACAGATGAGGTGGTGCTCCTGGATTATGTAATTATTTGTCATAAGAATAAAGGTTGTCGCTTTTAATTATTCTATATGTTGAATATGTATACGCATTACAATCAGTTAATATTACTTTATTAATGAAGCATGTGAACTCTTGTTTAGGTATAAACCGATTGCCATTCCTAGTTATGACACATGTTCAATGTTTTGCCTTTCAAGAAAGAATATGAGCAATATCGCAAATTATGTAGTCAGGGTTTTCTTAGTATGTTAGATAAGATGTTGTTAAGATTATCTGTTGGATGAGGTTTCATCAACTACTTCTTTTTAAAAGATTTATGTTTTTCCTAAGTAAAATTGGGTGTCGCTCTCAAAAAAAAAAAAAAATTCCTTCGTTTTCTTCTTTTTGGCCAATAAACTTTTGATACTGAGGATGTGCCGCTTAACGGGTATCTTAGACGTCGACGAAGATTGTATTTTCTTGACTGATTTATCATGTACATTTTTTTTGCTTTATTTAATTTCCTGTCACGTGGTATTTTGAACCTTAGCTTCCTATGGCTACCAAATGCAAGGCATAAAAATAATTATTTGAACTACCTTCACAAAAATTTGACTTCAACAAATAATTCATTTCGCTATAAACTTGACTGAAGAATAAAGTTTTTACATTTCTCTATTTTAAGTTTTTTCTTCATTGAACTCCCCGTACAGTTACTCAATTATATTGGTATACTTTTAGGCCCTTTTATTTAATATTAACAAAATAATTTTAGTCGATCAAATATGATGAAGGTGTTTCATGAGAGAAAACATTTAGAAAATATGTTGAAAATAATTTATTTCAACTTATTTTGTTAAGCTATATAATTAACTCCCAACAATTCTTTCATATATAGATTAACTAACTAAAATAATTTTAAAAAAAATTAAACAAACTGTCCCTATATAGATTAACTAAAATAACTTTTTATATAAAGTTATTATTTCCATGACAAGTCAAACATATTTTTTGAACCCCATCTCCATGACCATGTTCATTTCCATGTCTATTAAAATTAATTCCGCACACCAAACAGGCCCAATATGCATTAATCCTAAATTTTCAAAATAAAGAATAAGAAAGACTGACCGATTTGAAATTGTTGACCTTTTATATGCATGTATATGTCCGGGGGAAGCATTGATAATTATATGAATTTGCTGCACAAAAGAGCGTATTAATTACCTCCCTCCCATCTTTAATATAGAATCTAGTGTATACTACAAATTGCTCTACAACACGTTTATTTGCAAAATTTTATGTTATCAGCGTATAAAAGATGAAGCTGTGTATTATGACTAATACGTGTTCCTTTTTATCTACTACAGTTTGGATTCAGCTTAGCTCCTCTTCGGCCTAACATCCACTGCGGTCCTCTGCTTTAATACTGCGTCGTTTGACGCAAAATATACCTAATCCTCTTTTTTAAAAAAAAAAAAAAAATTTAAGGGTACAAAAAAGAGACTTCAGAATACTGAGTGGTACTAGAAAAATACTGATGAGTACTTCATGATCTTAAAAAAATATTTTAGGACGTTGAAAAAATATTTCAGAATACTGACAGATACTAAAAAGATACTTCAGGATACTGGCTGGTACTAAAAAATACTTCATGATTTTGAAAAATTATTTTAGGGATGTTGAAATTATTTTAGGGATGTTGAAAATAATTTCAATATCCCTAAAATAATTTTTCAAGATCATGAAGTATTTTTTTAGTACCAGCCAGTATCCCCAGTCAGTATCCTGAAGTATCTTTTTAGTACCTGTCAGTACCCTGAAATATTTTTTCAACGTCCTAAAATATTTTTTCAACGTCCTAAAATAATTTTTCAAGATCATAAAGTCTTTTTTCAGTACCGCTCAGTATCCGAAAGTCTCTTTTTTGTACCCTTAATTTTTTTATTAAAAAAAAAAAGAGAGGATCAGGTATATTTTGCGTCAAACGACGCAGTATTAAAGTAGAGGACCACAGTGGATGTTAGGTCGAAGAGGACCTAAGCCGAATCCCTACAGTTTGTGTCTGAATTAAGCTGAGGGGTTTATTTTTTCAACTATACCTTCTTTTCAACTATACCTTCTCATGATGAAACAATTATAGAGATGTGGCATGTGGCCACTTCAACTAATTCATTAGAATCAAATAATGATAGTGAATCAAATAATGAAAGTTACCTTATTAAATTTGTTTTAAATTGAAAGAAATTTCAAACTTTACCAATTTTAAATGAGGTAATGATCAGGAGAAAGAATATATATAATGAATCATAGTTAAACACTAATTATAGGGGCAAATTTGAGAAATCAGCATTAATCGCTCTCCGATAAACTTATATTGTAGACCAAGTCATTCTTCTAGATGTGATTTATATTGTGGACAAGAGAGAGTAACTTATATATGGGTTTCAACCCCCGTTCGCCACCAACAACAATAATAATTATAATAACACTTGATCCTAACATATCACTCTACAAATATTTTGATGATATATTTCAATTAATCGTTATATTGTTGTTGAAGATTAATAAACCCTCACGATAGGCAATGCTGACTATAAATACACATTAAATAACTTATTAAATAACATATTGGGATGTGTAGGCACATTAAATAATTATAATAACACTTGATCCTAACATATCACTCTACAAAATTCCCGGTTTGCTTCAAACCTATTGTTTGATATGACATGTGTAGGCACATATTAAATACGTATAGGGATTGATGATTCTATTCGTACACATACATACATATAAAATATTTTATATATTGTGATTCAAAAGGAAGAATTGTTTATTCATTTGTTAAATATTAAGTCAAAATAAAAATATGATAGAATCGAGTGTCCTAAGTTCAAAGTTCAAACTAGTAATTTAATTAACATCTTGCCATCATAAACCAAAATCACTAGCCGGCCAGTTCAAGTCATATAAAAAATTGAATCAGAGCGCTGAAATTTGAAAATGTAGAGTTTTTAATTCCGTGTTAACGAGAGCTACGATATTGAAGGCATTATAAAAACAGACCAACATGCGAATTATATGGATTTTTGTATACACAAAATAACATAGGTTATGTAGTTAACACTGATCCCGATTAATGATCCGCTCCAAAAGTATATATATACTCCCTCCGAACCTTAATATAAGATATAGTTGAGGAGTTGATCTTGATCATAAATATAAGACATAGTTTTTCTATTTTTTAATATTTTATTAATTAATTTATCCATATCGATCCTCCCTTTACAATAATTAAGGAGGAGATGACTAAAGAAATTAAGGAATGGGACTAGCTAGGGTGTTTTAGAAAATGGATGTCATATTAACCAACTTAATCAACTTCCTTAATTTAATCAAATTAGGTAAATATGTCTTATATGAAGCACCGGAGAAGTAGTATATTCTAGCAAACTTCAATAATAAAAAACCAAAAAAAAACCCATTACTCCCTTCATGTCAGATATAAGAACTTTTTAAAAAAAAATAAAATAAAATACCAGTATAATGTTTCAATAATATATAAGACACTTTACTAAATGCTAATAATTAATTATTGGGGAATTACGTAGATGAAAAAAAAAATCACAAACAAGTCTCTTGAAATCATCAAATTGCATTGAAGTCCCATAAGACTTAGGCTAAATCAATTTTAATTGAAAAAAGACCGTTAATTTGAGCAATCTATAACTAGTTAAGGTGCTACCAATAACTTAAGGACTTGTTATTGATTACTGAATGACATGTCATTATGAAATGGGCAAGGTTCGAGCAAAAAAATATATTTGAAACCAAGGCAATATAATATATTTTAACTAAATAAAAAGTAATAGGACTATTGCAATATGCATGTAAGAAAGATATATATACTAACTCACATAATTTGTAATTACCTGGCTTTTTCCTTGTTATTCTATTCTTCTCATTCAACTATATATATCATATTCTTGCTATCCTACTTTAACTTTAACTTTAACCGTTTATCAAATATGTAAGTAAAAAATGATGATTACTCACATCTCATTGAACTATACATCGTATTATTACACTCATATTTTAACGTTAACGATCGTGTAATTAGCATATGTTAATCAAGAAGGAGAATATATATAAAAGTATATAGACACTACTACAAAAATGCTAAAAAACGACCTAAATAAGACCCAATTAACGACCCTTTACTGAGGGACGTCTTGGAGGGGGTAGAGGAAAATTTTGAAATTGGCAACCTGATCTTAAATCAAGTCGCCTTATTAAGGCGACCTGATTTAAGATCAGGTCGCCTTATTAAGGTTAATAAGGCGACCTGACTTTCAAATCAGGTCGCCTTTAAGGCGACCTGATAAATATTGAGTTCGCCTTAAAGGCGACCTCATATCCAATCAGGTCGTCTTATTGTTTTCAATTAAGGCGACTTGATTATAATTTCAGGTCTCCTTAATGAGTTCATAAGGCAACCTGATCTTCGATTCAGGTCGCCTTATGATAACAAAGGCGACCTGATTTCAAAATCAGGTCGCCTTTGTTGAAATTTTTTTTTTAATATAAACTACATTTTAATTTTTCCTCAAAAGAATTATTAACAACAAACGTGCCGACTTGTAACAATGAGATAGGAGATATCCAACTACCAAGTTTTGGAACATATCGGTGTAGTAAAATCAAGTAAAATAATATAGTAAACTTGGAAAGACACAAACTATGAGATATCTACCAAGTTTTTGCATCACCTTAAACCACCAAGCAACACAAGAATCACACTAACACAATACATAAACACAATATATATATAACACCAAACTTGCATATTTTGAACAGACAAAACACCAAATAGATACAAATGAACAACAAGAGCAAATTAAAGAATCACTAACACAATAACATATTAATCATGCTCACTACTAACTAGGCTATGTGTTGAAGAAGATGTCTAGATATCATGTCTCGAACCGAATCGATCTCATCCTCGCGAGTACGGATGGGGAAACAAGGTATAAGATAAACAAATTAAGTGAAGGAAATAATTAACAACTCAAATACAACAACAAAAATTCAATAAACTTGAGAGTCACAGAGCGATTACGTACGTTTTGAAAACCTTGAATACGTCCGCTGTTAACGATGGATTGCATCCAACTCATAACGTAATATCCGCACTCGGTGCTCCCTGGTTGTTGATGGCACTATAAATCAAAGGAAAATTGTTAAAAACGAATAAATGCATATCTAAAGCTACTGTGTCAATGAAATAACTTGAATTGAAACTACTCACCGTCGGTTTAAACCACTTCGGTCCACCCTGCTCTTTTGCATTGATAAGCTCTCTATACGTCTTGAGGCCACTATCATTAAAATGGAAATTAATGACATGTTAAACCATTCATTTAAAAGAAGAATCGATGATTCGACAAAAATTTACTTACTCGGCAAACATGTTTTTGATATCCTCGGTAGGATTGCCATCTACCGAATCGAACCAATAACAGGAGTTCTTGCGAGGACAAACAACACACAGCGTCCAATGACCACTACAACATATACGTATTAATATTAAATTAAGATAAGAAAGCAATTTATTCACAACAATCTTATAAGACAAAACAAAAGTACGCACCTTTCATGTATTGGCGCTAGATAACAATCCGATACTCCGTCGCCCATTGTTAGACCAACATAAATTGACCTCCTGGGTAACGTACTGCGAGCCGAAGCCGTGCATCCAAGACATAAGTATCCATACGAACTCGCTCGCGGTGTGCCGGCGCATAATTCACGGCAGACACTATGAAATGAAATGATAAATGTTATTGAAAATATTAAACAAAAAAAGAGTACTAACATAATTAAAGGGTTAAACAAACTTACAGATTGCAAGTTGAAGAAACTCGTATATCTAAACAATCCATCGTCAAAAACTCCTCAAATCTTTCTTGTCAAATGTTATCGGATATGTCTTTTCGCACCGACAATGACCGAGGCATCTCGCAAGCTTATGAGGCCGATGTCCTTGTACATCTCTCGCACTGCAAGCTAAGTACGGAAATAAGCCCGCAGCTTGTTCATCCTATGAAAACATAAAAACATATTATGAGTGAATTAGCAATGAAAATCAATCGGAAACAACTCACACTCAATCGCAATGTATTTCCTACCATCGCAGTGTCGTCCACATCTCAATAAGATGAGCCGGCCAAAGGATGAACCATGTGATGGCAGCGCCTAGTGTGGTAACCTCCTCATCATCAATCGGACGGCTGTCTCTTCTTCCCCTCTCGCACACTCGCCACGCGCCACCCGACGTTGGTTTTCTGGAATTTGCTTGTTGTGGTGTTTGTCTTGTTCTGGGTAAACAAGACCATCGTCAACAATCCACCGGTGTGAGTCATCCAAATATAGAGTGCAAGCTATACCTCCCTGTGGAGTGTGAGACGGTCCGCCAATAACTACCTCTGGAGGGGGAGAAGGTCCGCTAATATGTACCTCTGGAGGCTGAAAACTATGTTTGCTGCTGGGGATATTCGGGGATTCGTCGGTTGTACGTTGCTGTTGTACCATAGCTTGCATTTCACCCCGTAGTTGTGTCATAACATCTTTCATAAGGTTTGCTCGAATTCTGGCTTCAAGCTCCTACTGGCTCTCTGCGTCATACAAACGTGAACGTCGTCCGAAAAATTTTGCGACACTCACTCCCCTCGTCTCCCCTCGAACAAAGATCGTGGTAATCCGGCTTCCCAATCGCCGTCGACAAAATGTCCTGCCGTGTACCCGCGTGAATGAGCCTTGGCTACTCTGCTGCTCAAGTGAATCCTGTACCATAAGATTTTTCATAAATAATAACTAAACTCTTATATAGTATGAAACAACTGAGGCTATTTAATACTTCTAATTCAACTACTTACGATCTTTGAGGCAACCGCAAAGAACATCTTCATTGATGTATTTGTCACCCTTCATCCTCGCAGCTTTGGGACGCCACAAACTCCCTCCAGTCCTCCGGAGAAATGAAATCATAGGTCATACATGGATCCTTGTCCCTCTTTGGCCCGCGAATATACTTTTTTGTTAGCTTGTTCTTAAAATCTTTCCAACGGAGACGAACTTCGCCCATCCAATACTTCTTCATGGCCTTAGTGTTAGGGACATCAAATGTTTGCTGCAATGTGAAAGAGAAGATATGACAGAAATCAAGTAATAAGACTAAAGATACAAATGCAGATATATCGAAAGTGAGATACCAAAATCTGTGTCCAAATCAAATCATTCGTCTTATCAGAACGAACTTCCAAGCCGAGTAAACAATACGCACTTTGCTTCGAGCCGAAAGCCTAAATAGCTAATGAAGCCGTCTTCCTCTCTCGCCAACCGGATTCATATTTTCATCAAACTCCACATGCAGCCTCTTTTTCTCGATCGTCACGGCGAGCAATTAGCTCACCCATGTGTGTGCTACCTCTCCCTTTCTCACAACGGCATATCAACCCTATCTCCCGATGACTCGCCCGAGCTAGACATATTCCTGTTCATCAAAGACCAATCATTTATGTTAGATAGGTTTTTAAATAATAAACAAATTAATAAAATGAACCAACATGTTAAACGACCACAAAAAGAACATAGTAGTTAAACACATCATTTTGTAATCGAAGATCTTACTTTACATGGTGTCCCATATTCCTTCACAATGATCCTTTCTTGCAGATATTCTTCATCATCTATCAATTCTACTTCACGTGTTGTAGGTGGATTTGTTGTGAAAGGGAGTGTATCATCAAGGTTCAAGGATTCTTCACCATACTTCTTTTTTTACTTTGAAGTACAATGGACATTCCTTTATTTGCAGTGGTCTCGTAACATAAAACACTTGTTTCGCCCGACTTGCTAAAATGAATGGCTCATCTCTATGACCAAGTCTTTGAAGATCAACCGAGACAAATCCAAATTTAGGATCTATTACAACAAAGATTATTGCTAACCCACTTACATTTCAATAAAGCAACTTTGAACTTGTTGTAGTTGATCTCCCATATTTCTTCGATCACTCCATAATAGGCCATTGATGCTACCACCGGGTTTTTGTCTTTCGAACTCGAAAAGTGCATGGATTCACTTCAACCATCACCCCACTATTTTGCACAAAGACTTCGTCATCTTGGTCTTTTGTGTAGAAAGAATATCCGTTGACATCGTAACCGCTCCAAGTGATGACCAAAAGAAGGCCCCAAAGCTAACCACTCGATTGTATCCGACACTCCGGTCTCGTGCAATACCTTCTCACCGAACCACTTTATGAACGTCTTCTTTTGCTCATTCGCTATCTCGCATGTCACTCTTCCTTGGATTCATATTCTTTAAACTCTTTCGTGTTCATCAATGTATGGTTGAACTTCTTCCGTATTATTCAAGATGTACAGTGTGCTTGCAACACCTCTTCACGAGGCTTATTCTTCGCTTTGATTCCTCGAGTTCCCTCGCTTATCCCCTCGTCATGCCGAGATTGTATCGTCGGCCCGATAGATAATCTTTGCGTAACTCCATAGCCTCTTCAACTACATATCTCTCAACTATTGAGGCTTCCGGCCGATAAGGGTTTTTAGAATACCCTTTAAGATCTTCATGTATCGCTCGAAAGGGTACATCCACCTTAGGTAAACCGGACCGCACGCCTTACCTCCTTACCAAGTGCACTATCAAGTGCACCATGATATCAAAAAGGCAGAGGGAAATGCATCTCTAGTTGGGACAAAATAATATAACCCTCATTCTCCAATTCATCCAACTTTTCAATGTCAATGACTTTGTTGCAGATAGCATTGAAGAAAATACTCAATCTTGTTATAGTGGATCGAACTTCATCTTTCATAATGCCTCTTATAGCTATTGGTAGTAGTTGTTGCATCAACACATGATAATCATGGGACTTCATTCCCACTAACTTCAAATCGTTGACAAGGCTATCACAAACGTTTTTCTCCACATGCATCACATCAAAACTGTGTCTCACATCAAGACTACGCCAATATGGAAGATCAAAGAAAATTGATCTCTTCTTCCATATATTCTTCTCACTCGCCTTCCTTTGCTGCTTACCCAATATGACATTGATATGTTTCACCCGACTATAAACGTCCTCTCCGGTTAACGCCTTTAGAGCCGTATTCTGCTCCGGTAAGCTGTTAAAACGCTTTCTTAACTTACGATATGGGTGGAACCGATGAAGAAACCTCCTGTGGCCGAGGTAGACCGTTTTTCCGTGCTTTAGTTGATGGAAGTTTGTGTCTGCTTCACATATTGGACATGCTTTATGCCCTTCACACTGTACTCGACAAATTTCCGTATGCAGGAAAGTCGTTTATCGTGGTAAAAATCATTGCACGCAACTTGAAGTGCTCCTTCTTATATGCATCAAACACATCTACGCCTTCCTCCCACAACTTCTTCAAATCCTCAACCAAAGGCGCCAAGTACACATCGATATTGTTCCCGGGTTGTTTTGGTCCAGAAATCATCATAGAAAGCATCACATACTTGCGTTTCATACATAGCCAGGGAGGTAAGTTTTATATTACAAGGAGAACCGGCCATGCACTATGGGTGCTACTAAGAGTTCGATATGGATTGAAGCCATCTGTACAAAGCCCCAGCCGAAGGTTTCTTGGCTCACTGCCAAATTGAGGGAACATTTCGTCTATTTTCTTCCATTGCGGAGAGTCAGCCGGTGCCAAAATATTTTCCATCGGATATTCTCTCATCAGAATGCCATCTCAACTTCTTCGCCGTTGCTTCACTAGTAAACAGACGCTTAAACCGTGGAATTATTGGAAGATACCACAATGCCTTCAAAGGTTGCCTTTTGTTGTCTCGCTCTCCGTAAACACTAACTTTCTTCACTTTGTATCGTGAAGTTTTACACTTCGAAAATTACCGAGGCCTTCGTACTCGCTTTCGTACAATATGCGCTCATTAGGGCAACTGTGTATCTTTTTATACTCCATACCCATCGTAGACAAGATTTTCTTGGCCTCATACATACGATTTGGAAGTACATTATCAATCGGCAACATATCACACAACAATTCAAGCAAAGAACGTGAAACCGCTATCGGTCCACCCACAAGTTGCCTTTAAGTTGACCAAATGTAAGGTCGCAGCCAACCGTGTATACTTAGTACACCCAGTGGAACAAAGGTGTCTCGCATCACTCGCACGCTTTCATATTCACCCGATTGTGCAAAAGATTCTCGCCTCAACATCATTAATCATTTTCTCCATTCCAT
This sequence comes from Acacia pycnantha, assembly GCA_025563575.1. Taxonomy (NCBI): domain Eukaryota; kingdom Viridiplantae; phylum Streptophyta; class Magnoliopsida; order Fabales; family Fabaceae; genus Acacia; species Acacia pycnantha. The sequence continues at coordinate 1,222,913 of JAMWYP010000048.1, read as the reverse complement.
CATCATCATCTACCTCAACTTCATTTGCACGGACGCACCGGTACTTACTTCCTCACCATGCCATATCCACGTTGTGTATCGAAGGTGTATTCCATCACAAAGTAGGTGGTCCCTTATATCAGCAATAACCCTTCGACTCCCATTTAAACAATTAACACATGGACAATAATACATCCATTTTTTGTGGCCACATTCCTTCTAGCAAATTCAATAAACTCTTCCACCCCATTCTCATATTCTTCACTAGTTCTCAATGCATTCATCCAACTATGACCCATTTTATTACCACCTACGACATTTCCAACAACACCAAGTTCATGTCAATTTCAAGAACGACATGTTTTCTTTTAAGTAAATTTCGGCAAAGATTTCCCCTTAAAAGTAAGACATCCCAAAATTTCAATAACAACCAATTTCAGCTTAATTCAACTAACTAAAGCAATTCAGAACAATATCACGAAGAAATAATATCTCAAGATGGAGCTCTCAAAGGAAGCCCCCAAAAACAGAAGATCTGAAAGAAACCAATAGAGATTGCAGGAAACTTGAAGATAAATGACAGTCAAATTGTTCTTTTGCACTAGAATGGTCAAACAATTTTGAAATGATGCATGAAAGAAAGAAAAATCAGCTAAACAATTTATCAATTATGTAAGATAAAGAAAGCATAGAGCCATAGAGTCAATGTTTACTTAAAGTAAACGTGCTTTTTACAACAGCTAAAGCTAAACCCTATGTAATTATCGAACGAGTATAAGAAACATGGCAATCCACATTACCATCCATATATAGTGCACAATCCAAAATGCGAGTGAGAGAGCGAATGACATGCTTATATTATAAGGTAATTAATCTACATTTTGCTTAAAAAATTGGGGGAAACAGAGTGAATGCACAATGAGGATAATTTAATACAAGTTAAGGGGTAACTCTATTAATAAAGTATTTGTGAACTTGGCACTGTGAAGTTTTCTTAACTTTCATTTCCATTTTTGAAGCCAAGAAAACACTATAATATCAGAAAATGTTCACAAATACTTCATGAGTAGATTTACACCTTAATCTTAACATTTTTTACCCGAACCTTAGCATTTTTAGTTCATTCATGCATAAAAAGAAGAAGTCGATGTGGGCCTTACTTTAAAAACTTGTGCTAAGGCATTATCTCGGCACAAAATCCTTACAAACTACCAACTAGCAAGAAGCACATTACCGATTAAATGGGTTTTGGAATCAAAGAACAAGAGGAACGAACAAGCTTACTTGGTTTCGCGGTTTCGATCGGAAGGAGGCGGAGTGAGCGAGAGAGAGGCAGAATCCTAATCAAGCAAAAATCCACCCATAAGCAAGAAGCATTAACAATTAAAATGGGTTATTAGGAATCAAAGAACTTAAGAGTAACGTACGAACAAGCTTACTTGGGTTTGGTGGGTCTCTTCGATCGGCGAAAAGGCGGAGCGAGCGAGAGAGAATCGTGATCGCGACGACGACGGAGACGAAGGAGACGACGGCGAGACAAACGGCAAGGAAAGGGAAGGCCTTGGAGAAGAGCGAAACGAGAGTGAGTATGAGAGGATTTCGCGCCGTGTCTGAGTATGAGCGTGTGAGGGAAAATGAAGAGGCGCGTGTATATTAACCTAAAAAATTAAATATAGGCGACCTGAATCATATTTCAGGACGCCTTTATTCCACTTTTGGCGTTCTGAAATACATTCAGGTCGCCAATATTTTAATAATGGAGACCTGAATCAGAATCAGGTCGCCAATATTTTTGGCGACCTGATTCTCGATTCAGTCGCCATTATTAAAATATTGGCGACCTGATTTAGATTTAGGTCGCCAATATTATTAAATTTCCTAATTTCTATTTTAAAAATCCTCGCGCCAAACAAAAATTCATGGCGTGAAGTAAATTGACTCATTAAAGACGTCCTGAAAGTTATGTAGGTCGCCATAAATGAATTTTATTGAAAAATAAATAAATCCCATGGCGCCAAACAAATATTTCTCATATTTTTTATGGCACGAAACAATTTTAGACGTCCTGAAAATTTCAGACACCAAAATCAATTTAAGGAGTCCTGATGTCTTATTTAGGACGCTGAAGGCTCAACTTCCTTAAATATAATTACAAGAATGCCACCGCCTTCATTTTGGACGTCCTATTTCTAAATAAGGACGTTTTTTAGGGTAGTAATATCTAATTTTTGTAGTAGTGAGAAGTCAAGTTGTTGATGAGGATGATGAGAGAAGAAAGTGGCAACGGCTTCCTGTGATGGAGACAATTGATGAGACTCTCGTAATACGAAGCTTATGATTCTTTTTCATTTGTAGGGTTTGGTTTGTCTCCTCTTCGGGTTTTCTGGGTACTACGTTCCCATCATTTAATTTCCCACGATTTCGTGTCAACTTTGATTGTCTCATAACACACTCACTCACACCCACACACAACTTATCAAATTAATTAAATGACACACTTCGTGCGGCTTACATATATGGCCAACCTTCAATTTGCAACTAGTGTGCAATTAATTGCAACTTTGAAAATATTATCACCTGCTTTTGTACCTTTCCTTCACCTCATTATTTATTATCTTTTTAATTCTTTGTTTTTTTTTTTTCTTCCTTCTATACATCGATATTTTAAAAGGGTGGGATTGAATCCCACTAAGTTGTAGATCTTTATCATGTGTGATTGAGTCCACTAGACCCAATTGTTCCTCAACAGTTGTAATAAGACATATATGGAGTACGATAGACATGCTGATATTGATAGTGATAACTATTGAAAAATTAAGCATTTACATGCACTTTATGCATTCTTATCACAATCATATATCATTATTTAACTGTTGAACTTGTGCACTCAACGTTTTTATTATTCTTATTGTTATTGGCTTGCAGGAATTTAACACTCTTGAAGAGATAAAGATATAATTGGAGAAAAAGGATAGGAAAATTCTTTAATTTGTTATCATATTGGGAAAACAACTATATATATATATATATAGTATATTAAAAAAACAGCTGTAAAGTCAGGCTAAAGGATAAGTTTTGGACTTCTTTTTCTATATATATTGTTGGGATTTTTAAGATCACTCCATCCCATAGACACGCATGCATTTGCATTCAATTATAAATCACCTGTGTTTATTATTTTTCATATCCCAAATTTTGGGTCAAGAAATTCAAGAGTTAGTCTAAAATAAATAGGCCACTAAGCCCAATTAAGCAAAACTATTGCTACTACAAAAAATGGATTTTATTTCTCTAAAAAAGTCATTTTTTTAAAAAAAAAATGAAGTATAAAATAAAGACGGTAGTATTTTTGTAATTATGTGGAGGACTTGTCATCAACTTCAAACCTTTAAACAAAGCCTTGCAACGGATCAGGTATCCAATTCCTAACTAGGCTAACCTACTAAAACATTTGCATTCTACAAAAATATTTTCAAAATTTGATATGAAATCTAGATTTTGACATACAAATTCAAATTTCAGAAAAATATAGGTATAAAACTGTTTTTACTATCCCATTTGGATCAGGTGTCCAATTCCTAACAAGGCTAACCTACTAAAACATTTGCATTCTGCAAAAATATTTTCAAAATTTGATATGAAATCTAGATTTTGACATACAAATTCAAATTTCAGAAAAATATAGGTATAAAATTGTTTTTACTATCCCATTTGGATAGACTTTGGCGTCCTAACTCTAAAAGGAATGTCAAAAGTAAAGCTTTTGGAGCCAAGATTACTACTTTTAGCATCCTTTTTAAAATTGGGACGTCAAAAGTGCTCTTTTGGCGTCCTCAATTTAAAATTGGGACACCTAAACATCTCTGTCTCACTCTTAGTCCCCCGAACTCACTCATTCCTTCATCTCTCTTCTTCTTCTTTTTCTTTTTCTTCCTTCATCTCCATCTCCTCTCTGCCTCGACTTTTCTTCTTTTTCTTCCTCCTCCTATCTCATTCCTTTGTCTCTCCTTCTTCTTCTTTCTCCATTGCCTTCTACCTTCTCATCCCACAAGCCCCCAAAAACTTATTTACTTACTTAAACCCTACTCACTTGGCCCACCGTTGCATCGCATCCCCCACTTCCTCTATCAGTGACAGCAACGCCATTGGCGACCTCCTTCACTCCAGATCTGCTCTAGTCTTCCATCTCCATCACTGTGCCTCCACGAAGCCCTCGCCGTTGTCATGCATCCATCAACGTCGTGGTCTTTCCAAGCTTCTGCCTTGTTGCCCAAGTTTTGTCCAGTCGTCTCTTTCTTAGGCTAGATTCAAATGGCAAGTAAGCACCGTTAAATCTTTTGCTTCTCTCTTCTGAAGATGTTTAGTTGTTTGATGTCCTCTGGATTTTAATATTAGGAAATTTTCCCTTCCATTCCATTCTCTTTATTTCCATTTTAATTGGGAACGCCGTAAGTCTAACTTACTACGTCACTCACATAGACGTCGCCCTGTAAAGGGACGTACAAAATGCAAAAAAAGGGACCTTAAAGAGGTATTTTGTAGTAGTGTATATATATATCAAATGCCTTGAAAGGATAAACGATAGTAACATTCGGTCTTTTCGAATATAGGTAGACATAAGGGCGGATCTAGGTTATGTACAAGGGGGCAAGTGCCCCCCCTTAAATTTGAGATGTTTTTAAAAAAAATATTATATATATATATATATATATACATATTTAAATTATTGTTCATCCTTAAATTAAATGTCCACCCTTAATACATCAATACTACACTTCATAATCAAATAGGGATGAATGGTTGAATGATGTTTAGTGCCTTATATTGAAAAGGATGCATTTGATAGCATTGATAATAAGGCAATTATGACGAAATTCCAAAAAATAAGGTCCAGAATGATGACATTGTATTTATTTTCATTGTAATATACTTTTGTGTAACATCCCAACTTTTCAAAAGCAGTATAAAATTTTTTTTTCGTCAAACATCAGAGTAGAGCATTTGAGCGGAAGAGTAACTGATATGTATAAATAAAGTGCCGTAAGTCCGGTCAAGCATTTATATCGAGACAAGAACCGAGTATTTCAAAAGTAGATAATAACAAAAGGAAAGACTTCCACTGAATATCAAAAGGAAGTCTTCACTGGTCTTCTACTCGGGCTACTTGCCTCTCTCCTCGGTCCTCCGGAGCTTGACGCTATGTTAAGAGCTGAGATCCGCACCGGATCTTAGGTAACGATTAACCTCATACTTACATACACACAACATATGTACCACAAGTGTTCATATCATCAACAGTATATAAGCACGCAACCTATGCAAATGTATCGCCCCTAGCATTCAGATGTATCGCCCATAGCATACTGATGTATCGCCCATAGCATGCATATGTATCACCCGTAGCAAACACCAACATATCAACAGTACAAAACATATGACAGAGCTATCAACTACCACATACAATACACCTAGCACATACATGCATACCATAAACATCATATTAGTGTTACAGTACGCGGACGTACGTACTCTAATAGTACATAAACACACAACAGACATAAAGTCATCATCTATCACATATACACATACAATACTCATACTACATACCCGCATATAGTAAACATTAGAGTTAGTGTTACAGTACGCGAACGTACCTTCGTTGACGGAAATTCCGAAATTCTCAAGGGAATTTGGTGTGAGATTTGAAGAGAATGGCTTGCCTTTATATAGGCAAAAATAGTGCCAAGTTTGTAATTTTAACTTTCCAACTTTGGTAATTTTCCCTTGATTTAAACCATGGAAACTTAGGGTTTTGGTGGATGATTTGTGGCCATGCAACACACCATTTCGTTCAGCCCTTCCCCAAGAAAAGATGAGTCACCAACTTGTGTGACAAGTTGTGTATTCTAGAAGCATTTATACCCCGATCGCACCCGATTCGCGTACTTTCTGAGAAATCTCAAAATTCGGATTAGACAATTCCTAGATATTTCATTCCTCATTAGAAATGTCTAATTTAACTAACTTTTTAACACTGTCTAGGTCTTCTCCGCCGACGGAAGTTTTACTAAAAACGTGTTTGCCATGCGAAACGAATTTCTGGAATCATCAACCTCTGGACAAAAATTCACTGATTCCAAATATGTCCAGGAAATTCTCAACTTGTCCCCAGATGTCGCATCATGACCCTGAGATCCTTAAATTTCCACTTGGCTATCCGGCTTTTTCTCAGAATTTCCCTATTTCGTCTTATTAGGAAAAAGCACAATCGGCTTCAGAATTAACTTCCGGAAAAGCCTAACGGAAGATAAAAATCCATTGATCAATATTTTACCTTGACTTTGGAAATCCTATCATGATATTTTCTTCAAAATTCTATCCACAATGACTCATATTTTTGGTCAATATTTCTGGTATTTTTTCCTTAATTTTCGTTTTAAATTATTATTTAATTAATTAATATTATATAAAATAATTATTTAATAATTATTTTATATATTTTTTTACAAAATTTCCCTATTGGCCCATACTTGTTTTTAGGCTTAATATTACTCAATTTCATATATTTTCCTTCATACCTTCCAATTAATTAGCAAATATATTTTTACTAATTCTTGGCCAAAAACCACTAATTTTAGGGTTTTACATAATTATCTTTGAATTTTCTTCGCTTAAGCTTAAGTAATTAGCCAATAATTACCTAATTACTTTCTTATCAATAGTTGATAATTTTCTTAATTAGAATGCCTCATTACCTCATAATTTTGGCCCTGACATCTTTGTTTTCATGTCTTCTGCATTATTTTAGGATTTACGAGGGTATTTTTGTCATTTTGGCACTCTAATTTTCAAGAGATTTTTCCTCTTTAAATTTGATATCACATATTCACCTATTTAATAGGTATTATTTCTTAATTTATGATATTTTCCATAAGTCAAATTTTAGGGTATTACATTTTGTTATTAAAATATATGTACTTGAACATATTGAGTGCACACTCTTCATTGTAATTTATGTAACTGCATTTCTAACAGCACTTAGACTTGCTTTTCTAAATGAGTGGTTTGTAAAATAATTTCCTCTCTTATCATATCATCAGTGTTCACATGATTTCATGAATATTTTTTTGATATTCTTTTTTTTTTTCTTGTTTATATTCTTTTGTTTTTTAATGCATTTAAAACTTTTCTTTAAAACTTTTCATGAACCCCCTACCAATGGTGCCCCCCCCCCCCCTTCAGTAAATTTCTGGGTCCGCCCCTGGGTAGACACATAATTAAAGGTTAGCCTAAGTCTATGTATTAATATGCCCTTTACATGAATTTTTAATAGGATTTGGCTTTTGCTATCAAGCAAAGGGGGAACATGCCCAAATTCCATACCGCTTATTGTTTGGTTTTAGAGAAAGCAACAGAGTTTGAGGTGCTACATCAGAGTAATGCGGAAACGGAGAGCATGCACTAACATTTTGGACAATGAGTAACTGATATAAAATGCCCCGACATATGATGATTCCTGACATAATCTAGTATATTAAATAACCCGAAGGAATATTCATGTGATACAATAGTACAGGACTTGTATAATTACAATTCTCAAATAGGAACTATACATACTTTCACAAAGCCCTAACTTAGACTTGGGCAATGAATCTAACTCATTTAACCAAACAGATTGGCCAGGTAGGTGTCTATCATGGGAGTCTCACCGAGTTCACGGCGACTTATTAACTGATCGACATAGACTAGCCTTGCCTTTGGCACCAATCTGTTTGAGGTAACTTTATTAGATACATGCCAGAAAGTAGGCTCTGTTAGACTTCTTCCGGCTTTCATCTCGACCGGTGCCTCCCCACGGCTCCGTCCTTCAGTGCCTTTTCACGACTCCATCTACCGGTGCCTTCTCTCATCCTGGTTCTTTTCCTGAACCTTAGACAGATCTGAGATCCAATACCCATCGGACCTTAGGTAACAATTAACCTCATACTCAAGTAAAACAATATATGGCAGACAAATGATCATTTACAGCATTCCATACACAGCACACAGCACATGTAAGGTTACACATATAAGCATACAAGACACATCAGAGTTAAAGTTACTAGTACGCGAACGTACATTTCACCACGTAATTACCAGGACGTCTGTCCTTTGAATCCGACTCCGGACTTGATCCTGGATATCCTATACATTATTGTCGGGTTATTTCCTTTTCCATAACTTATATGATATTGTAATTAATACCATATTTCCTAGAATAATATCAAAAAGGATATTTTCACCTTGTTTGACATTTCTACCCCTGGTAGATTTATTATTCCAATTTTGCCCTTACATTTTATTAAAAAACGAAATAATGGATTTTCTGGGCAGATTTTCCAACAACTTTGAAAAATCATAATTAATTCTACAAAAATCGAAACGAGGTTCCATAAAATTCCTTGGAATCCATATCATGTCTAATTTTGAGGAAAAATACTGGTTTTTACCCAGATTTAATATATCATTCCCAGTTTAATATTCTTCAACCTCTGCCCAGAATTTTCCAGAAAAACACATCCCAGCTTCAAGGATTTTTATCTCCTTATGTAGAACTCAAAACCATACATATTATATATTTTTGGAAATCCCTACATGTCTAATATGTTCCTGTAAAATTTCATGATTTTCGAAGATCATTTGATACATAAAATAATAACATTAATTTCGATGGCTACACAGGATTTTAAACCGAAAATCCTACAACTTTCATAATCTTGATCTATGATTTCCCAAAACTTATTCCCTCACAAGTTTTTACCTCATTAGGAATTTCTCAATGCAAGGAGGCCTAAAAACAAGTAAAGGAACTTTCCTAACAATTTTCTAGATTAAACTAACATCTATACTAAGAACAACAAAGGCTAAAAACTCAAAGCTTAAGAACTAGAAAACTTACCCTTGAAGAATCTTGCTACTCCTTCTTGCTTCTCACTAGCTCTTACTTCTCTCTACTCTTTGGAATGGTTTTTGGTGTGAAGAATTATGAAGGGCAAAGGCCTCTATTTATAGTGAAATGTCATGGCACTTTGGTAGTTTCCTTGAACATCCTCATCTTGCTTGTGGACCATTGGATCTAGGTTAAATTGAACTCTCTAATCCTCACCATTCACTCCTCCAATCCTTCCCCTCTCTCTCTCTCTCTCTTATCCTCTTCCACTTTTTTACAAACCTTGTTGGTCATTTTCTTTTCCACAACTTTTTTCTTACCACATGATGTGGCCTTTTGTGGTTCATGGCTTAATTTTCCCATTGGTCCATTTAATTTTATGAGGATTAATCTCAATTCTTTGATTTAATAATTTATAAAATTCATCTTCCCCCTTTTCCTTTTCAATATTTTGAAAATCATATTACTTATAGGGGATCCATATTTCATTTTTAAATAATCCCATGGTCTAAGGCTTCTCATTGGTCTCTTAATTATTATCTCATGTGCTAATCAACTTTAAAGACTTTAGGGGCTGATTTTATGAAGCTAATTAATGCCATAAAATAAGTCTTTAGTTACCTTGAGACTATATGACAACTTGTAGTTGTTTAGTTAGCCTATCTAGTTGCATTTGGATATTTATCTTGCAAACTTGGCTAATAATCATCCACACATGCTAGACACAAAACAAACTTGGCTAATAATCATCCACACATGCTTTACTACAATTATCCCATGTGCTCTTTAATTAAAATATATTAAATCAAAAATATCCTCCCTTATACTCCATTAGCCAAACCGTCCCCCCTCTTCATTTTGACCCAAGAGTTGTGGTTTCTAATGTGCCACACCAACAAGAACTCTAACTTCCTATTGGTTCATCTTCATTCACATGGATTAAGATTAATTAGGTAATTAATTAGTACCATTAGATTTAGCTTTATTAGATTCAATCTTGGCCATTAATCTTAGTTGCAATTGTTGACTTTTCAAAACTTGATTAACAAAGCTTAATTATCTCTTAACCCAATGCTTAATCTCCCTTGATTGCATCTTTCCCTAATTAATTGGTTTACTCCATAATCCAAGTCATTAGAGCATTATTAGTAAATAATCTCATCTTCTATTGGCCTTCATATTTTCGAAATTAATGGCCCTCATTGATGATCCTAATTTGCCTCTAATCATCTTGAAGGATTATGCAACTGATCTCAATTAGTGCAAGCTAAATTGTTCATCTATTATTGCTAATTTTCATTAATTTGTTTAAGTGTTTACATAACACTTTCTTGCTTTTTATGGTTTATAGAAGAACCATGATTTAATATGATAATAATATCATATTTTATAATCCTTAATCGTGGTCTCATAATTAATGTTCGCCTCGCAAGTGTACGAGTTTCGCAAGTAATAAAGTGATAAATAAAGTATCGTTCCCACGAGGATTTGTTTAACAAATTAGTCAAACAAGAGGCTTTGTGAATTTCATCAATTTGAGCTAAAACAAAGTTTTGATTCGGAATGAGAATTTTTAAAAGACTATTTCTAAAACATAAAATTGATAAGAGCAATTGATTCTTTAACTTCAAGGATAAATGAGCCTAGGCGCTTTTTCCCTTTTTGCATTTCATAAAACTTGGTTAATTTCCTCTCTAGTAGCATTTCAATACATATATGTGTTAGTCTAAGGTTCTAAAACACTTGACCCGCTCTCTCAAGTCAAAATCAAGTTTCTCTTCTCATTAAAATGCACAATCTCTTGCTACAATTAATGAGAATCAATATTTAAGCAACAACCCTAATGTGACAATGCAAGGTTAGTAAATATATCTCTATTTTACCAACAAACTATCCATTCATCAAGTAAACTTCAAGACAAGCATGATTTCAATCAAATTCTACACCTAGATTAGCTCTCTCAAGTCAAAACCTAAGTGAATAAATCATCTAAATGGAGGCCAATCATTTAGAAGCATTAAGCCAAGGTTAAAATCAACACATACATATATTAATCTACCACAAGAGAGGAATATTCAAGTATTAATCCATACAAAGGGTCAAAAGAACCCTAGAATAAAAGATTTAGCCAAGCATGGCTTTAACCAAATCCAGAACAGCAATAATAAATTCAGAGTTCAAAGACATATGGAAATTCAAGGAAAATGAGTAAAGATAAAACAAACAGCCCCAAAATTGCAGCTCCTCTGTTCCTCTTTGCTCTCCGCGTTCAGTCACCCTCTCCTCTTCTTTTTCGTTCTGTTCTTCCTCGCGCACCGTTCAGTCCCAAATGTCCAGCGATGATCTCCAAATTTAAAATATCCGCCTCCTCTCGTTCGGTCTCTCCATTTTTCTCTTTCACCCGGCGCCCTCCTCTCTCGATAATAATCCAGCCGCCTCTCTCTTTCTTTCGATGATTTTCGAATAAAATGACACGCTCCTCCCTCTTTTTCTATTCAATATTAGGTCTTCAATTAATTTCATCCGTGGCCCACCAAAACGCTGCACTTCACCATTTTTTCAATTGCCAATCCGTGGGGCCCATTTTGGTTTAAATTGATTCAAATGCTATGGCCCAAAACGCTGCACATGATTTCAAAGAGGAAAAGCAAATTATATTATAATAATAATAATAATAATAATAATAATAATAATAATAATAATAATAATAATAAAACCAAATTTATTTAAAACTTATCCTTACTATTATTTATTTCCTAAACTCAAAAACTTTTATTTTAAATTGAAATCCCCCAAATAATGCATCCAAATTGATATCTCTTAAAATCTCAATAAAATCTCTTTAATTTAGCATTAATGACTTCCTAAATATATTAAAATATGTCACAAATCTATTAAAAATGGGAAGTCATCACACCCCCACAGTTGCATCAAATCTTGTCCTCAAGATTTTAAATTCTAAAACAACCAACTCATGAAAACCATGGAAACAAGATTTTTTTAAAGCAAGCACTACAAAATTGAAGTCAATTCAAACTTTCAAGAAACTAACTTTCTCAGAAATCTTTTCCAAATTCCAAAAATGCAAGTAGCAAGGAATCAATTTGGCAAAGATAAACCACAATAGAATGTCCCTCACAAGTCAAGTGTTTACACTCATCTCTCAAGATATTTAAGGGCTTGTGTTTCACTCAATTCCACCTATTGCAACTTATCTACCATAAGCTTGTTTATCATCTCAATCTCCACTTTATACATTATCCCATTGCACACTCAAATCAAAAGGACTTTCTCAAGGTTGTAATGATCAAGGTAGGATAATGAAATGAAAATGATCAAATGGAATGGGAAAATACTTTAATTAGTGCCAAGTAATTTAATGAAATTCATGATGAAGAATGAAGGAATAACCACTAAGAGAAAACAAACTCACTAACACTATATATAAACAACATTTATTCTTCTTTCAATAATCTTTTTCTTTCTTTCTTGGATCTCTATTTTCTCTTTTTTTTCGTTTTTTTTTTCATACATTCCTTTGTTTCTATCTTTTTTTTGTTTTTTTTTTTTACTATATACACATACTCTCTAACTCCTTCACTCTTTTAAATTGATTCACTTAGCACTTACTAAAGTAAAAAAAATGAATGGGAAGAAAAAGATATAAAAATTGCATATCTCAAACAAAGGGCTATTTATACTATGCAATTTTTTTCTTTTTTTTGAAAAAAAAATAAAGGCTCAAATGGGTAAACAAATGGTTTTCATGTGATAAGGATGGACATTTGGCCAAACTAGCTATGAAATGAATGCCTAAATCCTCTTTGTGCATGCAATAGGATTTCAAATTTCAAAAGAGATTCAAGACAAGTTCTAGAGATGGAATCACAATAGGTGTACTCCCAAATTGAGGACAAAGCAAGTTAAAATCAAGGATACCCTCACCCCCACACTTAAATGTCACATTGTCCTCAATGTGAACAAGTAACAAAAAGTAATGAAAGTGAAGAGCAACCATATCTAAGTGCAAGGGTAACACCAATTTCACACATGCACATCCAACTAAGACCAAGACTCATTTCCACGCAATATATCATCAACAATCAAATAGAACAAATCAAAGAAAAGTATAAGAACACTCCCTATTCTTCCGTGACTTGCGCTTTCAATCCTTGCTACCAAACTGGAACACATCATCAAGGGCTTTCAACAGTCCTACAAAATCAAACAAAGCATCAAGTAATACCTTGGGTTGCCTCCCAAGAAGCGCTAAGTTTAAAGTCTTCAGCTAGACTCTTCATGCTGGTCACTCCTCATTAACCAAGTAGATGGTGGACACAAGCCTATCCACATCTCCACCCCAATAATGCTTCAATCGTTGACCATTAGCCTTGAATCTTTCACCTTTTTCATTTTCCAGCTCCACATCACCAAATTTAGATGCTTGAACCACCGTGAATGGACCGAACCATCGAGACTTTAGCTTCCCCGGAAATAACCTCAACTTGGAGTTATAAAGGAGGACACTTTGACCGGGTTCAAAACTCTTGGGAATAATTTTTCTGTCATGATCCCGCTTGGTCTTCTCCTTATATATCCTTGCATTCTCATAGGCATTTAGGCGGATTTCATCTAACTCATTAAGTTGAAGTAACCTCTTCTTCCCCACAGCTTGGGTATCAAAATTTAGCTTTTTGATGGCCCAATAAGCTCCATGCTCCAATTCCAGCGGTAAGTGGCATGCTTTTCCAAACACCAAGCGATAGGGGGACATACCAATAGGTGTTTTGAAAGCTGTTCGGTATGCCCATAGAGCATCATCCAACTTGGTAGACCAATCCTTCCTTGTAGTTCCCACCACCTTCTCCAAAATGTTCTTGATCTCACGATTGGAAATTTCTGCTTGCCCATTACTTTGAGGATGGTATGGCAATGATACCTTGTGCTTGACACCATATTTCTTCATCAAGGCTTGAAATTGGTGATTGCAAAAGTGAGAACCACCATCACTTATAATTGCTCTAGGTGTCCCAAATCGAGTGAAAATGTTCTTCTTGAGAAATTTCAACACTGTCTTGGCATCATTTGAGACACATGCAATGGCCTCAACCCACTTGGAGACATAGTCAACTCCAACTAAGATGTACTCATTGTTAAATGACTTAGGAAAAGGGCCCATGAAGTCAATTCCCCAAACATCAAAAAGTTCAACTTCAAGCATGCTAGTCAAAGGCATCTCATTCCTCCTGGATATGTTCCCTACTCTTTGGCATCTATCACATTGAAGAGCAAAGGCATATGCATCCTTGAATAGAGTGGGCCAATAGAATCCACTTTGGAAGACCTTAGCAAGAATACACTCTTGTTCATTTTCTGGTACACATCTCTGAATGAGTTGATCAGGACACCTCTTGAATAAATACGGTTCATCCCAAAAGTATTTCTTCACTTCATGTAAAAACTTACGCTTTTGGTGAGAATTGAAATCCGGAGGTAACACTCCACAAACTAAGTAATTGACAAAATCAGCAAACCATGGTGTGGATAAGCTATCAATAAAGAACAACTGCTCATCTGGGAATGATGCATGAATCACATCCGAATCATCAAGTTGAGCCTCATTGCTCAACCGTGAGAGGTGGTCGGCCACTTGATTCTCGGCCTTTCCTATCAATGATGTTCAAGTCAAACTCTTGAAGTAGAAGCACCTATCGAATTAGTCTTGCCTTAGAGTCCTTCTTCGCGAGTAGGTACTTTAAAGCTGAATGATCAGTGAAGATAATGACCTTAGTACCCACAATGTAAGAACGAAACTTCTCACAAGCATAGACTATGGCAAGTAATTCCTTCTCGGTAGTGGTATAATTCAATTGAGCACAATCAAGAGTTTTGCTAGCATAGTAAATGGGATGAAATAGCTTGTCCTCCTTTTGCCCAAGAACAGCACCAACCGCATAATCACTAGCATCGGCCATGATAATGAAAGGTAGAGCCCAATCTGAGCTATCAAGATAGGAGAAGAAATGAGACCTTGCTTCAGCTCTTCAAAAGCTTTTAAGCACTTCTCATCAAACTTGAATTCTACATCTTTTTCCAATAACTTGGAAAGTGGCTTGGCAATCTTAGAAAAATCCTTGATAAATCTCCTATAGAACCCAGCATGACCAAGGAAGCTTCGAATACCCTTTACACTAGTAGGAGGAGGCAATTGCTCAATGATAGCAATTTTGGCTTTGTCCACTTCCAAACCCTTCTTGGACACCCGATGGCCAAGAACAATGCATTCTTGCACCATGAAGTGACATTTCTCCCAATTGAGAATCAAATTTGTTTGTTCACACCGTTGAAGCACCGCATCCAGATTATCTAAGCACGAATCAAAAGATGGACCAAATACAGAGAAATCGTCCATAAATACTTCAATGGTCTTCTCAATCATGTCAGCAAAGATGGACATCATGCACCTTTGAAATGTGGCAGGAGCATTGCAAAGTCCAAATGGCATTCTTCTGAAAGCGAATGTGCCATAAGGACAAGTAAAAGTAGTTTTCTCTTGATCTTCTGGGGTTATAGCAATCTGATTGTAGCTCGAATAACCATCTAGAAAACAAAAGAACTCTTGGCCAGCTAACTTGTCAAGCATCTGATCAATGAATGGAAAAGGGAAGTGATCCTTCCTTGTAGCAAGATTAAGCTTCCTAGTCCATACATACTCGCCATCCAGTCACCGTGCGAGTGGGAATCAATTCATTTTGGGTGTTAGCCACTACGGTCATGCCACCCTTCTTAGGGACACATTGACCTGGCTCACCCATGAACTATCAGATATGGGATATACTATTCCAGCTGAAAGCCATTTAAGAATTTCCTTCTTGACCACTTCTTTCATAATCGGATTCAAGCGCCTTTGATGCTCAATGGAAGTTTTGTGATCATCCTCCAATAGAATCTTGTGCATACAAATAGAAGGGCTTATTCCCTTGATATCGCGATAGTCCACCCAATAGCATGCTTGTGTTCTCTCAAAACTCTTAGTAGCTTCTCTTCTTGCAAATTAGAGAGGGTAGAAGAGACAATTACCGGTAGAGTGTTAGAATCCCCAAGGTAAGCATATTTGAGATGAGAAGGCAATGGCTTCAACTCTAAAACCGGAGGAACTTCAATAGAGTACTTAAGGCATCAGACACCTCAAGTGGCTCAAGAGTCCTCGGTCTAGAATGAGGAAATGAGTCATAACGGAATAGCTCTTCAACAACATCTTCATCCAACTCTTCAAAACTCTTCTCACCAATCAAGAATGCCTCTAAAGGGTCCTTAATCATGGAGGCATATGATTCTTGAGGAATAACCGCATCTAATATATCTACAAACGAGCATTGAGCGTAATCATCATGAAACTTCAAGGCTTTTTGCATGTTGAATATCACCTGCTCGTTATCAACCCGCAAAGTGACCTCACCCTTCTCTACATCAATGAGAGTCCTTGCAGTGGCTAAGAATGGACGCCCAAGGATTAGAGGAATTTTCCAATCAACTTCACAATCAAGCACTACAAAATCCGCGGGGAAGATAAACTTGTCAACTTTAACTAGGACATCCTCAATGATTCCTCTAGGTCTAGAAATGCTACGATCGGCCAAGAGAAGAGTCACCGTAGTGGGTCTTGGCTCTCTTAAACCCAATTGATTGAAAACAGCTAGAGGCATCAAGTTAATACTTGCTCCCAAATCACAAAGAGCCTTACCATTAAAGTTGGTCCCAATGTTGCAAGGAATGTAGAAGCTTCCTGGATCTTTGAGTTTAGCTGGTAACTTCCTTTGAATGACTGCACTACACTCTTCGGTCAATGCCACGGTCTCAAATTCATTGAATCGCCGCTTCTTGGACAAAACATCTTTAAGGAACTTAGCATATTTAGGCATGCTCTCCAAAGCTTCAGCAAAACTTTGAGGAAAAGGTAGTGGTGGCATAAAAGTAGGAGTGGTGGGCTTTTTCTTTTTCTCATCATTCATCTCTTGCTCCACCTTCTTGTCCTTGCTAACATCATGCAAACTTTCTTCTTTTTGCTTTCTCTTCTCAGTTTTATCTTCCTCCCCTACACTTTCTCCATCAACATCAACAATCACCTGATCATCTTGCTTTGGTTTAGGAGTACTTGAGCTAGGCACATCCGGTAGCACTTTTCCGCTTCTCAAGTTAATGGCATGACATTCATCTTTTCCAACTCGTTTTGGATTAGGAATTGTGTCACTAGGAAGATTTCTTCTTGATAAAACATTTACCTGTGATGCTAATTGCCCCATTTGCACTTCAAGATTTTTAAAAGCAGTTTCATGGAGAGAAAAAGTAGCCTTAGTTTCAACCCTTGAAGATTCCACCTCAGACAATATGCGAGCTAGCATCTTATCCGTTTTAGACTCCTCTTCCTTAATAGGAACTTGCCTTGATTGCATTTGAAAACCGGGTGGAATAGGCTTAGTGCCAGATGTAGACCCATGTGCTTGATTCAAACTATTACCTTGACTCCAAGAAAAATTTGGGTGAGTTCGCCAAGCACTATTGTAGGTTTGTGAATAAGGGTTGGCTTGAGGATTTTGGAACTTGCCCATGTAGTTGACGTATTGTTTGCAGACAACTGATCCAACAATCGAATCACCTCATTCACAGAACATTCCGGTATCCTCCATTGGTCATAGAATCAACCATTGCTTTAGATTGAGGATTAAGTCGAGTACAAAAATTTGGACTACAACCCATTTGTCCACCCCATGATTAGGGCATTGCTTCATTAACATCTTGTATCTCTCCCAAGCGGCATAAAGATGCTCATCGGGATGTTGTTTAAAGCTTAAAAATTCATCCCTAACTTCCATGATTTGTCATCAGAAAAGAATCGAGCTCTAAACTTAGCCTCAAGATCGGCCCAAGAAGTGATAGACCCTTCCGGAAGATTGTTGAACCAATCCCTAGCTTTGCCTTGTAGAGAAAGAGGGAATAACCGTAGCTTCAAAACATCTTGGGGAACTCCATTTTGCTTGAAAGAATCACACACTTCCAAGAAGTACATCAAGTGCTTGTTAGCATCTTCATTGTAAAGACCATGGAACATCCCATGCATTTGAAACATTGTTATCATAACCGGCTTGATCTCAAAGGTACGTGCTTGCATTTCCGGCATCCGAATGCAAGATTGAGGACCTTGCATATTCCAACTAGCAAAGTCGTTGACGGTAGCTCTATCATATTCATCGTCTGCCATGGTTTCAGATGCAGATTCAGTCTCTTCTTCAATGAGAGGCACTTCGTCAAGTACTACTACCAATCCGTCCGGATGCAAGTTTTGCATATACTGAAATGGTACCTAAAAGAGAAACAAGCAAGAGCGAGTATCAAACTAAAACAAAAAATCAATAAAAGACAAAAAGAAAGAAAAATTGTAAACCTAACTAAAAGCTCAAGCAAAGTTTACTAACACAAGCCCAAGGTTGACCAAAGGATTTGTTTGCACAAATCCGGCAACGGCGCCAAAAACTTGTTCGCCTCGCAAGTGTACGAGTTTCGCAAGTAATAAAGTGATAAATAAAGTATCGTTCCCACGAGGATTTGTTTAACAAATTGGTCAAACAAGAGGCTTTGTGAATTTCATCAATTTGAGCTAAAACAAAGTTTTGATTTGGAATGAGAATTTTTAAAAGACTATTTCTAAAACATAAAATTGATAAGAGCAATTGATTCTTTAACTTCAAGGATAAATGAGCCTAGGCGCTTTTTCCCCTTTTTGCATTTCATAAAACTTGGTTAATTTCCTCTCTAGTAGCATTTCAATACATATATGTGTTAGTCTAAGGTTCTAAAACACTTGACCCGCTCTCTCAAGTCAAAATCAAGTTTCTCTTCTCATTAAAATGCACAATCTCTTGCTACAATTAATGAGAATCAATATTTAAGCAACAATCCTAATGTGACAATGCAAGGTTAGTAAATATATCTCTATTTTACCAACAAACTATCCATTCATCAAGTAAACTTCAAGACAAGCATGATTTCAATCAAATTCTACACCTAGATTAGCTCTCTCAAGTCAAAACCTAAGTGAATAAATCATCTAAATGGAGGCCAATCATTTAGAAGCATTAAGCCAAGGTTAAAATCAACACATACATATATTAATCTACCACAAGAGAGGAATATTCAAGTATTAATCCATACAAAGGGTCAAAAGAACCCTAGAATAAAAGATTTAGCCAAGCATGGCTTTAACCAAATCCAGAACAGCAATAATAAATTCGAGTTCAAAGACATATGGAAATTCAAGGGAAAATGAGTAAAGATAAAACAAACAGCCCCAAAATTGCAGCTCCTCTGTTCCTCTTTGCTCTCCGCGTTCAGTCCCCCTCTCCTCTTCTTTTCCGTTCTGTTCTTCCTCGCGCACCGTTCAGTCCCAAATGTCCAGCGATGATCTCCAAATTAAAATCTCCGCCTCCTCTGTTCGGTCTCTCCTTTTTTCTCTTTTCAATTCGGCGCCCTCCCTCTCTCGATAATAATCCAGCCGCCTCTCTCTTTCTTTCGATGATTTTCGAATAAAATGACACGCTCCTCCCTCTTTTTCTATTCAATATTAGGTCTTCAATTAATTTCATCCGTGTCCCACCAAAACGCTGCACTTCACCATTTTTTCAATTGCCAATCCGTGGGGCCCATTTTGGTTTAAATTGATTCAAATGCTATGGCCCAAAACGCTACACAT
The DNA here is from genome assembly GCA_025563575.1 of Acacia pycnantha. NCBI lineage: Eukaryota > Viridiplantae > Streptophyta > Magnoliopsida > Fabales > Fabaceae > Acacia > Acacia pycnantha. Next base: position 1,203,258 of record JAMWYP010000048.1, on the reverse strand, counting down.
GATTTCAAAGAGGAAAAGCAAATTATATAATAATAATAATAATAATAATAATAATAATAATAATAATAATAAAACCAAATTTATTTAAAACTTATCCTTACTATTATTTATTTCCTAAACTCAAAAACTTTTATTTTAAATTGAAATCCCACAAATAATGCATCCAAATTGATATCTCTTAAAATCTCAATAAAATCTCTTTAATTTAGCATTAATGACTTCCTAAATATATCAAAATATGTCACAAATCTATTAAAAATGGGAAGTCATCAATTAACCATTGGTTAATTAATTCCAAAGTAAAATTTAGACAAAAATATAATCAATAGATTATATTTCTTTGAGACACATATTCACCTTTGTTATTTTGCTAATAATTAGCCAAAATATAATGTTTATATGAATTATGAAAATTAGGGTATTACAGAACAAAGCTAAAGAAATTCAAGCAAGAAGAGGTAACTTGGAAGAAGAAAAAAGTAGTGAAACTTATTATTGACTCTTATATAGTTTATGCTTAGTTGATTGCATATATGTTTGCCATGTATGCCATATTAAGCCCTTAAACATGCAATATCGTAATTGAATTTGTGTCATGACCATGTGTATGTACTTGTGAGGTGTTATTATTATGTTGGCTATGTACATGTTTTAATTTATTACCATTGCCCATTATATATTAATGGGTCGATATTTTGCTACCAAGATTCTCCGAAACTAGTGGAAAATTAGCTGGGTGGCGGTTCAAGGAAGCATAGTTGTGTGTGTGTGTTTTTTTTTCCTATTATTATTATTATTATTTTGGTTCTATGGTTGTTATGTTAATCACCCATAGTTATATGAATTAAAGTGTAATGGTAACTTTCATGAGGAGGAGCTAAGTACAAGTCTTAAGTAAATGTCATGTGCTAAGTATAGAGATGAATGGGTAGTAAAAGATAATTATTCTATTTTTTATTGGGTTAAGGTGCAGATTTGCCAACTAACTATTACCCGAGGAGTGTTTAGCACAAAAAACAATTGAGGGTACCAAAATTACTAATCAACAATTAAAAAGTGAAAAAAAAAAAAAACACAATTTGGTGCAGATTCGCCAACAAACTATTACTCCGTCACTGTCTTGGTGGCTCCGTTTTCCATTGACTGTCACAGTGTCAGCGACGTCAGCGTCTTCAAAGCTTCCATTGTTGCTAGGTGTTCCACTCACCCTCTTAACCTCATCCAGCAGTCCACAGCTTTCGACCGGCACACGCCTTGCACCCTGATTAAAATTTGGTTTAAAATTTTGAAGGGGAGGGAGCCAAATTTTAAACCACCCTCCCCCTCCCCTCTTAAATCAAACAAAGAATATTTTTCCCTTCCCTTCCCTCTAACAAATCAAATAAGGCAACATACCCTCTCCTGCCATCCTCTCACCTCAAACCAAACACACCCTAAGGGTCTATATCTCTAACTCCAAATTCATATATAATCCTTCAACTTTATTTACAATCTTACATTATGGATTAAAGGCCTAGCATCCATTGCAGTGTAATATAAGGGTATAGTGGGGGTGTTAACTCTTAGAAATTGACAACATTCCAGCACATTTTCTGTATTTTTTTTTTACCTATTTTGGGCTTATAGTATGCATAGAAAATTAAGTGTATAGAAGAAAATGTGCATATCAAAGTATCAAGCAAAATCAAAGAAATTCTTGTTATATCTTGTACAGTTTGTAATTCAATTGAGAATTGATAATTCCTCTCTCTTTTGTAGGAGGATGGAGACAAGTTTTAAAGCTCTATAAGAACCAAGAAACAAGGACAGAAATAAAGGAAGTGAAGTAATACAAAGTTAGAAGGAAGCTGTACAACTGGCCGCAGCAAGTTGACAAACTGGCCGCAGCAAGTAGCTCTCTGTGTCACTGGCCGCAGCAAGTAGCTCTCTGTGTCACTGGCCGCGGCAAGTTGACAACTGGCCGCAGCCAGTCCTGAAAAAGTGCAGAAAGTACAGTTGCGCGTTTTTTACATTAGAAACAGAAAAACCTTATTTAACCTAAAGGGAAGGGCCGAAAAACACACTTTTTGCACAAGGGAACAAGTGAGCACACAAGAGAAGAGCTTGGGAGAGAGATCTTGGAACTTTGGAGGCTTGGGTGCTCAACCTAAAAGAGATTTTTGGGGATTTCACCTTGGTTCTTCCTCTTTTCTCCTCTTACATTCTTCATGTATTCAGTATCTTTGCTTAGACTCTCTTTGTATTTGAACATGAGTAGCTAAATCTTTCATTCTAGGGTTCTTTTGACCCTTTGTATGGATTAATACTTGAATATTCCTCTCTTTTGGTGGATTAATATATATGTGTGTGTGTGTGTGTGTGTGTGTGTGTGTGTGTTGATTTCAACCTTGGCTTAATGCTTCTAAGTGATTAGCCTCCATTTAGATGATTTATTCACTTAGGTTTTGACTTGAGAGAGCTAATCTAGGTGTAGAACTTGATTGAAATCATGCTTGTCTTGAAGTTTACTTGATAAATGGATGGTTTGTTGGTAAAATAGATATACACATTTACTAACATTGCATTGTCACATTAGAGTTGTTGCTTAAATATTGATTCTCATTAATTGTAGCAAGAGATTGTGCATTTTAATGAGAAGAGAAACTTAATTTTGACTTGAGAGAGCGGGTCAAGTGTTTTAGAACCTTAGACTAACACATATATGTATTGAAATGCTACTAGATAGGAAAGTAACCAAGTTTTATGAAATGCAAAAGGGGAAAAAGAGCCCTAGGCTCAATTATACTTGAAGTTAAAGAATCAAAAACTTGATGTTTTAGAAATAGTCTTTTAAAATTCTCATTCCAAATCAAAAACTTTGTTCTAGCTCAACTTGATGAAATTTACTAAGCCTCTTGCTTGACCGATTTGTTAAACAAATCCTCGTGGGAACGATACTTTGCTTATCACTTTATTACTTGCGAAACTCGTACACTTGCGAGGCGAACAAGGGGAGAATGTTTGGCAGCAATAGTTGTCCAAATAAATATGAATAAGAAAAATCAATCGCCCATTGACTGAGATATATTTTTTAAAATTGACCAAACATAACAAACAGTATAAAAAATTGGATTTTACCCTTTTTTGCCCACATAAACTGGGACACACTTCTCCTACTAAGATTATAATATTTCATTTAACACTAAAATAAACTTATGATGATTATTATGTTTTAGTGGATGACGAAAATCAGGGGAGAGCAAATGAGCTAGCATTATC